>JAWNNX010000142.1:0-1200000 GCA_035044505.1 Zaprionus lineosus
AAATTGCAAATTGCCAAAATATTGAAATTTTGGCCATTTTTAGATTTTAATGCAAAATTGTAAAATGCTAAATTACCTTTCTGAAAATGCTAGGATTATTGCATTTGGACTTCATTTGGCCAAGATATGGACGTTTGAAAAATGGAAGGGATCACGCTGGGATTGAGTTGGGCGAAATTTTGAAATTTTGAACGTTAGAAAATTGCGAATTGCCAAAATATTGAAATTTTGGCCATTTTTAGATTTTAATGCAAAATTGTAAAATGCTAAATTACCTTTCTGAAAATGCTAAGATTATTGCATTTGGACTTCATTTGGCCAAGATATGGACGTTTGAAAAATGGAAGGGATCACGCTGGGATTGTGTTGGGCGAAATTTTGAAATTTTGAACGTTAGAAAATTGCGAATTGCCAAAATATTGAAATTTTGGCCATTTTTAGATTTTAATGCAAAATTGTAAAATGCTAAATTACCTTTCTGAAAATGCTAAGATTATTGCATTTGGACTTCATTTGGCCAAGATATGGACGTTTGAAAAATGGAAGGGATCACGCTGGGATTGAGTTGGGCGAAATTTTGAAATTTTGAACGTTAGAAAATTGCGAATTGCCAAAATATTGAAATTTTGGCCATTTTTAGATTTTAATGCAAAATTGTAAAATGCTAAATTACCTTTCTGAAAATGCTAAGATTATTGCATTTGGACTTCATTTGGCCAAGATATGGACGTTTGAAAAATGGAAGGGATCACGCTGGGATTGTGTTGGGCGAAATTTTGAAATTTTGAACGTTAGAAAATTGCGAATTGCCAAAATATTGAAATTTTGGCCATTTTTAGATTTTAATGCAAAATTGTAAAATGCTAAATTACCTTTCTGAAAATGCTAAGATTATTGCATTTGGACTTCATTTGGCCAAGATATGGACGTTTGAAAAATGGAAGGGATCACGCTGGGATTGTGTTGGGCGAAATTTTGAAATTTTGAACGTTAGAAAATTGCGAATTGCCAAAATATTGAAATTTTGGCCATTTTTAGATTTTAATGCAAAATTGTAAAATGCTAAATTACCTTTCTGAAAATGCTAAGATTATTGCATTTGGACTTCATTTGGCCAAGATATGGACGTTTGAAAAATGGAAGGGATCACGCTGGGATTGTGTTGGGCGAAATTTTGAAATTTTGAACGTTAGAAAATTGCGAATTGCCAAAATATTGAAATTTTGGCCATTTTTAGATTTTAATGCAAAATTGTAAAATGCTAAATTACCTATCTGAAAATGCTAAGATTATTGCATTTGGACTTCATTTGGCCAAGATATGGACGTTTGAAAAATGGAAGGGCATTTTACAATTTTGCATTAAAATCTGAAAATGGCCAAAATTTTATAATTATAAAATTATAAAATTATAAAAGCGAAAGACCATAGATCGAATCTCAAAAGCTGTGAAAGGCAAAGGTAAACCAGTCTAAGGACTTAAATCTGTATAGCTTCAAATTAGTCTGATATTATCTCTAGCCCTGAGTCCTTATAGATCCTCTTTGTGAGTTCGGAAAAAAAAAACAATTTTAACTATCGTAAAACTTGCAAAACAAGCAACAAAAATCGCCCTTTGTTGTTGCTGCGTTCAATGTTTAGTTGCTTATTTTGTGTTGCAGTTGTTGCAGTTGTTGTTGTTGCTGCTTCATTGTTTTTGTTGTTGCTCGTGTTACTTGCTGCAATTGGCAAAGTTGAGGCCAAAGTTAAAGTTAATTCAATCAAAGTTAAGTGGACATTTAAGGCAATTTCCGGCCAAAAATAAAATGGCTGCAAAAACTTGAAACTTTAATTTGTTGCAAACTTTGGCGCCTGCAACCTTTGAAAATTGCAGCAGCAATTGGTGTAAACAGCCAAATATATAACTATACATATATTTGTATTAGTATTGGTTTATATAACTGATATCTATATATATTATATGTACAGTTCCCAGACTTCTTTAAGTTCCTCTTGATGCTTTTGGGGTACTTAGAACGTTGAATGAAGCAAATAGAAATATTTTCAAAGGTCCTATGGCTTGATAGTTTTACACTATAATAACACACACACACACACACATACATATATATGTATATACACACACACACACACACCGCAGAGGCCCAGCAGCTGCTGCACTGGCCAATTGTTTATGGCTGCGTGTGGACGAGACTCGAACAGAGGAAGTCACAGAGCAAATGGCGGCAAAGCGTTAGAGAGGGCGAGAGAGGGGGAGACAGAGAGAGAGAGAGAGAGGGAAAGCTTGAATGTGTTAGAGCGAGACAGCGGCACAATGCGGACATCTCCTGGTGTTTTGGTTAACTTGGCTTTGTTTTAGAGTCTTTGCCGGGCGGCACATAAATTTATAGAATGTTTAATAAGCAAATTTGGAAATACATGATTTATGCGCATTGTACAGAGGTGCGTGTGTGTGTGTGTGTGTGAGTGTGTGTGTGTGCGTGAGGACATACGTCTGCATATGTTTATTTGCTCATATTGTTGCCATTGAGCATAAATATTGCACGAACAATTCACATTGAGAGCCAAAGTTGCGTATGCAGCGCCATAAATTATGTGCCACCGCTGGCCCGTGGAGGCGACACCTACGACAACAATAAAAGCCTCCGGCAACATGTTGCAAGGCAATCTTAAAGCTTGATGCTTGCCAGGCTCTTGTGAAGCGGCACTTCGAAGTTGCGCCTCGTCGCGTCGCATACACCCAACCACCCACCCACCCACCCACACACACAAACATTCACTCATACACTCGGTTACGCATCGCACAAACAGGCAGCCAAAGGACGAAAGGGCGCATCCAAAACAAGGACATGGGGCATGAACTGCGTTGCACGACCAGAAGGCAAGGCAACGCACAAGTTGCACAAAGTTTACTCAAAGTAATTTGTATGCACAGCAATTGAAATTCTTTTGTGCAACAAAATGAATTCTTTTGTTTGCACTATCCCCCCCCCCCCCCCAAACCCTCTCCCCCTTCTCATTCCATCCCCATCGCCCACTAACCTCTTCCCTTTTAACCAACAAACTGAGATTCCTTGTAACCAAAACGAGTGTAAAAATTTGCTTTGAGCAAGGACTTTAAACTAATGAAGTGAAAGCCAAGCAGTTGCAGCCGAAGGACAAATTGAAAGGATAAATAAATAAAAGTGAAGTGAGGAGCCCAAATACACATATGACGGCTTGCCCATACATGTATATGTTTGTAGGTATGGGCGTGTCCGATATGGTTGAGTGTCCGTTATTCGGTGGGAAATCGAACGCTATAGCGCCCAGGCTTATGAGCGAATCCTTTTTCGCATTTCTTGCTTCGACTTCATTAACTTTAATTTGTATAATTAAAATGCAAATTGCTGTAAAGGAATTGTGCAGCGCTCGGCAAATTTGGAGAGCGCAACACGAGTTTAATTTATGAATATTATCAACAACAAGGACATCACACGCCGAGCCACAGCCACAGTACGACTCAAGCCACCGCTCGGCATCAACTCCAACTTCGTCCTCACCTTCGTCCCCTTTCCTTGTGGCGGAGCACAGCCCATTAAAGCTCAACATAAATGGCAGCTGATGATGTGTCTGTGTCTGTGTCTGTGTCTGTGTCTCTCTGTGTGTGTGTGTGTCTCTGTGTGTGTGTGTCTGGGTTCTGGCTGATGGCTTTTGGCTTTGACAGTTGGCGTCGCCACCCACCTGACACTTGCTACTTGCCATTTGCCGCTCGCCATCTACCACCTACCACCTCTCACTACCCACCTCTCACTACCCACCTCTCACCTCCCACCTCCCACCCTAAACCTGATCCTGTGGCGACGCGGTTTTAGCTGCGTTTAGCAGCTGCCGCGTGTTTTCCTTTAATTTAGCGGACTCCTAAATATTATGCTCGAGCTTCATGTTTTGTTAGAGGAAGTCAGCGGACATAGTGTATCCTGCTGCTCCACTTGACCAGCAAGGACTTCACTTATTTGTGACGCCGCGCGGATAGAAAGCTTTTAACATAATTAGTTTCAACTTTCTGACCACGTTTCGTTTTTGTCCGTTGGCCTGGTTAGTGATGCGTCCCCAGGAGCAAATTTCTCCGATCCGCTGGCTCGCCGAGGCAGGCAAATGCGGGGGGTGTGGCACTTGATAATCAGCCCTGCGGGACTTCATCAAGAGTTTTAATAAATAATTCACTCAGATATTAAATATAAACTAAAGCTTATGGAGGAACAAACTCAAAATTTCAACTTCCTAATGCAAATCAATTCGCGTTATGTATGAGTAAGCAACTGGCAACTGGCAACTGGCAGCAGCAGCAACAACAACAACAGCAACAACGGCAACCGGAAACGGAAGTTCAAATTGTGTTCATTAATCGCATTTTATGGCCGGCGAAGCGAACGCACGGAATTCACAAGCAGCTAAATCAACCGAAGGACGAACCGAAGTCGACGCCGACGCCGAAGCAGAAGCTGAACTCAGAGCCGAAGGCAGTCCTCCATTTCCATCCTCTGTCCCCGTGTTTGTACCCACACCCATATTCACAACCGGTCCCGTACCCACACTCGTACCCATCACCCATCACCCACCACCCACCACCCACACCCCCACCCACATCCAAATCCGAATCCGAATCCAAATTGAACAATCAGCTCTATTATCAAGATATATCACATTAGTTTGTTGAGTTTGGCAAATGTTGGCGCAAAGTTCTGTGATTGCCAAACTTTGTATGTTTTTAAATTGCGCCAAATGAGGGGCAGGCTTTGAAAGGATATGCGATCTAAGGCGAAGTTCTCGTATTGGTTTTAATTCGGCAAATATCGTAAATTTGGTACATAAATTAAATTTCAAACAAATATCAAAGGGTTAATATCTGTGGGTCAGCCATCGACCTACGACCGACAAGCAAGGACCATCGACCATCGACCATCGACCAACAATCAGCAACCAACATCGAAGGACCTACGACCTCTGCGCGTGCCCTGGACAACTTATTGCCTTTAAATCCTTTTACTCGTCCCGAACGAGCACATAAACATTTTGGTAGTTCGCACGTGTTAACACGAGTCCTGCCTCTTAAATCCTGCCCCGCGGACAAGCCAATCGACAGGACTCTGAGCCCAAAAGAATGAACAAAATATAAATAAACAACTTGAGAACTCGGAATGGCATCGAATTGAGCAATAAATAGACTCCTGATTGCAGGACGAAAAATACACATTTCAATAAAGAGAGAAAGAGAGGAACGCAAGGGGAACAGAAAAACGAAAAGGAGAAAGGACTAGAGATATTAAAATTAATCTAAGAAGAAATTGAGTATTCCATAAAATATGATTATTTAAAAAATATAATTAATTTATAAAAAAAAAATAAAAATCTTAAAGCTTGGATAGAAAAATAAAAAAAATAAGAGAGAAGAAGGAAGAAGGAAGCTTAAGTTTATTTAGGGCACTGGTGAAATTAAAAATTTACAAGTTCATTTAAAATAAAAAATAAAATTAATTAAAATAATGAAAAGTAGAAATCAAATTAATAGACAGCCAAAAGAAGCCTTTGAAATACTTTATTATGAATAAATTAACTTCTTCAGGAACTTTCCTGTAACAAAAATATTTCATTTCTAAGAAAAGTCCTTTGGTGCAAGGATTTCGCTTGAAAAATTCTTTTCAAGGATAACTTAAGTAATAAATATAATTCAATTAAATTAATATGTAGGATTTTCAGAGACACTTGATAAAAAGGATTCAAATTTAAGAAATATTAAAAAAGTAATTAAGTTTAATTTGGGGACATAAAATAATAGTTAATAAAATATAATAATAGTTAGTTAATAGTTAGCTGTATATAAACATTTTTTAAAGTACTTAAGTCACTATTGAAATTTATAAAATAAATGAATATAAAGGATAATATATTAAATATATCAAAAACGTTTAGTTATATAAAGGATAATTTATATAAAAGTTGAATAAATAAAAATATAAGTATTTATATTTAAGCGTTAACCACTTTATAAAATTAGCAGAATAAAACGCAAAAAAATCTTTAAAAATATTTTTCGCATTTTTCACAAAAAAAAAAAAAAAAAATATAAAATAAAATAAAAATAAACCATAATCTGACAATTGTTATAAAATTAAAAAAAAAAAACATTTTTTTGGCATTTGCCTTTAAATTTATTTTTGTCAAAGTGGAGACAAAACAAAAACAAAAATGTATTTTTATTTATAAAATAAATAAAATTTACCAGTCAAAAAATTTAAATAAAAAAAAATGAAGGGAATTTTTTTTAAATAAAACAAGAGAATTCTTATACTTGTGGAATTTTGAGCTTAAATCATTTTCTCATAAAGAACATAATTGTGGGGAATTCAAATCTATAAAAGTAACCAATAAATAAATTATTAATTTTTTAAATGAGCAACGTTTTTTTTTTAAAAATTCACGTATTTTTTTACCCAATTAAAAATCATTTTAATTTAAAGGAAAGCTTCACGAGCTTAAAAAGGATTTCTTTGGGATGACAGTGGATACTAGTGTAGGACAAACGTTCGTCATACAGTATCTGCACTGTAAGACTGTCAGCTGTTTGCACAACTTTGGCTGCTAGGGCAGACAAGACAAGGACATGTCAGGACATGGGCAAATATTAATAACAGGCAAACGACAAACAATAAACACTTTGGCTTGGCTTTGAGCATGCCGACTGACAGTTCCACGCACACAGATGCACCTATGCACATGCACACAAACACAAACACATACATATATAAATATTAATATATAATATATATATATAGGTATTTCTGTGTGTGTGTGTGTGTGTGTGTGCGTGCGCATATAGATATATTGTTGCAATAAGCCCAAACTGTTGCGGTTTAATTTCAGTCGCCCGACTGCATGAAATGAGCAAACAGATGCAAATTTGGCATTCGAGTGGCTCAATTTGCATAAACAAATGAAATGCAAAGCTTATAAACAATTTCTTGGGATGTTGCGAGGCGCATTGTTTAAGGATTCGTTGGTCTGCAGCACCGGCAGCTGCTAGCCGCCAGCCGTCAGCTAGCAGTAGCACTTGGCCTTTTAAGAGTGAGGTCTATTGGCCATGGCCAAGGCACACACATACACAGAGATATATATATACACGTTCTGACGAGCAGGTGGACAGTCAAACAGACAGGCAGCTAACTCAAGTTGACGAGCTACTGGAGCTGGTGTCCTGGCCAGGCTCAAGAATCCATCCAACTGCCGCTGCCACCCACACACCTTGACAGTTGTCGTTGGCGTTGGTGTTGTCATTGCCGTTGCCCGTTGCCCATTGCCCATTGACTAAGTGACCTTTGTGAGCTCTCGAGCTCTCTGCCACCTGACCTAGCTGTTCCTTCGCCTGGATGCGGCTGGCACTTCGGCCAAGTCATGAGTTTCTAAATGCACTTGCCACTTGCCACTTGCCACTGGCTGCTGGCTGCTGGCTGCTGGCTGTTCGCTGCTCTGACTGTTGACTGTTGACTGCCGACTAGTGGCTGATGTCTGGTGGCTGGTGACTGGTGGCTGGTAGCCGGTGGCTGGTGGCCAATGGTTCGTGTTGTGGCTACAGAGTGGAGATCTCGTGTCGCCTGTCACCTCTAAATAATGTCCCAGGACGCCTTTCAGCACAAATCGCATGTGAAAAGTGCTTCACACATGAAGTGTTTTCGGAATTTTTACAACGTTTTTTGGATTATGATCGCATACACAAAGACACACAGTCACACAAGCACACACACACACACACACACACACAGTCGCATATCTCGCATATATGCCCCCAAATATACAGCCACTGTTCGTGGCACGTCTGGCGTTGCATGCCACTTTTAGCTATGCTTCCATTGCCGTTCCAGTTACCATCCAATGTGTGGCTGTGTCCTTTCTGACCTCCTGCCACCTACCAACACACACTCACACACACACACACACACACACACACACCACTCGCTCATGGCTCGTGTTATGTTTCGACCAAAGCTGTGAACTTTATTGTCATAACTGTGAATGCTGCCCCACATTTATGACCTTGGCCAACGCTCCCCCAAAAATTTAACTGTACGCGCGCAACACACACACACACACACACACACACACACACAGACACACACGTTGATGTACGTCAAAAGAATAGAGTATTTCCATTATGATAATCCTGACAGGAGTAGTTTTTAAGGGGCAAACAACACGCGTCGTTGGACAAAATGGATGCGTTTGGTACACAGACAGAACACGAATTTCCGTCTGAAGGTTGGAGCACACTTACACCTGCAATGCTCTATAATTTATGCGGCAGAGTGCAGGATTCCACCTTGAACTGTTCAGCTCTGAATATCCTGTAGTCTGCAACTCTTCTTTTTCAAAGTAAATATCCTTACAGTTCCCTCTAAAAAAACTGATATTAAAAATGCTCATATTTACTTAGTAAAGCTCAGAAATCCATCTTTGCCCCTTCTATTTCGAAGTATCTATTGTCAATTTTGTCAGGATAATAATTTTATCTATAATACTTATTTTTATTTTAAGATTTAATATTTATATTTAATAAATAATAAGGTTAGCAGACATCAAGTAATTATGTAAAAATCTTAATCTTAAAGTGAGTAAATTAAAAAAAAAATAATTGGATAGGCGGACTATCTTTAAGTTAATAAATCTAATTTTTTTATTCTTAAAAATTATCCTAAAATAATTTATTTTAAATTTAAATTATTTTATTTAAATTTAAAAATTGTTTTTTGATTAAAATTAAATTAAGTTCAAGAAAAAATAAAATGTCAAACGAAATTATTTTTTTCTCTTTACATTACAATTTTCAAAGGGCATCAAATTTGTACTTGAATGGGGATATTAACATTAATAAATTATTTAAATAAAAAGTCCGAGTATTTTAGTTAGTAAATTACAAAAATAAATAATAAACATTTCAGGCGGTTTTCAATTATTTTTATTTTATTTTATTTATTTAAAATTGTGACTTAAATCGTTACCCAGATTGCAACTTTGAGTAGAATCGAGTTCTGGGTACATTTTTTGCTTTAATGCAATCCTTGGAATCCTCACGGTCGCTCTGCTGGCCACAACTCGATTTGGCCAGATGTCCTTTGCGTTATCCTTTCAATTTACATTGCCCTTTGAGATTATTGTATCTAGTTATCTGCTTTTCTCTCATGTTATTTTTTTTTCTTTTTCAATTTGTATTTCGTCCTTTTATTTTTTCTTCCTCATTTTTTATTTCATCCTTTTTTTATATTTTTTGATTGGATGCTGACAGCATCCTTGTCAACAGCTGCAGTCGAAGTTCCATTCATAAATACTTGCCAGTGAGCCACAGGGTGACACATCTCTGGGGGCTTCTCTCTTCTCTCTTCTCTCAGATTGCGACAGAAGCCGACGAGCAGGCTGCACATTTCCTAATAAATATTTAATGCCTTTGATTCGCGATCCTTGGCTTTGGAATAACCATTCGCAGAGCCATAAAAGGATGAAATGGTCAACGCTGTGATTTACCACAAAGAGCTGTTGCTTGCAAGCTGTGCTCTGGGATGAGGATGAGGATGGGGAGAGGGAGAGGGAGAAGTAGGAGTTGGAGAAGGGGGAGTGGCTCGACACTCCCAGTGGTGCATTCGCGTTGTCGTTGCCAATTTAAATTCCAAAATGTGGCGATGAACCTCAAGCATTGAGGCAATGTGTGATTCTACTATCCTGGCAACCAGGCATTCAGCCAGTCAGGCAGTGAGGCACCCAGGCAGCCAGGCAGTCAGGCAGCCATGCAGACATGCATGTAATATCCTTGCTAATTCAATGCATGGCCATGGACCGAGTTTGGGTGTTGCCACATTCTTGGCAGATGTCCTGGCTGTCTAGCTATGCGGCTGCCCAAATTGTTCCTGCTGCGCTTTAACACCTCGCAAAATAAGCGAAAAGGACGCCTCTTCACCCGCCACTCACTTCACGCCTGGCCACACTCAAAAGGACTACAGCGGAAACCGTTGTCTGCCACGAACGAAACAATCGATAAAAGTTTTGGCAAACATTCCCGGATATGAATATGCACTTAAAATGGGCGTGGCTCTGGCTCGTGGTTCGTCAAAGTCTCTGGTCCTGCAAGTTGTGCTCACTAGGCGTAATTACATTAAGAGTGCATTGTCGCCATCCTCTGCAGCAGAGGTCCTGCGTGTCAGTCAAAGTAAAGTGCGTGCAGGATTCACAAATTCAATAAAAGGCAGAATGAAGGTGTCACAAGTGCTCTTAAATTGTTGTAGCTGTAGTTTCAGTTGTAGATGTATGTGTGTGTGTGTGTGTGTCCTGAATATGTAACCGCCTGGGGCACACTCGAGGATTTACGCGTGGGTCCTTGCACTGTGCGCAGCGCCTCAACTTCCGTCCACAGCTCCTGACATGTTGCCTTCTTCTCCTTGAATGTCTGCTCCTTTTTTTTTTTCTCCTCCGCTTAGTCTCTGTTTGCTTTATGTCTTCTGCTTCCACGTTTTTCATTTTGTGTAACAATTTTTTTATTTTTTTTTTTTTTGGTTTCTCGTTTTGGTCCTTTTCGGAGCTGAGGTCTTCGTCCGTTGGAAAGGTGTTGGCTATGTGCTGAATTATAAATGTAAATTTGTGTGCTCGAGCTGAAAATAGCTTCAGGTTGTATTTAAGCTCTTTGAGTGCAGTTGCCAGTTGGTCGACCTCATCCGTCTACCCCGTCAGCCGCGCGTCATCCAACCTCAGGCAGCAGGCAGCAGGCAGCAAGCGGCAGGCAACATGCGGCAGGCGGCAGGCAGCAGGGCAGGAAAGCCACAATGTACTCACATGTGCAAGTGATTAAAGTTTGCATATTAAAACTGCGCCATGCAGAACTCATTAAAACCCTTTGCCAGGCCAAGGAATAATCTGTAGTGCAATTGACACAGAAACCCATGGGTTTTAGTCGGCTCACAAATTGATTTGACTTGGTTAACTGAAGTCGTGCTATGAGCTGGAAGCTCCTTGGCTGCGCTTAGCCTTAAAGTGCTTGACACTCGACTCTACTTAGCCGCCATCCGCCATCTGCCATCCAGCCATCCGCCATTCACCATTCACCAATCGCCAATCCGCCTACTCTCTCATTCGCGCGTCCTTTCATTCAACCCATTCACTTAACCTCCCATCCACCCATTTGCCATACGCCCTGTTGTCCCTGATCCGCTGATAGAGCACGACAACAGACGGAAGAGATTGAAGTAGTTTGCGGCTTTGGTTTTGCTTATGTCGTCCCCAGCCGCCCGCTGGAAATGTTAAACAAATATTGTTGCAGGATTTCACAGAATGTATTTACCTCTCCACCCCCCACCATCCCTTAATATATATATGTATAAATATATAGTCAACCGATTGTGTTATCATAAATGCACTCGAGTTGACCAACAGCCGTGCAGGTCGTTTCCAGCTGAAGGAAGCCAGACAAATGCTACTTTCTCACTGGATAAGTGCATCAATTGCGATGGAAATGGAATTGGAGATGGAGATGAAGATCACAGGGAGGGGTACGCAGGACAGGGCGACACAAAGACATAAACGGAGGCGGAGACGGAGACGAAGACGAAGACGGATGCCAGAGTCGGAGGGGAAGGTGAAGATGAAGATGGAGGCGCATTCCTTTGGTTCGTGCCTTGCATACCAAGTGTACAACTGAAGCCTGTGCCCTGCTGCTGCCCCTCCCTCCCCCTCGCTCACTTTTCAGCCATCCGCCCTCCTTCCGCTCAGCATTTGTTGCACTGATTTGCATAAAAAATGTATATAAAAAAAAGTGACGCTCGTTACACGCACATTTCGCGCCACTTTGCGCATTCCACGGGCTCCACTCACTTTTCATTTATTTCGAGCATTTTATTTATTAGATACTCGTAAATTATTCGATATATTTGCATATTATGATAAGCAAAGGAGCCAGCAACAGGATAAGGGTATGGGTACAGGCACTAGCACGGCATGGGCAGGACCTGAGTGTAGGTAGGTAGATGGAAGGAGAGGGTAACTTGAAGTGCAGCAAATTGATAATGACACAACATTTTATGACGCTGCAACAGGAATCCAATTATGAAGAAAGTGACTGCAATTATGCAAAGGATATTATCCTTCAACTCAAGGGTACAGATTGTTACTTGCGCATTTAATTAGTAACTTTTGAATTCTGCGAATCTGACAAAAGCTCCTTCCAACTCTTCTTCGTAACTGAAATACTTTGCAGTCTTCTCAAGTTCAACGTAGGATGCAGCAAATCCTTTTTCTTAGAAAGGATACTCAAAGTGCGGAGGGAAAATTATTTATTTTACAGCTTTTGCGTAGGATGTTTTAAAGGACTCTTTGCAGGCTTGCACCGGTAAGCTGCTTACAATTTGTATTATTTTTTTATACTCGAAAACTTTAGTAGTTCGTATTAATTTATTATCTTATATTATTTTTAATATTATTATTAAATTACTTAAAAAATCGTTTGGCACTGAACATTGCTACGAATTGCTTTATCAAGCTTGGAATTAAATAATTTAATTAATTTATTTAATTAACAGCTAAATATATTCTTAATGGTTTACAGGTATTTTAAATAACTAACTAAATGTGAGATGCGGGGGCGTTTTTCGAGTTCTGCAATTAATAATATATTGAAGCTTGTACTATGAGTATAAATATTATATATATTATTATTATTAAATATATAATTAATATTGAATATATTTTCATTATTAAATATATTATTATTATTAAATATATTATTTATATTAAATATATTATTATTATTAAATATATCAATAATATTAAATATATTATTATTATTAAATAAATTATTATTTTTAAATATATTTTTATTATTTTATATATTATATTATATTATATTATATTATATTATATTATATTATATTATATTATATTAATATATCATAATTATAATTATGATTATATAACTATTATTGGAAAGATAATATTAAAAGGTCTATTGATATTTTATTACCTTTAAAAGGACTATTAATACTGCAACCTTCTCCTTTCTTATAAAAATATTTTTCACTGACTTCGTTAAACTTGCAGTTATTTTTTAAGTTAATCCAATTTCCATTTGAGATTGAAATCTCGGAAAGAAACTTTATTTTCATACCAAAAACGTGATTGCAAATATTTTTCTAAAACTTCGACTTCGAATAGTTTCCATAATGTCCTTGCAGCTAAGAGATTATTAAAAGACTTTTTCGTACAGAGTTTTCTAAGTGCAGTAGACCTTTAATTGTTACTTCTTATTTAAAATATGGAAAATATTATTGAATATAAATTTAATAGGAATAAAAAAGTCCTTTATGGATTTCTTAAATTCCAAATGTTTACTGAGCTTCACTCTGAGAAAGACCTGACTCTTTATATTTACTTCATTAACCAATGATTTCTTATTTTTACTACGATTCTATTTAATTTTTCTTCTTTTATTTTTTATAGACAGAAGAAACTGAGTTTAATTTTTCTCGGATTTATCAGATTTTCAATAAAATCGCATTCTATTTTTCATACTGCATCCAAAGATATGTAAAGGGTATGCCGTTATTTAAATCCCTGCCTAATTACAGTAATTGTGATTTATTCTAATTTCGCACTGGCAGCCGCAATATATTTCCACCTGCGTGGCTAACATCGCGTATGCGTAATCTTGGCGCCTGCAGTTTATGAAAAGCTCATTTACAGCTGCGTCGCGGCTAATGGCCGCTGGGAAAATCATTTTGCAAGTCACGTTTTGGGAGCGCTTAATAAAATGTGTGAAATGTGAAATGTGAAATGCGAAATGCGAATTGTGAAATATCTCAAAGCGAACCCTGAACCCTGAACCCTGAACTCTGAACTCACTCGAAGCTATTTAATGGCTCTCTGCGTATCACGCACAAACTTGATTTTGTTTATAATTATAATGCACATGTGTGTGTAGGTCGTTCATTTTAATGTTCTGCCCTCTATGAGTGTGTTAATGTGAGTGTACAAACGTGTGTGTGTGTGTGTGTGTGTTTGTTTGCAGAATTTATTTATAAATTAGCTGAATGCATTTGAACTAGATAAATATTCCCTTAATAAACACAAGGAAATTTTTGCATGGAATTATCCACCGAAAATCGAAGCTGAAATGCGAAAATTTCTTAAATTTTATTCATTGAGTGAAAAACAAATTCATTTTCCATCAGATTGAACAGATTAAATGATTCGTCTGCCAAAACGACGTTTTTCCCGCTCCCCCCATAAACTCAGTCAATGACATGACAATTATTTTTATCTGATTTTCCTCTAATAAATCCCAAAGCATAAGGAAAACATCAAATGTGTCATTCGTTGCTGTTGTTGTTGTGTTTGTTGTTGTTTGTTTACTTAGTCATGCGATTTGTTTGTTTATTATATTGTCCGACTTTGACCGACAGACACAAGACACGAGACACGAGACACGAGAACATCAGAAATCGATTCATTCAAATTTTATACATATTTTAATTTTCCTTCTTCAAAATGTTGACATCATCTTCAACTTCATCTTCATCTTCGTCCTCATCTTCGTCCTCGTCTTCGTCCTCGTGGTCGTCTTCATTTTCCTCGTTGGCTGAGAAAAGCCAATTTCACTTTTTCCTTTTTGTGTGTTTAGTGTGTTTTTCTTTGCTTTTCATTTCACTTCTTTTGGCCGCGTCTCGAGTGGTTAAACGAACTTTGGCTAAGTGCTTTGCAGCCTATTTGGGCCATAAATGGGCACTTGGCCTACACTATTAGTTGGTATTGTGTGTGTGTTTATGAGTGTGTGTATGTGTGTGTGTGTGTGCAGCTATAAGTGTAAGTGAATGTGGCTTTTAAGCGAAACGAATTTAAAGTCATATTTAAGGTAACTTTAATTATTCCTCGATGTCAATAAAAACAAGTCCAGACAGAGCTTAAATTTTAAAGCAAGTCTTCAAGGATATCCCATAATTTAATTATCCTTTTAAAGTGTATCAAACTTGCTTAATTTAAATAAAACTTCAAACTTAGAATAATTGGCAGTTTTATTTCCACAAGCCTCTCGATTAAGTTCCTCGTTTATGCATTTTATGTCGCTGTTAAGTTGTGAACATTCATTGGGGTTATTTCCGAAGGATACGGAAATCACCTTGATGGGTTGTAGGGAGCGAGAAAATCGGCAGTTGGTTGCAACTGCAGTTGTTGCACACGTTACCTTGGGGTGCATCCGCTCCACAGAGATGGGGGCGCAGTCATTGGGGAACTTAATTGAATGCAGCTGCAGTTGCTGTCAATTCGATTGTAGGTGCCATCAGCTACCACCAACCATCGCCCACCGCCCATCACATACCGCATACAAGCAGCTACCACCACCCAGCAGCCCACCACCCAGCAGCCCACCCCCCGGCAGGCATTACCCGGTGCAATACATATTTGAGTGGCTTTTAAAAGCACTGCAGCCGATTGAGAATCGGCGCCTTCAGTGACCCCGTAATTGATTGTCACGCGCCGCAGCAATTAAAATGTCAGTCCGGTTGGTCGACAGGCGGATTCGATTTCAGTTGTTGGTTTCCTTTTTAGACGCTCGTCGAATGAATGCGAATGGTATTTTCCTTTTGGCTTTAACCGGGAATTAACTGTGCATATTTCATGGCCCAACAATTGGCCCCTTCATTTGAAGGCCACAAAAAGAGCGCGCACACAAATGTCAACCTCAAGCTGACATCGGCACATTGCCAACTTCTGTGCTGCTGCTGCTCTGTGCACTGAGGGCAGCTGATAAAAATCTGTGTCCTTCCGCGGTCCTTGCTGGTCACTTGTAGCCCTAGTGCTCTTCAAGCAAACAACAATAACAACAACGAGGAGGAGCAGGCAACAAAGTCAATGGCAGGAGGCAACAAGAAAGGACAACAGCAATGGCAAAGTAAACGCTATTACCATTTAAATTTCTCTGCCTAACCAGGCGCAAAAAAGGACACTCCAATGTTCCACTTGCGCTCGTGACGCTCAGCTTAGAAGTCACCTTTTTGAATGGCATCATTCACGATTCACCCAAACTGTGACTTTAAAAGGTAAATTAGATTGCCAGCCAACTGAGAAATGAAGGAGAGGAAGACCAAAAGGAAAAGGATGGAGAAGAAGAAGAAGAAGAAGAAGATGAAGCAGAGATGAAGGTTAGATAAACAGATAAAACGAAATTGATTGTAATACCCAAATTCCATCTAAGAAATTGGCTAAAAGGACGAGCTTTTGTCTATTATCAAATATAGAAATGTTATCCCTTCGCATTCATTGAGTCCTCAAGGTTATTTCCTCACTCAGTTCCGATATTTGAAAGGGTACAAAGGACTATAGAGGGTAGATAGTTTAAATTAGTTTATAGATTATATATTCATGATCAGCTCGTTGTCAAGGATGATGTGTTTATGTTCACAGATTCCAGGATATAAATGCGGTCAGAAAGGGACAAAAATATTCTGTTCATTGTGAATATCCTTTTTGAAGGCTGCGATAATGATAATATAAACATAGGTGCAGACATGTAAGTAAGTATATGAAGTTGATGAAATTTACTTGCACTTGAAATGTATAGGTGTGCTTATGTGTGTGAATATCCTGTTTATGTCTATGCTGCTACGACTGAAGGATCCCCTCACATCTCACAAGCAATAGACAGTTTTATATTAACAGCACTTCAAAGTATAAATGCACATATCCTTTTCTACTAACTTGAATAGTTTTAAATAAAAACTATTAGGTAAGTGTAGTAAATAAGGATAATCAAAAGGATTCACTTAAAAAAAAAAATTAAAATAAATTTAAAGGAGATATGAGAGAAGCCGCAGCTCTTGAACTGAGAGAGTTCAAGTTCCAAGTTCCAAGAGTTCAGATATTAGTTAAAGGAGCATTGAATTGATTTGAGAAAGGACATTGTCATTGTCTTAACCCCAAAAAAATCCCTCAAGCTATTCTATATATTTTTATTTTAAGGTGTCAAACTTGAATCAATTTTTTTGTTTTGCTTAAATTATAAAAATGTTAAGCACTCAACAAAGAGATAAGCGGGCATTGAACTAACTGAAAAAGGACATTTCGGAAAATGCTAATTTTTATCTTATTGTTTAAAATCTTAAAAAAAAATAAACTCTTATTTTTCTACATATTTTTTAAATTATGTGTCAGACTTGGATTAACTTTTTTATCTCAGTTAATCCAAAACTCAACCTTTTGATCTTCATTTTGCGTTTTCTTTTTCTCTTTTTTCTCTCCTTATCCTTTATTCTCTTTTATCTTAAGGTATTTATTCCCTTGTCAGATACTTAATTTATTTTATCTTAAAATTGATATTTTATTCTTTTTATCCTATTTAAAAACATTATTTGACATCTTCGGCATTCGCATTTTCCGACCCAATCAATGTTTTCCACAGATAAAGAAAAAAAATGGGAAAGTTTCAAGAGTTTTAAGTTTTGTATTGCGTTTCTTTATTTCAGCCCTGAGTTTATTTCCCCCGGGTGAGGGGATGGAATGAGGTTATTATAATATGTAAATAAGTTGAAATCAGAATCAGCGGCGTGAATGATATTGATGAGTCGTGCTTGTCGGGCTGAGCTGGTTAATCCTGTTGGTCCTGTAAGTCCCGTTAGTCCCGTTAGTCCCGTTAGTCCCGTTAGTCCCGTTAGTCTGTTGCCTTTGGTCAGATTGCCCGCTGCTGCTTGACAGCAAATCGCTTATTTTTGTTGGAACTGTTAAAAAGTTAGTTTAAAGTGGAGTTAAGTGCGGATGTTCGATACTCGATGCTTGATGGTCGATAAGAAGGAAAGGCTGGGATGGGATGACTTTAGGGAGCAGTCGAACAGTTTGGACTTTGTTATCCTTGCAGTTGGCGCTCCTCATTTGCTTTGTGTGCATTTTGTGGCGATTGGCATGTAAATTGAATTGAAAATAAATTCCTCAACGTTCGTATTTGAATTGAGTTTGAGTTCGAGTTTGAGTTTGAGCTTGAGTTTTATTTTGTTAAGCTCTTCTTTTGTTTTATCAAATGGGTGGAAAACTAAAATGAAATGTACCGTTTTAGTCTTATCGTTTTAAGTGTCACAGGAATAAAAAAAAAAAAAAGGAAAAACGGGAAAAACTGCTGGAAAAACAATGAAAATGAAATGCAGCAGTTGTCGTTGCGATTGCTGAACGCACTTAATGCTCGGGGATGAGTTGTGCGGAGGAGCGAAGGGTTGCCAGTTTCACTTGCTGCCTGCTCCAAAGTGCTAGATCATTCATCAAAGCCCCTTCGAGCAGCAACCCAAACCAGACCCAGCCCCAGCCCCAGTCGAAGCCCCAGCTCAGACCCAGGCCCAGCCCCTGCTCCATCCCGTCAGCGGCTCCCAAATGCCATCAAACATAATAATCAAACATCAGCAACATAACAAACGATCCTGCAGCCAGAAATTGTGGGTGCCCAGCAGCGAGTCACTCAACGTAACTGAATCAGAGTGAGAGGTGGAGATAGAGTGGGATAGAATGAGAGAGGGAGAGGGAGAGGAAAAGAGAGCAGCTTCTCCCCGCGTTACTCACCGCTCAACGACTTTCCCTTCGGTATAACTTCATCTCTACCCCAAGTCATCATTTACGCTGCGATTCAGCATGTGTGTGTGTGTGGGATTGTGTGTGTGTGTCTGTGGCTGTGTCTGTGTGACTGTCTGGTCTTGGCCTTTTCTTGCGTGTTGCCATATTTCTTAGCACGAACATTGACCTGCCCAACGCCGGGTGGAAAATGTTTTCACTCAAAAGCAAATGCAATAAAAAAGGCAATTTATCAGCATAAAATATTATATGGCAAGCCATTGAGTTGGCTCATATTTTCAACTGCCGTTGGTCACCCCAAGCCCCCCAACCCCGCCAAACCCCTCCTCCACCCAACCACCTAGCTGCCCAACCAGAACAGGACATGTGCTGCCTACCTCGCGGACTACCAAAACAATTCCACGAATAATCCGACATCTTGATATCCTCACACTTGGAAGGACATTTTAAAATTTAAGCCGCAAAATGTTATTGCCGCAGGATTCACATATTCGTCCTGTTGCTGCTGCTGCAAGTGAAAGCGAGGCAATTGTTGCTGTCACTCGAATTAGCACCGTTAACAAGGACCGCCTGAAGGCTTTTAGCCAGCAGCCAACAGTCAACAGTCAACCAAACACTCACCCACCCAACCCGACCAACCATCCCCAACCTCTGCACTCACCTTCCATTTCCCCCTCCCAACCTCCCTACCACCTTTCCATTCAGGATGAGGCATTCGTTCGACTGTGCCGTTATTTACGACTAGGAGTATTTGCCATTGGTTGTGCCACTTGAGTCACTGCATCAGCTGCCGCTGCCACTGCCACTGCTGCTGCCTGTTGTTGCCTCAGCTACTGTTGTACTGCTCCTGGTTACCCCCACCCTCCTCGGGGCATTCTTTACCTCTCCTCCGCCTCTCTCTCACTCTCTCTCTCTCTCTGTCCCTCTGTTGCATGCATGCTCGTTGACATCATTTGCCAGTTGCTGCTTGTTGAGTTTAACGCACAAAAAGCTGCTCACTCGTTAGGCCTCACTTGTTTGGCTGCCAGCAACCTCCAACCCACTTTACTACCCACCCCCTACCCCATCCCTCCCGCCAACAGTCCGACACTCCACTCTCATGCCTCACGATGGCCGCCTTTCTGCCCGCTGCTTATGTGAAAGTCAAGGGTTATCATTATGCGCCTTAAGTACTGCCCCGAGTGAGTGAGAGAGACGCTTCCAGCTGAGAGAGTCAAGATGGCAGAGGAGGTGAACTTAAAGCAGCGGCAGCATCTGTTCTGTTTTGTAGTTTTGAACATTTTCCAAGCAGTTGCAACCAAATTGTGTGGCATGCAGCGGCCAGCCCCAGGGACAGACTGCAGCCATCCTTTGGCTAAGCCCAAACTCAAGAGCCCAAAAGCCGAGCCCATACAATGCCAATCCCAATGCCAGCAAGTGACAACACAATGTGGCCCAGTGAAATGTTGTGGATGCGGCAGCCACAGCGATAAGATCATCACCGCAAAATACAGAGAAGGCGACAGACAGAGAGAGAGAGAGAGGGAGAGAAAGGAGCGGAGAGAGAAAGAGAGAAGTGGGGAGAAGGAGTGGAAGAACTAGAGAGATTCCAAGTGGGGACACTTCTGCCTTGAGGCTTGGCCCATAGCCAACAAATGTTAACTCACGCACACACATCAGCACACTCACACATACACACACATGCACACACACACACAGATGCCCATCCAATTTATACAAACATTACAGCTTCCACGTCGTCGCTATGTTCAGCTTTAAGTTCCTTATCCATGTCCTGGCGCTCATAATCAATTAGCCATTCAATTTTTGGCCCAAAGTTTCTGGGAGGCAACATCTCAATTCCAATGCTGTTGATAATTCCATCGCACAAGTCCTTGGGTATAGGAAACTTTTGAGAATTCAGATGGCGTCCAGTTCCCCCGCCACTCAACTCCCTACCGCCTGCCGCCTACCGCCTCCCCCATCCCCCATCCCCTTCTCCCTACTCATCCATTCCTGCTGATTACAACGTTCGCATCCTCATGAACTGTGAGTCAAAGAAAAACTTGCCCAGGACTTTTTGTGGTGCTTGCGTTTCAATTGAAAAAAGTAGCTAATTTAATAAGAAATGTTCGGAAAGTTACACGAAAAAGGCTTAAGTTCAACATGAATAAAGTTATAGAAAACTTCAACTTGCCGAATCTAATTTTCTGTGGAAAACTCTACAAAACAACAACAACAACAACAGCAACACAGCCAGAGACAGCAACAACAACAACAACAACAACAACAACTGCTAAAAATACAAGTAAATGTGAGGATATGTTTAGGTTTTGGGCTATGAGTTTTAGGCTGCTAAGGACACTCAAATAAACAGGACATTCTCTGTGTCTGTGTGCGTGTGTGTGTGTGTGTGTGTGTGTGTGCTGGCATGTGCGTTTGAATTCTTAATTATATTTCCATAAATCATGCAGAAAACTTAGTTACGAATTCATGGAAATCCTTTAGGTCGAAAAAAAAACAGGACTCTTAACTCTTCCATGAATTTTGTGCTCATTGAAAGTTGCCTGCATCTTGATTGTTGTATTTAAATCAATCATGAATTATGTCGCTTCTTCTTCGCGTGCTGTGTACTTTTCGCGAAATGGCTTACCAATTGCCACACCTACTGTCGCACTGCCACGCCCACAACCGCCCCGGCTGTGTCAACCAGAGTTGTGATTTATTTGGCAAATTCCGTCGATAAATTTAAATACGTCAGCGCATAACATTTAACAGGCTATCAATCACAAGGACCTCTCGTCCTCAAAATAAACACACAGCATCCACAACTAACCGAAGGATTTGCTAAACATATTTTCACGTTCAATCAAATTTCGGGCATTTTTGGAATGCGCTGCATATAAATTCCGATTGGTTCATTGGCGCATTTGAGGTATTTATACCGAATGAACTAGTACACTAATGTGCCACATGCCGCATGCCGCATGCCGCATGCCACATGCCGCCGACCATCTGCAGTATGCCGCATGCGGCATTCTGAATGTTGTATGAATCATGTGTGTAGATGCATAGGTATGTAGGTATGGAGGTGTGTGGGTGTGTGGGTGGGTCAGTTTATAGGTGTGTAGGTGTGTGGGTGTAGATACCACCAACTGTGCAGAATTTCAATGCACTCAATGAAATGGAACGAATTTTAAACCTATAAATTTTATTATAAATAATTTAAGTACTTTTCGAATCGAAATATTACCAAATTATGTATCCTTAAACAATTGCTATAGTTTATGTGGCTTACACAATTCTAAAGGACATTCATAAGTACATGAAATTCAAAAGGATCACTCAATGAGTGTGCATTCAAAGCTGTATTCACAGGGAATAAAACAGAAAGACTTAAGAGCTATTAAAAAAAAAATAAATAAATTTATAAATTTTAATTTATTTTAACAAATTTAAATATATAAAATAAATTTATTTAAGTTTTGGGAACTAAGAAAAATAAAGAGAGAAGGAAACATCCCCAGGGAAACTAAGCAGTTGCTGTGGCTAAGAGTCTTGAGTCGGAGAGATTTATTGCTCCAGTATTATATGATATCATACCTATCATATAATATAATATAATATAATAATATAATAATATAATAATATAATAATATAATTATATAATAATATAATAAAATAATAATATAATAATATAATAATATAATAATATAATAATATAATAATATAATAAAATAATAATATAATAATATAATAATATAATAATATAATAATATAATAATATAATAATATAATAATATAATAATTCCTTCCTTCAGAAAGTCATAATTAATAATTATTTAATTTTCTTTGTAAACTCCTTAACTTTAATCCTTAAGTTAACTGTTATTCAACCGAAATATGAAACCTGACACATTCCTAGATACGCGTAACTCCCCAAGTCTTAGGTGAAGTTCGATAATTAGAAGGAAATTTTAATTGGAGTTTCGGAGGCGGCGGAAGTTGTAATTAAAACCAAATCAATAATCGAGTCTTCTTCCGCTTTAATTGCTATTTAAATAAATGTCTGATTTTGGTATTTAATCACTGCAAATAATTTTAAATAAATTGAAATCAAATGTTTCTCTCTGATTACTTTGTCACTTCTGAAAATTCGCTAAAAGGGAAAATTGCAGATACAAAATCAAAAATATTGCTCACTCTATGAGGTTGTAGGTCCACCCACACCCCCACCCCCCACTCCCGCAGCCACACTTACAATCACAACCGCACCCAACCAACAATCGAATAATATTCTTTGTAGGTGGATTGAGGGCGAAGTGATGGGTGGCAGGAATAAAGAAAAGGTGGGTGGATGGTGGGCGGTGGGTGGTGGGCGGTGGTTTTAAAAATATTGCATGCAAACATATTGCTATTTCTGGACTTTCGTTTTGCCTTTGTTTTGCTTTTAGTTGGTCAAGAGGGGCACTCCATGATTTCCAACTAATTGCTAGGTGAAGAGAGAGGAAAATAAATCGAAGTGAAAATATTTTCAAACAGAGTTCCGGCCCAGGTCAGTGGAGTAACTGAATGAATGAGTACCAAAGCGAACGGTCCATGGAAAACAAAATAAAAACCAATAAAAAAAAAAGCAAACAAGAATAAAAACAACAAAATAAAATAAAATAAAATAAAATAAAAAAAAAACAAAACAAAACAAAACGAGCAACAAAACAAGCAACAAAACCCCAAAC
This sequence comes from Zaprionus lineosus, assembly GCA_035044505.1. Lineage (NCBI taxonomy): Eukaryota > Metazoa > Arthropoda > Insecta > Diptera > Drosophilidae > Zaprionus > Zaprionus lineosus. The sequence goes on from JAWNNX010000142.1 coordinate 23,327, forward strand.
ACAAACACAAACACAAACACAAATACAAACATAAACAAAAACATCGAAAACCCAAAGGAAACCCATGAAAAGCGTCGGAGTCAGTGAAAACAATGCAATTTTTACTGTTCCACTGAAAATTCCAGTTTCTGCTGGTATGTGGCGACTTCCCCCTACGCCCCCCTGCCCCTCGGCCCCACCTCCACTCAGCTGCCCCTCTGCTGCCAGACTACCTCCATGAAGCCAGACAGCCGGATAGACATAATAAAGTCCAGAACCCACTACCCGGCACCAGGGAGTCAGTACCTCAGTCATGGACTTCGCCTCATCCGAGTCCTTGCTTAAACAAAAGAGAAATTCACAAAATCAAGTCAAAACGCGTTCAAAGAAAGGACCAAAATACAAAAAAAAAAAAAAATAAATAAAATAAAAATAGATAAAGAAGAAGAAGAAGAGAAATGCTTGAAATTGAGTTTGAAAATAAATTAAATTATCACGACGCGCCATGTAAGTAGTTGAAATTGCGACAAGGGTGGGGGAGGGAGGGGGAGCGGCAATTCCTGCCACCCCCCTATCTCCGCCAATGAATCAATTTCAGCTTAAATACCAATTTAAAAACCGGCAAGGACTTTCGACACGCGCAGCGAACTGTCTGCCATTTAGTGAATTCATCGAAGTCCATGGCAATTTTGCATATTGCCACTTCTACTGCGACTGCCACTGCGACTGCCACTGTGACTGCGACTGTGACTGTGACTGCTGCCTTCACTCTCCTTATCCTTCACACTATCTGCTCGAATGACCAGCACGAAGTCATTGGTGATGGGGTGGGGGGAGGAGCTCGAGACAAAAAATGGGAAAAAGAAATTTTCGAAATTCTTGCAAATTTCATTACACTTTGAAATTAGTTTGCCACAAGTTGCTCACCCCCCTCCCCCTCCGTTTCAGTGTCAGTTGCCGCCGCCCCTCCCAGCACCGCTTACCATCCCCACAGACATGCCCTGCAGGACAAGCAGCGGCGTGGAGGACACACAAATGCAATTTACGATTAAGCCGCAAATGCAAATTGGTCCCATTAAAGGCCTTCACATAGGCATCAATTACGACGCAAACACGCAACCATAATTAATACCAGAAATCGGTTATACGTAAGGCCTCATACACACATGCATGTAATGTGTGCATGTGTGTGACTGTGTGTGTGCGAGAGTGTGTGTGTGTATCTGTTTGTCTTTATGGATGATTAAATATCGTTCATTATGTATTTAATCGAAGATACTTAGCCAATCTTCGATCGTGCCGCATAAAGGCACTACGTAATTTGAGAAGACAAACCAACACTGACAGATAACCAGCCGCTGATTGTCCACGGCGCAAGGACCCGGCGGAAGGAAGGACGAGACGCCTTCATGAGCATTTTATTTATTGTGCAGGCAGCGCGGCAGCCGCAACGTGACTTGTAAAATGAATGCTGGAAAAATGATAACGTGAATATGGCCATGACACCCACACACCCAAACACTACCAGCCACATCCACACCTACACACACACACACACACACACAGGCACCTATACCAGCAAACGCACCCGAACATGGCCCAGATAGATGGAAAGTGAACAAGCGCATCTAGACCGAAACTTCGGTCGATTAATGGGCATCCACGAATAGCCAATACGCTACTAGTAGGAAAGTGAACTATCGGTATCGATATATATCGAAAGCTGACTTCAAAAGCTTAGGCATTTATCATAAATATTGGAGAAAATACTGCGACTTATAAACCCCCCTTCAATTGGAAAGGAAACTTTTGGTTAGCCCTTATGTCGGCTTTGGAATCAAAGATTCGTTCTTCGGAACTAGTTCATATATGTGCGAATTATGAATTTTCTTATTTAAAGCGTTCAGCTGCAATTTAAGCTTCACTCTAAGCTAGAATTTATTTTATATACATTTAAAATAAAATCTATCATTCTTCTAGCCGGGGCTTTAATCGAACAATCAAAGGGGAGTTTAATAAAGTTTTTAAATAATATATTAAAAATAAAAAAAAAATTAAATACAGTCTATAAACTAATTTAAGTTTAGTTAATGTCGAACTTTTCTCAATTTTAATTCACCTTGATCAGTTGAATTGGAGCTTTGGGTTCCGCCAAGCCACAAGAACTTAGAAAATTCTTTAAGGACATACCTGAAATTGGGGAATATTAAAATTATTATAATTAATATTATATATAAATTTTATAAATATTATCTTTGAATCTTTCTCATACAACTAAGAATTAAAAAAAAAAATATTTATTTAAAAATATAAACAAAATCCTTTCAATAAATAATAGAGCAAGAGTCCCTTAATTTTATTGGAGAAATTATTAAAAAATAATAATAATAAATAGTAAATAATAAATAATAAATAATAAAATATTAATAGTTTATATAAAGGTTTTTTTCTTGAGAATTAGTTGCTATAACTATTTTATTTTTATTTGAATTTTTAGGACTAAACATAAAATCTTCAAGGCTCATATTAAGCAAAGGCATCAAAAAGGCATCAAGAGTCAAAGACGACACATGAACTTCATTAGTGGAACTAGTTCAAGGAGTAGCAAATAAAATAAACTAATAGTTTATTCTGAGAAGAAAATCACTTAAAATTAAATGAAAGACCTAAGCCATCGATTACGTCCTGGTCTATCATTAGAATCGCCCTAACAAGGTGCACTGCCTTCGGCTGGAACTGAAGGTCCTTGGGATGGAACGAGACGCTTTACACTCTATAAAACTATTTAATGATTGCTACAGAGGCCATAAAAATGCAATGCAATTTGGGATTGCGATTGAGAAAGGTGAAAGGTGAAAGGAGATCTCGTTCAATGACAAAAAAAATTCTTTGGATTCAACTCGTAGTATCCTGCATATGAGAATCTCGGGGCTGAAGAAGTTTGGCTCCTTTCTTCCATCTGTGGGAGCTATAAAAATGCAATGCAATTTTGAGATTGAAAACTGTGACTAACTGAGTCAAAATGCTTTCCAAAAGTGGGCAACACTCCATGGTACTGGTATTCTTAAGATGAAACTGCCACGCCCCCATTCACACACCCCCACAGGCGGATGCCTTTGCCGTTTTGTAGCGCATTGTGTGAATGTCTTCACACAATTCGTGCGAAATAAATTTCATGAAATTGCAACTCATGTTCCTTGCTTCGTGTTGCTTGTGTCTTGCGTTTTGCGCCTTGTGTCCTGTGTCCTGTGCCTTGTGCCTTGTGCCTTGTGCCTTGCGCCTTGTGCCTTGTGCCTAACCTTGAACGCTTCGTTAACTGCATTTACAGCTGCCTGGCACGGACGCGTCCTTTCTCAAGCTTCTGTGTTTCTTTTAGTGGATCAGAGTACCTCGACATGAAGTACAGAGTTCTCTAGACTTACACTGCATAAGTGTGTGTGTGTATGAGTAAGTACACACATACATACACATACACAGATATCTATGTGTATATAGAATACACACCGGTCGCATTTCAAAGCGAATTTCCGCGAAGGAAATCAAAGCTGCAAATGGCAATAAAACTTTATGTGTGTCTCTCCCTGTGTATTTGTGTCTATGTGTGTGTGCGTTTGTGTGTGTGTGTTTGTGTGTGTAGGAAATATGAAATTGTTCAGGCAACATGCAGCAGCACAAATCGTGAAAATTCATTAAAACTTTTGCAATTTCAAGTTGCAGTCGTTAAATCGTTAATTAATTTCGCTTTGTCGCTCATCCAACTTTACCGAACTTTACTGCAAAAATCACGAGTCCTGAGTCCTGAGTCCTGAGTCCCGAGTCCTTCCACGAAACATCGCTTAAATCATAATCACCATAGCCATCCTCAAGTTGGGGTTCATTATGCTGCTGATGCAGTTAACCCAGTCCTGCCTGCCTGTGTCCTTTATATGATGGCCAAGGATGTGTTCGAGCCATCAATATGCGCAATTAGTGACTGCCGATTGGCCTTTTCAAAGGATAATCGATTAGCATAATTGTCGACAATGAACTCGTTATGACATCTCCCAGTTGCAGGTCGTATTCTTCGTTGGGGCTCATTCATAAATATGCAGGACATGTTGGGCGGCAGGGCGCACAGGACAAACTCAATTTGTTGTCATTAAATTAATGAAGTTTGTCGCTCCTTGTCTTCGGTTAATCTTTAAATTTGTCATCAATATCAACAACGGAATCGGAATCAGAATCAGAATCAGAATCATCTTCACCGTCCGCATCAGGAGTCAGATTCGCATTCGCATTCGCATCCGCATCCGCATCAACAACAACATCTACATTATTTGTCCGGCCGTAAGGTGATTGGAATTGTGATTGTGATGTGATGTGAAGTGATGTGATGGGATGTGATTGTGATTGTGATTGTGATGGTGACTGTGACGGTGACGGTGACAGTGACTGCGTATCCTTTCAACGGTCGGACGCTGTGCTGATTGAATTTCATCCGACAATCACATGCCAGGAATGCCATCAGAGGAGCAGCTAAATCGTAAATTAGTCTCGGCAATTATGTTTACCTACATCTAATTAGCTTAATTGAAATTGAACAAAGGACACCCACGGCAACAACTATTCCCACGTACGGTTAACGGCGGACGCAGTCTCCGGCCTGGCTCTCATGTTCACAATGTCCTTTGGCGATGGCATGCGTGAGCTTGTCCTCATTTTATATGCCACTCACGCGATTCGTGCTACACACACACACACACACATACGCATATCTTTCTCTCTCTCTTCATCTCATTCTTCTCCCTCTCCCTCACTCACACTCACAAATAGCTTTAAATGTATGTGCAGACAAGCTGTTGATCTAAGGACATTAAGTCGATCAAGCTATGTACTCAACAAGTCTGCACATAAGCTGAGGCGCCACAGCCGGACAAACAGTGGCGGCCACTAAGCAATCTCTATGCGTCGGCACACCTGCACTCGCACACACACAAACACACATGTGTGTGTGACTGTGTGTTTACCTACAGTCACTCGCTTTAAAACTTACAGTCCATGCGGTCAACCGCGGCCACCGAATGTTCAACCAGCGAGTCCTGCCAGCAGTTCCATAAGAACTGTGGGTGTGTCCCGAAAAATAACAAATAACAAGAAGCAAAAAGTAGGTATCGTTTTACCTGGCGTCCTATTCACACCTCAGACAGAGATGGTGGGTCAGGGGTATGCGGGCCAGGCAAAGGGCGGGGTGGCTCAGCGCCATTTTAAAACCGCGACACTTAGCGCTGACGCGCCGCATTAAATACAAGCGAATGCATTTGCCTGCACACATCCATACAAACAGACATGCATATACACACACACACACACATGCATGGCTACTGCGCATTAGCTGCTGCTGCTAATTTCAGTCGCCGCAGCAACTTCGTGCGCATCATCAACACAAAACTAATGCGAAAGTTTGCACAATTTTTACTTTTAATTGCTTGAGTGTTGGTGCATTCAACAAACACACCCTCGCGCCCATACACTCACACACACACACACACACAAACATACGCACACATGCAGATAGATACGCCTGCATACTCGCTTTGCTTGGAGAAGCCGGGACGCCGCTAGCCACATACACCGCAATTTAGTTAAAGCATAACGGCAGCCAAACCGCAGCCGACGCAGCTGTCGACGCAGGGCAGAGCTCAAACACTTTGGCGCCTCTCTACGTCATTCTCTTTTGCTTGCTTCTTCTCGTTCGCTCTCTCGCTCGCACACTCAACTGGATTAAATATTTGTTTCCATTTAACAATTTTGCATTGCTCCGCTTTACCATTCGGCCATCCCCTCCTCGCCACTACCCCTACCCCTTTCCCCACCTCTCTCTTTCTCTTGATGCTTTTGCCGCTGTCTCAGCTGCCATTCCGTTAAGCCAAATTATTTCGTTTTGTTCTCCAGCAGCGAGCGAAATTTTTAACATACAAAACTATTTTCGGCCGCTCTATTTAAAATTGTATTTCTCTGCATACCCTGCAAGGATTAAAGGCGAGTCAAAAGGACATATAGAAGTTCCTAAGTTAAGTCTTAAGTTTTTAAAGTGGTGATGTATTTCATTTAAAGTCCTTAATGTATGCCCTTGCTTAGTCCTAGAAGATCACCAAGTATTGATATTTTGAATACAGTCGTGGCAAAAAAAAGTTGGCACACATGAAAGAAATTCAGTTTGGCTCGGATTTATTTTAATTTTTTTATGGTACATATCAATTTAACGATTTTTAATTAAATTAATTTAAATCCTGATTCAATTAGAGGGTATTTTTAAGTCCTTTAAGCTCTCTGCCTGAACACTTTCATTAATTTTCGTGAAAACGACAACTGACGGATGACCAACTATTTGATTTTATACGACTTTAATATTCGTAGCATCCCACGAACCGCAAACTGAAACTCACAAAAAAGTAGAATTTATTCTCACCTATGCGAGAGCCCGACGTGTTGACCTTCGTGGTAAGCGGTTAACTTTAATGATTGTAATTAGTTTTGGCAGCAGAGAAAAAAACAACTCTAAAGCGAGTAATTAAAATATGTAGATGGATCTCTGGACGGGAGAGGAGCCTTTTATCCAAAATGTGGGTCACTCAAAACAGGGAAAAATATGCTAATTGTATTATCAATGGATTTTTGCATTTGCTTCAGATAAAAGCTAGAGCGTGACCTGAGACAGGACATGGCAGAACCGGAACAGCTAAGATATATCCTGGAAAGGACTTTAAGAAATAAACTGATAAATTGGAGAATATCTTGCATAGAAATTAAGACTGTGAGAGAGGGAGACAGGCGATGGGAGGGGGAGAGAGGGGGAGTTTATGTTACATTTTTCTGTTTTCGATTGAATTTTTAAAGAGTTTAACTTAAATCACCCTGTACCCATTTTATGGCAAATTTGTATTTAGCTTAACTTTTTAAAATAATTTAAACTAAATAAAAAATTTAAAACCTCCCATCTGAAAGGTGAACTGCCGTCAACTTGAATCAACTTGTGCACCTCTGTGCTTGCTTGGCCTTCAGTTGTAGAGGAATAAAATATTATAAATATTATAGTCGACTTGTACTTCAAGAAGAATCACCCTGTGTATTTTTTAGATAGCAGATGCTTATCCGTACTTCTGAGAAGTAACATGTGTAGAACTAACAAATGGATCCTCAAAGGACAAACAACATTCATATTATGTTTTTATAAAATTATTAGACTGTCGCTTGAGTCACCCTGTGCCTTGCCTACTTGCTGAAGTAGAATTCCCACATATCCTTTAAACTTATATATATTATTGTGTTTTATTCTTTTGTGGTTTAATGTCCTTGAACATGGAATAATATTATTAACTACTTAGTATTTATCCCTAGCACTGCATACCCTGTGGTACTCAATATGCCAGAATACAGGGTGTGGCATGACAACTGCATGAGATGCTTTGTGAGCAGCTTTGCCGCATATATAAATCATACGCACCGTGTAACGTCAGTGTTGATGTGGCTTTAATTTATCACTCGCGCGCTTTGCATAGCTAATAACTGACTATAAAAGAGGAGCAGCGGCGGAAGGAAATGGAGAAGCAGAAGGAGAAGGAGAAGAAGCAGAAGAAGGATAAGGATAAGCAACAAGCGATGAAACTGAAGAGGAAAGTTGAAGCTGATGCCAGGGCAGTTCTGTTGTTGCTGCACGGGCATCATCTGGCTTCAGGTGTCAGTTCATGTAAGGTGAGCGGGTAGAAGCTGCAGGATATCAGCTGTAGAGCAAGTTAAATCATTCGGACTCTGAATTTTGTATCATTCCACAGGAGACCAAAGCTTCACAACTATCAGCTTGCAACGTCTAGTTGCCAGCTATCAGTTGCCAGCTACCAGCTACCAGTTGCCAGCTATCCCTTGCCAGCTACCAGTTCCTAGCTCTCAGTTCCCAGCTCCCAGTTCCCAACTCCCAGTTTCCAGCTTCCAAATCCCAAGCTTCAGTTCTCGCCTTCAATATCAATGGGCATTTGTAAAAAGCAGTTTATGTCTTTTGTTTATGAACAATTGTTAGTTAGCTTATATGAGTAGCTTCCATTGGGAATCGGATCAGCTGGACAATGGCGTCCACCTGCCGAAGCTGCCAAGCCCGCATTAGGATTGTTGACTCCTGAAGAATTTCATTTTACAAATGGAACGCGCGTTGGGTTCTGGGACTTGGGCCAGCAGCTGGACACACAACCGCACTTCTATGCACATTCCAGGAGTGCAGAGACTCCAAGCACACCCACACCGACACCCACACACCCATAGACAAAGTAGCACCCAGTTATCCTGGCAAGAGTTCTGGTCAATGGAGCTTCAACCGTTGCAGTTGCATTTCATGTTATTGTTGAGCATTTTGTTGAGGTTTTGCAGCCACTCAGGGAATTGTATGCGTTCCTCCACTCTGCCCCCCGCCCCACCCTCTGTCTATTTCTATCAGCACTCACACGCCCCTACCCCTCTCAGCTGTACTGTCTGTATTCTTTTGGCCGCATTGTTTAAACAGTTGCTGAAATTTCAGCATAATTTTATACACATTTTGTTGCCTAAGAGCTCGAGCACAAGGACTGCGCTCTGAGTAGCTCTTTGAGTTGGTGGAGTCTGTTAATTTCCGGGCATTGGAAAGTTTTTGAAGCTAAAAGTCCTTCAATCGCTTGTTTACAATATCAAAGGACCCTAAACTATGGAGGACTGAGTTTTAGTGGCAAGTTGCAAGTTGCAAGATGCTTTAAGCGCAATCAAAAATTAATTGCTCTTTGGATAATATCAACTGTGCGTGTGCGAGTGTGTGTGTGTGAGTGTGTTTACCAATAGAAGGCAGTCAACTATCGAGAGTCGAGAGTCGAGCAATCGGTAGTCGGGAGTCCATGCAAATCGATATGGGGTCAAATTATGTGCCAACATTCGACGACATATCAAACAATGTTGAATGCACCAAATTGTTGCAACTGACAAAGCATCGATCCGCTTCGAAAGGGATGGTGCACACTGAGAGGGCGGGAAACGCTTTGCAATCAAATCAAATTCGAATTCCAATTGAAATGAAAATGAAAATGAAAATGCAAAACGAAAACATCACAAAAAGTCCTTCGCATCGGCAGAAAGGACTAGGCGGCTCTTCCTCTGATTGCAAATCGAAATCAAATTGAGTGCAGAGATGGGAGACCTATCTATCCAGCTGTCTATCTATATAAATTGATATGTATATAAATCTATATGTATATATATATATGTATTTATAACTGTGTCCTTACACAGCAAGCAGTCCTTACAGTAATTAACTCGGACTCCTTACGCGCAAATTATAAATCAAACGGGGCAAAAAGTAAATCTGACGAGTGAATGATGGCAATGGCGATGACGTCGCTGACGGCGTCAATGATGACCATAATGAGGGGCAGGGCAGTGCAGGGCAGGGGCAGGGGCAGGGGGAAGGGTGGACGGTCATTGAGGATCGAGGATTGAGGATTTCAATTATGGGATGGCCATCAATGCGCACATCAAATAATTTCATTTGATTTTTATTTAATTGAAATTTATCACAACAATAAGAGTTTGAGTGTGTGTGTGTGTCCTGAATCCTTTGGGTAGTTCGCTTATAATGCAGCACGAGAATGTGAAATTAAATGAAGAATAATGAGATTTACAGCCATTGTTGTTGGCCATGTTATGACGCGATTCCTTGGCGCTCCTTTTTCATTTTATATTTGATTGCTTTCGGGGCAATCTTAATCACAGCTCCTGCGATTGCATCCTGATGTTGTTTCAAGTGTGGCTCCTGATTGACTCAGTATCGGTCATCCGGTCATTTTACTCCTCTCTCTCTCTCTCTCTTCCTCTCTTCGCATGTTTGTCTTTGGTTTTTATTGTTAGTCCTGTCAGGAGTAATTCCGGAAACTGGCTAATTACGAGTAAAAATAATGTGCGCCTGCCTTTGGTCACATGAAGGACCTGCTATTACCTCAGCAGACCAAACCCAAAAGTAAATTGACTGACACACAGAAAAGGATTCAAAAGCCAAAGGACATTTATTCCCGTGCATTTACTTAGCCGGAGGCAATTTATTGGAGGCCCATGGCTGGAACTCTGTGGTTTCTGTGGTCAAAAAGACATTTTTAGACTTCGAGCAGTTAAGTTTTCCACTGAAATTAATAACAACAGTGTGTATATGTGTGTGTATGTGTGTGTGAGTGTAGCTACATGTGTGTGCCTAATGTCTTTTAACCCTTTTTGTCCTCAGATTTTGGGCAGCTTAGTTAATTAAGCAGAAACTGAGGTTAAGCTTAAAGGATCCACTCGAGATTTGATTTTCCCCTTCAAATTTAGAAAATCTGAAATTACGCATACGCAACGTATGACCGGAAATCTTAGGCATAACATTTATCATTTGCTGCATCCTGTGCAAATAGCTGCACGCCTCATCTCAGGATATGACGACAAGTGTTTCAGTTGCAAAGCAAGCCGAACAGAAGGGAACTCGGGTCTCGGGACTTGGGACTTGGCACACGGGACACGGGAATCGGGACTCAGGACTCAGGACTCAGGACTCGCGACTCGGGACATGGTACTGAGGGCATGGGACTGAGCACACAGGACACAAGTCAGCGCGTGGAGCCATTTGGCTAATTGCAAGGACGTGCAGACATTGGTGACAAGCCGAAGCCGGGGCATGACCCTGTGCGGCAGGTCTCTGCCAGGGTTAGGGCTTCGGCCGAGGCAAGTCGCGCGCCGCTGACTGGTGGCAAGCAGCGAGTCGGTAAGTTGGGGAGTCGGTAAGGGGCGGGGCGGCTGCCCGCGACGCAGTCACGTTGAGTTAACAAAACTGATATAAATTATGAGAGCGCGTATATTTTACACAACTGTCAGCGCAGTTGTGCCTCTAAAACATATTGGCCTTTCAGTTGTTCGCTCTTCCCTCTCTTTCCCTCTCTCTCCCTCCCTCTCACTCCCTCTCTCTCTCATATCTGCTTCTTCCACCTCTACTTGTTCTGTCTTTTTTCTTACTGCCTCTTATTTTTTTGTGCCTTTTACTTGTGTGCCGTGTGTTTGTTGGCCGCCCGAGTTACGTAACTCTATTCCCGCTGCAGCGACAGCTGAGCCGCCCACGCTTCGACAACTTTGCGACATGTTGCAGCGGCAGCCACTGGCGGCGGAAAAAGCGCCGCTCTGCTAAAGATATGCTTCCCTAGGCAATAAATTCGCAGACACTCGCTTACCCTTCCCACCCAGGCACACACACACACACACACACACACACAGAGACATCTACAAAGACATACTCAGAGTTGGACGTACCTATAAGACAGCACTTGGAGCTCTTGGTCCTTAGCGGCAAACACACACTTATACAGTCACGCACACACACACACACACACACACACACACACATCTACGTATCCTTCTCACATCTTGTTCTTGTTATTTGGCTGGCGCTGCTGCTTCCATTTCTTTGGCGAACATTGAAGTTTGTTGCCAAAAATTTGCCGCCATTGGGTGTGAAGATGCCAGCACATGACCTCAGTGCGCCATAGCCCCCCACCCCCTGCTCCCACCTCCACCTCCACCTCCACCAATCACCACCACCACCACACAACACCCACACCATTGTCCACCTCCTGTGCCCAAGCCTGTCTAACATGTTCGCATATTTTGCTGGCGTGAAATACCTAAAGGCTTTTGGCGAAAATTTTATTTCAGGCTCTGCTGCTACTTCTGCATCTTCGTCCTCTTCTTCCTCTTCGTCCTCTTCGTCCTCTTCTTCCTCTTCTTCCCCTTCTTCCTATTCTTGCTTGGCTTCTTCTGCTGCTACGTCTTCTTCTTCCTGTTCTTGGGTTGCTGTCTGTGTTGTGGCCATAAACATGCACATACACAGCCATATAAACACACTCACACACCCAGGCACACACACACACACACACACTCACACGGGCACACTCAAACACCTTCCACTGCAAGAGGCAGTCAACTTTGCGGAAAATCGTTTGAAGCGCTTTGCACTTCGTCGACATCTTTCTGCTGGCTTGTTGCTGCGGTGCTTCAAGTGCTTGCCACAACCTGTGTCTTGTCTATATCTATGTGTGTGTGTGTGTGTGTGTTGAAGTGTGTGCCAATGTGACAGTAGGTATGTTTGTTTGCGTGTAGCTGTGCATTGCATTGTCTTGCACTATTGCCGAAATGTCACTTTGAACTTTACGATTTCACAGTTTCGCACAGTTTGTTGCTAGGCCCAAAGTTGGGAGCGTGGCAGTGCTTAAAATGCGTTGGCGAAACTTTCAAGGATACTAAATGTCCTTAAGCCTGAATCGTAAATAGTATTACGCGGCATGTATTTATACACAAGGACATTTCTTTCTGCCAAAAAGCCTGTCAACATCACGCAAAATGTGCATTAAAGCTCTTAAATCGAAGGTGAGAATCAAAAGTAAATATAGTGGAAAAATAAAAAAATTAATATTAAAATAAAATATTTATAAATAATTAATAAATAATCTAAATTTACAAAATATTTATGGAAAAGTTGAATAATAAATAAAAAGAAAAAATGAAACGTGTGACAATAAATTTTTGATTAAAATAAAATTTAATTATAAAGGTAAAAATAGATAACAAAATATAACATTAAAAAAAAAATTAAATAAATTTAAAAATAAAAATATTTTTAAATATTTATATTACAGGTGAATATTAATTTTTGGAATTTTTCTTTTCTAAATAATAATTATTTATAAACAACAGAGATTCTCCCTCCAAAATATTGGCATCTACTTAAATAATAAATAAAATATAATATTTAATTATGAATACCACGTGGCATGAAAGGAATTTAAGGACATACATACTAAATATTATATGCATATATATTTAGAAGTTAAGGAGTGTCCTTTTATATCAGATCCTGTCACTTCGCAACTTTCCATTACCAAAATCACTTTTGGATCATTTTGTTATTGTTCATTAAAGTGTCATGTCTATTTTGAGAAATGAGTTGAAGTCTTTGATTTATTTACCATTCCAGTGCACATTCTGCAAAGACAAAAGGACAAACTGGAGCCAGGACACAAAACCCAGAACCCAGGATTCACCATTTCATAACTCATTTACGCCTCCGCACGTGTCAACAATCCAAGTGTGACATTGAAGGCGTCTGATGGCGTCGTTTCGGTTGGCGGGCCACCTTCCGTTTGGCGTGCACAACATATCCGGGACACGAACACACACACACTTCAAACACACACACGCACACACTCACACTTGTAAGGAAACTTCAAAACCGTTGGCCACAAACAAACAAAGACGCTTCATGGTCGCCTTGTGTGCCCCGGCAATCAATCCAAATGATATACACATTCCAGACAGAGTTCTCTTCTCGGTATTCGGGATGCGGGGGGTGTCCTGCTTGGTGGGCTTAGCTAGGTCTGGGCTTGGGTCTGGGTCTGGGCACACTGTTTGCTCAGCTGCCAGGCCAGACAGTTGGGCAAGATTTGATGTATTTGACATATAGACTGCACACTGAGCCTTTGCCTCTGAGCCTCGTTTTTTATGCTACTCGCTGTGCATGTCAGGGCAAGGATATGTGTGCGTGTATACATGTGTGACTGGGAATGGGTAAGAGTGGGAGGGCTGGTAACAGAGCGCGCTTGTGGCCAAGTACAATATGTCTCAGTCGGCCGCAGAGTACGTGCCATAGAGATTGTGTCAGAGTTGGTCAGCTAACATCTGACTTCCCCGCAGAGGATTATTGATATTTGATCGGGCTGTTGGCCAAAAGTAAATGATTCCACTGCCATGTTGTCATTTAGGATCATGGACATTAAATATATATATGTGAATAGCCACTGGGTTGGGTAGCTGGGAACAGTTGGTAGAATTATCATATATAACTGACAGTAAATGCAATATGAAAGCAAATTTAATGCATTGCCAATGCACTAAATGATCCCAAAAGCCAAAACAGAAGCCGAAACAATGACATTAACGACGGCCTGGCAGACACATGAGATTTACTTAATTCAATTAAATGGAATTCATTTCTGGGGACAATGTCATGATTAGAGTCCCAGTCCACCAATCTCCCAGTCTCCCAGTCTCCCAGTCTCTGGCATCTAATTAAAATAATGAGCTCATGTTGTTTCCGTCTCTGCCCCTTCACCAGCCACTAGCCACGGCCTCGGCCCCTGCCAGTGTCTTTCCTCTTGATGTTTGCTCTTGACGGAAATATTTGCGGGGCGTGGCCAGAAGTTGGCCACAAATACTGGCAATAGCAATGCGTAACGGAAAAGCACATAAAAACGTCAGAATTTACAACCAGAAAGAGTCCTTCGTCCTTCTTAATGTGCCATGGCGACCATTGCACACACCGCCAACCAGGACGACATTAGACACCAAAACAACTGAGCGACGCGCAAAAGGACCATCCAAAGCGACGATGTCTGTCTATGCGGCACTTTCATTGGAGCCTCCTTACGACCAAAGACCGACAGCCGGGAACCAGGATTCAGGAACCACGAACCGAGCACCGAGCACCGAGCACTGAGCACCAGCAATGACTATACACCATGGACACCCAGAGACAAGGAACAACGACCAACGACCAAGGACCAAGCAAAGAGCTGAATTGAAAGCTGGCGACCGATGCCTTTTGGCCTCATTTTAGGCGTTTACTTATTGTGGCCGTTAAGAGGTTCCGTTTCGTCACGCATAACGCTTCCAAATGACATGAACATCAAAATCATCAACATTCCTGGAACAGCGACCGAACAACGTCTCAGCTCTGCCAGCTCCCTTTTTGGCCGGGTGCTCGGGTGGCCGGATGGCCTAGGACACGGTCAAAATGTGTCTGCAAACTATAAAGTGAATGCCTCTTAAATGGCCAGAAGCTTCTTTGTATGTGTGTGAGTGTGTGTGTGTTGGAATGGGTGTGTGTGTGTGTGTGTAATTGTGACTATCATACGGTTAGGTACACCATACACCATGTTTGCTCATATTTGTACAAGTTTCAAATGATGGCATCGTTGTGGCTGTCGTCGCCTCGTGTTTCAATTGACTTCAGGCATTTGCGGGGCTAACATGACGTATGCATAACTTTTATGAGCTTGTTCTTATGGCCGACATTTGTGTGTGCCGACGACTACAAGTGCATAAAATTCTACGAGAACTGTTTACACACACACACACACACACACAGAGATATGGCTGAAAGATAAATAAACCGTTTATGTAATTACCCAAACAGACCGCAGGAGCGCGGCAGGAGTTTGCAGCTTAATTGATTGCTATATTATTTTTAAAGTGGTTTATTTGATGTTTTCACTGCGAGCAACTGCAACAACTGCAGCAACAATAATAACAATGACAGCAGTAACAACAACAACAACAACAACAACAACCAGCCAGGGTCAGATCTCTGAGCCACGCTCTCCGAATCAAAGTTGAAATAACATTAGCCTGCGAGTCGAACAGATTGTCCGGCATAAAAACAAGTCACGGACCCGGCTTTAAATGCTCGCAAATATTATGGTAAATAAATTTGTAAACATCATCAACACATTTAATAAGCTGCCGACTTAATTACAAGCGCAAACAAAATAATCGAATTACGGACAAAAAAAAAATATGTTTTAAATAAAAGTAAAAATAAATATAAAAATGAGAATCCGAATGCAGCTGTATCTGTGAGTGTTGCATGCAACACAGTTAAACGATTACAATGCTTAAATGTTCGGTAAGCTGCAATTCAAAGCCAAGAAAAACAATGCAAATGCAAACAGGACATTTGAGCGCCGAATAGGGATTTATTTTAATTACAATTGCACATACAGGGTGCTCTTTTTTTATATGTGCTCCTCAAACAGTTAAATTATCTATAAAAATAAAAAAAATAAAAAAAAAATAAATAAAAAAAAAAAAATAAAAATAAAATCTATCGGAATGTTACGGGGGATGTTTGAGCAGGATGTATATTCGGAAATTCTATGTACAAGTTCGCCTTCCATAACAGACTTCTGTTAGCTAACAGACAGATAATGTTACATTTAAGGTATTTAATAATTGTAAGCAATAAATTTATAGGAATCAAAGTTGCTATAAAAATAATGAAAATGTGAAATATAATAAATTTCTAAAGTTGAGGTCCTCAGCTTGAGGATGTCTCGTATTAAGTTTATAAAGTCGAACATTTATAGTTGAAGACAAAGAATATTTGAATAAAAGAATGTTAAAATAAATAACAAGTTTAATTTAAAAGATTTAAATTAATAGATTAATTTAAAAGATTTAAATTAATAGATTAATTTAAAAAACTATTATTTTATTTAAAATTAAAATCTAAAAATCGACTGACCTTTCATTATTTTCATTCTTTCACACGATTTAAAAATTCTGTCAACTGAAGTTAACAGCGCTGTCAAATTATGCATGAAATTTAATGCTCTGTTATTTAACAGAAAATTATAAATTTCGTGTTATTGTTTAAAAGTATTTATAGAGTCCTTTCTTTACTTCACTGAACAATCGATTTGACAGCAACAACAGTAATGTATATAATGAAGGATTAATATAGAGAACGATTCACGCTTCTCATTTCATAATTCAAAGGATTAAGCAATTTCCCAGGATTCCATGACTTTTAATTTAAATTTAAGTCCTCTTTATTTGCAGAACTCTTCTTCTTTTTTTAAAAGGTATAAATGTAGCTAAGCTCTGTTTGACATCGATCACAAATTTAAATTTGATTTCTAATTCCATTTATTTTTTAATTTAATTATTTTTTAGTACGTACAGAAATCTTCATAATATTTACTATCTGAAGAGAGGAGAATCTCTAGGTATATATTTAATTTTAACTGTAATCAGAACTTAATAAAAAGGTGACAATCTTAGTTATAGTTTCAAATTTTGTAGATTTATTAAACTGTTCAAAGTAACACCCAGTGTTTCAGCTAGGCATTCCCTGAGCCTCTCAAGAATTTGAAGGATTCAGCGTAAGGCATATGACCAAGCTTGAAAATCATACCAAAACCTCTGGCAATCAATCTTCTTGGCAAGAATCTAACCAGAAGAAGGACCTGCCGTATCCACCCACTAGATCTCCCTTTTAAAGGAATCTATCTCTAATCTAGAAAGAAAAACCAACACCTAAAATAATCAAATGGTAATGTACCCCAAGCCCAAATTTAATTATTGTCCAACTAAATAAAATATTAAGAAATCCTTAAGGATACTCAGTACATATCAGGGTTCCGTATCTCCATTGCTTCCACATGGAACATCAGTGCAACGGCCAACTGAATACCGATGATCGATTAAACTGAAGAATCCTTAATATCCGTGGATTTATTTATAGGCAGGCTGAAAGGCCATCCTTTTGTTGGCCTAAGGCCATTTCAACAATATGTAAGCCATGGTTAA
The DNA here is from genome assembly GCA_035044505.1 of Zaprionus lineosus. Classification (NCBI taxonomy): domain Eukaryota; kingdom Metazoa; phylum Arthropoda; class Insecta; order Diptera; family Drosophilidae; genus Zaprionus; species Zaprionus lineosus. Next base: position 40,736 of record JAWNNX010000142.1, read on the forward strand.
TGGCGGCATTTTAATGCCTCTTGACTCTGATGTGGCAGGCAAATGTGCGGCGTCGAGTGCTGCAATGCAGTTGCAAGTGGCATGCAGGCGGCTGATTTTTGTAATTGCCACTTGAAGTGTCAAGCGGCTTCGTAAATCAAATGAATGTCATTCGCAGCATTTTTTTTTGTTCCTTTATGCTTCAAGTGTTGCATCAAGCGACATCGAGTGTTGCACCTGCAACACTTTTTTCTCTTCTCGTTTTATTTTTATTTTTGGCAGCGCCAATGACGCATAACTTGCAACAAAGTGCCTCAAACTGAATGAATGACTACATGGATGGTTGGCTCTGTGTGTAGGTGTGCGGGATTGTGTCTGCGACTGTATGTGTGTGTGTGTGTGTGTGTGTGTGAGGATGTGTTTGTGTATGTTGCAAGTGCAACAACTGACAGATTTACATTGTTCTACAAAGGGACGGCTTTTAGGCACTTAGCTGTCTGGCAGTCAATTGCCTGTCTCACTCACTTTTCCTCTCTCTCTCTCTCGCTCTCTCCCTTTTCTCCTTGCCTTTACCAACCTTCCCTCCCACCGCCCTCTTTTCGTGGCACCCGCAGAGCCCACAAACCGATGCCTTGAGCTGATTTATTTAGAATCGCTGGAAAATTTATGACAAAATTTGATAATTCCATTGCCACTGTCACTGCCGCTGCCACTGCCACTGCCACTGCCACAGTCGCTGCCACTGCCGCTGCCACTGCCACTGCCACTGCCACTGCCACTGCCACAGCCGCTGCCACTGCTACAGACGCAAGTTCGTAATCCATGTCTAATTTCCAGTTGAAATTTATACGATTGCCTTAGCGACACACACTCGAACACCCTCAAATAGCGCATACATTGACTAACACACACACACACACACACACACACACACACTTAAGAAAATCAACTTAGCTGAAGTGTAGCAAGTGAGTTGCCTCTGATTTTCGGTGCTTCTGTCCATTAATGTGACGGTGGCAGTGGCTGAGGCATTGGGGCAGAATCGGCAATACGCCGCCTCCCGGAACACTCCTTCATCTATAACTTCATCCATACCATCCACCCATATATCTACCCATATCTCTACCCAGATCTCCACCCACACCTCCACCCACACCTCCACCCACCCCTCTGCCCGACAATTAGTAGGCAATTTCACGCGTCACCTAATAAAACGTTAAATTATTGTGACATTTGAAAAGATTGGAAAAAAGTTTCAACATTTTAAAGCCCGAATTTCCAATACTCTTCAATTAGTGGGGCATTTCACTTTAGTTGTTAAAGTGTCTTAATTATTTCTTAATTAAATTCTATTAATTTAAATTTACTAGCATTGCTCGACTTAGTAGATATCCTTTAAACACAAGTTTCATAATTTTACAGGCAGTAAATTTGATTTGGAAATTTAGTTGCAAAAATTATAAGCTCTTGAGTTTAGTTATTAATTAATTACTTTAAGTAGTTAATTAATTAATTAGTCAAAGGATTTGAATAGAAGATAATCTGTATTTCTCAGAATGACCTAAAACAGTTGACTTTAGTTTTATTAAGATGCTTGAAATAGGACCTTCAAGTCACATATGTCATCTATATAATATATCATATATAAAATTTAAGTTCGACTGGCAGATACTTCCTATATCCTTGAAAATATCCTCTTTAAACATATGAGCCCCAGATTTTCATACATATCCAACCCAAGTTAAACGAAACTAAAGGATCAAGGGATATACCCTGTTTGGTGGTACATATTTGGTTAACCCAAGAAATCCCCAAATATCCTGCTAATTACACATCTTCCTTTCGAGTGCGCGGCACTAAGTACTTAAGCTTCACTCAGCACTGCCTCAAAAGGTTAAATAAATAAATATAGCTCATATTTAGAGCTGCATTAATGCATTTATTTTATGCAAATACAAAAAAATAATATTTATGGCTGTTTAAAAGGATAATACGTCCTGATCGATTCAGTTGATATTGGTCTTTAAAAGGACACTAAGAAAGAGATCTATTCGCAGCACATCAGCGTATCAAAGTGACTCTCACTCTCTCTTGAGTCCTGACAGCTGAAACTCAAGTCTTGACTACAAACGAGCTGTGCTTAGAATCCTTAGACATATATCCTTACGTATAGTTGAAATGCTTATAGTCGTACGTGCACTCGTCTGTGAATGCTTCTCTCTCTCTATGGATGATTGTGTGAGTGTTCGGGTGTGTGTGTGTCGGGTGTGTGTGTGTCGGGTGTGTGTGTGCAAGGCTGACACACAAAGTGAGAATAACGCAAGTTGTTGCAAAAAAGACTCTTCAATTTATTGACAGTAGAAAATGCCAGATGTTGACGGGCATCCAGATAAATCGTTTATCCAAATTTCGACATTCGATTTCAATATTTCATGCAACTCGTTTCCGTTCTGACAACTCGCAATGCGCTTTCTATTCCCGGGGAACAGTTGCGCTGACAAATGCAATATTGCCATCATTTTGCCAGCCAAATCGCAGGATTAAAGATTAAAGATTTTCCCAGCTACACGTATTTAAGCGATTAACTTTTCAGGCGGCATTCCACATTCCACATTCCACATTCCACATTCCACACTTCACATTTCATATTCAGAATTCCAATAAAATAATCATCGCTTCAGCGAACAAAATTTATGGATTCAATTAAATCCTAATTATCAGATTTTAATTCGAAGCGACAGCCGAGAGACAATCGGAACTCGCCTAAGCCCATCAATCATATGGAAACTCAGCTCAAAGGATAACGGAAACTCGCGATAAGAGAGGGAAAGCCTGACAGTTTTTTTTATTGTTTTGAATAATTCAAAATTTAATTTAATTTAATTTAATTTTAATTTAATTTAAAATTTTAAAATTTAAATTCAACTTTTAAAGTTTAAATATTTAAGATTATATTAAAAATGTTGAATAAATATTAAAGTACCTTTTTTTATTATTGTAAAAAAGGACGACTGGCGGTTATTTTACTTCTACTTTTAAGGTTCTTTTGAATTAAATATTATTAATAAATAATCAAGGGCTTAGTAAGCTATATCCTTGTTTGGTTAAATTTTCAAAATAATAATTCTTTAAGGAGTACATCTCCAGGAGTCTCCAGGAAGGAGGAATATATTAAAATATATAAAAAGAAAACCAAAAAAAGAAAAGAATAAATAAATAAATAAATTTAATTAAAAATTGTTTTTCTTTGAAAACACAAATATTGAAATTTAAATACTAAAAAATATACTGACATAAGTTCTGATCCCCCTGTGGTATTAAACTATCATTAATCTTAAAAAAAAATATATCCTTAATTTTAAAATATTTATCGACAGTTTTCCAGCTCCTAAAAAGTTGCTCTTCCTTCCAAAAACCCAAACGACTCCCACCTGAACTCTAAACACTTGACACATGCCAAAGGATTTTTTTAGCCTCAGGACCAAAATCAATATCGATGGAATTTGGCGATAGTTGAGATACGAGACAATAATTTATGATGCTTTGCCGGGAAGCTAAACGCCAACGAGGCGATGGGCAGTGGGCGGTGGACGAATTTACAGTTAAGAGAAGGTAATTAATTATTAATTAACGGTGAATATGATTAATGCCGTTCAGTTGAAAATTCGCGAAAGCAGCTGCTCATATTAATGGCTGTCCATTTGCCACACACAAGCACAAACACAAACACACACACATACAACGTTCAAAAATAGCTAACACACACACACACACACATATATACATATACAGGGAAGTTCAATAGGAGCAACCACGTGTGACTCTTTTCCTTTTGGGTGAAGGACATGAATCTGCCAAGTAATGTAATTATTGTGAAACTATTCATCATGTTTGGTGTCGGGAGGCTGCCACTTAAACGCATCGCCCGAGGCCCTTCAAGCAGTGGAGTGGGTGGTGGCACATCCTCAGGACTCGAGCACAATGTGTGTAAAGGTATTTATTCACTTTCGTTGTAAATGAGGCTGAGGCTGAGGCTGAGGCAGAGGCTGAGGCTGGGGCTGGGGCTGAGGCAGGAAACTATACGAGAGGTTAACTAATTAGCATGTCAAAGCCATCCATTTAACAGCTGCCCGGCAATCCATAGCGCAATCAGGTTTTCCCAGCCCCCTTCGCCACACCAGCCCGTGCCCAACCATCGTTATCCTTGTCACGGTGCTCTGCCTCGAGCCCGAGGCAATACTTAGACGCAAGGACCCAAGGCGCAAATCCCGTTTAATTATGCTTTCACATTTATAAGCTTTACACATATTACAAAATAACCGAGCCCATTTAAAGGAACATCACACGAGAGTCGGAGGTGGGAAGGACGTGTGTGTGTGGGAAGGAAATGGTGGGCGGAGGGGTATTCCCCGCATGTATCTATTTTAATTTGTTCTTCAATGGCTCAAGGCAAAAATCCAATTTGCTGTCAATGCCATTAAAGGGACCTAAGAAATTGCCAGTCGTTAAGGCTTCAAGGAACGCTTCAAGTTGAAGCCAAAATTTTAAATTACTCTGATTAAATTAGTTAGTCGACCTTTTCTAATCCGGAGATTAACTGACAAACTGCCGCCAGCCACCAAACAACAATTTAATCACTTCACTTTGTGAGCAATTGTCAATTTTACGATTCTGTCGTCAGTCAAAGTGCAAGTGTGACCAGAACATGTGAAACTTTTCAATGACGAAACATGCAAATGTCCTTCAAGGATAATTATCAAATTGTTGGGATGCATAAACAAGGAAAATTAAACAGACAATTAAATAATATTAAAGCCGCTAAATATGTCAATCGTATAAAATGGAAAGTTCTTTGAATAAAGGCTGCAATCCAGAAAAAGTCCTGTCAGGATATTTCCATTTCCTGTCTATATCTTCCTCTGACTGTCCTAATTGCTGGATTGTATATTCCCTTGCGTAGAAAAGGATGTGCAAGTTTTTATACTTTGGATAGAAATATGGCACGGCGTTTAAATACGTTTAAGGATATTCTTCAAATGCATACAATAGGATGAAGGATATTTTTGGATTGCATATTTTTAGAACTTTAGTTTAGAAGCTTATTGGCCTAAGATATCTTAACTAATAAAATATATTAATCTTGATGCTCAGTTGCTTCCTTTAAAGTGACCTCTAACGATGCGAAGGACATGCTTATTTAGGATATCCCCGAAATATTTTATTCAGTTCCAATATAAAGGTTCTTCTCGTATATTTGAACAGAGAGCAAGATATTTTTACTTAAACATAAGTTGAAACGATCCTTTAAATTCGTATTTGAAGGATCTGTATTTGAGGTCCCTATACCTACTCCCGGAAGCATGTAAGGATGACGTCTCATTTATATTACAGGATTGGCTCTTTATACTCATAGTCTGGACTTTCAGTCAGCGGCAGCCAAGGCAAGCAAAATTCATCCTTACGATCCTTCACATCTTGGGTGTTTGCTCTCAGTGATCGTGTGTCTGAGCTTCCGGACTCACATGGAGTACTTCCTGGGGGCGTGGCTAATCCGATGGGCAATGCTCAAGCGATAACAATTACCATGAACACAGCAAACGCTCTGCCAGGACAAATCACTTTGAAGCCAATATTCAACTAGGAGCCAAGGACTGACTCACTTGCCATGCACCAACGCCTCAGCTCAGTTCTGTTTAGTTGTTGTTATTGTTGTTGTTGTTGTTGTTGTTGTTGTTGTTGTTGTTGTTGTTGTTGTTGTTGTTGTTGTTCTGCCCTCGCAACTGGCATTGTTTGTGTGGCGCAATCTCAATTTCCACCCACAATAAAATTAATGTTTTACGTAGCCAATTCCGAATCGTTTATTTCACATAAAAATGCGATAAATAAGCGACGCATCCTGTATGGCAACAAGGACGATGCGGGAGATGGGCCAGAAACCAAATAAGGAAAAAATGAACGGATGGCAAGAGAGCGTCAGGATAAGACTCTTGGCTGTGCAGCTGCCCTATGCACCTAGAGCTTTGGGTGTTTATAGCACAAACAATGCAAAGGATATGACCCAAGGACAAGCGCGTCGGCTTAAAGCCGGCACATTGCACGGACGTTGAGTGTACGGTGGATGCGGGGGTCGTTGGAAGGAGGGGGGAGAGCTTAAAGACAAAGCGCCACAGTCCGAATATAACAATAAAAAGAGCGAACGAATGAGAGGAGAAGAAGTGAAGAAGAAAGAAGGGAGTGAAGGGGACAAAGAGAGCCAAAGGACAGAGAAGTAACGACGAGATCCATTGAAAGCAAAGACAAAGGCTGCGCTCCTGTTGCAGGACTACTGTGCTGCTTATGTCGTTAGCGCTCAGCAGCCACAACAACACGGTCAATGGAAAGGATAAACGCACGAGGATGGGGGGAGTGAAAGGAGTAGAGTCACTCCCAAGAAAGGTTCACCACGTCGTCCGTTGAGCTCCTTGCGTGGCAGTTGTTAAAAATTTCATGTTAATAGCCATACGAAGCTTCGCTCTTAACCCTTTGGCATAACGTTCGTTCACATGTGTGCCCACACATTGAGCGTGTGTGTGTGTGTGTGTGTGTCTAGGTATATGTGTGTGCGTAACGGGGTCATTGTACAGGCATTTTTCGGTCTCACCTTTATGGGCATGCAGGAGCTTATTTCCTTTTGCTGTCCTTTGCAAATTTAATTTCAAGTTGGGCACACGCTTCCAGCGCGAAAGCCATCTTATCCTTTCGCAGCCCGAAGGAAATGACTTTAATTAAGGATATCTTGTGAATGCCAGCTCATATTTATAACCTCATCTGCTGCCCTACGAGCTCTCCCGCTCTCTCTCTTTCTCACACTCTTTTTGGATATCCTTTCCTCCCAAGGAAAAGGTGCACAATCAAAGGCGGAACATCGTTTGAAAATAAAATCGAAATAACAAAGCGGCCACAGGAGGGAGATTACAAAGAACCACATAGAAAAAGACAGGGAGAGCCAGGAAAAGGGAGCGAGAGAGAGTGAGAGAGAGGGAGAGAGAGAGGGAGAGAAAGAGAGAGTGGGAAAATGATAGTGAGAAATTGGGAGACAAGTAGGGAGAGTGAAAGGCAGATGAAGCGAGGGAGACGCGACGGGATAGCCACATCGCGGAATGAACCAAAAATAGTGAAAAGGACCTCAAGCATTGCCAGGACATAATGCGCTTTATATATAACACTGGACTCTGGCCCGGCATTCGGTTCACTGGCATCATGGGCATCACTGTCACCTAGTTACCAGGTCCACAAAAGGTGACCATTTGCGCACTCATCTCTCTTTCTCCCTCTCTCTCTCTCTCTCTTTTCGCATTGTTCCGGCGTGGCCTTTGCCATCCTTTTGCCAGGCTCTGCAGCTCTTTGACTATTTTTGCACATTGTTTTCGTTAGCGCTTCCATCACCCGCCATCCCTCGCCCCGTCCACACGATGTCGTCTGGTATACCCCTCCTCCCCCAACTCACCCGAAGCCTCCTGTTATCCTGCTGCCATCCTCCCGCTGTTTCCCTTTGTTCCCCGCCATTACCCGCTCCTCTTTAGGAAATTCCTTTATTTTTCATCTGTTTTGTTTTGACTATTTGCCATCTGTCCTGCCACGACCGTTAGTTTTGTCTTGTTTCTGGTATTTTTTTTGTTCTTGTCCTGTTTTTCTTGTCAGCGCTTTGGGTATTTTCCCAAGGATAATCAGATAAAAGCTTTAGTGTCATTTGGGCCAAGTTACTTAATTGCGCGAATGGCTGCTCGGCTCTTGCCTTCATTTTTCGCAGATTGAATTAGGCACGGCAACTGCAACTAGACTAACATTAAAGAGCTTCAAGTCGGAATCTGGGAAAAGCCAAATACGTTTTCCATTTTCCATTTCCCATTTCCCATTTCCCATTTTCCCATCTTTTATTTAGCATTTTCATTCCAAACGCCAAGCGGCCGGGGGGAAAGGTGAGGACTATAAAATTCCTTGGGAAAAACACTTTCAAATTCATTCGCATGTGACAATGCATAGAAACTGTAGCAATTGGCGTGTGTATGTGTGTGCGTGTATGCGTGTGTGTGTGTGTATGAGTGTTTTGTTTGCCCTGCTATGCGTGTGTGAGTGTGTGTGTGTGTCTGCTTGAGAGTCATGTACTTGCAAGTTATTTGCCTCAAACAACCAATAAAACAAACAAGTGGCAGAAGCAGCAACACACACGCTTCACACACACACACACACACACATACAGAGACACGTCGTACACACTATTTTGTAGTGCAGAAACAACAAGTGAAATGATAGTCGTTGTGGCATTTGTTTTTGCAACGGCAACGGCAACATCCTGTTCCTGTTCCCAGCTAAATGTTCATGGATCCTCATGAAATATTAAATGTTTATGAATCTCAAACGATTCCTACTTCATTTGCATAATCCTTGTGTTTGCCAAACAACCAGCAAGTGTCACATATCATTTACATGCCTTCTCACGAATACAAATGCGACAGCACACACACACACACACACTTGCACACGCACACGCACACACACACGCACAGGCATACGCATTGACAATGACAGTCAAAAGGCGACAGCTATGAAAATATGACGTAAAACTTTGAATGATCCGTGAATTTTGAACCAAAGGACAAAAGTAAACAATTGTCAATGTCCTTTGGGTGAAATTAAAGTCTCAACATTTAACCAACTATAAATTTATAATAGAATTTGATTATTTAATGAGCTTAAGGTATAATCATGCGTCCTAAAGGATGCATTGAGTCCTTGCAATATAAATGCAAGCAATTAAAGACAAGCTGCTTAAGGACTCACACAACAAATACAATTCGAAGTCACAGATTGATGGAAATTTCAGCAATAGAGTCCTTTTTAATTTTTTCCACAGTATCCTTTATTGAAATTTTATTATACGCCAGAAACCTAAGCTACTTGGAAGCAACTGCAGCAAACGAAAAGGACTTTACGTGTAGCGCTAATAAGCAGGATAAGAATGATCCTTTAGGTAAGCCAATCAACAATTATCTTCACACCGTAAAATTAATCATATTTCTCAGATTTACTCCTTGTTATCCACTTGCGAAAATTGTATCGATTTTGCTCCTTTTTTATTCCTTATTTCACATTGAATTAATTTTTTATTCTTCTATTTTATTCGATATAAAAATTGTAGATTTTCCAGGATTAAATCCGCCTTGGAAGCCTTTAAAAAAATTCTGTGCATTTTTATGCTGCTGCTGAAACTGAAACTGCACATCGGAATCCTCCAAAGGATTCAGTTGCAGTCTGAGTTGAGGCCATTGTTATCGGTATTGTTATGCGCCACGCCCCCGCCACCTCTCACCGTGCACCATTACTGGCGTCACACACACACACACACACGTACACAATGTTACCTACTCGACGCACCCCACATCCTGGCTAACTGGTATTTTGTGCATATTTTATTGCGTCCTGTTTCCTGCTGCCCCTTTTTGTTGCATACTTTCAGGCTAATTCTTGTTCATATTTTTTGCCATTGTTACTGCCGCCGGACTACTTTGCATTAATTGCCTTCGAGCCAGAGGCTTTAGGTTATTTATGAGCGAAGCTTAGAAGTTGTTACATTGAGAAATAAACTGCAAATACAATTAGCACACACACTTAGACACCCAGACACCCGCACACTCACTCACACACACACACTCACACGCTAAGAGTGTCGGTCAGTTGGGCCGGCCAAGTGCTTGAAATTTATAACACGATTCCGTTTGCCAAACAAGAAATTAAAAGTTTTTGACCCGCACCCATAAACTTTTTGCACACGCATGTGGCGCAGTGTAAAATTTATTAAACTTGCTGCAAATTAGTGCACGAACACACGCATACGTGCTGCTGTTCGTGTGTGTGTGTGCCAAATGGAGTGCGAGGTACAAGAAACTGCAGCATAAATCAAGAGGCCTGCAGCGACGCAATTGTTAAATATTTTTTGGCCAATTGGCCAAATACTTTCTTTGGCCTCCGCCGGATTGTGTTCCATATTCCGCAACATAAACTAAGACCCATGCGAAGGTAGTGTACGACTACAAAATACCCTGTACTTGAAGCCACAAAACGAACAATGAATTACAAGCTTCGGGGTAAAAAAAAAATTATTTTGATTTTTTTACTTTTCTGGCATTAAAATTTAAAAAACCAAAAGCATCGTTGGTAAAGAATTTTTCAGGATTTTTTTTAATTTTTTATATATTTAAAAGAATCTATAGATTTTTTTATTATGGTTCCCAACAAAAAAAAAAATAAAAAAAAAATTGATTGGAATTTTTTAATCCAAAATATTTCTGTCATTCAAAATTACCCAAAATAGAGACGATGTTTATATAAATAAAAAATAAATAAATAAAGAGGACTTCACGTTTATTTTTATTTTTATTTGAATAGTTTTAAAAAATTCAAAAATATTGAAATTTCAACCCACGACGAGGAAATATAAGATTTTTAGTTATTTATTGTTTCTAATTTTAAAATCAATCAGAAAAAAACATGAGAAAAATGTAGAAATTTTTTTATCATATTTAGAGAATATTTAAAAAAAGTGGAGGATAAAGAATTTATAATAAATAGATTCGCCTTGAGTATCATAATGCAAAGCAATTTAAAGCTTAAAGATATTATTCAGATGATATATTCAGAACTCAATAGATGTTATACAAAATTTAATAAATATATATAAATAATTATTAATATAAAAGTAAGTATTAAAAATTATTAACTTTTTTCTAAGTCATAACCCAAGTTTAAGCTACTTGTGGAATAGAGAAGAAATCCAAGGACTCAAACTCGCTTAAGGCTCGAACAGATAGTTCAGAATCTAAACAACTCCTTTCTAGGTTCCTGGTAATAATAAATATATTAGTTATCCTTAAAATACACCCCCTTCCCCACCTTCAACTTCAGTCAAAGCACTCAGCATCCCCCTTCCAACCGCCTGCACTTGCTTGCAGGGTATTGGGCGCCGCGTGTGAAATTAAAAGTAATGCAACGAAAAATTCCCCCCCACCCCCCTCACTGTTCCACTCTCTAAATACTCCACATGAAATGCGGGGGGATGCGGTAAACAGTTGCAAGTGTCGTTTCTTTAGTATTTTTATTGAAAATTGTAAAACAATTGTTATAAATTTAATGCGCCTTTTTTGGTGGCATCCTCGGCGCTTGATAAATGCAGACAATTAGCCAAATGGTTCACTGGCGCCAACAGACGCCAGCTGCCAGTGGCAAAGGATACTGCAGGAGAGGAGCCAAAGATGAAGATGGTGATTGGGAAGAAGATGAAGACGAAGACGAAGACGATGGCAAAGACGAAGGACAGGGACGAAGGACAGGGACGAAGATGAAGAAGATTCGTCCAGCTGTCCAAAGTAACTTGGAAGTAGCGCAGTTTTTGACATGCGTCCAAATTAGTTGCCGCTGCAGTTGAAGACAGAGAAGGCAAGCAGAGTGAGACAGATAGAGAGAGAGAGGGGAGAGAGGAAAGAGAGAGAGAGAGGGGAAGAGAGAGAGAAAGAGAGAGAGAGAGCGAGAAAGAGAGAGAGAAGTAGAGGCAGAGGCAGAGACTGGTTGAGTGCGGACATGATAGAATAGAAAAGGAATGTCTGAGTGTGAGTATGAGTATGGGTGTGAGTGTGGGTGTGAGTGTAGGCGTGGGTGAGGGTGTGGGTGGGCGTAACTTTTCTTCATATTAATTGCAGTTATGTGAACTGAAAATTCAGCCACTGATAAAAGTTTCAAGGTGTTTTCGGACTCTGGAAAATTTATGTATTTTGTTTGCTCGGCTTTAAGACTTTTGCTGGACACTTATTGCTATCATATTTCGCCATTGATTTCGGTTCTGGCCTTGGCCGAAAAGTAAAAGTAGAAGCATGCAACATCGCCAAGAGGCAACATTGCAACATTGCAACTCGGCAACACGGCAACAGACATTTTTCAACAAGTTCATACGTTGATATCATAAATATCATCCTTCCTATGGCTTTCTAGCTTTTCACTTGTATTTTCCAAGTCAACACAGTTAAGAACATGCTATGTGTGTGTGTGTGTGTGTGTGTGTAAGCATGGGTGTATGAGTGTATGTGCGTACCCATCTGGCTGTGTTCTGTATGTGTGGGCTGCACTCGTAAATCCCCATGGCGCATTGTTATTTCCGCATTATACAAAAGCAGCATTGAGCAACAAGCGGAAATGGCTTAAAGGATATTGCAATTTTATTTCGGAAAAGTTACTAAACGAGAGCAGCAGAGGAACTGGAAATATGCAAAAGTCTAGAGCACTCCTGCAGCCAGGAATCCACAAGCAATTGCCAATATCAGGAAAAAAAAAGAGTATGGAATATGAAGAGGTTGGAACAAGGCAAGACTAGCGGATACCCTGTAATTGGTAACAAAAAAAAAAATAAATAAAATAAACTTAAAATAGTAGAACAAATAAAGCTCTGATTAATTAAGAGTAAAAAATAGTTTGCTGATGTCCTGCGAATTCAGCCATATATAAAATATTCCATGTACTCGCAGCTCTGACCAAAATTTGTGTGCAATTGAAGCAGCACTTCATTTGCAACTTCCAAGTGTCTTTCCATATGAAGCGATTTCCAAAAACTAACTACCAGATATATTTAATATTTGAACGCCTAACAGATACCCTGGAAATTTCGTTGACATCAGTCATAGATGTAAACTGAGCGAAGTTCAAGCAGCGCTTCTTACACTGCTTAAAATAATAATTTAAACTATCCCTGAACTGTACGGAGAAGTATTTAATACTATGCATAAATAGATTTTATTATTATATTATATATACAGAAGTATATAAATAAAAATATAATTCTTATTTTAAATTATATAAATATTTAATAAAAGGACGATTAATACTTATGCGCTCTGAGATCTAAGTTTGCGGCTTAAGCAGCGCTGCATATGACCTATGACCTGATAATATCTTAATGCTTTTATTTTAAATTCATTAAATAAAAATTTATGATTCTGTTATTATTATTATCATATTAATGATATATGGAAAAACTGACATTTTAAACCGTTAATTCACACTATAAAAATAGCTCATTGATTTGTGGGAAAATATAAATATTTTGAGGTAATCTGAAACTAAATATTTTTTACCTTAATAATAATAATACTAAATTAAATAGATAATACATAAAATAAGGGATTAGTATAAGGTATATTAAACAAAACAATTTTAATATTACCCGCTTACTTTTTTTATTTTAGGAAGATCTTATTTAAACAGGGAAAAGTAATTCATTAAACTTAACTAAAAAATTTAATTAAATCGGTGTTATTTATGCTTTACCATGACTTAAATGACCAGGAATATAAATGTTTCATAGCATATATAATGGCCTGTATTTATATCAAGACCAACCATTGAAATTAATTAAACCGTCGTAAATTGGAAAAATGTCTATTTTATATAATGAAGAAAACGAAGTAACTGTAGCTGCGACATTCACTACTCGAATCCCTATATAGACTATCACTAATGCACTGACTTCCAGGATATCCAAATGCCTTTAACATGAAACCTTCGCCCGGTGATTCAAAACGAAATTATTATGGTTGGGGGTAAAAGGATTTGCAGCTTGAAGAGTCGAAGAGTCGATAAGTCGGAGAGCCCAACGTGCATCCACCTACGGCTTAAGGAGTGCGCAGTTGATTGGTCGCAGTCGAAAGAGGTTAATGCCGCCCCAAGGAAACTCGAATAACTCCCATTAATTATTTACTTAGCAAATTAGCAATTTATGTGAAATATTTGCAAACAGCAGAGGCGGCAAAAGTTTTCCCAGACAAAATAATTTCCCGTCACAATCCACTCGCTTCCTTCATCCCCCTCGCTTAATGTAATGTCTACCCACCATCTTACAACCTCCTCTATTCACCATTCACCATCAACTCACCTCCCTCCAACTCTTCCTCCCCCTACCCCCCCTCATCTACAGAGTATCGGTAAGTTTACTTTTGGTTATTTTCATTCGATTGGAGCACGAAAATGCCAAAAACTTCAAAAGTGTTTTTGTCAAATGTTTGCGAGTGTGTGCGTGCGTATGTGTACGTTATGTTGCGAGACATACACACACACTCACACTCACACTCACCGATACACACACGCACCATTGCTGGAATATTTGAGAGCGAGTAACGAAGATAAATAGTCAAAAGTTTGGGAGCTGCCTAATTGACAAGAAAATCGAAAATTTCCTTAATGAAATGCAGAAAAGCCGAGAGGAACATATCAAGTTTTGGCTTTAAGAGCAGCTTAAACAGCTTCAGCCTTCTCTTACCAAATTAATATTGCCATCCCTCTCTCTCACACACACACATAGATTAGTAAAGCTGGAAAAGTCGCTGACTATGTGAAAGCAAAGCTATGGAAAAATTGTAATTTAATGCTCTTTTGCACCTGGAAAACCTTTCAATTTCACAAGACACGTAATCACATTCGAAGTGCTCAGCTTTACCCCTGCATCCTGCACACCACCACACACAAACACACACACACACACACACATACCAAGAAATGTCTACGTAATCACCAACACTTGATGAAATGTTACAATTTATAAGACTAACCCACAGCAGCCAAAAGGTGAGCTTACCCCTTCCGCAATCCCCCCTCTCTCTCTCTCAACTTTACAACCCATCGCTTCCTGTATATCCTGCGTGTTATCTCTGCTGCCATAGTTAGTGTGCGCGTGTGTGCATTATCCTTGCAGTGGCTCCTTGCACTTGCCATTTGTACATTATTTTGTGCTCAGCTCAAAGCTCGTTGAGCTTTTACTGCAATTTTGACACACCTGATGAATTTCATACACTTAAGTGACACCTTACGCCCGGCCACGCCCCATTTAAAAACTATGCACTCCCACTTCCCGTCCCTTTTTCCAACCCATCCTCTGCCCTTGTTTATCCACATGCTTCCAACTGCAAACAGAATTTCGACTAATGCATTTCTTAAATTATTTCAATGAAATTACAGACAGCAACTCAGCGAGCTGCAAGGATCTGACGATTGTCCTTCTAAGCAGTTGCCAGCTTCATTTGAAATTTGTCAGCTTTATTACAAACAAAAGATCCTGACAATTAGAAGAGTCAAAAGATGACTTTCTCGATTTGAGATAAAAACGTGATGAAAATCAAGGAATTGCATTGGAAACTTATCTTCAGGATATCAAATTTTGATGAAGGATAATTCTGAAGACAACAACTGATAGCTTGGAGTTAAGCAAGGATAATCCTGAAGATGATACAGGATGAATTTAACTTCTGAAGGAACTGAGAACTCTCTCAGAAAACTAAATATCAAACTCTAATCAAGGATAATCCTGAAGGTAGCAGCTGATGACTTACAGCTCAACAAGGATATACCCGAAGATGACTTGGAGTTCAATATGAGTTGAAAATTGATTATTATTCAGTTCCTTGTCAATTTTTAAATTTGTTGCCTAATTGAAAAGTTATTGTGATTTTCAAGGATATGCCAACTCGGAAACTCGCTAAAAACTTCCTGGCAAAGTTAACAGCTACATCGAAAGTTGGCAAACTGAGTGTTAAACAACATTTGGGAGAGAGAATTAATTAGTTTGTTAATTCAGGTAAAAGATTTCGATGAATGCAACGATAATAACTTAGGAGCTACATTTGAAATTTATTGCCAGATGAATTTAAGCCCGGGTAGAGCCTGTTGCCAATTAGTGAAATCCAAAAATGGGCAAACGGAAGGCGGTGGGCGGTGGGCGGTGGGCGATAGGCGGTAGGCGGTAGTCGGAAGGCGGTAGTCGGAAGGCGGTAGTCGGTAGGCGGAAGGCGAAAAACGGAAAACAGAAAACTAAACTCGTTCATTTTTCTAAGCAGCTCCTGTCTCTTGCCCTGCGCTCCTGCGCCCCATGGCCCTTGCCCCCTGGTCCTTGGTCCTAGGTCCATGCCTCAGCGGCCAATTAACAGTTTAGAATTTTTCCGTGTTACGCCTCAGTTGAGTGGGCCCTGAAGGATGAAGGGTGCTGAGTTCGAGGATTGAAAGTGTGTGTGTGTGTGTGTGTGTGTGAGCGGGTGAGAGCTTAAAGGTAAGACCACCGCCCCCCTCACCACTCACCGCCTTTCATGCCTTGCAGAAACTAATTTCAGAGCAGCGGAGCATGTGGGAAACTTTTTTGGCATATGTCGCCCATTATTTGCCATAAAATTTAACATGGAGCAGCTGGCGCACCTACGCAGGACATAACGTTCCTTATGACTATGTGTGTGTCTTTGTTTATCTGTGTGAGTATGTGTGTGTGTGTGTGTGTGTGTGCTGTAGTTGTTGCTGATGCCTACGTGAGCCGCCGCGTGCGGTTGGTTAGCTAAAACGGACCCAACAGTGCGGCGGCTGGCGCTTAAGTTGTTCTGCCAAAAGTTTTTGTCATGCCTGCGACTAATTATAAAATAGCTCAAAGGCAACTCAAAGGATGCCCCAAGAGTGACAGAGACAACAATAAGGAGCGAGCGAGAGAGCGCGAATGCGCGCGAGCGACAGCAAGAGATTCAAATTTAAAGCTTCTCCCACAGCTGCGGGGCATAAGTGGGGGCGGTCGTTGGGTTTGGGGGAGTCTGAGGGGGTCGGTCATGCTGCCACAAAACTAAACATTTGCCTGCCAATTTGTTGTTATTTATTTTTATGTTTGCTTTCGGATGCCATGCCCTTCGCACATCCTGCCAGCCCAGAAGCCACTTGCCGCCCACCGTCTCTCACCGCTCACTCCCATCGCCCCTTCATGGGGCAAGCGGCTTGTAATGTTTGGCCATTAAAAATAATAGTGTGGTTGTTGTTGTTGTTATTGTTGTGGAATATATTTTCGGATTCTTTGTATACCCTGTAATCTAGAGAGGAAACAGCTTGACTGAAAAATACAGTTAATGAGCAAAAGGAAGAAATGTCCTTCGAGTCTTGCAAATTAATTAATAGCTGCAGTGCTCGTACAACTAAGTTTGGGGCTTCGGAAGTGCAGTCTGTGGCATGCAACAGATGTGCATTATTAAACTTTAAAAATTGCGTATTTTTATAGGGTATCATTTAGTCCATCAAACGCCACACGTTAAGCATGTTATGCAATATTTGAGTTCTTGTCGTTGGCCGTGTTTTACATAGGCTGCAACTTTTGTGCTACCTTGATAAATATTTTTAGCAGGCACACCCTGTAATTTGAGTGTACAGGGTATGCCAAGCTAAAAGTATAAACTCCCAGCATATTTTGAAATAAATTATTTATTACTTAAAATCGTAAAATCTGTCATGAAAGGTAAATCCTTTATGCTATTCAAAGAGTATCTCAGCATCAGATATACCCTGTACCTTGTTCAAGCGGGCATACACAATTTTCTAAGTATACATATGAGCTTGAATAGAGAAGGACACGTGCTCTGTATTTTTCTGTTTATTTTATTTTATTTATTTTTTTTTTTTTCTTTTTGTGAAGAGTTTGACAAGCGGCTTGTAATTGGCAAGCAGCAGGATTCGACATCGCCTTTGGCATTCACTGTCATGTGTAGAAAAGTATGCGGCGTGTGTGTGTGTGTGGGTGTGTGTTAGGTGATGTGTGGGTGTGTGTAGGCGCTGTGGCATTAAATTGCCAAAAAACCCTTTGGCAACATTCGGCAACACCACAGAAATGAGCACTTTAATCTTTGCTTAATTCGTGTCATTTGTGGCAGCAACATTTAATTTTTTTCTGTCGACTTTTTGCATTTTTGGTTTTGTTTCTGGTCCAAAATTTGTAGCGATTCATTTGTAGCAATTGCAAGGATAACGAGGGGGCAGGGCGGATCGGGTCACAGAATTGGCTATAACTCAGTGGCTTTATCAAAAAACCACTTACACACACAATCAACTTAATGAAGCCATAATTATTTGGGTTAACAGCTTGCGGCTCAGT
The DNA here is from genome assembly GCA_035044505.1 of Zaprionus lineosus. Lineage (NCBI taxonomy): Eukaryota > Metazoa > Arthropoda > Insecta > Diptera > Drosophilidae > Zaprionus > Zaprionus lineosus. Next base: position 58,677 of record JAWNNX010000142.1, read on the forward strand.
GGAGGCACAGCCGGACGAGAACGAGGACGAAGACAAGGACGAGGATGAGGACGAGGACGCGCCTTCATTTCATTTTGGCCAATTCATTTCTGGGCCCTACAAATCAAAGTGAACGCCTGATAAGTAACCAGAACGCTCCTCTTTTGGCCTGGTTAACGAGAAGTTGGTGGATGGCGGGGGCTTGGGCGGGGGCGGCTCTCTGCGGTGGCACATCCAAACAAATAAACGCACATTTGCAAGCCTATTTAATAAATAGACGGGCATTACTTTCCCCCAACCCGAAAGCAAGGATGTCAGAAAGAAACAGGACCTCAACGTACGAACAAATATGAAAGTAAAAGACGAACTACTGAAAGCTGCGAGGAACACATGTCGGAGGCCACATGCAGAGTTGCCAGGAAACAAATGGCTAAATGGCCAACTGGGCAAATCGGCAAATGGGTGAATGGGTGAATGGCCAAATGGGTAAATGGGTGAAAGGGCGTGGCATATTGAGGAAGACTTCAAAGTTGAGGAAATGAAGTTATTACAGGCAAAATCTCCCGCCGAGCAACTCGGAAGTAATCGAGAAATATCGATTCACCCGGAAAGTTAACTCGACAAACATAAATGAAATGATTCCATAGGTTGGACAAGCTGTCTGATATATGGAGATATCCTTTGCCTTGGTTTAATGGCCATATATGATGGGACAGACTGGCCTTAAAAGTTCGTCACTAAAAGCTGCAGATGGCTGAGGATTGGAGAATCCAGAGAAATGTTTTTGTCTTTGATTTAACGTCTGGATTAACTATCCTTTAGTTTTTAAGTACTATTTTACATTTATCCCTTTCAGTCATTTTTTTTTTTAATTTGAAATTGAAGCGTTGTAAATTTTTAAGTATTTTATTAATTCAACTATGAACAGAAGTCGAATCGTTTTTTATGTGTATACGAAATAAAAATTTTAAAATTTTCAGATATAAAAAATAATTATAAAAAATGTATGGTACATACACTAGATTGGTTATAGAAGGTAACTATATATAATTATTGCCAAAGGTAATATTTTTTTTTAATTTAGAATTAAAGTAGCTTGCTGAGTAAGCGAAATGTAAACTTAGTCCTTGGACCTCATAGCAATTATATTGGCTGATAAATTGAGAGCTGAGATAAGATAAAATGGTACAGTACAGGTACAGATATAAAAAGGTATATTTCCTCAGTTCCCATAAAAATTTAATTATAAATAAATTTATAATTATAAATAAATTGAACTGAAAATTAAATTTTCAATTTTTGTAGCTTTAATTTCCGTTCTAATTTACACATTTTATCTTGACAGGGGACTTTAATGACGTTTAATTATTTTGGCAGTTCTATAATAAATTATAGAATGATAAAAAACCCTCTTACATTTTTATATTAAATTTTAAAATTATTCTTACAAATCAACTCTGAAATTAAAGATATAATTTAAATTTTTTTATTTCTGACAACCCAACAAATTGTAAGTTCAAAAATTACTCCTAAAAATATTATTTTCTTTTTATATATTTTTTAAATAAAATAATAAATATATAATAATAAAATTTTAAGTTTTAAATTTTTAATCTTCAATTCAAATTCCAATGAGAGAAATTACCCCTATCATTGCCAACTAAACAAACATTTATTATCCTTCCGAAATCAGTTGCAGGGTATTTGCATTTTAGGCAGGACTTAAAAATAATTCATACACAAAATGAATAAATTGAATGTTTCCTCTTAAAGCATTGAATAAACTGAATGTTTTGTCACATTGAGTTTTACTATTAAAGTTTCGAATAATTGGCAAACCAAATCAATTATAAATCGACTGACAGGACACACAGAATTTGATTATCTATCAAAATAAACAGAATAAAGAGCAATACTTTTGCTCGTGCAATCAATTTAATTAAAATCTCCCATTGAGTCTCATTACGAGCTATTAACCTGGTCGAAAACTTAAACTTTGATACAAATTTATGGGTTAAGTAGATGCCGATACATGTGCTTACATACATGCACATACATACACATATATATATATGCACATATATCTGCACATATATCTGGGCTGGGATATATGTATTTATGGCTAGGAGTCTGTACACATCTCTATAAATAAGTCTAGACGTGTATTGAGGAGCAATGAACAAGAAATTCGATCGATGTTAATCGGTTTAATGCCGGTGCCTTGCTGACTCTACCCCCAACCCCACCACCCCTCCTTCCCTTCATCACTCGCTGGAAATTTGGCGACAGTTTAGGCCATTGAGACACTGATGAGCCTACGCACATCTACGCACTTCTACGCACTTCTACGCACATCAAGAACAAATCCCCTGCCATATTTCAATGCATTGTAATGGGCGCTTTGTTGCGAGTGCTTAAAACCTTTTAGCTGATTTTGACGTCGCGACCTTTGACCTCGTAATACGCCATTTAAATGGAAAATCTAAATTCTCATTTGGGGCATTGTTTATTAATGCAATTATTGGTAATACGATTGTCAATAATTTTTTGGAAGGACCAATGAAATATTTAAATGCAACAATTAAACACAATTCTTCAAGGAGGTGTTGCCACTGGGTGTGCCGCTGGCAGCGTGTGGTGTGTGGGGCGCGAGGTGTGCGGTGGATGCGGCTGCCTTTGGGGCAGCAACGGGACAAACTGTCAAATGTTTGCCATCAGGAGCTATTAGCGAAACGTATTAAATTGCACAACAAACATTACAGTTAGTTTGTTTACCAAACAACAACCACAGCGACCACAACAACTGACACCCATTGGTGGTGGTTCATGTGGCATGTAGCACGTTACGCGTTGCTCGAATACCGCCCCGTACATAAACAATATATATATATATGCCATACACTGCACTGGTGGGCGGGGGAGTCATGGGGGTGCGACGGGGGGTATGGTTTAATATGAGTCAATGATCCGCCAATGGATTCAAATTCTGTTAGGGAAATTTCTGCTATCTATCTTGCCTTGGGGTGAGAGAGAGAGAGAGAGAGAGGGGGGTGGGGCAACGACTTGTTTGGCTTTCCCATGTGGTTGCCTATTTGCTTAGGCCAACCTCAGCCTGTGTCAATAGTTGCCCGGATCAAAGCGAAACCCGAAAACTACTTGATTATCCTGGGAACAGGTGTCGTCGCATGCTCGACCAGCCCCACGGCAGAGCGTTGATGAACCGTCAAAATGTTCATTCAAAATTCAGTAGTCAGGCACCCACAGGATACCCAGGATACCAGGATAATTTCAGGAAAATATTCCGAAATATTTTATTCTATACTCAATAATTGAGAGTTGGGAATACGAAATGTAATCCACATTTCTTATGAATTTAACTCTAAGTACGTACCTTGAAGTTGGAGTTGAACCAAGGATCTAACAGGATGTTAATTTCCCAGCTGAAATGAGGAAACAAGAAACTACATTAATAAATATCCTTTGAAGTAGGAGTAGAAAAAATACATATATCCTTAGTTTTTATTTTGTAAAAAATATTTGATGAAGCTGGGGAGTTGAAAAAAGAAATCCTGCTCTCAGTTTATATACCCAATAGCTCATTATTTCCTAGGGTATATGTGGGTTAATATTGTATTTAAGTAATGAATTCCTGTGACTTATGTACACTATGTAAATTCTCAGGTTATGATACATAACTCTGATTGAATGCTTAAAGCCTATCAATTAAATTTGATTTAATTCATGAGATGAAATCGAATTTGTGTAAGTTACAAATTTAATTACAAATAAGCAAGCCTTTAAATATTAAAATTATTAAATAATAAAATATTGAAATATGTAAAAATAAAAAAATTAAAAAATTAAAATATTCAAATAGTAAGATATTCAAATATTAAATTTTTAAATATTTAAAAAAAATAAGTTCTAATATTAATTAGTTTTAAAATATAAATATATAAAAAAAATAATAGATAAAAATATTTAAATATTAAAATATTAATAAAAATAAATAATAAAATTAATTAATATTAAAATTATAAATATATTCAAATATTAATAAATCAAAATATAAATATAAAAAAATATTCAAATTTTTAATTTTCAAATTTTAAAATATTAATAAGCGGAAATATAAAACACGTAAAATATTATTAAAGAATAGAATTAACTAATATTAAAATAATAAAATATAAATATAAAAAAATTAAAAATATTCAAATATAAATATTAAAAATATAAAACTATATTAATATTAAAATTTGAAAATATTAAAATATTTACTTATTTTATTTTTAAAATATTAAATATAAAAAAATAAAATTCCCGTAGATTATTTTAAATTTATTTCAAATGAAGTCTTCATTTTTAAATTTCGATCAAAAATAAATCCATGTTCAGCTTCAGCTTTGAAAATTATGACATATTGTAATGTACTGAATGTTATATATTTAATGAGCTGTGCCGCTGACAGGACATGCTTATAAAATGGATTATTAAATCTGCTTTGATCATAAATATTATCGGCTGTTCTGTTGGCTTTTATTAAAAATGATAGACACGTTTCTGTTGTTAATTATTAATTTTCTCAGACTCCTCCGAAAAGGCTTCTAGGTAGAAACGTGTCGCAAATAACTTGAATTGCATAATAAAACGCTTCGTTCTCTCTCTCCCCCTCTCTCTTTCTCACTCGCCCTCGCTTTCATTTCATTCTTTCTCAATCTTTAAGTCTATACCTTTCCCTCTCACTCATTCTTCTGTGTGCACATGACGTTCACGGTTTTTATAAGCTGTCAATTTGTTTACACGTCAGCGTGGCTGTTGTTGTCAATGTTGTTATTGTTGTTGTTGTTGTTGTTGTTGTTGTTATTGTGGTTCATCTCTCCTTCTTCTTCTTATAGCCTCTGTTATTTTGTTGTTGCTGTTGTCAGTTGAGTCGAGCTGAGTTGAGGAGCTGCCATTGACTTTGTCGCCGCCGCAGCTGAAATATTAAGAGCCCTTATGATGCGCCATGACTTTGTTCCACATGTACAATTCCCGACTCCACTTGTGGCAAACACTTTGCCGGGCGCATTTAATATTTTCAGCAGTCGCACGCATCACACAAAGATAATGCTCCTGGGAACTGAAACTGAAGCTGGCGAGGCACAGCTTAGGATCTGAGCAGAGGAGCCATGGAGCCAAGGAGTCAAAGGAGTCGTGGGGTGCTTCAAGGAGCGGGAACCTAGCCAGGCCACAAAAACAAGCAGCTCAGGTCGACTTTGAGTGCGGCACACACATACAGCCACACGCACTCACACACAAATACATATATATATATATATATAGTGTGTGGGTGTATCTGATGCGTGTGTGTCTTTATCTTGATGTTGTCCCCATCGACTTGTGTGCCTAGGTGAATGAGTGTGAGTGTATGTGTGTGTGCGCGTCTTCGGGTGAATTGCTGTGTGTGATTGTGAGTGACGAAAAACGCATAAAACAGCATAATTTGTCAGCATGAGCACAGCAAGGATACGCCAGCGGCATAACAATGAATCCAGCAATATGTATGCCATGGATCTGTGACTTCACTCGGTGTCCCCCGCCCCTCCCCAGCCAGCTCTTGATATACATGCCCATATCAACAGATCCCAGGGCGCAACGTATGAGACACGAGATATCCTTTGACAGCTGAAAGAAGCCTTGGTCACTTTATCAAGTGCGACCAATGAAGTTTTTAATAAGCAAATTGTGAAGTTGACAAAAATATTTCATTGACTCGCCCATCAGGAGGCAATTGACGGTGTCGCCTGCCATTTTCTTAGGCTCACATCCTCCCACTCTCACTCCCAATCCCAATCCCGATGCTCGTACACTTCGTCCTTGGCGGCAGCTGCCAACCAAAATTGAAATGAAAATCACGCAGGCATTTTTAATTAATGTGTGTGTGCGGGATTCATCCCGTTCCTCAACCCAATTGCCTTTCCTTTCCTTTCACTTTCCCCCTTCCCCTTCCTCTCCCTCCATCACTCATTCCAGGCTGCTCCGTCAGGCAACATATGATTTTTCCAGCTTTAAGGACATACGAAAATTTCCAAATAATCACCGGGTCGAGTGCGAGTCGAGGCAGTGTCTTGTCTGTGGCAAGCTAATTTATGTTCATTTAATTATCTACACTTTGGTAGAGGTTTTTCCATGCCACCACCTCCTGTCCCCCTGCCCCACGCCATACCCCATTCCATTTAATTCCTTCCCCTTCCACGACCACGACCACCATTCCCATTCTGCGGGAAAAGCCTTGTCTCGCATGGCAACTAACTTACAAAATACTTGGCACACATCGTGTACCTCCCCAGTGCTCCATCATATATACCCACTCCTAGTGCTCAGGGTATATCCTTGTGGGAAAGTAAACTTTTTGCTTTCACTTCTAATGCGTTTTTTCCTCATTTAATTTTCTCAGCTTTCTGTTCATTTACGAATTTCTGCTCTCTATTGTCCTTTTTTTCCGGCAAATTGAATAATGCCCTCCGTCTACACACACACACACATACATCTAGATATACAGCCACATATACATTCGCGTACACATGAATCCACTCACACACGTGCAAATACATATATGATTTGTGCATAATTCGCGTAAAAGTGTACCAATTTTTTTTTTCTGAATTTACTGCTCCTTAAATTAGTTTATAGGGTAGACATGTGCAGTGGAGTATATCGTGTCCTGTTCTCAGTATGTGACATCGTTTAAATGGAGCTCTCTCTTAACACAATACGTTTCTTGTCCGTATATATACAAATTATTATTATAAAATACAAATTAATTTCTTAAATAATATTTTAAAAAAATCTTCTAAAAAAACATAATTTGCGAAATATTTAAAAATAAAAAAAATATAAATTAGGCACATGGGAAATTTTGATCGAAGTTTCAAAATATCTTCTTAAAATAAAGAAAAAAATGTAATAAAAATATTTTATTTAAATTATTAATATCAAAATGTATTATTTTTAAGAAAAATAAAAATATTAAAAAAAATTTAAATAACTAAAAAATAAATAAATAAATAAAACAAAAATTTTAATAATTAAAAATAATTAATAAAATTAATTAAATTAATAAAAAATTGACAGGTAAAATCCTTTCGATCTTTACGTTACATGAGCGATAAATAATTTTATTTTTTATTGGAATACAGCATCAGTTCTTATATAGAAAGTACTTTCATCTTTTTCTGTTAAAAATAATTGGCCCTGAGATTGGATCGGTAATAAAAAATATGCATAATTAAATGATAAAAAACAAGAGTCAAAGGCACAGAAGAATCTTTGGTATGAGACCCAATGTTTTGTTGTTATGTTTAACTAATTTGAATTATTAACATAATAATTAAAACAATATAATATTTACATAATTTACATATGGTTTAGGTTTTAATATTACCGAGCTCATCTCGAGGCTTTATTTTTATCATTTACATTTCACTGATAAGCTATCACCCCCACCCCCCACCTCCCACTCCATCATTTTACATTTTTAGAAATATTTCTATCTCTAAAACTAAAATAGTTATTAATTTTACTTATGTAAATATTGCGTATGTATATGTAGTCTGTTTATTTAATATATGCATATTATGAGACAACAAAAAAATATATAAATTAAAGGAATTTTTTTTTTTTTTTTAATTTTTTTTTTATTTTTTTTTTTAATTTTTTTTAGTTTTTTTTTAGTTTTTCTATTTATTTATTTATCGTGAAGCAGTTTTCTAATTGAACCATATCAAGGAGTTAATAACATATAGGACTTTTTACGCCTTAAAAATCTTCTTGTAATATTGTTTAATGTATTATAAAAATACCAAACATTCGACTCTTAAACACCTGCAAATATGTTGCACGATCGTAACAAAACTTGCCTCACCAATCGATGATACAAACAATTTAGAAATCATTTATACCTAAGCAATCGTAAAGTGATATAAAAATAATTGAATGAATTTTCACATCATCAATTTTTTTAATAATTGAGATATGGCAAATAGAACCTTCACTTCATATGTGCCAAAGGATTTATTTGTTTATTTGACCTCTCACATCCTTCAGCTCGTTGGAACGCACAGTCCACTAGGCAGAGATAAATTGACCAATAAATAAATGCACCGATTTGAGAAACGATTTGGATCAAGAATATATATAAAATATATAGTTCAATGAATACGAAAAATTACCCATGGTTTGACTTTAAAAACGCTTCAGCAATTTCAAAGGATTTAAAGGAAAAAGTAAGAAGTTCTGCTCCTCGATTTTGATACATTATATAAATGTTATATATTGTATAAGATTAATCATATATTCCATATATTGTACAGGAACATATATGCAATAAAAAGGATGTGTGGCCATAGGAACAACTCAGTTCAGAGTTGATTTGGTAAACAAAAGCCAAAGGATAAAATCATGGGTTCAAATATTCCGCCTGAAGTAGAGCCGTCAATTAAGATCCTTTCCAGCCCAATTGCAGAGCATTAGCTAGTCGTGCATAGTATTTAATAAACGGAAAACATGTTTGTTTTTTAAATAAATGAGTTTATATGAACGAAATGTGCAGTTGGAAAGTTGTTTTCGCCGTTTGTTATACGCTTAACTTGGCTTCATTTGCCGAACTGCCAATTAAAAAAGTTTCCCAACGGCCTGCGAATTGTGAAGAGTAAATTCTGTATGGGGAGGGGTGCAGAGAGAGAGAGGGGAGGACACGTGCAATGTTAGCTGGTAAATGGTAACTGGATATTGGGGGGTGGAGAGGCCCGAAATGTAGATTTTGCTTTTATTGGATTTTAAATCGATTTTGACTACGCACCATTGGCCCCGTCGATTATTTATCACGTATACGCGCCGATGTACGTAAACCTAGAAATAAATGCGATAAATGATATTCAATTTTCGTGCATTGATTTGCATATCTGCAAATTCCAACCAAATTGCTGACTTTGGCATAAATTCTGTTTTCAGTAATAATCTCTATTCACGTACTATCCGGCCGTAGCTCTGACTAATTGCAGCTTAAATTGACATTAAACATAAGCATAAAGTCTACTCTTTCATCCATAGCCCATACCCCATCTCTGATCTCCTACTCTCCATTCCCCATTCCCCATTCCTGGTACCCGCCAACGACTTCACCGGAAACGCGCCTTGGCGTAAATACTTCAAAGATTCTCCTGCCACGTGGATTAAGGACACAGCCGGGCCCGATGTTCCTTACTGACATAATTAGCAAGCAGATACCCTGCATTGGTAGGTGACTCCACGGGGTCTCCTAAGCTGAAATCATGAATTGAATTGGTCTCCCTTTTTATATAAACTTCCCTTAGCTTTGATCGGAAATTGATAGACCATCACAGGATAATAGAAAGTTCTGCATTCGTAGGGTATTCATAGAGTCTGCCTTTTGTTTGTCATTGCGTAATTGAAGTACACGCAACCGAATGGAAGAAGAAATTTGATTACTACTGAAGATTTTTTACTCTAACAAGCTCGAAGGACCTTATAAAATAAAGAAGGAAACTTATAGAGTTTCTTGAAGAAAATATTTATTTATTTCTTTTGTCTATGATAGTTTTTTAAATAGGCTACTGATTTAAGGTAAATACTCTATAAAATATTAAAAGAAATCTTATTTATATTTTTTTCAATTATTTTATATGTGTAATATACAAATTTTATAGTGCATTTTATACTTTAAATGAATATATTTTATTTTAATTTTTATATTTAAATGCTTCAAAAAGCTCCACTCAATATAATTTATTTTTTATTTTAATTTATTATTTATTTTTTTTTTATATCTGTCGATAATCTGAGGATAACTGTTTCTTCAGCATTTGATTGAATTTTCTTGCGTTAAGTTTATACTGACGAGAAATTAATATATTATAATTAAAATAAAATTATATATATTGAAAATTAAGAATATTTTTATTTTAACTGTTCATTTTTAAAATTGGAGCAATTACTCGGAATCGATTAAAACATAGGACGTTTTTTCTGTCAAGCTGTTAACTCAAGTTGCTGACTTTATTTAACTTTCAAATTGAATCAATATAAAACATAAAGTTCGGGATTCAAAAAATACAAAAAAAAAACTTGATTGAGAATTAAAACTAATAAAAAAGTAAAGAGGAAAGTTAAAAGTGAAACTTATTTTACGAACTCAATAAATAATGTAAGTTTATTGATGTTTGGAAAATGTTTTTGATTTTTACATTTTTATGTCACTTTCAGATATTCAGATTTATTTTGAAGCTGTGAAAAACACAGAATGAGATCTTTAGTATTTAATAAATTAAAACAACTTTTGAAAACCCCAAAAAAAAAAAAAAATTGTTATTTAATTTAAAATGAACTGAAATAAAGTTTTAATATTTATTCCTCCTATAAATTTATAGCTTAAAGAGGAACCTTAAAAAGGGAACCTATTAGCAGGGTATTCAAAACCAGAGCTGATCTAGGGGAGAGAAATACAAGAGACACGTTTTTTTTTCTTAATTAAATAAAAAAATCTTGTTCTCTGTAAATTCACAAATGGAGAATAAATTGCGTTATACCCACCCTGTGGTAGGGTATGCGGAACCAACACGAGCACAAGGACTGAACAGGCAGCCACAATTTTGATTTAATTGTTGGCATGGTGACATGTTCTTTTAATTTATGCCAATTTATTTAATCAGGCTCTCTCGTTGCCTTTGTGGCGCAACAAGGACTTGTATATTAGGTTTTACCCAAGATGTTCGCTTGCCATGTCACGGCACAGCATATCCTGGCCTCTGCACGGCTCTTCAGGCGACTCCTTGAATCTGCTCGAGTCCCCTCGCGACTCCTCGCGTCTCTCTCTCTGGCCAGGATGGCTCTCCATGGCATTTGTAATTAAAAAGCACTCATGCTGGCCAGCTAATTTGAAAAGTGAGTAAGTTAATGTAAGGAATCGCTTTGACGCTTCTCTTTACTGCCTCGTTCCTCGGAGCAGCAGCAGCAGCAGCAGCAGCGGCAGCAGCGCGGCGCTTCCTCCTGCTGCTGGGTGGCAGCAGAGGAACTCACGTTCCGGACACATCATAAAAAAAGCCAAAAGCGAGCACGATAAAAAAATACATTTATCAATCAAAAACTTCAATGGGAACTTTTGCGTAAGTTGCAGCATAAAAATATTCATTTTATGCGACGATAGAGACGGAAGCGAGGAGTGGGCGGCAGGGCGGGGGGGCACGCAGCATCGACGTGAGCGGAAAAGGAGAGGTGTGGGTGTAGGGGAGGCAGGGAGGATGTTGGGAGCTGCTATTTAATAGCTTTCATTTGCCAAAGCAATTCACAAAATCTCGCGGACACAGGACCTCGGCGACAGGACGTGCACGAAATGCGCAAGTTCATGCACGTCACTTCAATTGAAGCAAGGATCCAATGGCAGGGAATATACGACGGGGTCACGTGAACAAACGGAAAGAGGGAGGGAGGGGGATGGGGGACGTAAGCTGCTCCACCTCCACGAAGGTGGGGAAAGCTGCCGGAGTATAGGGAATCGGGATGCGTGCCAAGGCTAATTTGCGAAATGTGTTTGGTTCTTACAATATTATTGTTGTTGCTCCTCCTCCTCCTCCTCATCTTCCCCCCTCTTCCACTTCCTGTTGCTGTCGTCGTTGCTATTGTTGTTGTTGTTGTTGTTGCTGTGGTTGTACTTGTGCCATTCATTTCATTAACAAACCATCAAAGCAGCCCGCAACTTCCCCTGCCAGCGATTTAAATTCTTATAAGAAGCCAAAACGGAAAACATCTTGTAGAAAACTTTTTCAATATATATTTAAGCCCGTTTTATGTTTTCACTTGGCGCTGCGTTTCCTCACACTCCTCCCTCACACACCCCCACTACTCCTCTTCCCCCTCCTCCTCCTCCCCAGTACGCACACTCACTCATAGATTCTCGTCTCTCCTGATTCCTGTTACGAGCTGGCGCAGCAAATCGCTTGAGCTCTTTATCAAAGTTTTCTATTTGTTAGCCAAGTTAAAGCATCAGTTGCACATAAACTCTAAATACCCTATGGCCGATAGCATACAGGGTGGCTCCTTACATTTTTAAAAACCATTACTAGAAGATTTTACACATATATTAATATCATAAGCTGAAGGAATCTATTAAATTAGAAGGCATTTTTATTAATTGAACTATGATCCATTATATAACCTGCCATTATATACCCTCTATCTATACCCTGTATATATACCCTGCCATTATGTACCCTGTATCTATACCCCGTAAATATAGCCTGCCTTTATATACCCTGTATCTAAGCCCTGCATATATATTCTGCCTTTATATACCCTGTATATATACCCTGCTATTAAATACCATGTATATATACCCTGCCATCATATGCCCAACATATATACCCTCTATATATATCCTGCCTTTATATATCCTGCCATTATGTACCCTGAATATACCCTGCCAATTTATACCCTACATATATACCCTGCCATCATATACTCTGAACGTATATATCCTGCATTTATATATCCTTTTATAATGCACCCTTCATTTTATAGAGGATGGCCAAAGGAAAAAGGGATTTTCAAGCAGTTTGAAGTTTCTATTTTGATTATTTTAAAGTTTCGATTTCTTGTTATTTTCATAAATCGCATTGACTTATGGCTGTAGGAAAATCCTCTTAAGAATATTCCACTCAGATATTCCTTTTTCTATTCCTGATATATTCGGCATTATCTTTGAGATCTGAGCATCAAATGTTTAAATAATAAACTTTTTTTTAAACTTTTGCTTAGATAATCTTAGGTTTGTCTATAGCTTATGTTTTATGGTATATTTTATAGCTAACAAATGAATCCTAATTAAATTTATTTAAAAACACTTTATAAATTGAAATGCACATTTCAAAAAATAATAAAAGGACTCTTTCCTGCTTAAGCTAAACCCCACCCCATAATTTTTATAGTTAAATTATTTTAGAAGGCAAAATTTATCACTTTTTTTATTTTTATTTTTAAAATATCCTTTAACTTAATAAACACAGATTTAACCTAAAGATGGATTGTTTATGGGATAGAATGGCGATATATTTCGTCATATTTTCAGGACATACTTTCATTAAATGAAAAGTAAAGCCAAATTTTTATAAACTGATAAAAAAATGTATAACAAAATTTAAGGGTAAAAATTATGTTAGCTCCCCCTTTCCCGCACAGCCCTCCTTTTTTTAGGTCTTTCAAGCAGCGTTAGTTTTTTCCCATTGATATAATTATATTTAAATTTTGTAAATTAAATATAAAAAAAAATAATTAAATTTTGTCTCATATTATTTGATTTTCCTATATCTGATTTCTCAGAGAAGAGAAAAAAATGCATCATTGAACGAAATAATTATTACATAAAATAATTACATAAAAAATATACTTGAAAACTAAATAAAAGTATATTTAATATACCAAGTGAAATTCAATCCTTGCCTTCATTTTCCGCATTTTTTAAATGCATTTTCACATTTATAAATTTTATTGGATCTGAGATTTTCCTTAATACATGAAAGGAAATTCGATATGAAGTTGATGCGTTGATAAGAGTATTTATTTCCGGATACCCGAAAATAGCTATTTTTTTCATTTATCTCAATTTTTCTTGCTCATTTGAGAATTTCGAATTTTTTTTTGTATTACAACCGAAAGATTATTTTTTATCCTTCAAACCAAATGGATTTTAAGCTCTTAATGCCGATGGGCAATGTGTATCCTGGTCAACATGTTTATAGCTATTAAGTCTCTACTGCTGACTGTGGGGTATATTTATTTTAGTGGGGCGTTTGTGACGCACAAACAAATCTTAAAAATGAATGTCTTATTTATAAATTAAAAATAAAATTAAATAAATAATTTATATTTATTTATTAATTTAATTTAATAAAATTTTATATTAAGTATTAAATTAATTGCGGGAATAATACTTCTGCTCCACCATGCGATATTTTTTAATTTTATACTGACTGAATTTATTTATGTATTTAAGGTATTTCTTATTGAACCCAAAGTATAAATTATTTGAAGAAAAATGATAATAAAAAAAATCAATGTTTTGGGTGGAAAAAAATATACATAATTATTTTCAATAAATTCCTTAGTTCAACTGAAGGATAATATGCACTTTATATTCTCCTAGCAACATGAATATGTGAATAAATATAATTTAATATATAATATATAATAATGTATATAATTTATTATTTATTAATTTAAATCTAATCTAACTTAATTTATTGGAATAATCTTAAAAATACATCTGTTGCTTTCTTGGGTAACCCTTCTAAAAATTACCCTTTACAGGGTATCCTTTGGTGCGTCATATCACTTCCTCCCTGTGCTACATATGTGCGTGTATAGCACATAAAATTGATTTATAAGTATTTATGGGGGTTTTTTTCCAGGAAAAGGTTTACGCGTTTTTCCCTTCGAATTCAGAGTTGGCGTTCGGTTTACGCAAATATTTGCACAGTTATTGAACTGCCATTGAGCAGCTGTCTGCCTGTCCGCCCGTCCGCCTGCCCACCGCCACCCCGTGGCCAGTCTTTGTGCGAAGTGGGCGTGGCATCGTCTTAATTTAATGCGCTTTTCCAGCCCCTTTTTTTTTGCTCTCCCTCCCTGACTTTTTGTATAACTTTGTAATTAAATGCAAATTAAGTGAACCGTATTTTGCGCCTTGATTTTTTAACCCTTTTTTTTTTTGAATATTTTTTCTTGGGTTTTCTTCCGTTTCTTGTTTTTGTTTTTTTTTTGCTTTTTTGTATTTCGCTGACAATTTAAAAGTTGCTGGGAAACTCATTGGGAAAATTTCCCAATAACGCCGAGACTCTATTAACGCCAATGTTGCGATAATAGCCGAGCTCCGAGCCAAAAGAAAGCTGACGGATGCTTCGCAGTGGCAACTTTTCTAATTAGGATCAAAGCTTCAAGAAAGAAAAGGAGTGGGAAAGAAAGAAAGAGAGGGATAGGGAGAGAAAAGGATAAAGGGTGGCAGAGCCTGTTGCTGCCACGATATGCATATCAAATGCCGTATAATGAGCTGCTGAGCCACCAAAGCGTTGCCAGGGCAAACACAAATCAGCACAAATCAAATATGCAATTTTCTCCACTGCAATTGCAGCGCAATCAAAAGGAACCAAAAACTTCACAGCGGGAAAAACAAATCGAAATCGAAAATCGAAAATCGAAAATAGAAATCCAAATTCAAATCCAACTCCAAAAAACTGAACTCAAATCTGAGACCTCAACTCAGCTCCACACCCCCCCGAATAACCAAATATGGGAATATCCAAAGGTGTCTGAAAGTTTTTAGATGCGAGCAGCAAAAACACGCGGCAATCGACAATAAGGATAATATATATATATAAAGGATATAGGTAAATGTACATATAAACGAGTATTTTCCTGTATGTCTAAGTTTTCTGGCAGCTGGAGAAACTTTGTGGCAAGGGAAATGGCAAAGGAAAAGGTGGAGAGCTATGGCACTCCAAGGGAAGAGGAAAAGGGGAGTGGGGAATGGAGAATGGGTAATGGGGTGGGAGAAGGGGGGATGGGGGGATGGGGGTTAAAACTGTTGAAAGTTAAACCGTAACCATCAAAAGATCCAAAACTCGTAATTACAGATTGCAAAACGAAACGAATCGAAAAGTAAACGACGTCGATGAAGACGCGACAAGGACTGGAAGGAAAATGAAAAAGCGGGAAAAGCGGGCTGTGGGCTGTGGGTAACCCGTTACTGGTTACGGGAAATGGAGTATGGCGAAAGGGAAATCACACGAAGCGAACACGCAAACCTGGCAAAAACTTCAAACTGATGACTCCGTCAGTCCGGACTAAAACTAACGGAGTAGGCGCCACTTTTAGACGAAGGTGCAACCAGGTGGAGCTCAAGCAAAAAAAGGGTAAACTTCGCGATGCGTTGAAGCGGCGAAGGCGGCAGAGGCGGTGGCAGAGGCGGAGGCGGAGGTGGGAGCGGAGGCGGCATCTTAAGCGATTTTCCGCCACACTGACTTCCACAACAATATGGCGACGATACCTTTGCTGATGGCATCACCTCTTGGGGACACCAGGGGCGTCACATGAGCAATCTATCCCGGCGTGAGCGTTGTGCAAATTTACGGCAAACGAAAATTAAGAAACTTGCAACACGGAATCCAGAAAAGTTGCCAGCTTCGTGCAGCATCGCGTCTAGGCTTATTTATGATGCACCGTTAAGCGACATGTGTGCGTGCGTGTGTGTGTGTGTGTGTGTGTGTCGCGCCGTCGTGATAAATGTGCAACGACGTGGCGGGAAATGGATGCTGGATGCAATCCTGACCCGACTCCGAATCGGACTCAAAGTCGGAGTCGAAGCTCGGGCCGAATCCGGAGTCGGAATCGTGTTGTAAGTTATGCGACCAACGCTAATCGAAGCGTGGCATCTTTCGTTCCGTGCAACCAGCAACAAATACAATTACAGCTGCAGCTGCAACAAGAATAACAGCAACACCATCAACAACAACAAGAAGAAAAACAACAACAACTACTACAGGAGCAGCAACTGCAGCTTCAACCAGGACTTCAATTAAGGCTTCGAGTTGCTCTCTGAAGCGAACTTTACAGTTGTTACCCTCGAGCTGGTCAGCCAAGTGGCAGCCAAGAGCGTGCAAAGTCAAGTGGAGGCCACTGCCCATTGCCCATTGCCCACTGTTCACTGCCCACCACCCATCCACCCATCCGCCCACCGCCCACCGCCCTTCACCCAATGCAATGCTCCATGAGGCAAGACAAATGCTTACAAATGTTGCCAAAGGTTGTCTCAAGTATTTGCCCGACGAGATTCCCTCAACTGCCAGCGACCTCTCCCCCCACTGCACCCCCCTCTGTCAGGCTACTCCCTTTGCTTCCCTTTTCCTCCCTTTACTTACTCTTACTCTTTTTATTCCCTTCCTCTGCCAGCTCCTCGCCTCGTATCCTTGTCCGGCATCTGGGAAATAAACGAGTCAGCATTTTTTATTCGAACTGCAGCGTTGATTGAATTGTTATTGTTATTGCCCAGGAGTCGCCTTTAAGTTTTCTTAAGCTGCACAAGTACAGATTTTCCACCTGCAATACTCGCACACACACACACACACACACAGGACTGCACTTTTCAATTAAAACAATTGTCACCGACAATAAGTTATACAACTAAGAAGCCAGAAGCCGTGCCCCCTGCGCTCCCCTTGGCTCATGGCTTTGTTTGTCTTATGCTTCATGCCTCATGCCGCTTGCCTCATACCTCATGCTTCATGCTTCGTGCCTCATGCCTCATGCCTCATGCTTCGTGCTTCGTGCCTCATGCCACTTGTCGCTTGCCACTGGCTCGCGGCTGATGTCGCTGACAGTCGCACGTACGCTTAATTAGAAAAAGTTGCAGCGTCCACCTCGACACTGCCGGCCACGCCCATGCCAACTGCTGTCAGCAGTCGCCCACATTTTTGCAGCGGAAGTAAATTTACACTTCAGTTTTTATTATTTTCCGACGAGCACGCGGAAAAGCGCGACTAATTTTCTCGAGCGCCTGGGCAGCTTTTCATTTCTTCTCCCTCGACTGCATTTCCACGCTTCCTTCCGCCGCCCAAGTGATCCGCAAAGACACACAGAAAAAACTGGAAATTATAGACACTAATCAGAGGATTAGAGGACTAAAGGATACCCTAGGAAATCTGCACTAGGATAATGTGAAGTAATCAGGATTATCTTAATGCTTCACTGCGTATCCTTGGCTGCTCCTTAAAATGTATAAGTCTTAAGTGAACTTCAACTTTAACTTCATTGCGATAGTCGGCAATTTCTTAGTTCAAGCTTAATATCCTTTTATTTCTTTCGAAGGATATATTTATGAAAAGGATATTCAAAAGTCAAGCTTCCCTAAAATAATGCCTAATTTAGCTGAATTAATCCGAAACTGAGTTTTCTACTATACTTTGACTTTTGCCGTTATCCTGGCAAACAGCTCAAATTGTAGGGTATCCTGCAGCCTAGCGGTCGCTTCTGATTGTGCAACAAATGCGAAATGAGCAGCGTGCATCTTGCGTTTGGTGCATAATTTTCTAAAAACTAAGCCAGGAGCCGTGTGGTAAAGCGGCAAAGGTCCTTTGGCTGTGGCAGGTAGATACGTAGCACTGCAGTGGCAGCCTTTTGTTTGCCTTTGGCGCTTGTGTCTCGTTTGTTGGCCTTTGTTCTAGGCAACGCCATCTACCGCCTGATTTTGCTGCCTGATTTTGTTTTTTTTTTTGTGTGCACTTTGTGCCTTTTGGTTGGGGTTTGAAGCCTTGGCCAGGATACTCTTCCAACCTCCCGATCTCGCTCCCTCTCTCTCTCTCTCTTTTCCCCTCTCTCCCTGCATTTCTCCTACCCATTTTCTGTGCTGCCTGCTACATGAGTCCTTCTGCCGCCCTGACCGCCGCCGGATGACACGTTCGCATCATTTTCCAGCACTTTTGCTGCACACGTTGTAATTATAACGGGCGTTGCTTAAATTAGTTGCCACAGGCGAGGCAGGCAGCAACAGCGACTGGGACAGGTCAATGGAAAAGCGGCAGCAGCAAAAGAGGATACAAGGCAGGTGCAAGGCGGGTGCAAGACGGGTGCAACGGGTGCAACGGGTGCAAGGCGGGTGCATCGGGTGCCACACCACCAACAGAGGCATCATCAACCTGTTCTGGTTCCGTTTCGGCGCTGGGCATTCATTAAACATCCTCGCATGTGATTTTTATAGTCGGGGGCCCATTGTTGATGTTGTTTGTTGTGGCCATGTTGCTGTTGTGGCAGTTGTTGTTGTTGCTTTGTTGTTACTGTAGCATTTGTTGTTGTTGTTGTTGCTCTTGTTGTGTTTATTGCTTTGGATGCCTTTTTTGTCAACGTCAGCGTGATTAGTTGTCCCATTTTGTGGCCGCTTTGCTGTTGTCCCTTCGGTTGTCGTTGCCGTTGCCGTTGCCGTTGCCGTTGCCGTTGCCGTTGCCGTTGCCGTTGCTGTTGCATTGTGAAATCCATTTGGGTTTTGGGTACACAGAAAGAGAAACAAATAAACAAGCAAAAAAACATACACACACTCAGCTAGACACATACACACACACACACGTATATATATTGGCATTTATATGTGCGTAAGCTGAGCCCCAACAGCTGGCAGCTAATACCAATTAAGAAATCTCTGATCTCGACCTCAAAAGCAGGTGCAACACTCGCCTGCACTTACATCATTAACAGCATCATTTACACAGCTTCCCAGTCGCCCAGCCGCCTAGCCGCCTAGCCGCCCATCACGCAGCCACGCCCCTACCCCACTGCCAACAAGTTCCACCAAGTAGAAGACTTTAAGTTGCAACTAATGAGACTCCGAAACATAATTGTTGGCATTTAGTTGGATGGGTCTGAGGGGTGCAGCGGGCAGAGGATGCAGCATGCAGCCGGCGCCAAGTTGACAGGCAGGCAGGCAGGCAGGCAGGCACACACATACCAATACAGGCACACACATGTAGTGGCAAGTTTAGCTTAAAGTGACACGGCATGAAAAAAGAAGCATCACAAACAGCAAAGTGACGCCCCTCCGACGGCGGAGGGGCGCAGCACAACGAAAACAAATGCACCTAATGACACAATTTCACACTCATACACACACACACACACACACACACACACACATACACATTCAAGTATAAAGCACACATCATCATCATTAAATGGAGCATCGCGAGATGAGAAACTGTTATACAATCTAAGAGCAAACGACGAGGCGTATACGTGATTTTTCTCTTTAAACCAAAAAAACCCGAAGACTCTGTGTGTGTGCCTCGTGTCTGTTCCTCTCGTCTTTGCAATTCGCAGTTCGCAGTTCGCAATTCGCAATTCGCCGACGAATCATTGGCGAATTCAACGAACTGAACCGAGGCGCCACACTTCGCCGCATGCAGCTCACACCGAATGCCAACTGCCAACTGCCAGTTGCCAGCAGCCAACAAAGTGAAGCAGTTCGGGCCTCGAATCTTGTGTGCAGTTTGCCGGCAGAGCGACGAGTTATCCGCCGAGTGCCAAATGACGCGACACGCTGCGTGTGTCCACCGATAGCCGGCAATTCCTGTGCCCTGCCACATATGACAAAAGTGAACGTCTTGACTCTTGCAACCTGCAGCTCGTGAAACCGCAATACAAAATACAAAATACCCAAAAAACAAAATTCTTAAATTTAAAAAATAAAAAAAAAGAAAAAAAAGAAAAACGCCAATCAACGATTCCAAGGCTTCAAGGCTCCAAGGCTTTCGGGTATGTTGTAAATTTTCATTACATTTTTCCTCAATGTAGCCAGGAAACGAATGGCAGAGGGGGGTGGGAGCGGGGGCAACGACGGAAGGAGTTGAAGGGGGTGTGCAGGTGAGCGTTGGCGGAAACAGCAGCCGCCACTAAAAGTAACGCCATCAAGTTTCAAGTTTCAACTTGTAACCTACTTTTTTTGGGAGCTAAAAGTGCATACGTGCGAGTGTGTGTGTTGTGTGTGTGTGTGTGTGTGTGTGTGTGTGTGTGTTGTCGTGTGCATAAGTGTGTGTAAAGCTTGGCGCGTATTTCTTGCACTTTACGCGTGCTTCTTTCTCCAGTTTTTCCTTTCATTCCTGTACGTCCTTTTTCCTGCTACCGCTTGTTGTGGCATTTTATGGAATTTCCCGGTGTACATTTTATTCATACCCCAAACTCCACTCAATCAAAAAAAAAGGCAAACAAAAAGAAAATAGAGAACGGAAAGCGGAAAATGGGAAATGGGAAAAGTGCAATGGCTGCTGGATGGTTGGATGGCAGCTCTGATTTGTATGAATGCGTCCATTAAGCTGACGACTGCAGTCCCCGTCACCTACGGGAACATGATCCGGCGTATAAGTAATGCGGGACTTAAGGACACACACGCACACACACACACACACATATATGATATACAAGGCAAGGCAAAGCAAGGCAAGGCAAGGCTAGGCAAGGATATACACAAGCTTAAGCAGCCATATGCATACGCATACTTTCATATATGTCCTTATAAACGACAGGATAAAACTTGCTCCCAACTTTCCGCTAATGAATTCAATTGGCTTGAGTTTTATGTATATCGAAGAACAAATGGCAGCAGATTTTTTAAATGACAAGAGTTAAGATAACAAATTCGCGTAACAACGTCAAGAAGAATCGCAGAAGAAGAGCAAGAAATAGACGAAGACGAAGACGGAGGAAGGGAAGGGAAAAAAAAAAGAAAACTCATAGAAAATAAAGAAAACAGCGTCAAGGAAACGCGGCAAAACTTTTGTACCGGCAAAATAAAACAAAAGCCCGCGCACAAAATTGTAACAGAAAACTCAGAGACGAGTGATGGAGCGGGCGAGCGGCGGGGACCGGAAGGGGGATACCATAAGAAACAACATCTATAACAACAGTAGGAACAACAACAACAACAACAACAACACGAACAACGCTTTGTGTTGTAGGAATTGAAATACTTAAGCCAAAGTCGCGACGCTGTCAAAGTCAGGAAGCCGCGTGGCTCAGCCGGAAGTGCCGCGGCGCCCATTTGGGTTTGAGCCTGTTTATCTAGCGAAGGGCGGGGGCGGATGGGGGGGAGTGGCAAGCAGAAGCTTCACTGCGTAGAGCCGCCTCGCCTGCAGCGAAGAAAAAAGTCTAATAAATTAAGCAATTTACATGAATTGTCGTTTGCTGTGCGCCCCAGACAACTCATTTGTATATGGCAACAAGGGGGCGTGGCAGCCGAGGGATTTGTTCAAAAACGAACACAACACCAAAAACAAAAATAAAAGAGAATCCAAAACAAAAAAAAACAAGAAAAAAAAAAACAAAGAATAAAAAAAATACAAAAGAGAAAAAAAAACAGAAAGCGGAAAAAACTTTTTTCGCTCGTTGACAATAATTCAAAGAAGCGGCAAGAGTTTTGCAATCCGCACACACACACACACACAGGCACACACTTACAGACATATATAGTATGGTATTTCTATACCCACTCATACCAATACATGTACACACCTTGGCCTTGCAGGCGCCTTTCGCAAGGTGTGGAGCCCCGCAATTTGTTTAATTTCATTAAATCCTCGAAGTCCTCTTTGTTGTTGTTGTTGTAGCTGCTTGTTGTTGTAGCTGCTTGTTGTTGTAGCTGCTTGATGTTGTAGCTGCTTGTTGTTGCAGTTGTTGCTTTGTTCCTTTCCCCTCTTTAAACTCCGCTGTATGCGCTTATCTATGCACATTTGCAAGCCCCACCCTTCTCCCTTCTCCCCGCTCCCCTCTCCCCATTCTTTGGACCTATGAAATTTATGTGCATATTTTGGGGCCATTTGACTTTGAGGCTTTTTTCTGCATATAAATATCCTGTGAATGTCCTTAAAAATAAATGCCAGCTAAGACAGAAGCTGTGGGCAGCTACTTTCCAGCTGCTGCTGCTGCTGTTGTTGTTGTTGTTGTTGTTCTGTCGCCAGTGATAAGCAACAGTTAAAAGTTTGCGTCGCTGTCAAAGTTTCTCGGCTTTCAGATCTCAAATTATATTTGACTTTTGTTTAATTTTATTCCACTTTTTTCTCCACTTTTTTATCTATTTTTTCTACTTTTTATTTCTGCTTCCTTTTTCTGTTTTTTTTTTTTTTCTCTTTTTGTTGTCTGTTTGTTGCGGCTTGGAGTTAACACGTGGCACTCAAAGCTAATCAAACTATTGATTGTTTCGTTGATTGTGGCAACGGATTTGACTTGACTTTCGACTTTCGACTTCGACTTTCGACTTCGACTTCGACTTCGAATTCGACTTTAGCTGCGAGTTGGACTTTAGCTTCAACTTTGAGTTTGGCTCTGAGTTCGGCTTGAAGTTCGATCGTTTTTATTGCCGCAGCAGCGACAGGTGAAAGTTCCACGCAAGTTTTTGAAGTCTCATCTCATTGTGTTTGTGTGCGTGTGTGTGTGTGTGTGTGTTCGTATACGACTCTTTTTTTTTCTCTTTTTGGCACAACTTGACTTTCACTTTGGGGAAAACTAATACAAAAGTTTTTCGCTTTTCATTTGCGCCGTTGCAGGAAATTGATTTTTGATGTGTTGCCCCCGCTTCATGGCGCTTCCTGCCGCTTCCTGCCACAGCCTTGACTTACCCCTTCTCTTCACCTCTTTTTTGTTTTTTTTTGTATTTTCTCTCTCAAATCTCATTCCCTAAATTCCCAACTTTCAACTCTTCAAGTCTGAACCGCTCAACTTTGTTTTCCTTTCTGCCTCCTTGGCCCTGACACGGAATATCATCCTGTTGCCTGGTATTAACCTCTTTGACATGCCAAAATATTTTCGCAACGCTCACTTTTGACATTTTCCGCCAGCTTTTTTATTGATTTTGCATAAAAGGATGCCATCTGATCGGCTTCCCTTACCTACCCCAGACGCCCCCTCCTTCGGTAAGGCTTCCCCAGCTCACAAAGTGAAGAACTTTGTGTGCGAAAATTGAAACTCAAATAAAATGTTGCTTTTCACTTAGTTTACATATGCGTCGCCATATGCCACGCGCTTGCCACACGGCCACACGGCAAAACTCCTCGTCGGGCATATGAGTTTTATTAGCAACTTTTGGCTCAGACTTCATCAACAGAAACTAAATGTGGTCAAAACAGTGTTGCACTTGTGCAACCTCTGCGATTACTTGACCACTTGACCACTTCACCACTTCACCACTTGACCACTCGTCCAGCTTGGACCGAGTTCCAGGGGGTCAGCTGCAAATGTTTTGAAAAGTAGTTTGTAGTCCTCAAAAGTTTTGCCAGGACACAGAAAATACTTCAAATGCAGTTTTCCGTCAACAGTTACCTTCGGTCGGTCGGTATCTCCTGTTAACTTGGCTAAAAGAACCATAAAAGGGGACGGAATACTCTCTGCTTCAAAATTATTTTCAACTCACACTTCCCCTTGTCACTTCTCCGTGTGTGTGTGTGTGTGTATGTGTGTGTCTGAGTGTGAGAAAAAATGCCGTTTTTGCGCTTATTTAAGCCATTGCATAAATTTTAACACAAAATGAATACCAACTTGCCGCAACGCATACACACACACACACCCTTGCACACACACATACTTCCACTCACCCACACATATGCAAATTTAGTGGCAAGCAGGCGCCACAGGCCAAGGCATGCAATTGCAGGAGCCAACGGCAGGTCCTGGACCAAAAGCCCTGTACCAAGAAGGCCAGACGTGCTTTAGACATTTAACACCCACACACGCATACCCACACACACACACACACACACATACAGCAGGCTCACATTGAAATTTGCTTCAATGTCAAAGTTGCGCTCGGAATGTGCCTCAAATTATTTTGCGATCCAAAGCGCGAATGAAAAATTTTTTATAAAATATTCAGGGAAAGTCATTTGAAAATTTTTGGCGACAGGACGTTAAGCATTTTGGCAATTTCAGGCCCCATAAGCAATGTCTGTCCCCGGACAATCCAATATCCATACAAAAATATATATACTTATATAAATACATATACAATATTTGGATTATAATCAAAAATGCAAAGCAACTGAGGCGAAATGCAAAACGCGTTTGCAATTCATGAATTTTAGCCAAAATTGCGACATTGTTGGACGCAAATTTTGAAAAACAAGTCTCAAACTTAAACGATAATGGCAATAACGTTTCATTCGCAGTGCCCTCGGCGATTTGATAAAAAAGAAAAATCCAAAAAAAAAAAAAACAAAAAATGAAAAGAAAAACTTTATAAAAAAAAAAAAAAGGAAAAATGAAAAACCGATTTAAGTTTTAAGCGTTTGACGCTTTACAACCGCAAAATGACGACACAAAGTTTCACACGAGCCTCCCACCCACTTGATGTACCCGCCACCAGTGAACAGTCAACAGTCACCACCCACGCCACCCACATCACCCACACCGACAACCAAACAAAAACGAGAAGAGCAATTTCATTGCCATGTTAACCCAAAGTCATAAAGTCAAGGATAAAATGCAAAGTGCCGAAGTTTTAATTTAAATTTGCCAAGCTCCGCACTAAAGGCAGCAACAACAGCAACAACAACAAGTAACAAGAAACTACAAAAACAACAACCAAAAGACAACAATAACAACAACAACAACAACAAAAATTAAACCTAGCACAAAAAAATGAACAACATAAAAAACTAACCAAAGTCAAGCGCTTCAAAAAGTCGCCAAATAAACTAACCGCAATGCGGGTACGACTGAAGGATACCCTTTAAAAATACGCAAGGAATATACCGTTATTTTTTTTTATTTAAATAATAATTAATTTTTGAATTAATCAAACTTTGATTGAAGGGTTAAATAGAGAGGAAAGGAATCGTAATCAGGTGACTCGAAGGTTGCCTTAGAAAATAATCTTAAGCCGTTCAAAGGAAAAAGATCCTGAAAATCATTCCTTGTCTTTTAACCTATGTACTCCATATAATGTTAAGGTAAATAAAGGATAGAAGAAAAGAACAAATAAGTTAAATTGAGCACAGGTAAACTGATTGACTATCAGATACCCTAGGCAGCAGATCATAGATCTTAGGAAGGGGGGAGTAGGGAGTTCATTTAAAGAAGCTTAAGGAAAAGTATCTGAGTCTCGAAGTATCTCAATATAAAAAATGCTTAACTGAGGTTTTGACTTTCTAAGCCTCAAAGTATCTCAGCAAGTGAGAATAGAAGTATCTAAGTATTTTAAGTACTCTGAGTACTTTGGGTACTTTGAGTACTATGTAGTATATTAATTACGTAAGTGCGATAGTTTCTAACTTCTCGATGGACCGAGTACCAAAGTATCGAACTATCCGAATATACAAACATACAAGTATCTGAAATATGAAAGTATCTGGTACTTGAGCTCTGACCTAACTTCGAAGTATCTATTTATTATCACCAACTTTCTAAGTATTACAGTCTTAAGGTGTCGATATATTTACCTATGAGAGTATCCGGATGCTTGGGAGTTGCAGTAACTGAATGAGTATCAGCTCAGTGCCAAAGCATTTAAGTATCTTGATATCATATTTATATTATTTATATATTTATATTGTTTATATATTTAAATCTATTTATTATTCAATTTATATGACTATCGGGTTATTAGGGCATCTGCATTATAAGTATATAAAAATTGCTGCCCATCTGAGTATCCAAATTATTCGAATAGATTCACTCTTCACACTTATCAAAGCATCGAAGTATGTGAATAAATTGCTCAATCAAAATACATTGAAATAAATAAAATTAAAAAATATTTTCAAAAAATATAAAATTTATTTATATCTTTATAATAACTTAATGGTCTAGGCTTCAAAGACTCTAAAAAATATCTGAACTATGAAGCAATAATCATCAGGTATCACGATTATTGCTTGATAGCCCAGATATCTTTCAGAGTCTAAAGACTCCAAGACAAGACAATTAAGTTATTATAAAGACATAAGATTTAGGTATAGGTTCATAAATGTCTAAGGATATAAATATTAGGTTCTCCTCAAATAAATAACCGCACTTTTTAATTTCTTAAAAGATCTATACACATGAAAATAAAATAAAATTGACTTTTAATTTTATTTTAATAATTTTTATATTCAAAGAGAATTTTAATAATTAAACCAATACTCAAAATGCAACATGATTTAAAACTTAACTTCAAACTATTCTGAAGAAGATGCAGTCTCTGAGAGTATTTCATCTTAACGCAATATAAATAAATTTAAGCAGGAAACAATCAACAAGGACTATCAAGTCCTTAAAAATTTCAAACTTGTTGTGGAACTTATAAGTATATATGTACATATGCAGCTTAAGTAGCTTAAAATCGCTCATAAATTATAAAAATTCAAATTTCTACAAAAGTTAATCAAATTCAATCAATAAAAATAACTGTTTTTTTTAAGGCTTTATAAGAATACTGAACATCCAATTAAAGAACAATTAAATTGCATAGAAATCGCATTTAAGAAATTTAACTTTCCTATACTTAAACTCGAACTATTCATGAAATCGATGCCCATCATTTAAAAAGCTTTCCTTAGCTCAGAATTAATTGCTTGCCAGAGCCCCCGACCCCGCCCCCCATCAGCAGCAGCTGGAAACCAAAATCCAAACGAGTTATTTTCTTCAAATTGAAATTGAAGTTTGAATTTGAGAATTATATTTTTTAATTGCTGTCTTGGTTTTGACTTACAGCAACTTCCAGGACACAAGGCAGGATTCAAGATTTGCGTGTAATCGTATCCCAACTTGAAAGTTTCTATTCCTTGATTTATCCCAACTCTCCAATGGTAACAACATATTTCAATTGTTGGATCCAGGGTATTTGTACACAGTATAAAAACTTCACTGGGGCTGGGGCCGGGGCTGAAGCCGGGGTCGGGGCTGGGCATGTGAGTTCGAGTTCTCTCAGTTGCTCCCCAGACACTGCAATAACTTTGCGCAAGAGGCTGGGGTGGAGGACCCGGTGGAGGTAGGGGAATGGGGAATGAGGAATGAGGAAAAACCAGAAATTGAAGTTTCACTCGTAACTTAACTCAGCGCGAAAAGGCACCAAGAATTACGATACCTTTGAATCTGGGACTCTATTTCACCTCGTCTCCCCATCAGAGCCCCCACCCCCGTCTACACATTGCGACGTCTCCCCATTTTCCCTTTGCTCAGTTTCCATATCTTTTCCTCTCACCCTTGGACTCACTTTTTCGCTCTGCTTCTCACTTTCTCTCCCTTTGCGGCTGCCGGGAAACCGCTGCTGTTATCTGCATAACTCATACGCAGCGTGTGTCAGCGTCGGTGGTCGCCAAGCGGCAACATTTTTCAGTGGCTTGCCTCGTCTCGCCTCGCATCGCATCGCATCGCAACGCAGCGCTGCACAGCGCGTGGCATGAAGCCGACTTCAGTTCCTCCTTCTTGCCACTGGAAGCACATGTCGGGCAAGGAACTAAGAGCTGCAAAAATTTGCAACACATGGCGTAAGCTTCCTGCAGCACACATGCTGCCACACACGCAGTCACCAGCACACACACACGCACACACACCTACACATATACATCTACTTACACACAGACTGACACACACTTAGTTGGTGGCACGCTAATACACTTGCAACTTGCTCTTGGTGCACTTGAAACTCACGTAAATAAGAGCCGAGTTTTTACTTTTGCCCTCTGCCCAAACGGCTCCCCCTGAGCCCCGCCCATCCCCAATGCATGGCCCGCTCCACTCCACCGAGTGTCCAACTTTCAACTTATCGACTTTTGTTGCAGGTTTTAGCCGAACAATGTGGCTTTTGCGATAGATGCGGCAAGAAGTTTTCTCCCTCCCTCCTTTTTACATGTGGCACGATTCAGGCATTATCCTTGCATGAATGTGTTTAATTTTTCCCTACACTTTTAACACTCACCTTGATTCGACCACCTAACGCATACCGCACACCGTCCTCCACCCACCACCCACCATCCACAGTCATCCCTTATAATGTGTCTGATTAAGCCGAGAAAAGAGGAAGAAGAAGAAGATCGAGTACTTTTAAAACTTGTCAGAGGAGAAAAATAGATGACAAACTGCCTGGCATAATCCTTGAGTAAGCCTCGTGCATCACAGATCCGGGTAATTGCCAAGAATCCCTATCTACTTTTGCTCTACCTTTCGCCACAGTCTTTAATTACTTTGGACTGTTAAGGCTATGTTACGCTTCTGTTATGTTAACAAAGAAACTTTAAAATTTTTTCAAGTTGCTGCCTTTTCTCTGTATTTCCAAATATGAGGTATTCATCATGTTAATCCTCTTATTTCCACATTTCTATTTCAATTATCAGTTTTATGTTAACAGTAACATTATGTTAACATAGCTGTCAATAAGATGTTATTGCTTATTTCCTTCATCGCTAAGGTAGCACAATTAAAGCTTCTGAGTTGCAATGACAATCGAAGTTAACATGATTTTAAAATGTTAAGGTGCTGTTATCTTAATAGATATGTTATAAAAATATATAAAAATTAAGTCAACAAATTTAACAGTAAATATTAAAAATATAATTAAAATCATTTTTCTTTTTACATATTAAATATGTTAGAGTTCTAACAGTTATGTTATGCCTCTGTTACATAAACATAAATGTTATTTAAGCAGCTTTTAACATAACTTTTACTTGAAATTCGTGAATTTATACAGAATAATTTTGCTCATTAACAATTTAGTAGTTCAAATTGTTTGTACTTAAGCTGAAAAGTTGAAGTATCGTTTTCCAGGACTTCACCACAGATAAGAACCCAACCATCGAGGATACCAATGGCCTTTTTTAGCTATTTATTAGTTACTTAAAAGTTTGTAACTTTTAATGGGCGAATCGAAACTTTATTTTGAAAAAAATATCCTATGAACTTCCAGGAAACTGACTATATGTTCCCGTGGCATCTTTCAACTTGTTATGGTGATCTATGGTGATCAGGACGAGTGTCCTTATACAAATTGATGCATACCTCAGACATGATTTACTCTTAAATTACCTGTCTATGATTTCAAATTGTGGACTTCGTTACTCATGGTTAATATTTTTGAGTTTCCCTACATTTATTATCCTTTCCATTTTCTACAAAATATTTTCCACTTTTTTAAACCAGTTTTCCGAAAAGTTGTCTTTGATATGGAAAAGTAGAAAGTTTTCCCAACTGTGTTTAAAACCGATGGCTTAAATTTTGTATATATTCAAATCGCAGTTTCACCATTAATCCTTACATTGTTTTGCCAGGACTGCGGCATTTACTATTCAGAACTAGGAAGTTGCCGTGTACTACCCAAATTTCATTGTCCTCTCTGTTTTCCACTCGAAATTTATTCACTTTTAACAGGCGAAACGAGTCCAACTTTAATCCTTTGTCTGCATCGATTTTCTGGAAGTCGTTTAGTTTGCATGTTTCACGCGGTACGCGGGCGTCTGTGTCTGTGTTGCAATGAATGACTGAATGATGACCACAATGAAGAACTGAATGAATGACTGCTGACGGAATACCTAACTGACAAGCAACACGAAACGAACATTTCAAGGGGGCTGCGAGCTGTGACTAATGAGAACGCATTGAATAGACACGCAGTAAGCGGCAACAACAACCTAAACAGCGGTGACTTCAACAACAACAGCAACAACAGCAACAAAAACAACAATAACAACAATAAACAATGAAGAACAGAAATAAAGACAAGAGACACGAGACACGAGACAAGAGCAATAAAGTGCTAAAAACAACTGACAGACAAAAGGATAAGGAATATGTCGCAGAAAGCCGAAAGGTGCTGCCTGAAGGGGGGAGGGGGGGCGCCTAAAAGGTAGTCCTGGGAGATGAAGGGTGGCGGGTAGGGGGACTCGTGCAACAAAGGGCGGCTCCTAATAAAACAAGGACGTGACGTGACGTGACAACGCCGCAGTGCCATCGACACCAGGTAAAACTAAGCCGCCATATTGAATTTTCCGCGCATATCCACAAGGGACTCGTAAAGGATTTTCGCGTAGGCTGGAAACTTGCTCGAGTCGCAAATCATTCAATTTGTCGACGTTGAAGGTGGGCGCATATGTCGATGATCCTTGGCTGGGCTGGCGCCACTGAAGGAGCATTTCGCCATCTTATCATTGATAAGCAATTAGTTGGCTTCCAGCTAAGATAACGGTAATTGCAACGGTAAATGCCTTAACTGATAATTACATAGAAGTGACTTTTCCACCTTCCCATCTCTTCATCATTTCCACGCCTTTTCATTGCTCGTCAGACACACACACACACACACCCACACTCACACACACACAGGCATAGACACACAATAAATGAAAAACGAGTCGCACATGACATACCAAAAGACAAACCGTCTCAGACAACTGGCAACATGGCAACGTGGCAACGTGGCATGTGGCATGTGGCAAGGAGTGGCTGCCACCAAGCGGCAACGCGTCAAGCGTTTGCGATTGCGATGTGGCAAATGAAAGTTTCACAACTGATTGAGTCAATGATGATGCCATTAAAAGTCGCAAATTGATGTTTTTGTTTCAAAAAATATATCACTCGGACTACATATATGTATGTATGTGTGTGTGTATGAATGTGTGTGTGTGCGTGTGTGGTGTGTGTGTGCCAATTACAAGCGTTAGACGCTTTCATATTTGCCATTCTAACAACGGAAACAAGCCAAGAGATTTATTTTTGATATTTCCGCTTTAGTGCGGCAACAGCAGCAACAACAACAGCAACAAGAATAACAACAACAACAGCAACAACAACAACAACAACAACAACAACCACTACTACTACTACATGCGAGTAACTGTGAATATTTGCGAAACTTTTTCGATAAAAATGTAAATTTATTGGATATGTGTAACAAACAAGTTGGGGCTTATACACGTTTAAGTCTGTGTCTGTGTGTGTGTGGGTGTCTATGTCTGTGTGTGGTTGTGGGTGTAGGTGTGTGTGTGTGTGTGTAAGTAAAGCAATGGCAATAATGTTGATGATGCCCAAACGAAACACAAGTTGTATGGGGAAATGGTGAATACTTCAGAATGCTGAATCCTGATCTTATGCTCATCACATGCACAGCCAACGACAGGGCATCCTTATAAACAACCTCCCCATCATCATCATCATCATCATCAGTATTTCCATCCTCATTATACACATCATCATTATCATTATCATATTTTTATGATTTTTTATTGGAACATTTTGATATGGCCGTTAACAATCTATTCATTGACTCTGATGGTGTTTGTGTCCTTATTGTCAGTTAGTTGGCTTCCCTTTAACCTCCCCCTCCCACTTCCTCTCTCTCCGTCTCTCTCTCTCTCTATCAGCCATGACTTTTGAGTAGTTCATTTGGTTTGCTTATATTATTCCCTATGCTTTATGTAGCGCTACAAATGATTCGATTTGGGGAAACAAAAAACTTTGCGTATAACATAAAAAAATTTATCGCATAAAAACATAATTTCAGTTTCTTTTCCACAAAACAAACATTTCAACAACAACAACAAAAAATCAACAACAACCAAAGAGACAACAAAAAATATTGATTTCATTTTGAAGGTGATTGAAATAAAAACTTCGTTTTATGTCCTGATTTTCGATGAATCGAATATCACAAAAAATCATAACTAATCCTATTAACTTCTGCTGTGGGGCTGGTCTCCTTACAGGATAATAAAATAGATTTCATATATATTAGTTTCGATTGATATGATTATTGTGTTTTTTTTTTTTTTTTCTCTTCCACTGAGCCTGAGAGGATGAGCACAGAGGAAAGCAGGAGGGGGCAGAGAAACTGTATAAATGTTTCGATGTTCGATTATTGATTTAAAACTCTCGATAAATTAAATTTAAAAACTCCCATTTTTTTATTTAATATTTTAAACTTAAAATTTTTAAAAGTAATCTTAAAATAAACCTATATAAAGGCATCACATTCAAAAACATTCGGAGTCACCCAAATAAAAAGTATCCCGAGTATCAAAAGTCTACTTAGTCTTAAGGACTAACAAGAATGAACCAAATAAAGATCCTTGAGCCTTTTAATGATATAATAATTATGATATAATGATATAAGGCATGGTTTAAAAAGGGAATAATATAGTTTGAATCTTTCAAGGATAATTATACCCATAAATTACTTGAAGCTAAATTTGCATAGATTCAGAACTTGCAGTATATTCCATTGATATATATATTTTGAAGCAACTTAAAAATAAATTAGAAAATTTAAAAATAAAATATTTTTTACTCTTTTGAATTTTTTTTCAAATTATATTTTCAATTCTAAACGCCTCAAAAAAATAAATAAATAATTATTCTAAGAGATTTTAAATAATTAAAGTTCCTTCTTCAATTAAACATAAGCTGATAATTAAGAACAGAAGGACTTACAGTTCCTGCTCCTGTTGCTGATTTTTTATATATATCCTTGCTTTCAATTCTGAAAAGATAAAATATTTATAACATTTATAAATACTTCAGGATGTGTTTCAAATAAAAAATTCTTGTTTCGTCTGAATTTTTAAATGAGTTGAATGAGTCGCCGCTTTAATGCACTGCCTGCATACATTTAATAAATTAATTTTTGTTTTAATCGGACAAATAAAAAATAAAAAATTAAACAAAATGAGAAATTTATAGTGATAAACATTGACGTTGGAAAACTTCATCTATCGAGTAAAGTCCTTTGGCAGCTTCAATCCCGCCCATCAAATTTATATGTAAATGTTTAAACGTTCCTCGATGTATTGTTATTATCTGTGTGTGTGTATGAGATAGTGTGTGTGTGTGTGTGTGTGTGTGTGTGCTTATAGATAAGTCAATGAATTGTATTTTACATTAATAAATGTTTAAGCAGGCGCTTTAAATGATAAGCACATAAAATTAATAACGCACACAATCAACGATAATCGCAGCGGAATGCAAACAATAAACAAGGCATATTAAAAAAAGGAGTAAGTGGGGAAAAATGGGAAGATGGAAAAGGAGGGGAGGGGGGGAAATGGAAAAATAAAAAATTGAAAGATGTTTTCGAATTTCGCAAACATCTCAATTCGCACAAAGAGACACAGATACATGGTGCTTGGTACAAGAGGGGGAAGAGCGGAGGAGTAAGGGAGAGAGGATGTTACGGGGAGTGAGCAGAGAGACAAAGGACGACAAGCAACAAAAGGATGACAACAAACATCCGAGGATGACAAAGACGATGGCGTTATTATGTTGAAATTATGCGTTACAAAGTCAGAGGCAAGCAGCCGGACAATGAAGGGACAGCACACATCCTACGTCCAGCCAAGGACTCGGATTCGGGCGTTGAGGGTGCAAACATATTTTTAAATCAAAGTGAAAGAAAGCAAACCGCTATTAGGCCACATTCGGCGTGTGGGAGACGAAGCCAACGACTCGGGGTGAGTGGAAGGATGGGTGGGTGGAAGGGAGTGACAGGATAAAGGGGCTAGGGCAAGATGGGGGGTCTGGTAAATCCAAAAAGGTTACAAATAGCCAACATAAAAAGTTTATTGGCGCAAAGGATTGAAAACAACGGCTGGCAGGACATGCAAGCAAAGAAAGGAGCGAGCGAGCGAACGAACAAACGACCGGCCACAGGACACACCGTGCATGCCAAATCGCAGTCACAGTATCCTTTTACTTCTTCTTCCTCTTCTTCTTCTTCTGCTCTCAGCCATACCCAGTCCCAGTCTTCATTGACACCAACACATACTCACACACACACACACTCACACACACACATACACACACATACAAGCGCATACAAATATAATATGCTCAATGGCAAACAGAAGCGTATTTATTGTTGTTTATATGCTTCCCCTTCCCCCACCCCACCATCACAATCAAAGTGAATGCCTCGCGCTCCACCCACGCCCTCCCCCCCTGTCACTTCCACGCCCCTTCAATCGAAAACCCACAAACGCCTTTGATTTTCGTATTTCGCTTCAGTTTCGGGGCTTTTCGATTGTTGTTAAAAAACATTTATGCGCCATAATCAAAAGCGATGCGACACCCACACAGTTTTCCATTGTTGTTGTTGTTGTTGTTGTTGTTGTTGTTGGTTGCCATTGTTGCTGCTGCTGTTGCCATCATAGTTCAAAGAGGCAACGGGGGCAAGGATACGGCATTTGATTATTGCCCAGGATTAGGCTATAATTGTATATCGCATTTCGATATTTGTTTCCATTTCAAATTCTCCGGGCATCGCCTCGGACTCTCGCCATTAGCAGCGCTTCTAATGCGTCCGGCATTTTCCACCATCTACGTGGCTAATGCGGAAATACATAAATAAATATGAAAAATAAAATATATAACAAAAATATGTGTATCCCTTATTGCGCGATGAGCTTAAAATCCAATAAGTTCATATAATCATATACCGTTTTATAATTCGTTCTTTGATACACGTTGCGTATGAGCGATATTTTGCCAGTGGCAATGTCCTCCCGCTTAAGCAGATGACAAAAACCACAAGGACAGCTGCAGAGGCCAATAATGAAATCGCCTATTTATACAAAACCAAAAGCCAAGGACACACAAGACAGCCAAGGGATACGGAGGACACACGGGGCACACAACAGGATGAAGCGAGGGTCTGGCAGTTGCTGAAATTGGCTTGAAAATTTCAGGCATATTTGGCAACGGGTCATTAAATACGGAAATTGAGTCAACAAAAGCCAAAACGCCAAACAGGAAGTATACAAAAACTCATACAAATAAACATACACACACACACACACACGCACACACACACGCACACACACATGATCATACAATCGGATAACACAAAACAACTCGGAAGCGTTTTTGCTGCCACAGAAAAGATTTTCCCGATTTGCTTATTTGCTGTTTTTGTTGCTGCTATTGGCCATGGCTTTGATTATGTAACCTTTGCTTTTGGCCAGGCTTATACGGGACACACTCACACTAGCACACACACAAGACTGTGTAATTGCTGGCACTGAAAGGAGCAACAGCGGCGAGTCCTGCTCCGCCTTCTGCCGGTCGTTGGTTTTCCTTTTTCCTCCTGCGATTGGCTGCCAATAACAGAGAAACGCTTCCATGCACATTACAGCAACAGTGTGTGTGTGTAAGTGTGTGTGTGTAAATATTTATGTCAAAGGTTAACCAATTGGACGCAGTGAGCGTGTGCCGACTGCCGACTGTCGACTGTCGACTGTCGGTCAAGCGTGAAATGCAAAACGTATTTCACATTCAACTTATTTAAATTTCCAGATTTTCTAGTGGCAGATTTTATCATTAGCAGCTAATATTGAGGTTTGCCCGCAAGGATATAGATCCTTTGCTCAATTTAAAGGCAGCTTTATGAAGAGGTCCTGTCCGCTGAATTTCGCTGGAAATCCGAACGTAATTATAACCGGAAAGTGTCCGCAAACAAAACTGTTATTTTAATTAAGTGCATAAATATACCGTTAGATAAGTACAGACCTGACCTATGTATCCTGTACGTATCTATATCCTTCCACCGAAATTCATTTTAGATTATTAAGCAGAAATTTCGCTACTTTGGATAAGCGGAAAACTTCATCGCCTGCTCTGAGCCTTTCCTTTGTTTGCCTTTCAAACTTTTCTCGCTTTTCGCTTACCTCTTGCTCATTTTCCCATCTGTTGCCTTTTCCCATTTTCACACTCTTTTCCCCCACTCTTTGCTATCTAATTTGCATTAAGACATTTATTACATTTTATACCCCGCAGAAATTAGTTTTAGGGAAGTCATAAGGTTATCCCTTATCACATAATTAGGATATCCTTTGTATATCCCCGATCAGTCGGAAATTGCCTTTTTGAACCTCCTCCACCCCTGACATCAACTGAGGAAATCTGCATCTATTCAACTCTACTTCACATTCAATTACAGGATATCCCCTAGTCAATACTCGGCGAGTACTAAACTTTCCGTCTGCATCAGCCAAAAGTCAAGCAATAATTCAGGATAATTGTTAATATTGCAGTTTCCATTTATGAGCTCGCTCTTAGTTTCAGAAGTTTGAAAGACAAACTGAAGGTCAAATTTCGGCTCGAAGTTTGAAACCATCAAATCTTGGGGCAACTCGGTAATTAGAGACCAGAGAATCGGAAATGGAATCTTGGAAGCAAACAGGCGAAAGGATTGTACAAACATGAAGGACCAATCACCGCAGGCCAATCACAACTGTTGGTCAACACTGACCGCAATGCAATAGCCCGCGGTTGAAATTGTTTTGTCTGTGGCCCAAAGGACTCGGCAAAGGATACGTTTTGACCAAATGTTTGCGTTTGTGCGTAGGCATGTTTAACAAGGACCTTGGGTGGTGGGGATGCAGTCAAACGTGGGAATAATTTTACTGAGAATGTGTTGCACCAACGGCAGCAGGGACAGAGTCACTGCCACTGTCACTGCCAACTGGGGGCGCCACAACAAACGACTCATGTGGCAATTCAATTTATCAAAGCCTTCGTCCTGGCGTATGCCATAAACATAATTAAAATGTTTTAAATTTACGTCTGTCGAGTGCCAAGAAAATTAACTTTTCAGCATTGTTGGAGACAGTTTTATGCAGCAGGGTGGGTGGAGGGGTGGGGTGGGTGTTGGTCTCGGGGTTGGGCACGGGCCACGATAAGCGCAATTAACATATTTTATCAATCTTTTTTTTTTTCTCTTTGTATTGCCCCGCCAACGTCCTCTTGTCCTGTCGTTCGCCCGTCCGCACTTACGCAATTTAAATAACTCAAGTGGCAAGCGGCACAACGCAAGGACACTCGACATGGGCGCAGACATCCTCGTACGAGGCAAGGCACAAGGCACAAGGCACACGGACAGGCAACGTCGAGCGTCAACGATATCCACATAAACACATTAACACTTTGCGTGCGGTGCACAGGTGCAGAGGTCGCTGAGGGGTGGCGGGCGTAGAAGACAGGTCGCTGGGTGGAGTACCGAGGGGGGCGGGGTCAAAGTTGGCCAAGCGAGTATCAGTGAACATTTTTTACCGTTTTAATTTTTTTTTATTTTTTCCTGCTGATTTTGTTGGTGGCCAGGTCACCAGGGCCGCAAGGTCGAGCCGCATTACGCACTTGGCCAAGTGAGACACGAGGCGGATAAGCAGGACGACTCCAGGACGATTCAACGGAAATGCGCCAAGCAAAGCCTGGCACATAAATTACACTTTAATTTTGCAGCATTTTTGGCCACGGTTTATAAATCAACGGCATGTGCTCAATGGATGGACACGGTTGTCTGGGATGCTTGGTGCCCGGGAAGGGTGGGGGGGGTAGAAAAATGAGCAAGTGCTGCCAGGATACGACAGCTGCTGGTCCTCATCCGCGTTCAATGTTTTGGTCCTGCCTGTAAGGCTTCTTGCCATGGGCAATATTGAAATTTCTATTTAATTACATGCATTGAGCGTGGACTCCTCCCTCTCCCCCCTCTCCACACACTTCCCACACTCCGCGGCTGTTGCCAACAAAATAAGCACTTGGCCGAAACCAACAACAACATTTATGACAGAAACAACAACAACAATCAGAGGTTAAAGTAGACCGTGGTTAAAGCTGCTTAATTTGTTGAGATAATTGTGTCTAAAATTTTTATTATTATTAAATGAGGATTCGGCTTTCCTTTGGCTGCTCGGCCTTTTTTTTACGCAGTTATTACCGAAATTGAATTTGAGGCAGGCCAGTCGACCACTGAGTGTTCTCAACTTTGACCCTAACTACAGCTGCTCTTGGTGGCTCTCTTTGCGTAATTGGATAATGGCCGAGATTTGGCTAAAACGCCAACGAAGGCCAACCGAATCCTATTAGCCGCGGGTCAAGAGGCCGAAGCCATTGAAACATCCTTTCTGCTCTCTACTTATTATCTACTCTTTTTTACCTATGAAATTGGTGATTTGAATACACTGACAGGACATTCAGAGAGATATTATAATATATAATAATATAAAAAAATATATAATAATAATACAATAATAATAATAAAAATAATACAAATAATAATAATATTAATAATAATAATAATCTAATAATAATATGATAATAATAATAATAAAAATAATAATAATAATAATACAAATTATAACAGTAATAATAATAATAATAATATAATATTAAAATTTATGTATTTATATAAAATAAATAAAAATAATAATAATAATAAAAATAAAAACAGTAATAATAATAGTAATAACAATATAATATTAAAATTTATGTATTTATATAAAATTAATTTAATATTTAATTTATTTAAATTGACTTTCATTTATTTACGGCAATCCTTGGCCAGAAAACAAATAAAATATTTATCAGTTAGCCAATCAATTAACGTAAAGAAATGATTAAATGATTTTAAATTTATAAAATATCATTAATTTCATATTAAAAAATAAAATTAAATTAATATTAACAATCTTAAAGATTTTCTATTTAACAGAATTAAACTAAGCAAGGAAAATCGGAGGAAAATCGTTTAATTAGGTATTCGTTTCCTTCCTCTTGTATCAAATAAATAATTCTCAAGCCAATTATTTACTTTGCCAATTTAATAATTTATTCATAAACTATTCCAAGTTAAATGCAAGAACAACTTTAAATAAAAGCTTTAAAAAAACATGTTTCAATTTATTTAGCATTTATTTTAATATTTTATAAAGTGTCTTCGTTAAGCTGAGTTAACTTACTTTTTGCATGTTTCAATGAATGCTAATTTACTTATGTTTTCTCAACTCCTTATTTTATTATTCATATGATTATTTAATTAATTTAAACATAAATAAACATTCGCAGACAGAAAATATGTTTTGATTCCCACAACAACAGCAATCAAAAGATTAGTTACACATTTGGCCAATAAAGTGCCCAAATACCCTACAGTTGGGTACATGTATTTAAATAAGTATAGCACTAATAATAAAAAAAATATTAAAATATTAATAATTATAAGATTAGTATCTTATAATAATAAATAAAAACTCCGTAATAAGAAAATATAAATATTATTAATATTTTTTACAGTAAAAATTAAATAAAATATTCATTTTTGAAACTAATAATAAATACTAAAAATATAAACAAGACATTGCCTATAAATATTCCTTTTACTTAAATAGCTAAATAAATAAATAAATAAATAATAATTTTAATAAATATAAATTATAAATTAATAAATAAATTAAATATAGATAATCAACAAAAATAAAAATATTGTTTGTTGGACACAAGTAACTTTTTTTTCATACTTAAGAAGAAAATAATTTTCTTTAATAATTTATTTCATAGTAAATTAAAAATATTATTTTTAAAATCTTAAAATTATCATAAAATTATAATAAAATTATTTTTAAGTAGTAGCCATTCCAATCTCCATATTTCCCTTCTTTCACTCTACTCTTTATATATTCTTTCCTATTATGTACATGCTTCATCACAAAGCCTAAATAGCCGCCTGAGGAAGGGTGCACAATTCTTAACCTACTTTCAGTACACAAAACTTGGAACAATAAATTTGCAAATTTTCCGCATAATTTATTTGTTTATTTAAATGTGATTAAATACCTAGAGTAATATTTTTCTCAGCTTAAATTCTTCGCTTAAAATGAATTTTCAAATAAATAAATAGTTTAGAAATCATCAAAAGAAAGCCGATAACTCCAGGAAGATGCCAGCCGTTCGATAAAAGCTTGTATCAATTTCAATTATTTTGATATATTATAAAATGGCAAAGGGGCGTATGAGGGGTCAATGAGGCGTGTCCCAAATAACAATGCTTGCCATTCTGTCGATTTCTGGGTAATGTTTTTAATTAATTCTTAGCAGCAGACCCCAAAGCCGGGACTTTAAGACTCCGACACTCCGAGGGCCAAGAGCCAAAAGGCAAGAGGCAAGAGGCAAGAATCAAGAATCAAGAACCAAAAGCCAAGAGTCGAGAGTCGAGAGTCGAGAGTCGAGTGTCGAGAGTCGAGAGTCGAGAATCGAGTGGAGAAAGATTCAAAGTCAAGTTGGAAATGAAAAACAGAAAATATTATGAATAAAATCCATTCATGGAAAGACGCGCAAGACTCGACCGCAAGTGCGGCACTTTGCGAATGCGAAGGGAAGTGCGAATGTGTGTGTGTGTGTGCGACTGGATGTGTGTGCATGCGGGCATGTGCATGTGGATGACTGTGTGCAGTGGTTGCGGCTCGTTTGGGCAACCACATGCCGTTCGCAGCGGGGCAAGCGAAATCAATTTTAAAGCGAATTTAATAAAAAAGCATTTATGCGCATTTTGTGGCAATTACAACGACCAACGAACGCTGCTGCTGCCACGCGAGTGTTGCAACATGTTGCCACATTGCCTTTAAAAATGGCATCTGGAGTGAGTGCTGCACGTCCGACATGTGCAGTAATTAAGCTGATGTGAAAAATCTTTGACTTGGTGTGAACACCGCCCAGTAGCCAGCAGTCAGCAGTCAGCAGGCCGATGCCGACGCCGACGTTTACAGTCAGCAGAGAAGCAGTACGCCGTCGGCAGAGCAGCAGCCAACAGCCGGCGGCAAGCAGCATGCAGCAAGCGGCAAACGGCTCGCAGTCAGAGGAGAGAAGCAATTAAAATCGGTGCCCCAACAGGAAGCTTAACCCAGTGCACAATTTCGGGCGACAGATTTATGAGTATCATCGCCCTAAGCAAGTCGAAGGGCTCCTCCCCCAGGCTCCGCCTAATGAACACGACTCTCCCCCGAAGGGTGGGCCTTTCAGTGGCGGGCGGGGGGCTGTTCCACTCACCTGACAACTAAGGCAAGCGGTCGTAAAGGCGACTCAAACACTTTGAAATAAACATTTCAATTTGTTGCCACCGCCGCCGCCACCGTCGCCACCGCCACCGCCAACGCCTCCAACACGACTGCTGTTGCGACTGCTGCTGCCTTTGTTGTTGCCACTGCTGTTCTTGCCCCTAGTGTTTGTTGCTGTTGCCTGCCGCTGCTGTTGTAGCAATTTGGTGTGAAAAACTTGGTCCCTATTTTTAGATGTCGACTGTGCATTGAAGGAGCGTCCGTCCCTTCCTTCCCCTCGCCCCCTC
The DNA here is from genome assembly GCA_035044505.1 of Zaprionus lineosus. Classification (NCBI taxonomy): domain Eukaryota; kingdom Metazoa; phylum Arthropoda; class Insecta; order Diptera; family Drosophilidae; genus Zaprionus; species Zaprionus lineosus. Next base: position 100,306 of record JAWNNX010000142.1, read on the forward strand.
CCTACTCCATGGGCACGAGCACGTCGTTTTATTGCCATGTGACGGTAACATCTTCGTGCCAATTGCATGGCAAGCGAAATGTGTCAAGTGAGCGGTGACTGATGTGGCAAGTAACAAGCAGACGCCCCATTAGCCTGCGGCACTGTGAAGCATAGCGAAGCGTAATAAGCTCTACTTGCAACAGTAGCAGCGGCGGCGGCAGCAGCAGCAGCAGCAACAACAGCAAGATTATTAAGAACAGAATTGACAGCAACAACAACAACAACAACAAAATTAACAAAAACAACAACAACAACAAAGGCAACAAAAGCAACATCATTTTATATATTTTAATACAACGCATTCAAGCCTCTCCACACATGAGGCAAGAGTTCATGCCACTTAAACAATAGCGCTGGCAACATTGTCGCAATTGTCTTAGCCAGTCGACCCTGCCCCAATCCCAGTCCCAATTCCAGTCCCGACCCAACCCAGTCCTAACCTAAGCCTGCCCCAACGCCTGTCAGTGTCAATGTCTCCACGACAAAAAAGCTTGGCAATAATTTGTTTATGGACCCATAATGGGGGGGGGGGGGGGGGGCAAAGGGGCTTAGGGAGCCCAGAGAGCAAAAAAATATATATCCACTCGGCTGCCACAGACACTGCCTCCGTTGTTGTTATTGCTACCGTTGCCACTCCCACTCCTATTTGCCGCCCTCAACCCGCCGCAAATACGTTGCACGCGAAATGCTAATCTGCTTTTAATTAAAAGCAAAAAGCAAGGCTCTAAGCAGCTTTTTCTTGCTCCCAACCGAAGGAGTCACCAGAAGTCAACCCGAACTGAACCCATCCCCCATTCCACATTCCCCCATCCCCACTCCCCACTCTTCTTTTACCATTTCCCATCCCCCTTAAGCACCCTTACCAACCCGACTAATTGCCATTTGTTTTCACAGCGTTGGTCGGGCTTTTATTGTATGTGGCACGGCAGCCACATAAACGGCATTCGTTTTGGCCAAATATGTAAGTGGCAAGACATGTGCGGCATGCAGCAGGGACTTTCAGGGACCTTGGGGCGGGGGCTGGCTTGCCGCGAATGGCAATTACAATACAAATGTTTTCACTGACAATGACACAATACAAATGACAATGCACACACACATTCACACTCACACACACACACACACACACACACACACATACGACTATAAAGTTGAGGTGGAAAAACTAAGAAGATATTTTCCGTGCTGCTAATTAAAATGACAATACCCAAAAGAGTTGTGCACAACAAAAAAGTTGTAGTTGAAACTTGAAATGAATCATAAGGACTACCAATAAAAGTATCCTTTTCCTTGTAACCATAGACAATGCGCAGATGAACGTTTTAAAGGGAAAATTCTTGAAAATCTGTAACAACTGCGGGAAAAACTCTCATAGTGTTCCATCTGCCATTTCCAATTTTGTGGGCAAAACCACAAAGGGATTGAAGGACTTCAGCAGCAGGTCCGACGATTAATAACAGCTTTTGATTCGTACTTCCGCGACATGACCCTTCGTCGAGTGCTTTGCAGGACTAGAGTCCTAAGGACACTGAAATGAACTTTTTGCGCCGATTGACGGTTAACCGAACCCTTGACCTGCAACCGCAGGACCAATCCAACAACTGAAATGCTGCCTCCACGGATATCGCCTTTCAGAACGGATGCCACCTGGACAATGGTTGATACTGCTTCGCGCTTCGAGGCACACGGCTTATGCCCCATGGCTTACTAGCTCCTGTTCATTGGCCATGTGGCTTGGCTTTTCATGCCCCACGCCCATTTGTAACGGTCCTTAAAGTTCTGCTCAAGTTTGGGTATTCGCAATGTGTAGCAAATAAATGATGGCAATTTTGGGACATTAAAGGATATTTGAATTTAGAGAGTCCTTTTGTATTTAAAGGATGATTTATATTTGGATATATTTGTGGTATTTTTAATTGTGTTCTATTTGAAGTCAGTTAAAAATCAGTTAGAAATGTATTCATATTTTTAGTACCCTTTGGCAGCTAAAAGGATATTTATATTTGAATAAGGCTTGGTATTAGATACGACATTATTTATGGATATAAATAGATAGTTTTATATCATATTTAAATAATTTTTATTGAATTAATTAAGTATATTTTTATAACTACTACGACAGCTTCAACTTTCATGTTATTAAACAGGATATTATTTTATCTAAAAAAAAAACTGACCTGACAGATTTATATGAAGGAAAAGCTTATGTTCTTAGGTAAATAAGTGGCAGGCAGAATAAAATATTAAATGAAGTAACGATTCATTTATTTCAAATGGCAAGAGTAAAAAAATGAGGAAATATCATTTTCATATCTTAATTAAGGATTGGGTTTCTGGTGCTACTTAAATAATAATCATTTTTTAAAAAAGGATAATCGTGCTTTCCCAAAAGGTTCATTTCAGTCATTAACAACGATAATAATACCGGAGCATAATAATATAAAATAATATATGAAATAAAATATAAATAAAAAAATATTACATACTTCTCTTTCATAAAAAATATTACTTGGAAAACAATTAAATAATTCCAATGAAATACCTTAAAAACTTAAAAGGAAATTCACATTTAAAAATGTAAAATTAATCAATTCCTACAGGACACATGAAAGCCCAAGTATTACAACCCGAATGTAACTTCGAATGCTAAAAACAATTGTAAATAAAAAATATAAATAAAAAGTAATCCCTCTAAAAGTCGAAACGCCGTTAAGCTCCTTCCGTCGGCGGCGGCTTTGAAATGATTGATGGCAAAGTATTAAGTGAAATCAATCAAGCTATAAAAACGAATTCGACGCCGACCAAAAAACCAGAGCCATGTAAAATATGTCAAACACAATTAATTATAAAATTTATAAAACAAAGCCAAACGCCCACGCAAATAAAAAATTGTGACAACAAAGAACAGAATAAGGAACAAAACCCCAACGGAAAAAAGCAATAAAAAACAAAAAAAATAACAATAACAAAAAAAAGACAAAATTGTTTCTGAAAAATGCGACTGACAAAATTATCGCCCATAATAATTTGTACAGACAGGAAGAGTACAAGGGGAGGGGTGAGTGGGAAGGTCAAACAAAGGAAGTGAAGGATGGAGCAGGCAAAGGGGAAGACTGGTACAAAGGTGGGGAAATAAATCATAGGTAATGGAGGGGGCGGCAAACAATTACAAAAACAATGTTTTTATTAAAAATACCAGACAAGAGCAACAGTCGCAACACTCAAAACACTCGCAACACTCGCAACATGAAGGGGCAGCCAGACAGTAAAAATAATAATGTTCGAAGCTGCAAAAGGATGGGTGGGGTGGAGGCTGGTCGTCACGGGGGGAGGGAGGAGGAGGGAAGGGCGCTGATAATGTTGCTGTGAGAACATATTTAAAACCAACAACAACAGCAACAGCGGCGGCAGAGGCGGCATCAGCAGCGGCAATGATGCGACCGCAACAACAAAAACAACAGCTGCTGCCAGCAGACGGTAGCCTGCCCCGCCCCCAAAGCACTTCCCGCCACTTCCCATGCCGTTCAACAAACTCGTCATACGGCTGTGTGCACATTTTAATCAATAAACAAACGTAAAAATATGACAAACAAATTAATAAAATGCAACAACAGAGCCAACAACAACAACCACAACAACAACAACAATAACAACAACAACAAAAATTATAAACAACATTTTCTGGCCGTGCGCGCTGACAAAATGTGATAAATGAAGCTGCGTGTCGGCCCTGCCAATGACAATGGCAGCAACAATGAATGTAACAACAACAACAACAAACAACAAACAACAGCAATAATAACAGCAACAACAACAACAACAACAACAGTATCTATAGGCAGAAGAGCAACAACAATGGACAAAAGGCTCCCCTTCGTCATACCGATGACTAAATTTAGACTCGAACTTCCCCCAGAGCGGCCTTCGTTTTTGTCGAGTAATTGTGACAATTTCGTGCCACACAAATGACATTATAAATGTTGAACGTAGGAAGTGTTGCACAACCGATTGGCTGCCCGCCTGCACCACACGCCCCCACGCCAGCCCCCGAGCAACCCTATCAGCGTTCCCCGGAAGTTATTCCTGCCCCACACTTGCGGGACTTCAAGCATTTGGCGAGAAATCTAAGCCCCAGCAATGTAGATTGAGTGAAACCCTTTCTCTGGTATTTTTGGTATATACCAGATACCAAAATGGTCTAAAAATCGTAGTTTAATATTTTATAACTTGTTATTAAATAACATTGAGATTTAAAATCTGATACATTTTGTAGGTTTTAATCCGCTTAACAGATATGTTATTTACATACACAATGTTAACTAACATAACTCTGTAAGCTGTAAGCTATAATTCCTCATTGTGCACATTTTGGTTATATTCAAATTTGAATGCTCAATCAAGACTTAATATCGGCTTTTCCACACCAACTTCAACCCCACCGACGCACCCGAGGGCATCAACGCACAGCAAGTTTACTGGGCGGTGCCACGCCCACTGGGCAGTATTAAGTGCCTATTAGGACAACAATTGGAACACAACGGCACCACAACAATGGAACAAAGACAACAACAATTTGTTTCTCTCGTGTAGGACCAATGGTCATTGGGGGAACAACATAAAGGGGGAGTGGGAGAAAGGGGGATGAGTGGGGAGAGAAAGGGAGAGAAAGGGAGAGAAAGGGAGAGAAAGGGAGCGGCAGTGGAGGGCAAAGATTCAGAGCTTTAAGGATTAGAAAATGTGTGTTTCCGAAACTGCAGCGCATAATTAAACAACCGCAGGATGCCATAAATAATGAAGCGAGATAATAGTCCCGAAATCCATTGGCAGCATCAATTAGAGGCTTTGGCAGTTGTTGGGCTCAAGCCAATGGCCAAATTTTCCAGCCATGGGCAATTAACTGGCTAAACATAGATGCTCGATCTGTGTAATGGAGTTGCTTCAAAGGAACTAGTTCAGTTTATGAACAAGCTAATTAGTTCGTTGACACAAATCGCTTGTATCTGAAGAAGTTTTTTTTGTCTGACAAACTTTTCAGATAATAAATGATCTCTTTGAAATGAACTAGTTCCAAATGAACTTTAAACAAAAAATCATTTTATGGGAGTCTGTTTTTCATCTTGTACAAATTTGTATAGATTTGCATATTTTATTTATCATATTTGAGTATTTATAAATTTCTTTAAGAGTTGCTTGAACTTAAAAAAAAAAATGAGTATTAAATTTAAATTTATAAATTCTTTTTAATAGAGAAACAAAATTAAGGTTAATATATTGTATATTAAGAAAATTGATTTTAAATTTCAAAAGTTGATGAAAAACTTGGTAAAAGCTTTTTAATTCATATAAATTTACGACTTAAAAATAAAGTATTATAAATATTTCATTATTTTTTAAACTATGATTTAAAATATTAAGTGCTTTAAAAGATGATTAATTAATAATAATAACTATAAATATTCCAAAAAATATTTCTGACTGAAGGAGCCATTGCAGCCTTCAAAACTAGACTGTTATTTATAAAAGAAATAAATCATTAAAATAAATAAGTAAAATTATTATATAGAATAAATAAAAAAATAATAATAATATAAAAAATAGAATCAATAAATAATGCATAAATGTCCTTCTGCGTGTGTGAAAATGATTCCAATTCTACATTTATTTTATTGTCCAATTAATAATCAAATTTATATTTTTAAGCGCCTTTACTTCCATCTTTCATACCTCCCAACGCTCTAAGAAAGATAATACTATTTTTTTCTGTTTGTGACTTGAGAATTTCCGTATGCTCGGAAGGGGATAAAGGAGGAAATCATTAAATACCAACCAATTAATTTTTTTTAATGTGTTCCGTTATCATTTAAATGTTTTATTGTACTTGACGTAAGAACTCGTTTTTGTGTGTGTGTGAAAAGAAAATCATTGCAAGTCACATCTTTGTTCTCTGCTCACCACTACACATATGAGAAATGCATGCATATGCACACACACACATATGCGAGCGCATATGAATAATCGTAGGATTAGTGACCGCCAGAAGGTCAAGCTGGACGCTTATCAGCGAATGGAATTATTTGGCAATCGGTGGTGGTTGTGGGGAAGTTATCTCTCTGCTGAGGTGAGGTGGAGGTTGTCTCTACTGCCGCAGCCGCAGCCGCAGCTGCAGCCACAGCCACAGCCGTTGCACTTGTCTGCTCATAAATTATTTATTTAGAACTTTGTGCGTTTAACGACATGCAATAAAATTAATATTTTGTTGTTTTTCCACTTCTATTTTCATGTACTGCTTTGTCAACAACTAATTGAAACATAATTCTTCTGCACTCTCTCCCTCTCTTTCCAGCAGACTGGCCAAGTGTTTGACGTACGTCTTTGTGTGCGTGAGAGTGCGTGGCACATGGAGCAATTAGAGGCCGCACTAAAATCGACCATAAACGTCAAGTGACGGCATCATTTTCGCGGAAAAGCGGAAAATCTTTAGAGTCAAGCAAAAAGAAAAGAAAAGAAAAGAAAGGAAAAGAAACTAAGCGACACTTTCCAGGCAACATTACAACACGAACCCGGCAACATGTTGCCAAGCCAAAGCAACATTGCCAGCATGTCTAATATTAATGTTGCCCGACGTCGGCAACAAAATCGTCCCCACATTCACACTTCGTGCGTGTTCAGTCGTGTTCGTATCTCTGTCGGCTGCGTGACGCGTTCGTTGTGCGGCTGAATGACGTATTAAATAGGCAGCAAGTACACCGGGTGACGTATCAAAGGGAAACGACAAAAACAAAAACAACGTGAAACGTGAAACGTGAAATGTGAAGAAAAAGCGAAGCGCACACGACAAACACACAATTGACAGTAAAAACGTTTACGGTGCAAATCAAAAACGCAATCGTGCGGAAAGATGAAATCAAAAATTGAAAACATATAAACAATTGATCAAAATGTAAGCGTGATGGAAATTCGAATGATTTGAAAAAGTAAAAGTAAAAATATACATGCATTTATATGAATAAAATAAATTAAGTGGAAGAACGACAAGTGACAAAATAAATAAATAGATAAAAATAAATTCGATAAAAGAAAAGCGCTAAATATAAACAAAGAACAGAAACAAGAACAAGTAAAATATATATTCCATTAATAAACGCTTTGCTTCACAAAATATTTAAGAACTATGATAAATGAAGACTGCTAACTAATGATCTGTAATCATGGTCTCCGATGCATACTAACACCCTCACCTTGCCCCCGCCAATCCTCGCCAATCCTCGTCTAAATCTGGGCAGGAACGTGCCAAATTAATTTACTTGCTCATCTGCAAACCCGACGCTGAGCAACTCTGCAGCTCCATTAATTTCACACTTAATTAATGTCAGCCGGCAAGTGCGGTGTAACGACAGAGCAGGCAGCGGCAGCGGCAGCGGTGGAGAGTTGTAGGAACAACGTTTGTGAAGTGTCCCAAAAGTGCGACCCGCTGACAATGTGGCAGACGCTATCAACGCTATCCACATCACTCAAAATGCTCCACACGCATTCAACGGTCTGTGAGTGCGAGTCGAGGCAACGCATCAGGTCAAAACAACGCCCCAACATTAGTGGCAACAACGCGGAAATGCAAAGTCATAGCCAGTGCAATGCCAACATGTTGCATACAACATCAGCAGACTCTGCGACGACAGCGACAACGACAATGCGCACAACGATGACAATGACGATGACGATGACGATGACGCCGACAGGCGGCAGTGGAATAACAGCCACGCGTAGGTGTCGCGGTTCCAGGCTCAGTACCACATGCAACACCAGCAGCAACACCAACACTCACACTAATACCATTACCAAAGGCACCAGTACCAGTACCAACACCATCACCAATCCCAGCACCAGGTCTCGGTTCAGTTCCAGTTCCAGCTCCTGGACCAACAGCATCCTGCACTTTCTGCTGCTGCTGTGCATCGCCTGTGGTAAGTAGAAGTTTCAACCAACAAATGAGCTGCGCTCATGCATCGTGAGTGACTCTTAGCAAAATGCGCTTAAATGTCTCTGATTTAGTGTGCCACACACAAAACACACTCTACCACCCACACACCCACACACCCACCCACCCTCACACACACACACACACATATACAAACATATCCGCGTTCATATACCCCATACTTTCTCTCACAGACATTGAAATGTGCGCAAAAAAAAAGGAACACACACACACACTTATGCACATACACACAACATAAACAAGACACTGCAAAAATGTACACTGAAAAAAATAACTGCAGTGGCATTAGCCTTGCGGTGGTTCGCAGCACAAATCAAGATGAATTTCCGTACATTTCTGTGCAGATTTTTTGTAGTTTTTTACCCACAGAAAAAGAAGGAGATACAGAAAACCAGAGAGAAAACACACAACACAACAGTGAAGAAAAAATAACAACAAGAAATAAAAAACCAAAAAAACAAAAAAAACAAAACTCACTTGGGGAAATAAAAACTATATAACACACATGGACACAGACAGGACGCGACATGAGAGTAGAAATCCTAGAAAAAAAAAAAAAAACAAAAACAAAACAAAACTTAAACCAAACGCGCTTCCAACTTACGACCCCCAAAACGCTGCTGTCTGTGCGGTTTTTGGGGCCAAAGTCTAAAAAGCTACAACAAATATGGAGAGAAAAAAAAAGAAACAACATTGACTCGCCACAAGTGCCTGTCAATGGAATACCCTCAACGCGGAAACGTACCTGTACGGGGAATACCCCTGTTGCAGTCGCAAATGTCATGGACTATCATTTTTTATAGAGATTTTTTATATCGGGAATAGATTAGATTTTAGTATTCCATTTGATGGGGTTTTGTTGGGTTAAGAATTGTTTCTACAGCTATTCAAATATTTTAATAATTTATATATATTTTTTTTTTTCATTAATATATTATAAATATATTATAAATATGCTTCAGCGGAAGAAACAGCATCGAAAACTTATTGAGTACTGAGTAAATCGAGTTATAAAATTCTTACTTATAACTAAAATGATATAATATATATAATAATATATTTAGATAGCTTAATTTATCTAGATAAATAGAAAATCAAAGTGAGGTAGACAATTGAGAGCCATAGATAAATTAGTCATAGATAATTTAGATTGACTGAGGGTTAATAGAGGAACCCCCAATCGATCACCGAATAAATGACTTGGCTTGACTTAAGGCAGACGACGAATGGAAACTAGATAAATAAAAGATACTAATATTATCTTTTATCTCTCTAATTTATATCTGGCAACTGCCTTAGATTTAGTCATTAATGTGTTGTCTTACAAATCAAAAATGAGATTGATTAATTCAGATAGATAAAAGATCGATCTCAGAACTAAAAATTGATTCACTCCAAATAAAGAATAAATAATAATAAATAAAGTTTGGAGGTAATCTGCATATTAAGAACATTAAAATGATGAATAAGAAATGAAGATTAAATATTAACAGATAAAACCTTTCTGAATAAATAGATAGATAATTTGATAGGTAACTAATTCATTCAATTTACTAAATATTTCTATCTGCATTTAATTGATCTTTCTGAATAAAAATTTTTTCCTATCTGAACAAAATGAATAGATTTCATATGGTATGGCAGACACATGAATAAAATGCGAATACATTTGAAAACAAATCAACGATTTTATAGATAATTAAACCATTCATTGATTCCCTTTATCAATCGGCCTTATATGGATCAAAATATATAAAAATATCCATCTCTCCGAATAGAGTCAAGTAAATCTATATAGAAGTCCATATATGTAGTATGGATGATGCATGAATAACTTCTGAATACATTTGAAGGAATAACAAATCAACGATTTTATAGATAATTAAATCATTTTCAATCAAACAAACATAACAGTATTTAATAGTGATTGGATAGATGAATAAAATAGATCAATTTGATAGACGATAGATTAATACTTAATCCAGAACAAATAAATTAATCGATAACTCTAAAATCGATCAATCAGCTGAAAATATGAAACTTCAAATAAAACTTAGTAACTTCGTTGAGAAGTCATCCTTCTAAGTATCCTTTATTTCGGCCAGTGTAGCCCGAAACACATCAATGCATCCCAAGATTTATATGCTATCAGACAGGGTAGATTATGTACACACTTGTTACACCTCGTGCCTGGCCGGGCACAGGGTATGGGTAAGTGGCGATGCATGTGGATGGTAAAACATTGGGGAGCAGTGCCAAGATATAAAAGAAGATTAAGCGGCGGGGCCAATAGTGGCAGGCAAGGAATTGAGAAAGATCAGTGTTGCAGGGAAGAGAGAGTAACGGAAGAGGAGATGGCAGACGGGGGAGGGGTGGGGCAGAGGCGGTTGGAATGGGCCAAAGGCGAGCAGTAATACAAATTGACTCGTGTTTCTCATTTCAGAGTTTTTCAGCATTTTCTTTGCTGGTGCTTTCAATAATTTTGCTTGATGCTGCAGTTGGTGGCTTTTTGCAGTTGCCGCTGACGTCGCTGTTGCTGCTGACGTCGCTGCTGCTGCTGCTGCTGCTGCCACTTAAAACTGAAATTAACTTCAGCGCACGAAAGTGTGCAACGAAAAACGAACATGCCAAATCGGGCAACATGTGTACGTGTGAGTCTAGAACGTGAGTGTGTATATGTGTGTACACGTATGTGTGTGTGTGAGTGTGTGAGTGAATGCGCGCGTGTGCATCTGCAAGAATTGCTTGATTATTTCGTTTGGAAATTGATGCTGCAATCAATTATAGAACAACACAAAGAAGAAAACCAAAAAAAAAAACAAAAAAAAAAAAGGATAGGAAGAAAATGGAAAGTAAGGAATAAAAAGAAAAATGAAAATGAAAATGGAATCGAATTCGGTTAGCGAGCAGCAGCCACAGGGCCAAGAGTAATGGCCAGCTGGCAATTGAGGTTCCACTGGCAGCTCAGTTGGCTTTAAAATCTTTGTTATCGATTTGTGGTCGATGCTAAGGCAGATGCAGTGGGTGGTGGCGGCGGGGGAGTGGAAGGAGGAATGTGGAAGGTGGAGGGCGGAGCCGCAGGCAAAAACGCTGCGCTATGCTAAAATAAACTAAAATCAATTTAGTTAAGCTCAAGCAGCCATCAGAAAGGCAGTAGTTACCGACAGGCAGCAGCAACCATCAGAAGTAACCCACTCAAACACCACCCAACCACCAAACCACCCACTTGCTTAACCGTCGCCGGAGGCACTCACGCATTCACCCAATTCACCACTCCACCCAATCGCCCATCCAGCCCTCCAGCCCTCCACCCAATTCACCCCTCCAGCCCTCCACCCAATCACCCATCCACCCATCCGCCCATCCGCCCATCCGCCCATCCACCCATCGACCCACTCAACTAATCAGGATAAATAAATATTTATAATTAATTTAAAATATAAACACGCACCGCCGCGCGGCCGCAATTAATATGCGCTAAGAAGGCGGTGCCTACGTTGCGTATACGGCATGTCCTTTAGATCTTTGCGCTTACATTTTGATAAGGTTCTCATCTCAATGCTGAGCGGGGCATATGAATAAATGAATGAACGCATGAATAAGCAATCAACAGTAATGACCAATGCCGCACACCAAGTGCCTGACAGTGGCAAGTGCCAAGTGGCAAGCGGTTGTGGCATGCGACAGACGGCAAGTGGCAAGTGGCAAGTGGCAGCTACCAAGTGCCGAATGCCAAGTTGGGGAATATAGTGAAATTAAGAAAATGTATGCGCCACAAAAAAGGTTAAAGCGCAGCAGCCGAAAGGAAAGAGGGCGAAGGGTCAAGCGGGCCGAATGTGAGGCTAATGAGTCCCTCCGCTCATACCAGCAGCAGGTGCCGACTAGCATCCTGTGAATGGGGGATGGTTGAGTGTAATTCTGTATGTATGTGTGTGTGTGTGTGTGTGTGGGTGTGGGTGTAGATGTGTTTGAGAGTTGAGGAATGTGCGTGAGCCTGCCAGCGCGTGCTTAATGAACTGCAATCAATGGCAACAGTCGATAAGCAACGAAAGGCGACTGATTGTGCGTGCAACATGAGGCTGACCGCAAACGCGCACAGATACGTTTACACACACACTTAAACATTAACGCACACACCCATTCATCCAAGCACCCAGAAACTCATATACCAATACCCATACATACACACACTCACACACACACACACAGTCACAGGCACTTACAGATACACCACAAATGATTTATATAGAGTCCTGTTGGTACGGTTTGGCGCATTAATTACGTGCATTTTGTTGAAATTTATTTAAGAGTATCTCTCGATATAATACACAATTTCAGTAAGCACACATGCAACACACACACACACACACACACACACATACAGATAGAAACGCTAAAAGATAATAAAAGCCAAACTGTCAGGCGGGTTCAACTATGAGATATCCTTTGTGGATCAGACTTCTGACAAACAAATTCAGACTCAAATATTTTCCCGAAAGGAGGACTCTTTCGAAAGAAGAGTTTGTAAAATATCCTTACTATCCTTATCCTATTAAAATCGTGTTTAGACTTGGTCTAGTATAGGACATTCTTAAGAGTTGCCTGATTAGATTTGAAGAGTAAAAATATTCCTTGAAATTTATTTTATAGTAGAAATCATTAAGAAATGACTTAAAAAACAAAAAATATTATTTTCGGGAGAAAAGGACCTTTCCTTTTAAAGTGTTATTTAATTTTTTATTCTAAAAAATGTAACAAATAAATTATGAGACAGTTTATACCCCCAGATTTCTGTTAACTGACAGCCTCTGTTCATTTCCTGCACTTAAAAAATCCTTTGGACTCCTTTCAATAATTTTATATTAATTAAAATTATTTAAAAAATCAATTTTTTATTAATTTAGGGAGCTGCAATCTATACACTTGGCACACCTTCAAATTAATAACCATTTCCTTTTTTGATACATTTTTCTGCTTCGGAGTAAATTAGGAATATTTTTAATCCTTACAGTCCCACTTATAATAGAATAATAATAATATAATAATAAAGGACATACCAGAAACAGGCATAAATAATTTAAAGAGATGAAAAATTTGTAGGTTTTAAAATAAAGACAAAATACGCCTTATAAAATAAACTTAAGAAATCATAAGGACACGTTGTTTCACATCTTAGCTTTTAAATGTCCTTTGGGACAACAAATAGTTAACCTTAGAGATCATAATGTTATATATGCCTTTTTATATTATCAAAGTTTTAAAATAAACAAATATTGCCTTAGGGCGCTTAGCTTCCAGCTTTGGTCCTGTACAAGGATATTGTATGTAATCAGACAAACGTATTACAAAATCCGATGCTTCAAAAATCATATAATAGCTATTCCACTTTCTTCTACTTCCCCGCTCTGTTGCATTCGTATCCTTGGCTCGTGTATACCCTACAGCCGATGTTCATTTCTAATGAGGTGCAGGGTATAAAAATAATTAAATACAGCGCACGCAAATTGGTTTGCTTTCAACATTTAATTACAAATGGTATTTGTGGCTTAGTGCACGTCGTGCTTCAGCCAATTGGCAGGAACAACATTATACAATTCGCAGGATCCTGGACAAATTGTTAATCAAAGTCCGAACACGCAACACACAACACACAACCCGCCAACCCGATGACCCCTCCATTGGTGGGTTGTCCATTGGATTGTGGTAATCGGCGATTGGTAAATTTCATCAATTGATTGTTTTCCCGGCCGAAATTAAAAAGGATACCTGCCATCAAGCCAAACTATCGCCAAGAATGTGAGACTTGAAATATACTTGAAATTCAGGCAAAACACAAAGGACTCAGTATGCCCGCTTAAAGCACATTTATGTGAGTATGTGTGAAAATAATGCTATATGCTGCCTGACAATGCCAATAAACGCATTGAACACCTGTGCGTGCAGCAGCAACAACAACACAACAAAAATGGCATTAAAAGATCCTTTTGCATTGGCTTTGTTGGACATGAGAGAAATATTAAATATAATTGAATCGATGGAAAAAACGGAACGAACATTCAGAGCAACCACAGTAGACATTTATTTTTATGTTTATTGGTAGAGCTTTCGCTCCCACAAACGCACACGCACACGCACACACACACACATACACACACAAAACATTCACCCACATACAATACACACACACACACACACACATATATATATAGAAAAGCACACGCAATTGGAACGAACTGACAGGCTCTGTGCTGGTGCAGCTGTTACTGTCCTGCGTGTCCTTTGACAAGCTTATTGATGACTGTTTGACATATACAAATATAAAATCTGCTTTCAACTTGACTTGAATAAAAACTATCAATATAAAATGCATATGCATTTTCTGAAAAGACACCGAAAAAATAAGCAAAAATACACAAAAAATGATGGACCAACAAATACCCAGTAAAAATTAAATAGATGAAAGCCAAGGATTATTTTAAGAGGTATTATAAGAAGTGGAAGAATATTTAAAGAAGAGATAAACTCATATATTTAAATGCCATGTATATCCTTATACCCATTATCATTGGATTACAGGGTATCGGAGGACTTCAATTAAAATTCACCTTTTGTCAGCGTGTAAATAGAAGAATTTATTGTTCGGCACTTGAAAGAAAAAATCAAATTAAATATATGAAATAATATATACATATAAATATGTATATATCTGAATATATATATGAATATTTCAAATTCAATATTTCGAAACAATTTTATTCATCCGCAAGTGGATTTATCAGCTAACAAAGCTAACAAAAAAGGACATTAAATGCCAACAACTCGTTTGTTCATAAACTAAATGAATGCTGACAAAGAGATTATTTGCTCAAAAACGGAGTTTCATGATGAGTAAATGCTTTTGCCATAGATGATCATCCTTATGGTTGACACTATCGCACAAGCACACAACCATTCACACACACACACACATCAACACATTGAAAACCATATTGTGTGGACAATAGAATTAAACTTTGTGGAACAAATTTGGAGTGTATTAAAACAACGTAAAGCTCATTCCAGAAATACAAGCAGTGACCACAGACTCACATCCATCCCCCATCCTCCATCCCCCATCACCATCCCACTCCCCACTGAAACACTCAGTAAAAATTAGCAATAAATGTTGACCAAAAATGTTAGTTGAAATAGCCAAGTTTTCGAAATGTATAAAAACTTTCCACATTTCAATTCATAATTCAACACATAATTATATCGCGCTATCTTTCTCACTCTCTAATGCCATCAGTCCATCCCCCTCGCACACTCCACTCCGACCCTCTATAAAGTGTAGTTTAACTGTCTATGCGCGCGTGTGTGTGTGTGTGTGTGTGTGCACTGGACAGTCGAAATGTGTCAGCAACTTTTCAAAATTGTAACAGCGCCAATTTGTTCATAAAACAAGGAGCAATCATTCAACAGTTTTATACTCGACTAGGAAATACCCTGAAGGATATCAAGGAAAATGAGCAGGAAACTACAATTCCATAATTCAAGCCAAATTAATTGCTGTGGAAGTGACCTCATAAGTCCACCGAGTTTATGTAAACAAAAGGATGTGCAACCTAATGATTTGCGGATCAATCAATAAATCGAACCATCAATCAATCAATCAAATCAATCAGTCAATATTTTTGCTACACTAGATTATAGGCTCAACTTTACAAAGGATATTAATAAAAACTAAATATTCAAAATATCTCTTTTTACTTATTATCCTCACAAGGTTGAAAGGAACCTTAGTATGAATCCTAACCTAACCTAGATCCAGATGTTAAATGATGATCCTTAGCTTAAAGTCCTTCAAAAACCAAACTCTAAGCTTAACTTAATTTCCAGAATTATAAAATAAACTCTCTCAATTTCCAAAGGATCTAAATACCCTCTTATAGTAAGTTTTCGAGTATAGAATTTATATATACGCACAGTGACCATACTTTAGACCCTTCGTCCTGCTGTCCTGACCCGTCCGCAATTTGAAATGAGATTTCAACTCAAATTTCGCTGTTCACAAATTATGCAAACATTTTGCTGGCACTGCTCATTCACAGCTTATATGCAAATATATTATTTGCGATGCTTTTGCATTATGCTAAATAATTGCAAAGCATTCTTTCCCCACGGTCAGAGGGGGGAAGAGTGCAGGGGGGAGGGGGTGCTGGAAAGGAGACTGAGCCAACCGATGAGACTGTGCATTGAGGGATGCTGCAAAAGTTGTTGGCAAATTCAAATACCCTGTAACGATTAAGACCCCGAAGGGAGGGTAGATTAAGGATATGGGTGGAAATGTAACAAGGGTCAAAATACCAGAAGTTTGGATACGACTTCCCAATAAATCAATTATTAACAGGATAATGTTTAAAAACTTGGAGTTAGCTTGTCTTTAAGTAAATTTAAAAACAAATTTTAATATTTATTATAAATTAATAATTGTCAATTTAAAAACAGGATGACACGTTACGTTTATAATGGAAATTGAATCTCATATTTAATTAAATAGTCACATAAATCGAAACCCTACTTACAGGTTTTAATATAGAGCAGATCTTCAGGGAACTGTATTTCCAAAGATATTCGTTCCAAAAAAAAAATTAATAAATAAAAACAAAAATAAGATGATAATTAAAAAAAAATTATAAAAAATAGTAACAAATGTTGGTAATATGAAATGCCAGATTTTTAATTTATTTATATTTTATAATTAGAATAATTATTAATTTAAAAAAAAGCATTAAACCCTTTAAAACCTAAAACTTGGAACCCTTTTAAAAATCTGCCCACTTCTAGAAAAATTTAGTCAATTATTTCAGTAAACTAAATAAAAAACCATTCATAAAGACATTTCAGTTAAGAAATAGTACCCAGTTTTGTAGCTGACACCTTAAGCTACTCACATAAATTATCCTTTATACACACAGGGTATCCTCTCTTCGAGCAGTGCCAGGCACAAGCTCTTCATTGCATTGCAATTTGTGTTAGGCAAAAATATTGCGTTAATTATCGCAAAATGCCGTCAAAATATATTACAGCCACTAGACAAATTGTGGGTGTGTGTGTAAGGGTGAGTGTGCGTGTGTGGGTGGGTGTGAATATTATTTTTTTGTTTGTCTGTATCTGTTTGTGTGAGAGGCCACAATTTAATTTTGCGCATCTCGTTTATTTTTTGAGCACGCGTAATTACATGAAGAATTCATGTGTGAAAATTTGTTATTGTTGGCCGAAAATTGTTTAACTTTAAAGCCGAAGCTTTTATTGGATTTTATGAGAAAAATCCATTCAGCAGTGGGCGTGCCAGAACAGGACAGAAAGGAAGCAAGAGAGAGAAATGGGGCTGGAGAAAGTCGAAAGTGGAAAGTGAAAAGTAAGTAATTGACAGTCAAGCGGAAAAAACAAAAAGAAAATGGAAAAATTGAAAACCCGCCCGTTGTGCTAAGTAAATAAAATAAAGCATCAAATATTTAAGCCATAAACTTGGCCCATAGCCTCAGCCACGCCCAGCTAAAAAAGAGCAAGGATTTCGCACTGCACTTCCTTGCCTGAAAGCCGCAATTGGATAAGCAACTGCTAAATGCAGCAATAAGCAAAAGGGGGAAGGAGAAGCGTAGAAGAAGCAACAAATTGGGATCTGAGTTGGCAGTAAAAGTGAAGCATTCGAAAGCAAAAAAAAAGGAAGACAATAAGTGAAACAGGAAGCGGTTAAATTAGGCTTCAAATTTAAGTCAAATGACTGTAAGGAATGTCTGACTATCAGACATCCTGCAAAAGTTCCTGTCGGTCTAATCTTCGAAAAATTTGAAGAAAGGAAATATGGAAAGATACGAAAGAAACTTTAAAATTTATTATGTAGGCATACGAAGGATATCCTTCGGGCTATCAGACTGTCTTCTCTATAAAATATAAACTGAAAGGAAGCGCACAGCAATAAATAAAGAAATAAGAAAAAACAAACTCTTCATAATGTCGGACTAAAGGATATTCTACTTAGAGTTTTACACTTATTTGCAGGGATCCACTCGTGTAAGGATCAGCGAAATGATAAGTAAAAAACAATGCAAAGCAGCAGTCAATTTGGTTTAATGAAGCAAACAAAGGCAAAGTTCAAATAGATAAAGAAGGGAAAAAGGAATCACCAAGTATGCAGGACTTAAGGACAAACCTTCAAAGATTTTATTTGCCTGATCTTCAAATCTTAAACTCAAAAATTGATAAGATGCATCTATCATATTATTCCATGGCCCTAAAGTTGAGATCTTCAAACGAAGCATTTAATTTTTCCAACTTCTATAATTTCTAAAATATATATAAATAATTAAATACATATTATATATAAATATATAAAAGTATATTTAAGTATATAGAAATAAATTTGTAGCAAAAGGAGCGCAGCTCGTCGCTTTCCCATATCCTTTGCCTGCAGAGCTTCATAGAATCTTTTCACACTCGAATTCAATTACAAGGTCTTTAGTCGTTGAGCACCTTCAACTAGTTAAACACTCAGAAATACAATGTCTCTTTCAACTCCCCCCTACCCGTGCTCCCCCTTCCCATGTCTCCCATATTCACTTCCTGTGTGACAACAAAAATATTACTCATAAATTATCACAAGTGAGTTCATCACACGACTTGCACTTACTCCATTGAGTGCTCGCCTGTATGTTTGGCAAAAGTTCGTCTGGCTGGTGGCTCTGTGGCAACTGCTATACCATTAGTCAGCAACCCTCACGCACACCAACACACCACTACACCCACACTCCTTCACCTGGCCCACTAGCAACATATTTGTAACTAAATCTGTGGACTTCGCCAGCGTTCGCTTGGCACAAAGTTTATGTGCCTGGTAATATGTTTGCATGTGTATGAGTGCGTTGTGTGTGTGTGTGTATGCTAGTGGATTGCCTGTTGAACAGTTGGCATAGTGGATAGTGCATATTGTCATAATATTGAATGCATGATATATTGAATGGCTCAGTCAATAAACGTTTTATGATCACAGCTGCACATATTTTAGTTCGTCATTTGCAATATTTCTGCGTGCCAAAGTTACATAAAACTTTGTGCGTAAATCGAATGCCATTACAAGAACGAAATCGAGCAAAATGGCACACACACGCACACACACACACAGATGTGAATATACATACATACATACATATATCTATCTTAAATATCCATGACAACCCATCAAATGCCTTCAAAGAGACAGCAACTACTTTTGCGCTGTTTCTTTTACTGCCCTTCATTTCATTCCCCACGCACTGAAATTTAGTGCATTCACAAAAAATTCATCATCAAGGTCTCTATCTCCGACTGGCCATATGCTGCTCCATGGGAATCTAGCAAAGCTACCCAATGCTTCCCAGTTACAAAACTGCAAGGCAATGCCGTACTAAACCTAAGCCCGGCCTAATTTCTAAAGCCCTAAGAAGCACTACGCGTGTGAAGCAAAGATGGCAAATCGACTGCCAAAAGAGACAAAAAAAAAAAAAAAACCAAAGAAGTAGCTTGCCGAAGAGGATAGAACGGGATGTAGTAGAAATAGGGAATAGCAAAAACAGCACCAGCAGGGGGCTCAGAGCCAAGCGGATATTGCGCACTCCTCAAACCCTAACCCACAAAGACGTAAGTGGGAGCGAGAGAAGAATAGTGTGGAAGAGGCTGAGTTGGTAGGCGCTGTGAAGAAATTGTAGCAGTCACTTGGGCCTGGCAGCACACTGAAGATATTGCGTTGCTTATCAAGATTTCAGTAACATAGAAACAGAGGCAGAGCCAAGAGGAGACACACAGCTATAGGATTTGTAAATGTTAAAATGCTAATGCCCTTACTTTTAGAAAGACAAAAGATCATATTAAATCCTACAAGGTACATCTTTGTGAAAATCAAATTTGCGGTATAAGTTTTATTGGATTATGTTCAGTTACATACCATCAAACATGAAAAACACTTTGATCGCCCATTTAATTTGATGTTATGCACTTAAACACTTTTACACTTAACACAGAAAAACACTTAGCACTTGAAAAAACAAAAAAAAAATGGTTTTATTTTTGATTTTAATGACCGGCACTCGACATTAATTTTGCACTTGCGTCGTTTTCCCCCTTTGTTATTGCACTAAATTCGTTCTTGGGCTATGCTGCCAGATCCTTAAAGAGAAGGCAGCTTGTGACGTCACAATTTTACATTACATGGATTATCGATAAGTGATCAAGCTTAACAATTGTTTTTGTATAGAATATATTCTGGCATTAGTATATTATTCAACAGCAGCCATTAAGATTTCAGTTTCAACTAGAAAATTCTGTAAGTAAAAGAAAAATATCAGAATTAATTATTATAGTTATATCCAAATTATTTACTGACAATCTAGCACATTATCTGCAACTTATTTTGCCTGATACGGCAACTCTTTGACCGCAGCTCCCTTTAAGATGTAAAACATAAACATTCAAGTTGTGCAAAACATTGCTGCAAATTTAAAATAACTTTTAAAATATTGATTTTTGGTGAGAAAATTTTAATTAATATTTATAAACAATAAAATTAATATTTATAAACATTTAATCGATGTCGTCAACTACCTAGTATATTAGTTATACCCGTAAAGAGAGTACCAGAATACATCTGCAAAACGCAAATGAGAAATGCCTGATGACAGCAGGAAAAGGGTGAAACAACAGCATAAGAGAAAGCGAGTATGAGATGTAGACAGAAAGGCAAGGGAGAGAGAAAGTGTGAAGAACAACAAAAAAGAGGCAAAGAGGCTTACAAGTTCTCGTAAGGCGGCTTAAACGATTTGCGAGTTTATGAAAAGCCAAACACTCTTTGCACACAATCAGTTACCATACGCAAGCATCTGTGCGTTTGTGGGTGTGTGTGTGTGATTGTGTGCAATTGTTTGTTTCTATGCATGTGTATGCATATGTGTGGGTAAAATATTGTAAAACAAATGGAAAATTGCTTTTTGATGTAGTTCAGTCAAGTTGCATGTCGCCATCATCATCGGCAGTCGAGTTGATCGAGCGGCCAACAAAGTTGCACTTTAAGCCCGTTTGCTTGGCTTTAAGAGCAATGGCCGAATGTTTGCGCCACAGGCATGTTGCATGTTGCACCAACAGTCACGTTGCATGGCCTCCATTTGTGTGAATCGCAGCATATTTTAATCCCAGCATTTTATGTGGGCCAATGCCCACGAGAGGCGAAACGATGACGTTGTTATGGTTGATATGGATGATGCCGTCGGTGCTCCAACGGACATGCGAGTACGTCGTATCAATATTGTTTTACGGCTCCACAGCCGAGTATGCAAATGTGACCACGTAGCCACACAGACAGTGACGTTGTCGGTGCCGCTGCCACTGATGCTCCTGTCGCTGCTTTTGCTGCTGTGCTGCTGCCTCTGCCTCTGCCTCTGCCTCCGTCTCTGCCGGTTGCATGGTACGATGAACGATAGCAGAAGAGTCACAGTGGGTGTCATGTGGAAATCGGGGAAGGAAAAGGATGGAAAGGGATGGGAAGGGATGGGGTTGGCCACCGTGTGCAATGAATGGTTGGCAACTGCTGGCAATTTGTGGGCTTTACCTTTGATAGGATGACTGCCGGCTACCGGCGCGTCGACTAGCAGCCTCCTATCGTGTGCCTCCTGATTCCTGTCTCCTGCCTTTTATGGTACACTCATACACGCCGCATCAATTTGAATAAATCTCGTAACGGTTCTTTTATCCTCATTCCCTTTCCCCTTTATTCATTTCAGATGCCGCCCAGGCGACGCTGCGCAATGTCAACCTACTGGTGGAGCCACCGGCAGTCCGACGTGGCCAGTCGGTGGTGCTCCGCTGTGAGTATCAGCTGGACAGCGCTCCGCTCTATTCGATTAAGTTCTACCGTGGGCAGCTGGAGTTTTATCGCTTCACGCCCGGCGAGTATCCACACACGAAGGTCTTTCACTATCCGGGCATCAGAGTGGACGTAAGTTAACTGTCAATGCGTCTCACCCCAATCCTTAACTATCACACTTAAGCTCTGTTATCATTTTCCGCAGGAAAGCAACTCGAATGCAACTCTGGTGCTAATACGCAATGTCAGCTTCGGCCTCTCCGGCAATTTCAGCTGCGAGGTTACCGCCGATGCACCGCTCTACTCCACGGCCACCGCCTACGCGCAAATGCAAGTTGTGGGTGAGTACACACACCCGAACACACACGCACCCACACACGCATCCATTGCATGTGTGGAAGGGGGGATGTAATGGGGCCAAAAGTCAGCACACTCGCCCGTCAAGTCGTGTCTCATTAGTGAGCACGGCCACAGGCAACCAACAACAATGGGAGCCTCATCAAGATCAAGCGTCTGACCCACGATGACACTTCACATGTCCTCCAAAGGGGCCCAATGACAGCCAACACTCGCTTCTTTCTACTAAAGAATCAGCAGTTGTGTCCGCCTTAGTTACCAGGATATATGTGCGACTTGTAATCCTCAGATGACAGGATATGTGCGATACGAACTTCAGCTTTTTATTTCTTCTTTTTTTCTCTTTTTTTTCTTTTTTTTTTGTCATTGGCGGATTCAAGCAAGATTTATATGAAGGAAGGACATATTTATTCTTAAAGGATATTTTATTTATATACCTTTGGAAGCTTAGGGTTTGCTTAGATTTCATAAGATATTATCATTGTCTAGTATCCTTTTTACTCCTAAGCCCCAAGCTTAACCTTTTACTTCTGTTCCATCACAAGAAATTTTTCTTGGGTGCATTTTCCGACGCGTATGACCCTTCGATAGCTTGGAAAACTAAAGTAGACCACGAAGCGAGGATGGTGCTTGGAATAGACAAAGTATGTCAAAAGGACGAACAGATTTTCTGTGTTTACAATGCTCTTCAGGTGTTTGGTTGTTGTTTATTTTTCTTTTGGGGATTTTGCAAAAAACATCAAAGCAATTTTGAAGGACTTCTTTTAATAAATATTTCCTTTTCGGTGTTTAAAATTTGATTACAGAATTTCCCGAGAAACGACCCCAACTCTTTACGGAACAGACCCGCTACGAGCCCGGCGATGTCCTTCGGGCAAACTGCAGCACACCCCCATCAAGACCACGCGCCGAGCTGCGCTTCACCATCAACCACATTCCGGTAAGTACAGTCGCAAGGATGTGCCTTGAATGCTCCTTGGATGCTCCTTGGATGCTTCTCAGTTGATTGTTAGTTGTTGACGCTTAGAGGCTCCTCCACAATATATTGGGGCTTAGCAAGCGAATGAGTCATCAATGCAATTGGATTAGGGATTCTCGATTATGTGTGGTAGCTACAACTGTGAGACTTCACATGCGGCAAAGGACGAAAGGGGCGACAGAGACAGGATGAAGACGCGGGAAATGTGTTTACATTTAATGGCAGGAAAATCTGAGGCAACGACGTCTAATTAAACAGCTTGGAGGCTCGGAGAATGAGATCGTAAATCCTTTATAATTACATGAGCTACTTGGTCTTGAGCCTTGGCCCCGCTTAGAGCACATGTGATGGGACGACGTCGGGCTTGGTTTGATTGGGTTTGGGGTAATCTTCGGGCGACGTGCTCCATGAAATTTGTCGTTTATTTATGAATATTATGTAACTCAAATGGAATGATGGCCGCTCCAGCAAAGTCAAGAGTGAGCCCGTACTTAATTAAAATTTCTGGGTTCCATGCAAGCACACACACACACTAATACACACACACATAACACAGATAGAGAATTAAGTTAATAAACGAAGAAAAGGGTTCGTGCTTTGATTTGATTGTGCGATTTGCCTTTGTCATTTATCATTACACAAGAAGGCAGAATGGAAAATGGAAAATGGAAAATGGAGAATGGAGAATGGCAAATGGTAAATGGTAAATGGAAAAGCCAACAAACAAGTCACTTGGGTCACCGTCATATGCATACGGTGCGTACGGTGCGTGCGGTATGAATTCGGGCAGCTCCTGTTTGACTCCTGTTTGGCTCCTGTTTGGCTCCTGGTTGGGGCATCATTAGTCATTTTGGCGGCACTTTCATGTTTGCATCAATTTTGCGACTGCCGCTAATCAGTTGCATAAATCAACAATGAAAGTGCCAGCTCCCTGGGGGGGAGAGGGATGTCCCCGAGCAGGGCGTGGCAGGGATATCATTTTAAAAAGCAAATGGCTGCCATTTCAGTCTCACAATTTGACCGCAGGCCAAACGAAGCAAACCTTTTTCTTTGTCGCATTTTGCCGTTATTAATCATAGCCACGACATAAAATAAATTACGTTAAACTTGAGCACAGAAATTGCCGGAATAGGAATAGGAATAGGAATCGGAATCGGTCCAGGACTCCCCACTCGGTCTGAGTGTCCGTCTGGGGGGTTGAATGGACCGGCAGCAGATCCTTAAACTTGTCTGCCGGACGCTGGCTTCAAATGAATTTACGAGACAACACTTTTTAGTTGACACGCCCACACGAGGCTGAGACTAGGACAGTCGCGCTGTGACTCCTTGGATATCCCTCGTCCACATCCCCACCCCGCCCACCGCTCATGGCGAGGCCAAAGAAAACTTATTAAACGCTTCATAAATTTTTATATTATGTCTACCCACATCATCAGACATAACGTGCATTTGGCTCGATCTGCTGTCTCGCCATTTGTGCGTCTTATCCAGCCGTTTTTCTATCTGTCGCTAGCTGTTGTCTACTTTTCGGGGCACACACACTCACACGCACGCCCGCACACCCGTACACACACACATGCATGCAGGCCGTTGAACATTTTATCTCGATGTCGTTTTTAGCTTCATTCCACTTTCAGTGAAGCAACTAATGACAAAAACCGAGACAAAAGTGTGTTTCCCCTGCATGTGTGTACATGTGTGTGTACATGTGTGTGTGTTTGGGTGGGTGTTACGGTGTGGGGGCATTACTATACGGCAGGAGTTGGAGGCTAACTGTTCCGTCTGTCTGCCTCGCCGTGCCACATAAAATTTGATGTCTGTTGTGTTTATGTTAGCACAGACACCAACAACAACAACAACAACAACAACAACAATAATAATAATAAGAGTAACAACAACAACAACAACAACAACAAAAACAACCAGTACACACATCCCATTGATGCTACTCCTGGCATTGGACGTGCAATTTACTTTCATATGCCCGTAGAGTAGATGCCTTCTTGATATTGAATTATGATCTGGCAGCTTTCCCTCACCTCTCACCCCAACCCCCTCCCCCTACCATCCTTTATTCTCTCTTTAAATGCCACACAAAGCCAATCCAATGGCGGCGGCTGTCACTGCAATCCCCGCCATAAATAAGTAATGTCAGCTTAAAGCATTCCCCCAATGCACGGCCAATGGGCAAGGCCATAGGAAAGGGTATTTAACGTTGCTCCTGACCATATACCACATATATATATGTTCATATATGTTGATGTATGTATATGAACATATTTTTATTTAACACCCAAATAACTTTCACATATCCTTAGATACTCTATGAATGGAGTATGCGGATATAGTGCTTATATGAATCTTATATAAACATATCTATTTATATGTCGATAGATGAACATGAACATATTCGGTTGCCATACATACATATCTGCTCATATGGTTACAAATAACTTACATATATCATTAGAAGTAGACATATAGAAGTTCTTGGCATATATTCAATATATGGTTAATAAATGTATTTATATGCCGATAATTGTGGTTAGTCGATATGCCATATATCTATGAATATATGCACACATGAATATATGATTAGATATATGTGAATATATGGCATTAAAAGTACAAATTTTTTAAAGGAATTCGCATACATTCACATCTTATATATATGGTATATATTTTAAATATATTTTGTGGGTAACATATGCCATATATATATGAAATCATATGTTCCATATAAGGTTTTTAAATTCTGAATATTTTATATACATGACGACAAGTAGCCTTAGATATATTACGGTCATATATAAATGGTATGTACATGTCACAGATTTGAGTATGGACACAGTTAAGTAAGGAGTCTTGGTATAGTAGTTTTTTCTTAAGTCCGTATATAAACGCGTTTAAATGAAAACAGATCAATAGTTCCTTATATTTAATTAGGGATAGAAATATATTCCTTATCCTTGTCCTTATCATTCTCATCTATTTTCATATTGCTCCCAGTTTTTAATTTTCCTTCAAATTATTCAAAAGTATCTAAGAAAGAAGAAGTTAATAGAGATATACCTAAATCAAGGAATATAAGTCCTATGAGGTATATTCCTTACTTTTCCCAGAGATGCTTAGACTTTCCAGGCATTTATATAAAATCTAATAATATTTTCTCAAGCTACCAAAATCACAATTTTTCAGGATTAATTAAAAAGTCAAAAGTTAAGCGATAAATCAAGTTAAATATTTCAATTAAAAGAAAGAGGAAGAGAGGAAGAGAGAGGAAAAAGAGAGGACATAAGAAGTACGGAGATTGAAATATTCCTTTATGATGTCCTTTTTCCAGCTAATATTTTAAGCTCTATATTAAAAAATTAACTACTTTCAAACTTATATGAAATACTTCTGAAATATTTTTCCCAACTTCCTTTAAAAATTTTAACTTTCTTTCAACTTTTCTCCACAAAAAATGAAATGAAATATAAACTGAGATTTAGTATTTTAACTATAGATTAAACTATTTACAGCTCATAATAATAACAGCCATTTTTATTCCTGATCAACCGAAGAAATTGGTGGAAGGTTTCCCTCCTAACTGTCAATATTTAAAGTTTCCTATTGACACTTTAAGTTTATAAAAAAAAAAATAAATAAATATCCAAAAAAAAAAAAAAACCGGGAAAACTCACAAATTAAATTTGGAGGCAATAAAAGTGAAAAGACAAATTAAATTTAGAAACTTCAGCACTTAAATCCCCCAAATACTTTGATAAGATCCAAGGATTCATATGGATATGCGGAGTGGAGACCAGGAGGATGGAGTCAGGTGCAAAGGTCACGAGACGTCGGCGTCGCTGCGACTCACATAATTTGTTGAAAAGTTTTTCACATATTAATGGAAAAGTATCTGGAAAATGAAACTGTTTTTTGGTTCCACTTCATTTTCATCTAGACCCCCCACATCCCACACCACCCCCCCTTCCTCTTCTTCTGCTTTTTCTTGCTTGTTCTTGGCTCTCTCTCGGGTGTGGGGGAATCATGGGAATTAGTTGGGATTACAAGTGTCTGGGGACTTTGGGGGAGTGCAGACAAGTGAAAGCCTATGGCTCGATGAACAATCGATAATCTATGATAAATTATTTATCGAGAGGTGTGGCACGGGTGGCACGGGTGGCCCGGGGGTGGGGTGGGAGAGAAACTATCTAACTATGGAGGCAAATTAAAGCTTCGGGCGACTAGTGACTGTGATTAATGGAATTCTGAGAGAAGTAACAGCTGCTAATCGATAAATCCCTTCATGTTTACTTAATGCAAATCAGAGTCCTGGACTACAAATAATTGAGACACGAATAAATATGAGATGATAGAAAACGATGAAAATGTGAATAAATGTGGAAAAGCGAAGGGGAAAACTTTATGCAAAATAAGATTTAAATGAAAATTTATCGATATGTGCATGGAAAATGTTGAATTAAGGACACTTGTCCTTGAGCTGGTACTGCCTGAAGTTTTGTAATTTATTCGTGCATTTTTTGACAATTAGCATAATCCTTTCGGGCACAAATTAGGTTACTCCTGCGGCTGGCCAACTCAATGGACGGAATGGCCAACAAACATAAACTTGGCCAGGCCAAGACCAGAAAAGTTTGCTGCTCGTGTTTTTTGCTTGAAAGACAAAAATTTGTTGGCTGCAAAATGTTTACGCAAGCAAATGCCAAACATTCGTTTAATTGGCCTTTTCCCTCCCACCACCCAGCGCCCAAAGGAACTTTGGCAGGAGGCAGGGTCAAAGGGGGGAACCGATGCCATGCCGTAAAGGTAAATCACAAGAAATATGAGGGTATTTACACTTTTGGGTCGCTGCCTCAGCCACATGCTTAATTAAAGCGCTTGGCGTCTTAAGAGTTTCTCGTAAATTACGCGGCATTAAATTCTTTCCCCCCTCCAGCCCTTCTTTCCCTGTCTTAGGGTGTGCGAGCGAGAGGGAGCGAGAGCGAGCGAGTTTACTAAAAATGGCTTTTTATGTCGCTGCGCCTTTTGCCAGCATGAAAATAAAAATAAAATTCAAATATAAAGTTCAGCCAAAAAGCGTACAAAAAGTAAAATAAAATGTGCGTGTGTGTACACACTTATCTGTGTGTGTGTGTGTGTGTGTGTTTATCTGTTTGCGTGTGGATAAGACGCCATTGTTAAAAGGGTTAAAGGAGCACAACAACAACAACAGCCAAGCGTTTCTGCCTTTTAATGTTGTGGGTGTGCACGCAGCTTGAGTATTGGCCACGCCCACAGCCCATTGTGCCCCCATCTTGTATCCTTTTTGGAAGCGATAAAAGCGGGGTATACCACCACATCCTGTACAGATTCTCTTAGATAAAATCCAAAGATTTCGTCCTTGCAGGGTATCCGCGTAGTCGGTCGAACGGAGGGCCTTCACTTCCGTTGACCCAAATTCAAGGCGCTGGCTTTCGCCTTCAACCTGCAATTTCTTACACCTTTCTTCCGTTTTGTGAGGGGGTGGGGGGCGTTGTTGGGGGCGGGCACTAAACTGTGCAAAATACATGCATAAGTAAATGGCGCTCAAATGAGTTTGTAAGTGGAAATGAAATGCGTATTTATTGTATTTAAATTGCCAGGGGTTTTGCTTACCAAAACAGGCGAGTCCTGCCAGGTGGACTACTCCAGTGGTGGATGTGGATGCGGTGAGTGGGAGAGTTCTTGAATGGGTAGGTGTGAAGTGGGTGCCCAGGTTGTCACTTCAGGTGAATAACAGGTGAGAGAACAGAAGCTGCAACAGAGGAGGGAGGAAACAGGAGCTGAAGCGGCGCAAAAACAGCGGACATGCAGCAAACGGAAATGGCAACACAAGCATTTACAAAATGGCGTCTACCCACACAACAATGTGGGTGGTATGGGAGAGAGGGGGGTGGTTGGGAATGCGGCAAACGGCAGCAATTTGCGCTCTAAAAGCCTTGCCACGCATCGCAATGCAGTTAAGTTAAGGCTTTGGCAGAAAGATGCACCAAACGGAAATTATGCGCCAGGAGTCGACGCCAAATGAAGCGGAAAGCTGTGCGAAAGTCCTGCGTATGCATATGGAACATCAGGCAGGAGCTTAGGCACCTTTTTTTTTTGCAGTTGCGGCTTGCGGTTGCAATTCCACTTTTAGTTGCAGTTGCAGCTGCCACAGCCTTTGCCACTGCCACTGCCACTGCCGTTGCCGTTGCTCCTGCTGCCATTGCTCCTGTTGCCATTGCTCCCGCTGCCATTGCTCCTGTTGCCATTGCTCCTGTTGCTGTCATGACGGAAATGAAATTTTTAAATGCACACAATAAACGGGTAGGTGCTATGACAGGCAGGCAAACGGACGAGGCGAAGGACAGATGGAGGGACAGTTTGGACAGACAGTTGGGCGGACGGACGAGTTGATGGACGGACAGGCTCAAAAATGTTGCAACTGCTGAGTTTGCAGTTTGGAAGCTCAAAGGAAAAGGGTAAACAGTTTGCATAGCTGCAAAGGCAGCAAACAAGCACCAGCAATGAGTTGCAACAACAACAACAACAACAGCAACAAAAATAACGTTAACGACAACCACAACAACGACAACAACAACATGCGAGCAAACAACCTTGAAAGGCAGACACTCAAACAACAAAATGTCGGACATTTGCGGAGGCGCAAAAACCAACGGGGCGTATGAGTGTTGATTCTGTTGCTTCTGTTGCGGCTGTTGCTGCTGTTGCTGCTGTTGTTGCTGTTGCTGTTGCTTCTGTGTAACATTGAAAACTGTTTTTAAAAGCCAACAAGCGAGTCCAACAACAGCAACAACAAAATATGACATGCCATGTCCGTTGGTTCCTCAGCATCCGCTTCCTTGCATCCTTGCAAGTTGTCCTCTGCCATTGCCAGCGCTGCAGCTTTTGTTGCCACTGGTGTTGTGCCCCTCGAGCCACAACCCCCACTCACCCACTCCCTGTTCCTATCTTCTCTTCCTCTCCATCTCCCTCTTCTCTCTCCTTCTTCTTCGCACTCTTCCACTCCCTCTTTCACACCCGCCCGACCTACCCAACTGTTGGCGCAGTGCTTGCCACTGGCCGCCGCCAGTGCCGCAAGTGCAACATGCTTGTAATAACACTCATACCCTGCCCTCGCCCTCACCCACACACACACACACACGCACAAGCGACAAATTGCCATTCATATTCGCAAAGAGTTGGGCACATATCGGACTTCTTTATGTGTCCTTTTTTTTGGGAGTAGCAGAAGTCCTTCTCGCACTCAGTGAAAATATATTTTTAGTTTGCCAAGCGGAAGCGGAAAGCAAAATCAGTTTCAGTTGCCCACAGTACGCAGTACACAGTACAAACACACACACCACATACAGCACACACACACACACACACACACACACACACACACACACACACACACAGACAGCTATGAATAATTTAAAACTGACAATACTTTCAGTTAAACTCATTTTATATTCATGTGGCAGTTGGTTTATAGTTAATTCATATGTTTATAATATTTATAGGAGAGGAGTGAGTGGAGTGAGTGGAGTGGGAGAAGGGACATATTAAGTCACGTAATAATAATGATAATTATCGTAATTAACTTCCATTAGGTGGCCACCGAAGGGACACAGTACATCCACACGGGGGACAATCTAATCGCATCCCGGCTGAGTCTCAAGCTGCAATTGCAGGCGGTACACTTTGCGGCCGCCAATGGAAATGTCAATGGCAATGCCCATGGAAGTCGAGCTACCAACGAGCTACACCTTAGCAATGCCCTTGGTGTGGGTGGCACAGCGAGTGCCGCAGCAGGTGGGACAGGAGGTGGCGGCGGCGGCGGAGGCGGCATTGGAGGACTCATGCTACGTTGCACGGCACAAATTGGTGATTTATATCAGGAGTACAAGGAAATCGAATTGGGCACACCACAAAAGGATCCGGTGCCGGCACGAGGTAAGCCACACTCACACACACACACAGACATATTACAATCCGGAACACCTTTCGACATTTGTTCTGTAAACACATTCAAATGGCCATTGCAGTTACCTTCTCATCCGGTTCCGGATTTCGGAATTACTTGGAAGGCTTTCTCTATAACTTCACGTCGGCGGCCAAGGGACTACAAGGGGACTGGAGCCGCAGCCTCATCATCTGTTGCCTCATGCTCGTCCTTCGGACTCTGATGGGTGGCAACATTAGCTAAATCCAAAATGGAATTTGCATTCCGGTAAACAATTAAAAAAATATACATAGATTACGGCTTCGACATCGGAAAGGAGGTAAAGAAGGGAATAAGAAGGGTTGACTAGGAAGAAGGTAGAAAAGGGGAGGGGAGGCGGAGATGTGCATGTGGTGTATAGCATAGATAATGGCCTAAATGTGTAACCGTTAGTATGAGTAATAAGCTTAGCGCTCCGAGCTATTAAAAATAACATAAATATATTCTCTAAATAAAACAATATAAACTACGCAAACACACGCACACACACAGCCACACTTAGGCACACACAGACACACACGCACACACACACGCACACAGATACACGCATTGAATACTAAAATAATGTAAATATTTGTTTTATCATATAAGCCATTTGCACGTTCATTAGATGAAACGCACAAAGAGCGAGAGAGAAGGCAATAGCAGCGGCAGCAGAGACAGAGACAGAGACAGAGACAGACTCAGAGCAAGGGAGGAGAAGAGAGAGGCAAATAGTAAGAGCAGCAAAAAATGAGACACGGCTAATTGTTAATTAATGGATTATTTAATGATGCATTAAATATTGCATAAATTATTATTTCAATTACATTTTACTCGAAAAATAATAAAAAAAAAAAAATAAATAAAATAAAAAACAAAATAAAAACGAAATGCAATAAACTTTTGAATATCAACTTTAAATCTAAGTAAATAACAAAAACAAAAACCCAAAAAGAAAAAAAAAAAACAAAAATAAATAAATAAAATAAAAACAACACTTATTGAAATTGTGTAACAAAACAGACAAAAACAATTTAAAAATTGTAAAAAAAATGTAATGCATTAAATATAATGATTATAATTATAATTATAATAACAATAAAGTGAACAAGCGCCATAGAAATCAAACGTTGTGCACTTTTATGCAATTTTTCGGGCTTTACACAAACTTTAGGTAAGTACACATAATTTTTAATCCATTTTTTATACAATCTAAACATTATCTAGTTGCAATTACATTGTTTACATAAGCGTTTGCTCTTAAGTTTTAATCGGGCGATTTATTTTTTAGTTTCTATCATCGCATTCTATTAAAGCGATGAGTGAAAAAAAACCAAAGCTTTAAATTGGGTTTCAAGTTGCATTTTGTAGGTCAAAGCTGACTATGGGAAAGTGATAAATAAAAATATTTCATAAATAAAAAATATTTCAATTAATATATAATAATTAATATAATATTATTTATTATATATATAAATATAAATATATGCAACTTTATACACGTTTAATTGGCCATCGATAGCCAGAAGCTTGGCAATTTATTAATAAAAAAAAAATTAAATTAAATTTTAATAATATAAACAATATTAATTAATAATTATTTATGTGATTTTATTAATTTTGTAACTACATTAATTTTTTGTTTTTCTGTTATATTTATTTGAACGGAATTTTTTATTCAATAATAAGATTAAAAAATAATAAATTAATTAAAGATATTTTCTGAATAATTTATTCTTGAGTTGAAAAGATTAATTAATAATCAATTTATTTTCCAATAGCATAGTTTATATATCAATTTTTAATGTTATTATTTAATTTTATTTATATAATTATCATATATTTTTTAAAAGGTTAAATACTTAATTAACTTCAATTTTAAAGAATCTTTAGAATATCAGCCTGGAGTTCCCCTTACCTAAAAACTATTTGTCTAGCCTATTTATATATATATTATAATAGATTTTAGCTATATAAAATATTATTAAATAATAATATAGAATAAAATATTATAGTATAATTATAATAATCACATTATAAATATTATAGATAATAAAACAATAATAATATCAGTATATATAGAGTCCTAAACATACCCAAACTATTCCCTTTGTTTTTTTGCTTCCATAACGTTATATATTAATGTTAAATTTAAAAATTAAAAAAGAATATAATTTTTTAAAATGATTCATAAAATGAATTTAAAAAAATAAAAAATTAAAATTATTTTTATTATATGCAGCTAACTATAATTTAATAAAAAAGCCCCCACATCATATGCTGAACTATTTTTTAAAGTATGCATTTATTTATTTTATTTAATTTTTTTTTTTTTTTATTTATATTTTTATTTTATATACAAAACCTGATTTTATAGGAGCCCCTCGCTATTTCGATTCATGTCGTCATTTTGGTACTTTTGATTGACTTATGATGTTTAAATGAAGACCAAAAAACAAAGTTTCCCCTATTTCCATATTCCCTGAAATATATAGTAACCAAATCAGCATATATATATGTAGCATACATATAATATATGTGCATAGTTCATATATCAGCGACACTTTCCCTTGAAGTGTACAAATTTGCGATTTAATGCTGTTTCATAAATCATTTTCTGTTTTTAGTTATTTTTTGGTTTCAATTGCGCGAACATATTTCAAATTGTGGTCTGTACATTTGAGGGCTGGAAGGGCGTGGCCAATGACTGGTAGGGGGGGGGGAGGGGTGTCAAAGCGGAAAAGCAGAAGCGAAGCAGCAGAAAAGGTTGCCGAAAATGAAATGGCAATAGAAACCGTTAACGCAACGGCAAAAATGCATTTGCCATTTGCCATTTGCCAGTCAGGGCCTCAACTTGGCAACTTGGCCGCGGGCCAGTGGCAAGTAATGAAAAAAACTGCGTTTGCCAAAAAGCAAATATCCAGTGCCGAGGGACGTACCATGTGGCCAAGGCGAGTGACTAGCTTTTGCCCACTTATGCAAGCAATCGAGCAAACGAGCCACCAATCCTCCGAGCCGCCAATCCGCCGATCCGCCAATCCGCCAATCCGCCGAACCACCAAGACAGCAGCCGAAGAACGCAGCAAATAAAAACCAAACACGGAGGCAAGTCCAAGGCGGGTACCGCAAAGCGGAAACGGAAATCGGAAGCTGCAACTGTGTGGCGCAATCGTTGAAAGGAACAACAATAACAACAACAACAACAACAACAACAACAACAACAACATACAAAAGCAGAGGCAAAAGCAGCATCAACAGAAATAGGCGGAACCCGGACACAAGGACACAACAGCAGGCGGTACCGGGGACGCCGATAAAAGTGTTGCAATTTATGGTCAGGCAGGCCGGCGCCCATGGCTCCTCCGTCTGCTGCCTCGACAGGACTTACAGGACCTACAGCAGCAACTGCAGGCTCTATGGACTCTCTAGTTTTGGCTGCCAGCTAAAGTTTCTGGCTAATTGATTTTGTGATTTTATCTTTTAATGACTTTTTCGCAAAGTGCAACGTTAAAATACTGCAATTCATTTAAAAAAAAAATTCTATAAAAAAAAAAATAATATAAAAAAATATATATATATATATATTTATTTATGTATAGATATAGATGCTTATATATAAATATATTTATTTGTATATATCACATATTTTCTTGATTCCAATTGCCTATCAGAGGCCTGCAGAGGCTCGAAGCGTGAAGTCTTCTGCTTCAATGGGTAATTCCAAATGACCCTTTAATTGCATTATATTTTAATTTAATGATTTACCTATTTTTTATTCTCGAAAACATCAATCAAAAAATATATATATTTAAGACCTGATACATTATAAATTTCTGATGCTAAATATTATTAAAATTTAATAAATTAATTAATTATGCAATTAAGACACACAAAGGACTTTAGTTATAGATATAATATTATTTGCATTCTTTCAATAAAAATTAATTCAATTTTATTTTTATTTTAGTTATAAATAAAGAAAAAAAATTAAGGATCTCATTACGATTAAAAAGAAGTCAGTTTGAAAATCATTTATAAAAAGAAACCTTTAAAGTTCTTATGTACTTCAGGTAATTGAACTTAAAGTAGTTTAAGTCATCTTAAAAAAACAAATATAATAAAATTAATTGGTAAGTTATTTTTAAATGAACAGTAAACTTTTATATTTTAAAATAATGCCCATTACTTAGTTTATTGACTCACGTAATGCTTCAAGCGTAACCATAATTTACGCACTAGCCCAAAAGTATGCTGTAAAACTTTTAAGTACATTCAAGGTGGCGCTGTTAAAAGCGCCTGAAAAACGCGTGAAAAACGCGCGGAAATCGCGTTTAAGCATATCTCACTGCGTAATAAAAACGCTTTAAGTAGAAAACGCGTTCGAGTGACGCGGCTTAAGTCGCGTGTCAAACGCGAAGAAAATTCATGCAACATTCAAAAGATAAAAAATCCATTTTCACGACTAACATATTGAAGGACAATTTTAATAAATTCATCACACATTTTGGATACAAAATAAATTTGGTACTTTATGATTTTGGTTGAAATGTGTTTGTGGCAACCGCAAAGTTTTGTGCACATAAATTCGATGCATCAATGGAAAAGCCGAGCTGAAAATTTGTAAAATTTAGAAAACTTTTATAAATGCCAATACCCAAAATTTTCTGCAATTATCATAATTGTTATTTCATTTGCACAAAAGCAAAAGCAAAACCAATTTTATATTTGCGGTAATGCACAGAGTTTGCTTTTTAATTTGCGACTTTAAATTTTATTTATAAATATTTTAAATGGAAACTCATTTTAATTCTCTTAATTACTTGCAGCAATTAATTATTGGCTGTGGTAAAAAAAACCCAACTACATTTTCATTTTCAAAATCTCATTCCAATTTTGGAATTGCATTAGGCAAATGAAAGGGCGACTTTCCATAATTTTGCGACTATTAAAAGTTTACTTTGGGTTCAATTAGTTGAGGCAATGGCTAAAATAGAGACATTGAAGGATGTGCAGCAAGGACGACACATGAAAATCAGGCAGGGGGAAGAAGGATAGCAAAAACTGTTGGATAAGCAGAGAGAAAAGACAGCGGCGAAGATGGAGGAAGGAGTAAGGAGTGAGGACAGCGAGGACACGCAGGACACGACAGGACATTGGCTACAAAATGAATTGCTTTAATCACTGCAAACCCGAAGGCATTAGAAGCCACACACACACGCACACACAGCTGGAAGGGACTGAGCAAGAACTTGGACAACAGTTAGGCCGCAACAATGTCCTGGCAGCCGCAGCTCAGCACAGCACAGCACAGCTCAACTCAGTGGGGCTCTGTGGCATGTGGCATGTGGCATGAGGCATGTAGATGTGGAGCCCATTTTCCACTCACTGGAGTTCGGAAAAATTTCATATCTATGCGCAATGCGTACAATTGCTTCGTTAGCGTTTAAAATACATTTATAGCTGAAGGGGCAAAGGACAACGGGAGGGGGGTAAATGAGGCAGGGACAAGGACCAGTAGGGTGTGGGGTGTAGGGTGTAGGGGGCGCAGGATAAGAGGGGAATGTGCATGCTATGAATATTTTATGTTATCAAACACTTTAACTTTTGCCATCGCCTTTTTTCACCCACACACACACACACACACACATTTGCACTTATATCTATATATATCCATATATAATTCCATTTCCCGATTTTTGCAAATCAAATGAAAATCTTCAATGAAATTTTTACATGAATTGCACATTTGTTGGTCGCTGGCTACGTGCAACCTGCCGACAAAATCATCATTAATAACGCACATGCGTGTGTGTGTGTGTGTGAGTGTGTGTGTGAGTGTGTGGCAACAATGGCACTTCGTTAGTGCGGCAGCCACCAACAAATAGCAATCAATATTAAATAAACATATTTATGCATCAAATTCGATTTTGTGATTATATTTAATTTCATTTTTTATTCCGCATTTCCCTTTTTTTTCTCCTCTCCCCGCGTTTTGATTGCGATTTTTAGGCAATTTATTGCCCATTGCAATTAAATTGTTGTGCGTCCATATGTGTGTGCGTATGTGTGTGTGACTGTGTGTTTGGTTCATATGATTAAATTTCGTAAATATTTATAATGAGAAAACCTCGCAGAAATATCAATATGAAATAAACTTGCGCGAAAATAAAATTTAAATATTATAATTATATTTTGTCTCGCATTAAATGAAAAATCTATTTAAGGCCCACAAAGTTCAATAAATTGCAAAATCAAATGATTATTTAATAAATTTGATTTCTTTGTTTTCTTATCACAGCCAATCGACCAGCAGCCAAGCATCGGCTTGGAGTGTCTACGACGTGCAGATACCCTACAGATGAGCTTGGGGTATGAAAGGCATGGAGTTTATTACGTAGGATGTATGAAGACACTCACACACACACACACACACACAGAAGAACACACAGATAAATATATTCTTAAGCTGAGTTTAAGTCTCTTTTGTATGATTTATTACATTATATACGACCAGCAGATACCCTGCACTTATTTATGGACAAATGAAGTGCTCCCTGTTTGTCGTTTATTTACAAAGGATCACTCATACACACACAACACTTTCATGCACACATACATTGATACCCTAGTAAATATCTTAACTATTTCTTGGGAATATACGACTTGTACCTACCCTATAATAATTTTTTAATTATTTTGATTTACTTCGCTTCAAGTAACCAAAGTGTAGCCAACTCCTAAAGTCCCTAAAGTCGAAGCTTTCTTTTTTTTGTATTGACTTGGGTTGTTATATATAAAGATGTATCAAGTCAAGTAAACATGTGTGCGTGTGTTTGTTGTATACACTCACATACACAAACATAGTTAGAATATTTTAGGATATACTCTTTGTGTATATACGACTGTGGGACACCCTAAGGATACTCAAGTGCCTTTATAGCTACAAAGATGTGTAAAATAAAGTGCACTGACTTGTTATTAAATGTATGTATCATATGTACCCTAGTAAATATCTGAACTATTTCTTGGATATATACGACTTTTGATTACCCTAAATACTTGCTTTAATATAATGATTTAATTTGCTTCAATTAAGTCAAGCCAACCCTTAGAGTCCTTAAAGTCAAAGCTTCCTTTTTTTTAGCGACAAATATAAAGTTGTCTCAAGCTAAGTGTATGTGTGTGTGTGTGTGTGTGTCAATGCGTAGAAGGATTAATCTTAAATATATTTACATACAAACGGAAACTAGTAATTATTTTCAGTGTATACATACATATTTACACACACTAGGAAAGTGGTGTGTTTGAAGTCATGCTGTGCGATTTCCCCTGTAAGCCACAAGCTATAAATTATTTAGGGTATATTTTATGGTATATATTATATAGTATTATATTATTATATATAACAGTATTATTTTATTTTAAATTATATATAATAATATACTTATATATATAAATATTATATATACATCTGTATGATATACTCTATATATCCGGAAATATTTTCTACTGTCTTGTAATTAATTCCACAGGTGCCTAAAACCTGCCTCAAGAAATTTGAAAAAAA
This sequence comes from Zaprionus lineosus, assembly GCA_035044505.1. Lineage (NCBI taxonomy): Eukaryota > Metazoa > Arthropoda > Insecta > Diptera > Drosophilidae > Zaprionus > Zaprionus lineosus. Next base: position 139,115 of record JAWNNX010000142.1, read on the forward strand.
TATATATTATTCTTATTAATTAATTTATTAACTTTATTTTTTATTAATTATATATTATATAAAATTATTTATTTTTATATTTTTATTATTATATATATTTATGAGGCATACATTTAGATATTATAATAGATAACATTTTAGATCCTAAAGTCTCCAATATTCGGCCATAGAATTAAACTTCGCTTAGTGGATGAAATATATTTAGTGAGAGGAGTTAATTTTGGGCCGAAAATAACGGTATATATTTGAAAATAAATTTAACTGTTCAACTCGAATGCTTTACATTCAGAGTTCAAAGTTGCGAATGCAATTAAAACATTTCCGCAGAGCTAATGGAATCTGTTTAATGACTTTCTGATAACCCGAATAGATTTTCAATATAAACGTGTCTATAATTTAGGCGGTGGTTCGGCAATTGCGATACTCGAGTTAAGGAGTGCATTAAAAATTGAGCTTATAATTTGCATTTAATTTCGTTCTCTGCTATTTTCCAAAAATGGAAAACTATTGTAATAAATTTTTGTCATTTCATTAAAATGTTTAAATGTTCAAATTTTAAAATTACCTAAATGCAAATTAATTGAAATTGTCGCAAAAGAGAACAGGCTAATACATACCTAACACACACACACACACACACAGATATATATATATTACATTTGCTACAATGCGAAACTGAACTGGGCAAGGACCTTATAGACTTCAGGTCCTTTAAATGCTCAACGCGCGCGTCCATCAGCGACCCGTCAGACGTGCGTGTGACGGAGAGAGTGCAGGATGAAGAAAGAGCGGGGTGGAGGGGTAGAGGTAGCAACTGTGTACGACAGGGTGTAATCAACAGTTAAGCAAACAAACGGTACAGCACGTGAGGCACAGGGTGACCAGTGGTTAGGGGGAAGCAATGACATTGACTGTTGGGGCATGAATCACGCAGGGCACAAACTCAACGCTGAGGACCGCAAATGAAAACATCTGTAGGGGAAGAAGGGGGAAGGGAGGGGCATGTGCGTCAAAGATATCCTAACTTAAAGATACCCTATAAATTATATAAATAAACAACAACAACAACAACAACAACAACAACGTAAACTCAAATAATTTAAATGTGCAGCGATTTTTATCCGCGATCTGCGGCATCCACTTTAATAGCCTTCAAGTCTGGGACACACCCAAAAAAGTATCTCAACTTAAATTTCAATTTTATCCGCCGCTTAAAATACTTGGAAGTCTGCTGACAGTTATTATGGAGCTGTCAGGATGTGCCAACGACTTTATGTGTTGAAGCTCGAGTGAACAGCCAATGGAATTCAGACACTAAAGACAAGAGGAACTCATTGGGTTATTTGAAACCGGAAGCTCTGAGTTGATCCTTTCGTTTTTCTGGCATTTATCTGATTCGGCTTAAAATTTTTCAATTTATAAAATTGCAAACGTGGCAAGTAGAGGGGTGGTTATAGGGAAGGAGGCAAGTAAAAGGGGCAGACTGACACAGAGAGAGAGAGAGGAGATACATTGAATGGGGGCGAGTTGTGCGGGGGTGGGGATGGGACGGGCATCACGTAGTCACCACTTGGCTGCACAGTCTGTCAACGTAAATTTCATAGCCGGAATACTTAATTGTTGCACAAACGCCTCCGCAGCCAACGTCCATGCAACATTTACACGGCAGCACAGAAGCTCATTACGCATACGCCGTGTGACGACGGCGAGACAAACAATGCAAAGCGGCAGCAACATCAACTGATGAATACAACAACAGCAGCAGCAGCAGCAGCAGCAGTAGAAATGCAGGGCAGCAGTGGCAACTATGGCAGCAGTGGGAGCTGTGGCAGCGGTGGCAGCGGGGGCAAGTGGCAGTCTGTGTTGCAATGACTGTTGCAACCACATCATAAGCGTTTGAACCGCATTTGCACACATGAATTAAGCATTCCACAAAAGTAACATTGGCTGCAGTGCTTCGCGGCAAATTCCAAGGACTTTGAAGCTACATGTCAGACCAAGCCACGTTCAATACAAACACATACACACACACCCCATCATACGCCCATCCAGCTACACATACACCCACCCAGCTACACACACATTCCTCCACTCGCTATGCACATCATGACCCGCCCATGTTTGTTGGCAGCTGAGCCACTGGCAGGCGCAGAGGATGCCGCTTAATGCAACTGCAATTTATTATACAGGCCGAAAAAGAGGGGAAAGAAAAAAGGAAAAGAAAAAGAGAAAAAGAGAAAGAGAGAGAGGGAGAGATGGAGAGAGAGTCAGAGTGAGTGAGTGGTGCAATAAGATAACGCACCTCGTACACTGCCCCCCCGCTCAGTGCTTAACTGTGGAAAATTTGTTAGCGAAATGTTCAGGACTAAGTCAATTTGATTGTAAGGACTTTCAAATTAAATTTCCAATTGTCAATGTTATTTTATTTGCGCGCTTTTCCGGCCGCCTATAAATTCAAGCCTGGTCAACTGCAGCTGGCCAAGAAGAAAGAAGAAGAAGAAGCAGAAAAAATATCAGAAAAGCAAACGAAGCGAAAAAATAAATTTATGCAACTAAAAAATGACCTGTAAAAAAGAAACTATAAATAAATGCAAGGATAATCCTAGACTTCGATAATCCCAGAGCATATTTCTTGCTACAAAGGATGCCAAAGGACAGGGATAAATTCAGAAATTAAATAAATTAAATAGATAAATAAATTAGAAAATTAAATAAAAGTAAATAAAAATTTTAATGTCGAATCTGAGAACTCAGCATAAAGGTCCTTTAAGTAATCGGTTTATATCCTTTTAAATAATTTTATATTTTTATTTAATTTTATTTTTTTTTAATTTCTATTACCAAACAAATATACCCTTTCGACCACCTGAAGGTAGGGTATTCTAGAGAAAAAAAGGAACCTAGACTCCTGCTGCTGGTTAACCACACTAAATTCAGTCCTAAGGACATGGTCTATAGCTCTATGGCAAGGACCATACAGCAGCAACAATGACTTCATTTCCGCTACTCGCAGTGTCCTGCAGCGCAGTCTATTGTCCTGCCCCATTACATGGACGTCTTGTTGAACGTATATACAAGGATATACAGATACATCTGACGGTTCCTGGCGCACTTTTCGTGTGTGTCCTTGTAATTGTTTTTATTTACCTTTGGTGACCGCTCAAAAAAAAAGAAACAAAGAAAGGTTTCTTTTGCTTTTTCCTCTTATTTATTGTGTTTTTCTCTAATATCCTTCCAAAAAATACATTAATGTATTTCCCACACCTTCGTTCACATCCGTCGACTTTTCATACTTTTCAAGTTTATTTTATTTACGCATTTCATTCGATTAGATTCCTTCCTGGCCAAGGACACAAAATTGCGTAATAGAAAAAAGTCAAATTCAATTTTCATAGATTGTGAAAAGCTAAATGCGTTGCGGTTGGTAACAGTTACCCTCACCCCCCACGCCCAACGCCCATCGCCCATCGCCCATCGCCCATCCCCCAAGGACAAAAATCATTGAAGTTCGACTTTTGAAATTTTATATATCGATTGGTGACTTGAAGAAGCTTGCAGCCTCAAGTCCATTTAACTCTGATACCCTGTATTTTAATTGGAGCTTAACAAATATTTCTATAACAAGCAGTATCAAGCAGTATTTAATTATATCAAGCAGTGCACATCCTTACTGAAGGCATCGCTTATCTCCGAGAAATGATGTGCGCCCTATGAAATGCAGCTATGAAGCCTTGGGTACTTTATAAAGGATAATGACTGATGAATAAAGGGTACTCAGGATATTTATATTAAAGATGTATAGGTATAAGTATGTCAAGCAGTGTAAAGCAGTTCACTGCACTGCGGCAAATATAAACTATGATCTATCCAGGGGTCAATTTCTTCATACAACTGGAATTTTGTGTTCGACTTTAGTTGATCCTTCTTAGGCTTTTATTTTGTAGACATAGTTTAAAAAAAAATTTATTTAAGCTAAAAAATATCTAAATTAATTAAATTTTCTTAATTTTCGTATGATCAAACATTTTGAGCTTATCTTTCCTTTCTTTCCTTTTATATATCAAAAAGCATCCTAAAAAAATAAATAAAATAATAAATAACTGATTTAAAATCATTCAAATAATTTTAAATTATTAAATTTTAAAGTAATTCAAAAATCACTCTTTAAATTAAAAAAATTATTTTAATTTATTTCTGCTTATTTTGAGTTTTAATATATAAAATAAAAGGGCTTTAAAAGAAGCCAGACAGTAATCCTTTTCACATGCCCAAAACTCTTTTTCCTCTGGAAAATTAAAAATGTTAAAGTCTGACTTTTAATTATATCAACAGTCAATCCACCCGATCTTTCCATATCTTTCAAGAATCATATGTGGTTTATTCTTTTCAAAAGTCATAATTTTGCAAGAAACTTTGCCAAGGACGCAAATTATTTTTACATTCATTTAAGCAGATCCTTGAAAATTCATTTACTCATTAATAAGAAATTCTATAAGTATACTTAAGGACACGCACACACTTCACACACACACACACACGCGGCGCACATACCGCACACACACACACCGCAGACACGACAGACACCGCATACATACCCACACCACCCACACACACACACACACACACACACACACACCCATTTGGGGATTGGTAAGCCAAGCACTTGAGCAAATTAACAAAATTTCAATCACACTTCATTAGCAGAGACATTTCAATAGGAACCTTCGCACAGTGGGTACAAATTGTATTACTTCTGGCAGAGGGGAGGTGAAATGGGGGAAGGGGATATTCACAATGTGTGCATGTAATAAGAGTTTGCCACACACACTCGCACACACTCGCACACACGCGTCCTTCGCACACCAAACATTAAGCAAATTAAATGTTTCAAGTGTAAAGCTTGATGCGAGGTCCTGGAATTGGCAGCCAAGCTGCGGAATATTTAAGTAAACTTTCAAAAAACTAACGGTACTTACATGTACACACATTCACACACACACACACATACTTAAAAGTAAATACACGTTAAGGCGGTGATTAAAGATCAGATTTGTTTAAATGAGAAAAATTATACGCACTTCTTTGGATACCCCTGAGTAAGTTTGAGGGAAGAATGCATAACTGTAATTAAGGACAGCAAAAAATATGATTAAAAAATATAAATATATAAATTAATTTACAAAGAATATATTGATATCTGAAATGTCCTGTAACAGTTGAGCTCAAAGTCTGCTTATTGCAGCAGAAAATTTACGGACTTAAAGAGACGATGATTTTGTGGTGCTCGAAGAGAGGATCCTTGTTGGTGGAGATGCTCCTATGGCAACATATTTTTTTTAAAAATGGAAATATTTTTAAAATTTAACTGTTCAGTCAATTCAAAGAAAATACAAATTTTATAAATAAAATAAGTTTTGTCTCTAATTTAATCATTGTAATATAAGTAAGCAAAATTAAGGACTGTAAGGGGAAGGAAGTGAAAGAGTCATAATTTTATTTTTTTATTTAAAAAAAATCCATATTTAAAAAAAAAAATTAGGATATTTAAAGTACAAAATTGTTTGGTTAAAAACAAATACAATATTTAAATACTTTTAAAAACTGCAAAACTTTAAGAAACTCCTCACAACTAATATTAACTTCAACTTTCACTTTATTTGTGTTAATTAAAAAAATTAATAAATTTTAATTTTTTTTAATTTATTTATTTAACACTCTTCCTATGAAATATTAAATATTATATATCTTAAGTACATAAAATTGTGACTCTACAAAACAAAATGATGATTTATGCTCTATAAAAACTCATTGCTTCAAGACATCCTTTGACACAATCTACAATTTACAGGATATTCAACTATTTCCAAAAAACGATCGTTGCTTTGTGTATATAACGAAAATACCAATACATTTATGTATATACACATTTGTGTATGTATTTATACCATCCCGGAAAATGCTCCAAATGCCAAATACTCGCAGAAAGCATACCCCAGGAAAAGCCTGCCGCCCCTTTCTGCTCCACACCCCCTCGACGAGAGGTTCCCTCCATAGTTGGCTTGTCGAATTTAAACTTGTCAAAATAAAACTATTTGCAGATATTTGTCTCACTCTCACTCTCGCCCACAACCTACACCCCACCTAAGCCCCACCCCCCGCCTCCGCTGGACTGGGCTGTGGCTTTTAATTACTTTAGCCTGTGTATGCGCAGGTTTCACAAATATTTTAGCAACGCTTCAAAAATATTGCCAAAAACACAAAATTTTATTATTAACAAAAGTACGAGAAAAACAACAACAACAAAAAAAATAAGCAAAGCGAAAAAAAATTAGAAAAATATTTGGAAAATAAGTGAAAAAATTTGGGAAATCTTCATAAAAGTAAATAGAATAAAAAATGTGAGAACCTCAGCTCAGATTGCATAAATTGAGCTTTGAACGGAAGGTGAATGCGAAACTGGTAAAGGCTCTTAAAAATATTATGAAAGGGCTTTGCCACCCAAAAAAGGGGCGTGGCATGGCATAGCACAGCGAGCATCGGATGGGCGGTCGGATGTGTGCATCATGACTTCACATATTGCCCAGGGCGCCACTAAAATATTATTTCATGAAATTTGCTTAAGGATGCAGCAGTAGCAGCAGCAGCAGCAGCAGCAGCGGCAGCAGAGACAGGAGCCTGACGCCGGAGCACTAGGAGCAGCATCCAAAAGTTTGCTTATCCTTGAAAGTTTATTTTGCGCCGGAAATAAACCAAATTGCGCTCGTCGAGCGTCGAGAGTGCCGCACGGGGAGACCTCATGTGTGCCTGTGTGTGTCTGTGCGCATATGTGGTTGTATGTGTGTTTGCCGTGGGAGGTAGGGGGGGGGGGGGGGGGCGAGGACTCTCTCCTTGCGAGTGTTTATGACTATGAGCCGCAGCCACTGCTAAGCCAAACTCAAATGCATCATAATGCGCTGTGGTTTTGGGCTTAACAGATTTCTAGAAGCAATTTTTTTAAACGCATTTTAATGGGAGGTCCTTTAAAATTCGTCAAGGATTTAGTTAGCCTTGGCCGCTGTGGACTCTCGCCCATGGACTGTGGACTGCGGAGTGCGGCTTGCGGATTGTGGACTGTGGATTGTGGACTGTGGATTGCGGGTGCTCGGTTAAGTGTTCAGTGAGCCAAAGCGAAAACCAAAATAAATACGAAATGTTGTAATTTAGCTACATATTTGCACAGCAATTATTTTCATAGCCGTAACAACAAACGTGGCCAAAAACAAAAGTAAATTGTTGGCCAGGAAGACAGCAGCGCCATGACGAGAGCGGCATGACTCTGAGATCGAGGATGAGGATGAATACGAGGATGAAGATGAGAACGAGAACGAGAACGAGAATGACGATGACGATGACGATGACTATGACGAAGGGAATGACGATGGGAATGGAGATGGGTAAGGGGTAAGGGGTAGGGGGTTGGGGAGATGGCCATTACGAAAACATTTAATTGTTGTTTTTGCCAAATGAATGGCAAACGGCCCGCAGCGACAACAACGGCACACGACACAAATTGCGGTGTGCTCATTACGACAATGAAGAGGGGGGAACGGGCGTAGGGTGGCTGGCGGCTGGTGGCTTTAACAAACCGGACTCGGACCCGACTGAGTTGGCTTGGCGGTGCCATTAGAAACCACTGGAAGGCACAGTGTCATGCATTTGCCTTCTTTCATGCTCGCCTGCACATCTTTGTTGCAACAACGGTAGCAACTACAACCCCCCCTCCCCCTGCGAACCCAACAGCCCCTGGTCCCACACCCAGCCACTCCCACCTATCTCCATGTTTGACAAAGCAGCCTTGTCAGTTGGTCGAGCAGTCGAGCAGTCGAGCAGTCGACCTGCGGCTGTGCGGCGATGGTCGTCCCAGCCAGCAAAGTGGAGCACTCCATTGCGTGTGCCGGCTCTATATTTTTTCCACTAATTAAAATAAACCAAGTGGCAGCGCTCAACATGCTGCTCCATGGCTGGCGCCCAGCTAAGGCCCGTTCAGGGCATCATCATCATCATCATCCTCATCCTCATCCTCATCATCATCATCCTCATTCTCATTATCATCAGCTGGACAGGAAAGTCAGTTGCGTGCGTGTGTGTGTGCTTATATTTGTATTTGTGTATGCGTGTGTGTGTGTGTGTGTGTGTGAAATGGCACAAGGTTGCAACACTCTGCCTACGGCAACCAAATTGAAATTGAGCAGCGGTCGCAGCGGTCATCCTGCGTTGCTTGGACAGACAGGATGATGGACACTAATCCATGGACACTATACAGTTTTTGAAGTACCTACACCCACCCACACCCACACACACACACACTCACATATTTCAACTGACCGGCGGCGGTTTGCGTTTTGGTTTCATTAGCCCTGCCCAAAGGACATGAAGTGCACACGGATACGGCAATGACATGATTTCCATAGATGCGCCCAACATTTCCCGCTCACCGTTGGATTCAGTTTCAGTTTCAGTGCCAGTGCCAGTGCCAGTGCCAGTCCATTGGCACCCTTCAGCAGTGCCGCAAGGAATTGATACAAATCTAGCAACAACAACAACAACAAAGGCGTGGCACTTTTAAGAACTGTTCCTGGTAGGTCCAGGACATAAGACTGCACTTTCATTTCATTTCAATTTTGCGTGCAAAGCGTCCAAAAACATTTTGCATAATCGTTTTAATAACAACTTTGTAATTGCTTATTCATGTACAACCCATGCAGAGGGTGAAGCTGTGGATGGGTGGCCGGAGAGATGGGGGGGAGCCTCCACACAGCGTCTCAGACAGAGGGCAGTCCCAATCCCCGGGCCAGGCAAGAGCCGCAGTTATGGAGCAAACTTTTGCTTTTTAAATGTTTCTTTATTAGTTACAGTAATTGTTTTCTTGTTATTGTAATGGTTGTTGTTGTTGCTGTTGTTGTTGTGCCTGAGGGCCTGGTTTAGCGCAGGAAATGTCCTGGCAGTGGACAAGGCGCCGCTTGCCACAACGCTTTTTATGTTCATCATCAAAGAAATCGAGACACCAGCCTTCAGTTTTCGCCCGAGTGCTGAAAGTTTTAGCGAATTGCAACAGAAGCGGCAACAGCAACGGCAACAACAACAACAACAGCAACAACAACAGCAGCCAAGAGAATAATAAAAACAAGGATAACAACGAACAACCAACAACCAACAAACGGCAACAAACTTGCTAAAAGAAACGACGCAGAAATTTTTGTTGCTTTCTCCATTTTCTCCATATTTCTCTTTTTCTTTTTTCCTCTTGTTTTTCCTTTTACTTTATTCTCCAGTCTCTTTTCCTTTTTTATTTTCATAAACAAACCGGAAATGCTTGAATTTTGCATTGCCCATTGCGGAAATGCCCGCCGCCAACAATCAGAACAAAACAACAGCTAAATATATATATTTATTTATATATAAGCCACAAATATGTGTGTGTGTGTGTGTGTGTATGTGTGTGTGTGTGTGTGTGTGACATATATTTTGGTAGAGCAAAAATTGCAGAATTGTAATTTGCGCTTTTGTTTTGTCGCCTGCAAAGGAGTTGCCAAGGCAAAAGTTTTCGGCCAAAGGACCAAACAAAAGCGACCACCGAGCAATAACAAGCAACAATGACAAAAAGCTAGTCAGATTTATACACAAATATATATATATATATATATATATATATAGTATATATATAGAGTTTGGGGTTTCTATTTTGAGAATCAAAACTAAATTAAGGCTGGGCCTTGGGGCGACACAAGGAGGACGAGCCAGGAGCCAAGTTTTGGGCTTTGATTTTTTTTCTGTGGGAATTCACGCACTCAACATTAACATCTCTGTCGATGCAAGAAATGCAATTTGCAAACAAGCACCTAGACACACACACGTACACTCACACACACATAGACACACACAGAGACACACATAGACACACATACACATGACAAGTTTTAGCGGAGTTTTGGCAACAAGTTACAGTTTGGCAAAGTTGAAACTTTATTAATTTAAAGTAAATGTTTGGCAAGTTTTGTGTTTAGAGATGCCGCGGGCTAACGGAGCGCATACGTAATGCGCTCATTCAATGAACTCGAGTGCTCTGGCCGTGCACATGGCGTATATATAACGCAATCACTTGACTAATGGCTCACGTGTCGTATACGCAATTCACAAAACAATGATAACAAAACGGATATCGAGATAACGGGAAAGTGGGAAGAGGGAAGAGGGAAGAAGAAAGGAGGAAGCAGGAAGAGGGAAGCAGGAAACGGGATGCGGGAAGCGGGAAACAAGCAATGGGCAATGGGTAACAGCTTAACACCAGTTAATTGCCGCTGGCAGATAGCAAACACTCACACACACACACACACACACACACGCACACTATCTGATAGAATCGTATCGATGTAGTAGCACTTGGGGATCAGGTGATGGACGCTGGCCATGCCGCTGACATGTGTAAGTAAAGTGAGGCGCAAATCGATGATGGGGACGCCGACAATGTTAATGTATTGGCAACTCGACACATGCCGCCAGAGGCAGCAGCAGCGACAGCGGCAGTCGCCACAACGGCAGCAGTGGCAGCAGTGGTAGCGACAGCAGAAGGAGTGACGACAAGGATCAAGAGTAGAAACAGAAACAGAAGCAGCGACAGAAACAGAAACAGAGACAGAAGCGGAGGCAGGAGCAGAGGCAGAAGCATAGGCAGAAGCAGAAGCAGAGGCAGCAGCAGAGGCAGGAGCAGGAGCAAAGGCAGGAGCAGGAGCAAAGGCAGGAGCAGGAGCAGAAGCTCATTAGATAAATGACGCTGGTAATGGATTAGCGGGCATCGCAGCGCTGGCAGTGGACTTTGTCATTGGCGCCGGCAACTAAACAGCAGCTCGTAATTAGTGACATAGGTTGAGACCATGGGCGATGGGCGATGGGCGACACCGAACAAAAGGACAGCACACACATGTGCCATCAGTGGCAGCAAAAAGACAACAACAACAACAACAACAGCAATGGGAGCCATCCATTTGAAGCCTGCTTAACCCTCGACAAGGACTGTCAGCGGCAGCCACAGAGCAATAATTACAACTGCAAATTTGTATTAACTTTTAAACTTCTGTATCGAGCATCGAGTATCGAGCATCGGCGATCGTCCATCTTCATTTAATTAAGCAATTTAACTGTAATAAATATTTAAACAAAGTCTGCCACTGATTAGGCCCCAGCCACAGCCAGGCTCCCCTCAGCCCGCCCCCCTTCCCCCACACAACTTCATAAATATTTTCAATAATAACTTCGTTGGATTCGCCTTTGGAATTTCAAACAGAAGTCACAAGTCTTAAGACTTAAAGCACTTGACACACACATACATCAGTGTGGGTGTTTGTCTCTTTCTCTGTGTGTGTGTGTGTGTGTGTAGGCTGTGGGAGTTTGTCCACAAAGTATGGAAATGTTTTCGCGTGTGTTTCTCTGCCTGAGATTGTTTTAAAGACTAATTTGAATAAAAGCCTAAGAGCATACATAATAAAGCAGAAGGCTGTCAATACGAACTATGAATACCCTACACTTAAATAAGGATATATATCCTGCAGTCAAATATTTGAAGACGATATGTATTATTCTGTATATCCTTGGTTATTATAAGGCTTGAAATCATACCCTAATAAAATGATTGTAAAGTGAAGAAGAAAGAGACAATTATTGTAAGGACTTAAGGAACGAGCTCCAAATAGCAGAAAAAAAAAGGATTATTAATTTTAATTTCAACTTGAAAGCAAATATTTAAATAATAATATTTAATATAAGAACCACTAATTTTCTAATTATAAAAGGGCTCAAAAAATGTTTAAACATAAAAAGGCTTCGAAAAATGTAGCTTAATAAAATTAAAATTAAAACATTAAAATTAAAATTAAAACATTTACATTTAGCATTAATGTTAATGATATTTCTTATAAAATTATAAAAACAAAAAAATATATAAACTTATGATAATTATCTTATAATATAATAATATATAATGTATAATAAATAAAAAAAAAATAAGTAATCATTTTAATAATTATGATTAACACCTAAAATTCTTCAGAATAATCTTTATTATGTAATGTAATATATTATTTAAATTTGAATTTGTAAAATTAAATTAAATTAAAATTATATAAAAATATTTAAACAGTTACTTCCAAATTCTGACTTAGAAATGCTTTGAATAACCGAAGGATTAGGAAAACAAAAAGGCTTAAAAAATAAAACATAATTAAATATAAAATAGCCAAACTTATTTGAAAAATAAATAAAATAAAATACTATACTATAAAAACAGCTTTAAAAATGTGTATATCTCCTTTTTAACAAATTTATATTTTTAACTTTAAAAAACAAAAATAATTTCAATTTGATTATATTTTTTTATAGTTTTTTTATAGCATAAATACATACCACAATTTGGATATCAAAAATCGGGTAAGGAATTTAAGCTTATTAATAAAATATTTTAATTTATTTTTTTTTTTTATTTAAAAAATTAAATTATAAATATAATATTATTAATTCAATTATAAACCCATCCACAAAGTCTCTTATTTCTTTAAAAAAAATAATTACTAATCATTCAAAGGTTTTGTAAATTATATTATAAAATAAAGTAAGATATTAGGTAAATAAATATATAAAATATAAATAATTAATATATCAATAATTAATCAAAGGACATTCATCATTTGTTCTAAAGCCACGAATGTCAAAATGCTGTCCGCCAGTTAATCCTATTACTAATTAATCTTGATCTTAATTAACAGCCGGAGAGCGCGAGAGCTCGATAAATAATCACACTGATTAATCATACTTCAAACAATCAAATATTCACCCTTCCAAGGATAAATTGTGAAGTGCGGAACTTCACTGCCAAAGTCGGGAGACATTATCATAGGGCCAAAATAAATTGTGCTGTCAAATTAGTTGGCCAAATTGATGTACCCATTGTTAGGGTAAAACGAACATTTGTAACTTGCCTTTTGCTCCAATTCTAAGCGACGCGCCTCGCATTCTGAGCAGGCAGAAGGCAGCAGGCAGCGGGCGGAGGGCAGAAGGCAGCGGGGAGCGGGGAGATGACAGCGACTCACGGCATTTGCGGTCATGTCTCATATTTTGGCCCAAATTTATGCACAAAGCCAGGCCAAGAACTTAAGTGATTTTGGGCTCATAACTAATTGGGCCTCGGGAAATGTCAACTGTTTTAGCCAACCTACGCAGCCAGCACTGCCATCGCTGCCTCTGCTGGCACTGCTACCACTGCTGCCAGTGTTGCCAAACGTCTGCGAATGTTGCCAACAAATGCAATTGACAACTTCATTTTATTAACACCTTCATCAAGTTAATAACCGTAACGTGGTTTGACGCTTGGCGGCAGATTGAAACGTTTGCCACTTGTCATTGCCATTGCCAAAGTCATGGCTAGAATCAAGAGTCCACCAAGCCAACCGACCAACAGTCCCACCGACCGCCAGCTCAGCTGTCCAACAGTCCACCACTTCACCTGTCCGCCAGTTCAGCTGTCCACCAGTTCATCCGTCCACCACTTCAGCTGTCCAATTGTCCAACTGTCCACCAGTTCATCCGTCCAATTGTCCAACTGTCCACCAGTTCATCCGTCCAATTGTCCAACTGTCCACCACTTCAGCTGTCCAACTGTCCATCTGTCCACCTATCTAACTGTCCATCTGTCCACCCGTCTAACTGTCCATTTGTCCGGCTTTCCAGCTGTCCTTTTGTCAGTTAGAAAATGACACATCGTCGCTCTTCTCACTGACTGAAACGCGTGCCAGCGGCAAATGCTTCTAAGCCCTCTATAAGTATGTGTATGTGTGCTTGTGTGTGTGTGTGTGTGTGGGTTTTGGCCTGGCCCCTAAGCTTGGCCATCGCCTGGCAGCGCATTTTGATAGCCCAATTAAAATGCAGCCCACGTTTGGCATCTGCTTTTTTTAAACATGTTTTTTTTTTATTTATTTTTTTACTTTTTTTTTTTTTTAACTTGATTCTTTGTTTATGTTTGTGTTTTTTGATTTCAGTTTAAATCGGCGCTAGTTTTTTGCTGTTCCTGCTGTCATATTTTAATGCCAAGTGCTATGAACTACTCCTCGGCCAGTGTCGCATTTTAAATGTCATGTTGTCAATCGCCTCAGCCGTTCCCCTCATGCCCTCAGCCTACGTCCTGGCGCATATATTACGTCCATCAAAAGTCAATAGGGAGGAGGAAGAGAATGAGGACGGAGAGAGGAGAGAGGGGAGAGGTGTGCGTGTGTGCGTCGATTGGCTGGGCGTCCGCATCAAAGTGGCCAACAGGAGCGGCGACATGAAGTTATTTGTAGCAGGATGTAGGTCGACTTCAACCTTGAAAGTGAAACCAAAGACCAACTGACTGAATTAAAGATATTCAACGAAAAGCAAAAAGAAGAAGAAGAAGAAGATATAAGCCGAAAATTAGGGTATGAAATAGTCGGCTATTTTAGAACTCAATAAAAACCCAAATCTAATCAAAAATGAAGAATGAGTCAAAAATTCGTTTTATGATATAAGAAAATTTCAATAAGGAAATTTTGAACTTAAAAATTTTAAGAACCGATTTGAATCTTTCCGAAATGCGAAATTTTAATTCCAAAACCCAAAGGTTATTCAACCTGAGGGAACCGTTAGGCAAGTGTCAACAGTTTTTTGGCAAGAAGCAACTCCCATCCGAAAGTTCCATTTTGGGGAATTTCATAAACATTTTTATTGCTTCACAGTTTAATCATAGATATGTTGGGTTTGTGTGAAAAGAAAACATTTGATACTTTAAATCTATTTGGGGATCTGCTAGATTTACGGTTAAGTCATCATCCAATCCCCACATCTCTTACATCTTCCCAACTTACCCAAAATCTCATCAAACTAAACATCCATTGGAACGCCGCCAGAGAAAAAAATAAAAAATAAAAATGGGCAAAAATAAATAAAAAGAAATGGGAAAAATAACAAAAAAAAATGGGAAAAAAATAAAAAAAAAAAATGGGAAAAAATAAAAAAATGGGAAAAAATAAAAAAAAAGAAAAAAAAGAGGGAAAAAAATAAATGAGGGAAGAAAACATAAACGACTGTCAAATGTAACACACGTCCGAGAAATTAGCATAACCTCAGCGAGAAGTGCGCATAAAACTTGTCTTATTACCAAAATCATTTGCCAAATAAAATCATCAAAAAAATAAAAGTAAAATTGAAAAAAAAATAAGGAGAAGAAGAGGAAGAAGAAGAAGAAGAAATCACCAATTCCATTCAGAATTCTCACATATAAATTTCAAGAAATTCAGCACTCGGCGGGCAGCGGGTGTAAAGCCCTGGACAAGAGGGGGGCAAAGGCTGGCCGGGGGAGGGG
Organism: Zaprionus lineosus; assembly: GCA_035044505.1. Lineage (NCBI taxonomy): Eukaryota > Metazoa > Arthropoda > Insecta > Diptera > Drosophilidae > Zaprionus > Zaprionus lineosus. The sequence goes on from JAWNNX010000142.1 coordinate 154,518, forward strand.
ATTAAATTGTATATCCAAATGGGGAACTACTTAAATTTAAATGAAATCACGTTCAGGCTCCGACTTCGACGACGCCAGCTACCGCAGCTCCGGCAGCAGAGGAAGTGGAGGCAGCAGAGGCAGTGGAGGCAGCGGAGGCAGCAGAGGCGTCTCCGGCCTCGGCTTTGAGGTTCTGGACTTTCTCTTTTCAAAAACGTGTAAATAACATTTTTATTGTACGTATTTATAACATTTATGTAAAGTTTCAAATGTACGACCGGCACCCACCCGGGTACAAACAGTGTCACCTGCCGACAGGTGTGACACTTTTTTTGGGACTGCGACTGCGACTGCGGCTGCGATTTGGGTTTGGGTTTGGGTTTCGTTTTCAGTTTCTGTCGCGGCTTCGGTTTCGGATTGAGATTCAGATTCAGATTTGGATTCGCGTTTTACTGACCCACATTCTGAAGGCAGGGCTCCTGGCAACAGCTCTCACCTATGAATGGCTTGTTGGAATGGCGCGGAGGGGGCAGGGAGTGGTTTGGGTGAGTGCAGGGTGGTGGCATGGGGGCGTGGCACGTCAAGCAATATATACATAAATATTAAGAGCACACGAAAAGCAACTGTGCAAATATTTTTATGTGCACATAAAACAATGGACAAACAAACAGACAGAAAGACAGACGAACGGATCGGACAGAAAGACAGACAGACTGACTGACTGACGGATAGACAGACAAACGGACAGTTTTCAGTTCTTCAATTGAAAAGACGAGTCGACCGACGGATACAGAGACAGTCCGACAGACAGTCAGGCAGACAGACAGATGACAGACAAACAGATGACAGTCAGACAGACAAACAGATGACAGTCAAACACATGACAGTCAGACAGACAAACAGATGACAGTCAGTCGATGAGAGACAAACAGTCAGAAGGCTCAGCCCGTCGAACGGAACAAAAGAATCGAAATCCAAAAATCGCTGCCTATGAAATTGTCAGCAAATGTGAAATTTTAAATAAAATTATAAATTTATGTGCGGCGCTCGACACGCGCTAAACGTGCGAGAATTTCACAAGCTACTTAGGGTGGGGCGTGGGGCGAGGGGAGGTAAGAAGAAGCGGCGACTAAGCGACGGAGTAAATGGGAGCAAAAGGAGGAAATGCTTTTGCATCTTTTAGATATATTCTGGCTGCTGCTCGTCATCTCTTTGGTCTGCTCTTTCCACTGCTCTTTACCCTCCCTCTTCTTCTCCATCTCTCTCTCTCTCTCCTTCTCCATCTCCTTCCTCTTTTTACTCTTCTCTCTTTACTTCTTTCTTCACTCAAGTGTTAACTGCAAAATTATGCAAATAAAGCGGAGTTATCATAAAAGCACAAGCATATCTCTTGGCAAACAAAAATCGAGCGGAAACACACACATGCTCATACACACACACGCACACAGACACACACACACACGCCCATTGCAGAACGCACAATGCAAACAAACAAATTTTTTGTCCAAAATGGAAAAAAAAAAAGTAATGTCTTCTCATATTTGAGAGATTCTTTTACTCAGCGTTGACTTAGCCCCGATTCCTTGTTTGTAGGGCGAAGGAGGGAGCGGGTGGAGTGGGTGGAGCGGATGGAGTGGGTGGGGTCTGATTTGTGCAGACTGAGAGAGTGCATATAGAGAGTATGGCCGGAACTTAAAGACATAAGAAGACTTAATGCAAATACTAGCAAAATATATCGCTGCCTCTTAGTCGAGCTTAAGTCCTGCGACAGTCGCCGTCGCCGTCGTCGACGCCGCTGGCAGCTTCTCTGCTCACCGTTCGCCGCCAGCCGCCTGCCACTCGCTGCTTGCTGCTCGCTGGTTGCAAGTTGTCATGCAAATCGGATTGGCTCTGCGTGGCAACGGATTACACAACTTTAGGATTGTCAATATGACTTAAGCTGCTGCCACATTGTTGCTGCCACGCTGCTTGCCACGCTGCCTGCCACGCTGACTGCCACTGTCATTGCGCCAAGAATAACAAAGCTTAACGATTGTTACAACGGCTGCCCCAGTGGCGCAGAAGCAGCGACCAAGCCAGTGGCAAGTGGCAAGTGGCAAGGGGCAGGCGGCAAATTGCAAGTGGCAAGAGGCAAGAGAGATGAACATAATAATGCCACCGCATTGGTTGCACTGCCGCATGAGGCAAGCTGATGACGTCTGATGGCAATTAGATTGTAAATTTAATTATGCGTTGCACATTTCAATTATCCTGCCGGCTAATAGGACGGCCAATTAGATGATCCTGCAGCTGAGCTCGATTGTCAATTAGGTTTTTCTCGTTCAGGGCGGAAGGAGATTTTTATGGAACATAATGCCAAGCATATGCTCGGGAGGGGGATGAGAAGAAGAGGATGATGAACAAGAAGAATAAGAAGAAAAAGAAGATGATGTAGAAGAAAGGAGGTGGAGAGGGGGAGAGGAGGAGAGGCAGCGGCAGAGGAGCTAAAAGAATGACCAGTAGACGTTGGCCAAATTGCTTCGCACTGCCCATCATTTGCATGCCAGCAACAACAACAACAGCAACAACAACAACAACAACAACAACAACAGCAATAACAGTGTTAACTACAACAACAAGAACAACTACAGTGAATACCAAGTTGGCGACGTCGACGCCTAGAAGATTTATTGAAGCATTTGACTTGATTTAGCTTGTTTATGTATTTGCCGGGCGAAACTTATGGCTGAGCATTATGGCCACAAAATGGACATGCAGGTGCATATACACACACACACACACATACACACACACAGCTATAAAGCTTATAAATGCGAGCGTGTGTGTGTGTGTGTGTGGGTGCTGCTCATCTACTGACTGTTGCCTGTAGCCCGCTTGATGTGCATCATAAATTATTTTGATGTGCGTTTTAGTTGTTGCTGCCGCTGTCTCTGCCGCTGCCGCTGCCACTGCCCCTACCTCTGCCGTCTTCTCTGCCGCTGACCCTGCCTCTGCCACTGCCTTTGCCACTGCCCCTGCCTCTGCTGCTGCTGTTGAAAAATCTGATTGGAAGCCGAAGATAGTCCAATTTGGGTTGAGGATGCAGATGCTTAAAGTTGAAGAGGGGGCGTGGCGTGACCCAAGTCTGCAGGTGTTAAATGTCTTGAGCCAAGCACCGCCCATAAATCCAATGCAGATGTGTGTATCCGAGGAATGCGACTTTAAACTGACAATCGCTCATTTAAATTGTCGACATTTGTTAATGGCCCTGTGCGTGTGTGTGCGTGTGTGTGTGTGTGGGTGTGTGTGGGTGTTTGCAAGTGGATGAGTGTTATGGGTGTACAATTGTCTCCCACTTTGATTTGATTTAAATTAATGAGCTGCTGGCCAAAGGTTAACCGCCCCAACTATAACAATATTCCAGGCACTGAGTGGTGCTTCCTCTTTCCCAGTTTATCCTTGCTGCTGTTGCTTCTCCCATTTACCCACTTTCCTTCTGCATGTCCTTCGCAGTCTCAACAAACTAATTCCAGCCACCATGCACAATCCATTAAGGTCACTTTATGTAACAGTTACTTCATGTTTTTGCCGCCGCTAATGTTTGTGTCTTGTAGCATCCACACAAAAACTCAACCAAATGCACCGTCATTCATCACAACAACAACGACAGCAACACCAACAGCAACAGCAACAGCAACAATAATAGCAACAACATCGCAGGACCAAACAAAACAACTTAAAAGCTGTGAAGAGAGCAACCGTAACTGGGACTCCAGGAGGACACTCATTTCTGCACTTAAGCGCCGAGCAACGAACCCTAACAAAAAGACACAAATGCACCACAGTAAGCACACACACACACATAAATACATAAATACACATATACAGTTATACACTTATACTTACAAACAGGCTACAGACACATCCGCACACCCTTTTGTGCGATTTTTGTGACACCCTCGCAAAAATATTTCGCTTATGCATCCCAGAAAAACTGTTAAAAAATTAAAATGCTGCTTAACAACTTTGCCGCTTGATAAATGGGCCCAAAAAGGTGTTCTTATTATCGTAACACCGCTGTTAGCCACATACTGAAAACACACACACACACACATACACACACACACACACACATACAGCTCCCTCACATTATGCAGCCCAATTGTTTATGGGCCTTTGTGTGGCCTGGCCGGCGATTTTAGCAACATCGCGACACTCTTAAAGGGCCAAAATGTCATCGTAATTAAAGTAACAAACGAGTGTGAAAGTTCAGCCCACCAAAGCACAACTAATGAATACCCTGTAAACGCATTCCTAATGACCTAAGGCACTAATTGATCATAATTTAAGCGGAAAAGCGAATGCAACTCCTTGAAGCTGCGTCTCGTCGCAGAACTCAATTAGGGCGCAATTTTTATAATCGGTCCTTCAATTTTGAAACTTTCTATTAAATTTATTAATAAATTGAAATTTAATAATTTAAGTATTTATATAAAAAATCGTTAAATATTAATAATAATAATAAGAGATAATATAGTAACTGCGTCTCAAAGAAAATTCAAAATATAAATTAGTCTCATTTTTAATATTTAAACTAATTTGAAAAGTATTATAAATAAAAAAAAAAATATTTTTAAATTTTAAATTGAATAAATAATAATTTTTTTTTTATATTATAATATAATATAATATCTACTCACTTATATGTAAAGGAAGCGTCTTCCAAATATTGACCACTTCTTCCATTAATAAAAATAATACAAATTTTTCTTTTATTAATTTGAACATTTTTTATTTATTAATTTATCAGCATTATCTTTTATATTATTACTTTAATATTTATTATTATTACTTAAAAATAATTAACTTATTCTAACTATCCCATACAATATATATAACACCTAAGCTCCCATTAATCACATTCCCAGCTTCATTCGACTTACACCTCAATTTAAGCCGAATTTCACCACTCGAACTTAAATATACCTTCACCTCAGACGCTTCGTAGGATTGCAGGGTATTTGAAACTTGAGACTTGACTTTGATGTTACCCCGTGCCTGCGGGTTATGCAAATTGATTTTAATTATAAACATTCGGGATATGTTAATGCTGAGGCTTAGGATGATTGCGGCTCAATTCAGTTGGCACTTTATATGATGACTGGCTTTTTCTGACATTATTCAAAATTATTGTTAAAATTGAATTTTTAATTTAATTTTAATTTTTATTCAATTTTAATTCAAGCATCAGCAGGTGGTCGACTTACCGCACTCATCGCACCCATCGCCAAAACAATTGACTCAAGGCGATTGTTAAGAATTCAAGTGGCCAACAATTCAAAGCCTGGCCAATCGAATGCTCACTTAGGTAAATAACTTGGTCAATTGGCTGTTAAGGATCCTGCTTGATTTTGGGCAGGGAAATCCTTTAATTTCCCTCTAAAAATTATCACAGTTTCAGTCATTTTTCAAAGACTTCAAGAGTTTTTCAAGAGATTTTCTGCTTTCAAGTGTTGAGTTGCTTGAAACTTTGCAGTGCAATAATTAAATATTTTTTAACTGCTTTTTGAATTGAATAACCAAATAAATTAATAAAAAAAATTCTAATCGATCGGATGAATTGAAATGAGCTTTAAAATGTTGTTTATTTATAAAAATGCATTAAATAATTAAAGCTATAATTAAACTATTATTACCATAAAATTTAAAATATAATAATTTAACGTAAAAAATATATAGCTTAAATAATTTATACATAACAAATAATTTAAATATTAAAATTGTGCAAAAACTGATTAATGTGGATATTTAGTAATATTTAATGAATAAATTTTTTTTTCCCCTTTTTTTTCTAAAATAACTTTATCATAGAAGTTCTTGTAATAAATAAAAAAAAAATATATATATAAACAAATATGTAATAAATAAATTATATTAAATATAAATAGCATATATTAAATATTTTATAAATATGTAAAATATAGAAAAAATATTTAAATATAGTTAAATATATTTTCATCTATATTCATTTAAAATTAAATTCATTATTATATTAAAATTTTAATTACTTTATATCAATAAAATCAATCAATAAAAATATAAATTAAATATGTGCATGAATCATTAGTCAACAATTGAATTATTATTTTAAATTTGCAATGACAATAAAAAAAAAAAATATATATATTTTTAATTTAAATTTGTTTTTAAATCTGAACTTTCTTAATTCAAATTTTGTTACACACGATAGAAAAGTAAATGTTAAGTCCGTCCTTAAGAGCGAATGAAATGGACTATATTAATTTGACAAACAATTAAAGGACGACAGTAAAAAAATGGGTGTCCTTTAGTGATTTTATCCTTGTCAATGTCCATGGTGAAATGGGCGTGGCTGTCAGGGACACTCATAAGGTCATAACTAATGATAATGGCTCACTTAATATGCCGGACTCTTAAAATTTATTTCATTTGCACAACAAACTTTTATGCTGTACGTGAGTGTGTGTGTGTGCGTGTGTGTGTGTGTGAACACATGGGTATACATGCATATGTATAGGTTTGACTTTAAGGGACCAAAAAAAGATGTGTGCTGTGTACATGTGTGTGTGCGTGTGTGTTACAACAGGGGCAACCAATAGCAACTGAGCTCATTTACAGCCTCGAGCAGGCAGTATCCTGTAAGGATAATGAATAATGACAACAATAATAAAACTGTTGTAGTTGTGAAAATATAAATGACAACATTATTAACGGGTGAGTGGGAGGATCTCCAGCCAGCTCCTGCTCCTGCTCCTGCTCCTGCTCCTGCTCCTGCTCCTGCTCCTGCTCCTGCTCCTGCTCCTGCCCAACCGTTCGCATGTCCATTGAAAATGATGTCATTAAATTAAAATAAAACTGGCATAAAAGATGATGACTCCATCCCAGGCACCGACAAAATTATACACTCACTTCTATGAGCCGAGATGGAAAACAAATAAATAATTCAAATTAATTTACTTATGTCTTTACACTTAGCCATGCCTTAAGTGGCTTTTGTTATTTAATACAAATAATTATAATTTTCTTAATTGAATAATAAATTCATCACATTTCGTGATTCATTGAAAGTCGAGTAAAACTTGATGTTCCTTCATACCCTACAAAACAACAACTCACGTGTGGGGGGAATACTTGATTTCAAAGGGCATGGCAAATGAGAGCAGCTAATGAGTAAAAATGCAAATAGAGCAGCCCTCCCGCCGCATATGATGGACTATCGGATATCCTTGAAATAAATCGATGAAAATTCAATTTAAAAATGAAGCAAAGGCGCAGAAAAGAAAACTTCCTCGATTGCCTCAGTTTCATATTATTTATCGGTTATTCATTACAGTTTGATATCGATATTTAAAAAAGTTATCGATATACAAAAATATATATTTTTAAAATAAATTAATCGATATATGAAATATACTAAAATAAATTATATAAACCAGTTTAAACATATTTTAATCCCCGCTAAGGCGAATTGCCTCAGTTTGTGGTATATTTTAGGTATATACTATGCATAAAATACTAGTAAAATATATACTAAAAATAATACAGCTTACATCTCAAACCATAACATACTCACACACACGTCTAAAACAACCACATTAATCGTGATATCCTGGGTACAGGATATCATAAAAAACCGTCAGGTAATAAGCACCCAGAGATACAACGGGATAACAACAAAAAGTGCAACAACAACAAGAAACGTGAATGGCATGATTTTTAATGAAATGAAATATAAATATATCCATATAATATAAACATTTACATATATTTATGTGTGTGTCTGTGTGTGTGTGTGTGTGATCAGGACAATGAATGATAATAAATTGAAGTGCCACTAACGAAAGGGAAACATGGCGTATGCGTGACGCTGACAATGACGACGACGATTACGGTTATGATTGTGATTGTGATTACGATAACGATAACGACGACGATGACGATGACGATGACGATGACGAGGACGATGGCAACGACATGCAAATAATTATCAAAAAATATTTGAAATAAACTAGCAAACATTAGCAAGCACGTAATGTGGCCAAGCATGTGCATGTGTGTGTGTGTGTGTGTGTGTGTGTGTGTGTGTGTGTGTGTGTGTGTGTGTGTGTGTGTCTAGATAAAGCTGCAAGAGTATTAGTGTTCAGTAGGGCGTTCCACAACTTCTGACCGCAATCCGTAACCACACGCATTTGCTCTAATTAATAGACCGACCCAACCCACCCCCCGCCCCTCGCAACCACCGCCCCCAAAAAAAAGGGGAAGCCACACATCTTTGGACTTGGCTTCCGTGTGGACACGAAATGTGTCATAATTTTCATTTATGGTCTAGAATTGTGGGCATGTCGCATTTATTATGATTTAATTTAATAAATTACAACGGCTCCAAGAAAACCAAAAAAATAAAAGGAAAAAAATAAAAAAAGAAAAAAAAAGGATACAAAAATGTGGAATATAAATTGCAGCGACAAGGGTTCAACACGCAAACGGAGGTGCCAAGGACCTTCCGACATTTTAAACTGCAAAGCTAATTATAAAATAATTTGCCACATGCGAAAGGGTTGCATGCCACACACATGCGATGGGGGTGTGCCTATGTCTGTGTGTGTGTGTGCGCTTGTGGCTGGAATTAAGCCCATTCCCTCGATTTGAAGGCAATGCCTAGTGTCAATTTTGGCATGGAGTGCCATAAATGGTCCTTGGACAATAGTTCCCCCGCCCATCACAGTTTTCAGTCATTGTCGTTTGACCTGGAGTAACATTATGAGTCCTTGGACAATTACTCATCCAATCACTGATTACATTATCAAGGCTCAAAATGGGTCAATGAAAATGGAAAGTGAGAGAAATGATTAAAATTCCTAAAGTGGGGACAATTAAATGATTGTCCTTATATAATATTCTCTTTAATAGCGCCTCTGGCCATGAATTGAAGGATCATAATTTTGTTATTTTTTTATTATTTCACCCCCGGTTTTATGTACCAGAAACCCATAATAATCTTTATCGGCCTATTCTACGGGCATTAAGATTTGTAACGTATCCCCATAAATGCAACACTCGAGGAGAGAAAATGGCATGATTTTTAAGTGTGTCTGTGACGCATTTAAGCCGCACACTTCACTGGTGATGAGACCACACACAACACAACAAACACACACACACACACACACAGCCCACTGTCCAGCCCAACAACTGACAGAACAAACAACAACAGTCACAGTCACAGTCAGAGCCCAGAGCCCAAACTCAGAACCCAAACTCAGAACCCAAAGCCATATCAAGATCTCCAGATATAAGATACGAATTTAATGTGCAGCGTTCGCAATTTTATGGCAAAAACAATTAAGAATGCGCATAAGTGAGTGTGAAGGACTAAGAAATACCCTGTAGTCAGCAGGAGCATTTTCAAGTACAGCCGGACGGTCACCTTCAGGTCACACTGTAGCCTGTAGCCAATTGGAATCTTTTAGTAACAAACCAAGTCCTGGCTTTGGCTTTGGATTTCCCTCACATGCAATAAAACAATATAAAATTTAATAAACTATAAAATGCGAGAGTAATAAATTTCAATGTAAAGACGAGGGTCATGCACTCAAAAATACCCTGTAACAAGAGTTGGTGTATCCTTAGTCAGAATTTTTGGAATGCGTGTCTGAAGTAGAAAATATGCAATAATTTGTGCCCAATTGATTTAAATTAAAAAAAAACTAAAAAAAAATAAATTAAAAAATTTTATAAAAAAAAATAAATCAAATTTATTTTTAATGAAATAATTGATTTAAATATCAAGGGATTGTCTTCAAATAAACAGGAGTTATTTTAATTAAAATTCAAAGTATTCGATAATAAATCGAAATTATAATGTAAGGTAGTTGAACGCCGAAGTATAAATGAATTTAATATTAAAATAAAAAAATATTTTAAAATTTACTTATAAAAGTAGAATAATATAAATAGAATTTTTAAGATAGCTCCAAGAAAGCAACAAATTTTATCAACTGCTTTTTTAAAAGCAAAAATAAAAAAATCGCAAAAATAAAAATTTTCTTAGAAAAAATTAATTTTTTAAACTTATTTATTATTAAAAGAATTTAGCACAATTTTTTCTGTATTACCAACATTGTCTCCCATACAATATACCCCATTTCGAAAAATCCCGCAGTATCTCAGTCTGTGAGGTATTTCCCCAATGCATTGAGGGCCCGAGCACCTGTAGAGGTTCGCCTTGTGGCACTTAACGGACGCCCTTAAGTTCAGCCGTAGCTGATCAGTGGGAAGACCTCTTGGTGTCTTTCGATGGGGATAGGGAACTCATAAAAGGCAACTTTAAGAATCGTAAAATACAAAATAATGAAATCAAAAATAGCAGAAAATGAAAACGTAATGAAATCATCTAATTATAGCCAAGTTGCCAAGTTGCCAAGTTGCGAAGTTGCCAAGTTGGCTAATTCGGTTAGCCCTGCAGTACGGAAATGCCACAAACACTTGTCCTTGCACTCGTCGTCGTCAACACTTCTCGATGGTCCTCCACATCTTTGAGACATCCTCAAGACCGACACGTAGCTCTAAGTATGACAATCTATGACCATTACGGATGCTCCTCTGCCCGCTGCTGACCAACACCCAGGGCAGAGGAGCAGCAGTCAGGCCGGTGGCAAGTGGCATGTGGCCAGTGGCAGTGGTTGAGTCTAAGGCTGAGCCAGTGGTGGAGGCGGAGGCAGTGGCAAGTGATGCAAGTTCTCTAAATTTAGCTACAACTGTTGCAACAACTGCGCCTTTTATGGACTTTTTGATCTTTAACCAAAGCGATGACTCCTGCTCATGTCTGACCGACTGTGCGTTCGACTGACTGTCTGTCTGACCGACTGATTGTCTGCCCGACTGATTGTCTGCCCGACTGACTGTCTAACTCTCTGACTGTCAGACTGTTTGTCTGACTGTCTGTCTGTCTGTCTTTCGATTTGTATGTTTCCCTGTTCATTCGACTGGCCGTCAACAGCTTGCTGAGCGCTAATTGTCCTTTGGCATTCCTTCTCGTCATCATCGTCCGCCGCGGCTGCTGCTGCCGCTGCTGCTGCCACTACTCCTGTTGTTGCTGCTGCAGCTGAGAAGAGTTCTAAAAGTCTGTCTGGTAAAGGCCTTCAAGAGCAACAACATTTATAATTGGTATTTTAGCGTCCTTTGTGTCTATATTTAGATCTGCAACATGGGGCAAACGGCTTGATTATGTTGCTCAAATTACAGTAATTTGCTTTAAGTAGACGCTGCACATTTGTGGGCCAGGAGCTCATTGAGTGCTTCGGCTTAAGAGCTTGTAACTTTCGTTTGTGAAGAGTTTTCAAAGGAGTTTCAATTATTCTTGTCTCATAAAGCACATAAAAATCTATGTACATATATATCTTTATATATATAAAAATGTATATATCTTAATATTGGCCGATAATTCATCGGAAAGTAAAAGTTGGCAACATCTGCGGACGGCGAAGCGTTTTAAATGCAAATTTTATTATACATAAATTATGAAGCTTGTACAGTAGATTGGAACGATATAGACAGGGGGGAAGAGGCGGAGAGGGGGGAAAGGGGACATAGCGGGCGGAGGATGAAGAACCAAAGTGCTGAGAGCATAATGAAGAAATCACCTGGTGCCCACACAATTAACATAAATGCCTAATAATTGTTTATGCCCATTAATTACGCCATTAAAAGGGGCGTGTTGCCAATGAAAACCTTATCGCCAATACAAAAGCATAAACAATTTTCCGATTTATGTTTTCCATTAAATGTCTTCTTAAATTAAATGTATGCAAAGCACACACACACACACACAGGCACACTCGAAAGCACACACCTGGGCCAGCAGATCATGAGAAAGTTGCGATTTTTTATCGCCGCGTAACCATCTCCAAGTATCTGGAACGGAATAGTTTAACCAAGCTGAAGCTGAAGCTGAAGCCTAAGACAAAGTCCAAGTCCAAGTCCAAGTCCAAGTCCAAGTCCAAGCACAAGACCAAGTTCAAGTCCAAGTCAAAGACCGCCTTCCAACGCTTCTCGGAAGCTGTCACCAGAGGGAACTGATGTAGATAAGCATCGCCTAGCCACGACTTGGACAGGTCATGTTGCCTGGACTTGAACTCTCAAATGTTAATTTACAGAGGCTCAAATTAGCACAGCTTCCAAGCTTTAGTACAACACTAAAATACAGACTACTTAAATAATCAGCAGGGAAGGTCGCATTATAAATGTGCTAACTCAAATTTAAAGTTCGAGATAAAGATACTTTGATTTAGATACTTAGATAAATAGCTACAGATTCACCCCACAGCGAAGGTACTTAGATTCTGAGATACTTTGATAATTAGAAGACAATTAGAGTTTAAGGAGGGGAATTACTGGGATATATATAAGCTTAGATACTTAAGACTTTAATACTTCAGTTTTCAGATACTCAGACGGGGAAGGGAAGGGAAGGAGTTTAATCTTCAGATACCAAGTACTCAGATGTAGCTTCGTTTTCATAAGCAATCAGAAAAATTATAAATTAAATTAAAAGTCATTTTGGAAACTAAATAAAAATATACAAAATAGAGATGCCATTTTTAAAGCATTCGAGAAATAAGTCATTTCTATGTATCCCATAAGAAAACGTAATCTATGCTTTTTCATTTCTTATAAGAAAGATAATAAAAATCTAATCTATTCTTTCCCTTCATCAAAAAGATTTATAGCTCAATCATCTGATGACTTATACAAGAGGAATTGTATGGTCTGAGCGAAATGTATGATTCTCTCAGAGCTGGCGGTATTTCTTAAGTCGTAAACCTCAAAAAAGATACAACAATAAATACTCAAAAAATACCCTACAATCATTAAAAATGTATTAAATGTGAGTTGTACATTTTGCATAAGAAGTGCGTAACGAAAGACTTGTAAAAATATAAAAACATTAATAATTTTAGTATTAATATAATATGAATTTTATTTTTTAAAAAATACATTAATTATTTTGAAATATAAATAATGAATAAAATAATTTAAAAATATATTAATAATTTTAATATTATATTAAAAGTATATTTATTATTTTGAGTTATAAAATTATTTTAAGTTATAAAAACAAATGATAAATATATTAATATAAACATATATAAATAATTTTAGTATAAAATAAAAAATATGTTACAAATTATAAATTTATTATAAATTATAGAAAAAAAATAGTTTTTGTTAAATAATTGAAAAAAAAAAATAACTACAAATAAAATTAAAATAAATATAAATTTCATAATTAAAAAAATTTATATATGTAATTAAATAATATGATTTAGAAAAAGTAAACAAAAATTTAGTTAAACGCCTACAAATATTAATAATAATTTTAAGAATAATAATTACAAATATTATATATATTCTAAGTAAATAAATATTCTTATTAAAACATTTCCTAAGAAAACTCGATTAGTCGGAAAGTTGTTCAACTTCAATAAATAAATAAAATATCAAAGAGATTGATTAAAGGGTATACTGTAGTCAGTCATTAATTTTCACGCCCAGCTTTATCATTTGTCATTTGCCCACCTTCCGCATTCCTGTAACTTGTAAAATGGCAGCTTCTGTACTTCTTTTTTTGTTTAGTTTAATTAATTTGAAAAATAATTGTAAAGAGTATTTGCTAGTGTTGTATACCCTGAAGAACTATCCGACATTTTTCCCACTATTAAATCAGACTTTTTATATGTCTTGTTCAATCTTAATGACAAAATCTCCTCCGCCAATTTTGGTCAGTGCCCCAAAACAAAGCCGTCAAATCGGTTTAGTTTTAATTACAATGCCCGTTGCCTTAGCCAACCGGTTTTACCGTTGGCTCCCAAGTTCAAGTTAGATATATATACATAATATATATCTATATATATGTATGTATGTATATAAGTGTACGTAAACAGATTCTCGTTGCTTAAATCAATAAGCAAACGGCAACTGCCGCCTTTTCAATTGTATCCCATAGATACATTCATACGACGTCTGCGTCGACGTCTGCGTCGGCGTTGCCGGTGGCTGAGTGAATCCGGCAAATTTGTCGGTCAGTGGCACAAAATTTGGGTAGGGTGTGCGTAAAAATAAAAAAAAAATAACAAACGTAAAAAATGTAAACAAGACAACAACAAAAATTACAAAACACCAATGAAAAGTGCGGCACGTCTGGGACAAGTTAATAAAAAATTCCAAAATCGTCTCGGCCTGGGCGAGTTTTTGCACTGGATTTAGTTTTAATGGGCAGTCTTTAACATATATCCATATATATATCCAAAATATATGCAGATATCCACCTCACATATACACATATATCCACCTATATTCGGATATGTCCATGTTCATACCTCCGCGGTGTCCCTCATGTGGGTAGCTGCTTGATTATTGTGGTTTTTGTTTTGTTTATGTTTTCGCATTATTTACTTTGCTCTTCTCTTGTTTTGGTAATTTCTCAATAATAATTAATTTCGGGAGAGGGAGAACTTTCTATTAGCTGCCGTCACCATCGTCGTCATTCCCATTGACATCGTCCTCATCAGCATTCGCTCGAAGAACCCAACGGTGAAAGTTCTCTGCTTCCCCAATTCACATTACAAGTATGTAAATATGTGTGCTTGTATGTGTGTGTGTGTGTGTGTGTAGCCCTTGGATTCTGGTCAAGGCCCCCGTAACAGCATTTATGTACCTTATCCAGAGCTTCAGCGCTCAAGTAGAGGGAATTTCTTTTGATTTGCTTATCTTCAGACGAAAAAGACACAACAATTTACTTAACTGTTTTTAGAATACATTTTGTAATTTTATTCTCCACAATTATTCTGCATTGCATGTGTGTGTGTGTGCGAGTGTGTGTGTGTGTGTTCTTGATTATTTAATTCGTGTTCCGACTTTGAGCGAGCCGCAAGCCATGACTCATTGGATGCTGAGGGGCACTTGTCCGGCGAGGAGTGCTGCCTTCTAAGAATTTTAACGCACTTTTGCAATTTTGTTGATTTTTTATTCATTTTTTTTTCTCTCTTTTGCTTAAGTTTAAAAAAAAATGTTTTAAAAAAGATATGTTTATTCGTTTTGTCGAATTGGGTTACGAGATGGCGGGATTTTTGCCTTTTCAAAATTTATTCGCCAAAGATGACATGAAGATGATGATATTGACAGAACGACTGGGAGTTCATTAAGCGAGTAACGGGTTTCATTTCGAATCAGGATATTTTTAGACCTCCATCTCAGACATAGAAAAGGATGTTTAATAAAGTCTCCGATTTCAGATATGAATATAATAAAATATATACAGATTATTGCTGCAAAGGATAATACTATACGTTATTATATTCCTAGAATTATGGGTTAAAATTGTTTTCTCTTTTGTCCTTGCAATTCCTGGAAATATCAGGATATAAAATAATTCAAACCTTCACTTTTCACTTTGCCACAAGCCTCAAGGTAATTCCATTTTCCAATCAGAGAATCGAATTATTTTGCACAATTTTCATACCTCCTTTCAGGATTTCGCATATCTCCTTTCCAAGGATCGCTTTCAATACCCAAACCCATTGGGCGTGGCAAATTTAAATGCATTATTGTAACTGTTAATGGCGCACAGCTAAGGGGGGGAAATATTATATAAAATGCCTCACAAATTTCCCGCCTTCTCCCGCTCCCCCTCCCCCAACCACTCCTTCTGCAACAATCCCTACCCCATCCACCATTCCCTCACCCATCTGCCGAGGCATTTGAGCAAATTATTTGCCACACAAAATGACCCGACTAAATAATCTTAATAAAAAATAAAAATCATCGAACTCCGTGGGGGGCAGTTGGGAAATTTGATTTTTTTTTGTATTTCGCAGGAGGCAAGAAAAGCGCAAAAATGGAAAATCTGTGCAGCAGACGCCTTTTTCAAAAATGCTCCAAATGCCGACTGCCGAGTGCCGAGTGCTGAGTGGTGAGTGCTGATTGTGGGCGTGGCAATATTGAAAATGTTCACATTATGATAATTTAATGCGTGTGATTATTGAAAATCATAATAATATTTTTTATGGGCCAACAGACAGACGTGGACTTAGCGACGTTTTCCCTTAAGGAGTTGTTCTTCTTGTTGTTGTTGTTGTTGCCGTTGTTGCTGTTGTTGTTATCGCTGTTGTCGTTGTCGTTGTCGCATTATTATTGTTATTACCAGGACACATTTATTTGATCAGTGCCAAAGTGCCAATAATTCGAAACAATTTATTATTTTGGCATTTGTGTATCACACACATACACACGCACGCACACGCATACAAACACACACACAGACACAGATACATAAACACACACACATACAACTACACGCTTGGCCTGTCTTGGCCATTTACAAATGCAAATCACGTGCGCGCGTAAAGAGCCAAAACAGCAGCAACAACAACACCAACAGCCTCAACAACAAGCGAAGCATCAACATCAAAAACAACAACAACAACAACAGCAGCAACTCCAACAACAACAATAAAAGCAACAAGAACAACCTCAAGCAGCACCTGTGCCATAGGCTTAAGATACAGATACAAAGATACGCAGATACATCGATGTGGAGTTATAGATACCCAGCAACCGCTGTCACCAGTGCCATCTCCACCTTCATGTCACCCCGCCCCAGCCCGCCCTACTCCCTCCACCACCCGCCCACCATCCATCCGCCAGCCATTGCTATTGCCATTGCCATTGCCATCGCCCTCGCAGCGGGAGCAATATTGAAATTTCCTCATCTCTGGAATAGGCGTTTATGAGGCAGCCTATTTTCCAGAGGAAAATCACGGGAAAATCTCTTAGCTCGTCGTCAGATAAAAGAGAATTTAAATTTTATACGCACCCAAGGAAGTTCCTCGATGAGACGATGAAATGATGTCTCAAAGAAAATGCGGCTGTCGGAGTTTTTCGCAGCGCTTCGCAGCGCAGTTGGAATTAATTTCGCGCCAATTTTTTTATCTTTATGTTTATGGGGCATATCGGTAGCCCGCGGGGGCTGGCATGGGGGAGAGGGGCGGGTGTATTTCAATTTGAGTGGCAAACACAAATCACTGCACGTTCATCGACGATATGGCAAATTGGCTATCAGCAGGGCTTAGATGATTAGTACAACGATCTTCTAGGTTCACAGTATGGAATGGGCGATGGACGATGGGCGATGGACGATGGGCGATGGACGATGGGCATGGGAGAGGTTCAATGAACCCCCGCAAAGCAGAATAAAAAACAAAGCAAAGGGTCGACTAATTAAAGTCACATGAATCACCTGTTGCTGCACCGCGAGACGCGGATAAGATGCTGCTGATCGGCCGCTGAGTTATGCGTTATGTAAACAATAACAATAACAATCGTTTTCCGCGATAAATCAACCAAATGGGGCCCAAAAAGCCAAAGAACAAGCTAAAGCAGCCAAAGACGCCAGCAGCAACAAAAAAAAACGCCAAATGAGTAACTGCAAAACTGAGGCAAGCAAAGCAAATCAACAGCCGAGGGAAACCCCCAGGCAGGTGGGGGAGCAGCCGCTGGCGAGTTGGCGCGCTGGCGAGCGTTCTGCACACTGGCCAATCAGCAGCGCCAAAAAAAAAAAAAAAAAAAAACAAAAACAAAAACGTTAAACGTTTACACTGCTGACCAAGAACCAGAAGCAGCGCCGAAGTTTTTTGCCCGCTTTTGGCCAAAGAGGCGGCCGGCAGAAACCAGAATCGCAGAAAGAGAGCCGCAAATACAAAGCGCAAAGTCAAATGCCGGCAGCGAGCGCAGTCGACGTCGACGTCGACGTAAAGATTCCCCCATTTACAAGCGCAGCAAGCAAACGCTTACAATTTGTGCCAGAACGCTGCAACGCCGACGTCGGCAGAAGCGTCAGCGTCAGCGTCAGCTTCAGCGTTGGCAGCGCAACGCAGGGCTTTTTCGCACAGCAAATTAAAAGCCGCGAAAATCGTTTGCGTCTCAGTTTTCAGAATCAAAAGCTCTCGCAACTGAGGCAGCCGCGCAGCCGCTGTCGCTGTCGCTGTCGCATTCGCAGTCGCAGCTGCTAACTCTGGTGAGCAGAAAAGAACATCATTAGCTACATCATTATGAACATCATTATCATTAGCAGAGACCAAAAGAAATTTTCGAGCGGGACACGAAGGTATATAAGAACCTGGCCCTCCGATCCATTCAGCAAAAACTCTCGTCTCGGTCACGCGTGCGTGGATTCAACTCAAGCTCTGGAGCATAGAGCCTGTAGAGTGCATATATCCTGCGGCAGGATATGCGGAACGCATTTGTGCAGTGATTATTAAAATTAAAGAAAAAAAACATTTTACAAAAAATACCCAAAAATTTTGTCAATTGAAAATAACAAATTGTGCAAATAAAAAAAAGTGACAAAGAATAAAAAAAAAAATAAATATTTTAAAAAAAATATTTTACATAAATAACAATTTAACATTTCAAATTTTGTTCTACTGGTGAGTGAAAAAAATTAAAAAAATTATTTAAAAAAAATTTTTAAAATTAAGTTAAGTTATGAATTTAAAGAAAAAAGAATTTGTTGTGTTTCAGTTATAAAGAATTAAAGTTTTTTATAAAGTGAAATAATTAAGGATTTTTATTTCCCGGCAGTGGGAATAAAATTAATTTTCCAACTGAGAAAAGTGCAGCAGAATTTCTTGCGTTTAAAATTTAAATTAACTGTTAAAGTTAATAATTAAAATTTATAATTAAAATTAATAATTAAAATTAACTATTCAAATTAATAATTAAAACCAATTGTTAAAATTATTTATTAAAGATGATAATTAAAATTAATTATTAAAATTAGTAATTAAAATAATTACTAAAATTAATTATTAAAATTAAAAAGCGATTTTTAAAAATTCCATTTTGCTACTCAGAACTTTCTTTTGTTAAAAACTTAATTTAAAAATTCGTTTTTATTGTGTGTGAACTGCTTTCAAAATACTCCGGGGCTTTGCTTGTGCTCAAAAGTAATGCTTCATTAAGAGTGACGATGATGAAGAAATCATGAATCAATTAACAGGGATTTTTTGCACCTGAAGTCTCTGTCCTTTACTTTCTTCAAGAACTGAAGGTGACTTCGGAGTTTTTTTTCACTTTCCTGTAAATTTAATTTAATTTAAAAATCTCCCCCGTAAAAGTGTTCTTCCCATTGGATTCGAGTAATCAAAGTTCTCTTCTGACTTATTTCTTTCTTCCTTTTTTATGGATGAAAGGAACATCGAGAGATATCCTTAAAGTGTGTCAATGGCTTTAAAAATTTTATAAATCTGATATTTTTTTTATTCTTAACAAAAATTACTTCAATAAATGTGAACAGTCCAAAAGGAAAAAAATAATTTTCAGATGTGGTATCCTTTAAGTTAACTTTTGTCCTGAAATATCTTATTCGAAGAAAAGTCCTTTCATTGAATACCTTTACTTAATTTATTTAATTTTATTTCGTATTCCAAAATTTTCACCCTTAAATATTTCATTTCCAAATAAATTTTCTTCCCCATGAGAAATTCTTTTCAAGTATTCGAAACTTTAATTGATTTAGTATTTGTATCCTTTTTAAGGAAGTTTTTGCACAATATTCACCCAAATATTCTGTAACATAACAACATGCACACACACACATATCCCCACACACAGATACTGCCAGCAGTGGCACTCGGAACATTAAGTTAGCAAAAAATGAAACGAAAACAAGACAACCTTTTGGGTAGCACTAAAAGGTCCAGTTTCGCCAGTGTCTAGTCGGGAGAGTGCCCCACGCAGCGGCATTTATCTCATTTTATGTCATTCTAAAACCTTCATCAACGCGTCGGGCGAGGCCATAAAAAGAGGACCAAGGAGTGCGACTCCTGAGCGCTGCAAAACGCTGTAAAAACTGAAAGGGCTGCAAGTCAACGCGACTCAATCAAAATAGCCAGAAACTCCAGCTCCAAAATAGACCCTCACTGCTAGCTACTACTGAGTGTACTTAAAGGGTGTAGACGGAAGGACGATGTGAAGAAGGGAGTGGCGTGGAGTCAGTGAAAAAACCTCAAAGTCTTCAAACTGTAGCTCAGAGGCAAACAAAGCCATTAAACTACAGCGCTTTAATAGACTTTTATTGTTGAGCAGCCCAAGACACGCACAACTTAGAGTCAATTTGGCTGAAATGAGGGATGGAGATGTGAATGGGGAGATGGGGAGATGGGGAGAAGGGGAGATGGGGGGCGGTGATGGTGAGGGGAAGCATGAAAATAAAAAAGAACTTGCACGCATTTCAAAATTGAAGTTCCCTTAGCATTCGATCTGTTGTCGGTAGTCGGCACTTGGCAGTCGGGAGACGGTAGGCGGGTGACGGGTGGTGCGACACGGGAGTCCATCTGCATCCCCGAGTCCATCATAGTGGAAACAACAATGTAATGTTTAATTGACACCATTGTTCGGGCAACACTTTTTGCTCCATTTAACATCGTGGATGGTGATGGCGATGGCGATGGCGATGGCATTGGTGATGGCAATGGTGCTGCCCATTGACAGGCAAAAGGAGATAACGACCAATGGCATGGGGGGGGAGAGTGGAGGTGGGGACTTGAACCGGCGGCGTACATCCCGGCTAACCCGACTGTCCGTGTCAGTGGGCAGTCCATCATTCACTTGCCCTGCTGCGACACTTTTGCCTCGATTTAAAATAGGAGCAGGAGCAGAAGCAGAAACTGAAGATAGAGAAGGAGCAGAGGCAGGAGCGGATGAGGCTGAGCATTGGCTTTGGATGTGGATGTGGATGTGGAAGTTGTAGCTATAGCAGTCATCATCATTCAGTGAACAGTCGCCAATTCCTGGCACGTCGTTCAAATTATTATTATGCGCAAATCGCAAAGGGATCTGTGGAACTCAATGGCTATACAAGGAGTAGCTCCGAGTTTGGGCTGCCACTCGACTAGACAATCAAGAAATTTAAATTTGATTCGTTCCTTAAACTGTCCAAGGAACAAAAACAACAATGACCACTCAAGTGTCAAATCTAGGGAACAAAATTATTATATATTGAACTCTATATATACCATGCATATATATATATATGTGTGTGTGTGTGTGTATGTATGTAAATATACATATTTATTATATGTACATGTATTTGTATATTTATGTGTAAATATGTTTGTATTCGTTCCCACACTTTAATCCAAGGATTCATGTGCCGACATTGTAACTTTTTGCTCCTCGACTTGTAGATTTTTAGTTTACTTGAACACCGAATTCTTAATACCCTTCCTCTGATCCGATAGATAAAACTGATTGTTTTTTTATTTATCTCAAGAATCTTCTCAACACTAAAAATAATTACTTAAAACTTTAAAATTTTTTTATGCTTATATTTAAACTAAAAGAAAAAAAAAAAATGTTGGAGGTTTTTTCTAAATTTTTTTTTCTGTTTTGTAAGTTGCATTTTTCTAGGGTTTTTGACTCTCTTAAAAAAAAAATTAAAGGAATAAAATTATTTAAATTTTTAATGTGTCCTTTGAATCTGAGTTTAATAAAAGCTTCATGCATTAAAAATTCCTTTTGCAAAAAATATTTAAAAATGCCAAAAGTTCCCTAAAATCTTATATAATATTAAAGGTTCTTAAGTCGCTTCTTAGATGATATTTAATATTTTAAAAAATATTAAATTTTTTCTCTGTAATTAAATTAATGTAAGGCAGAGTTTGGCTCCTGTTCTCAACTTAATAAAAGTCGAAAAATCTAAGGAATAAAAATTAATACTAAATTTAAGTAGAACTTAGAGTTGGTTTGATTTTACTTATTTTTAAATATAGTTAAAAAAACTATAACTATTTTTATAATAATTAAATATATTATTATTAATTATTATTTATTTATTAAATTTAAATCTCATATATTTATATGTGAATTATTAGCATTTAAATGGATTAAAAATGCGCCAAAATCTCCCCAAATCTCAACCATCACCCGGTTAAATATTTGAAGTGTGCAAATAGCTGCTCCTTTCGAGTGTAGGGTATCTGAGAGTCAAGTGCACTCGACTGAAGCATTTTCTCGCCTCACATTTTTTCTTTAGTTTTTTACTTTGTTGATTTGCTGTCTGCTCTCTTTGCCAATTTGCTTGGAATTCTGCTTTAGTTTTCAGCGATTTTCATAAATTAAATTGTTTGTCGCAGGACAACATCGACAGCAGCAATGGAAGCTTCAACGACTGCGACAACGACGCCGACGACGCCGACGACGCTGACGACGACGACGGCGACAATGTTGACAACTCGTTTGACATTTACGCCCAGATTTATGCATGTGGGCGATGGTAGTTAAGTGTCTGCAGGTAGCTACTGCTCAGTGCCGCCCCATAAATCAGTCATTTGTGTGTGATGGGCAGGGCTGTGAGGGGCGTGGCATGTGGCGGCCTTGGGCGTACATTGAACGTAACGTCCACAACTCTGACAGTTTCCAAATCTACGCGTTATCCTTTTGTGTGACTCCATTCACCGGCAAAATTTCACCTGACGAGGCGCTTTGACGCGCACAGGTGAATAAGTGAGCTGAAATGATGCCACCCTCCACCCCCACACCCCCACCCGCTACACACTCCTACCTTCATTCATCCACCTACTCACACGCCCCTGAATCTTGACAAGCAAGCCCCCAATGAGTTCGTCTGCCCCGCCTGTCCGTCTGTCTGCCTGTCCGTCTGTCCGCCTGTCTGCCCGTCTTCTCGCCAAGTTGATTTATGTTTATGAGCTTCATTTGTTTAATTTGAGCTTTGGGGACACAGGCGACACTTCTCCCCAAGGATGTTGCCGCCTTGTGGCATTATTAATTTGATAAGCATCGCTACTCAGGGAACTCACATATCTCAAGTTTATCCAAGGCGGTTTCTGGGCAACGCGCAAAAGTTACGCATACGCACCGTCGCCTCTAATCTCTCTAATCCGAATATCAACTATAAATTCGCACGCATTTCTTTACCTATTCTAGACTTTCTTTTGTGCTCCTCATTTGCATAGATAAGCATCGAGAAAAAAGACGAAAGAAAGCTGAAAAGACACAAAGCCAAATTATGTGTGAACGTAAACAGATCAACTTGGCATCATACTAATACCAGACATATAGAAGATTAGATACTCTTCGCGATTATAAAAAAAATTAATAATAATTTAAAAAATAAATTTTAAATTTCAATTCATTTTTTTTTTATTAATAATTTTATTCCATAAAAAATGCGTAAAAAAATTTATTTATTCCTTTCTTATAAAAAACTTAATTTTAATTCCACAGCAAAAATAAATTCAAAATTTAAAATTAATTTAAATTTATAGTTATTTTTGTTTTTGTTATTCTTTCAATTAAAATTGTGTTGAATTATTTTTTCTTAACTTTTATTCATTTTGACATTTTTAAAGCATAGTAAAAGCCTACGGATTACGCATTATGACGAGGCTCTTTTGAAAATGACTTTATTATTGCCATAAACTCACTTAATCTCCACTTCTGTTATAAAAGTTTTTAACTATCAAAAGGATTTAAGGATTTTTTTTATTTTTTATGCGTTGACAGACAAGTTTTCATATTAAGTCTCAGTTCACTTTATAAACAGGTATTATTCCGAATTAATCACTTGGAAAGCACAAAGGCCCATAAAAAAATATTAGACTATAAAAAGTATAAATAAATTTTATAATCTGATCTAAATTATAAATAGCTTTAGGCATTTATTGTTGGTAAAGAAATCAATTATTTTATAGAAAATAAAATTGATATAAAATGTTGAGATGAGTGTAAAATTTAAAATAAAAATTAATGTAATATATTAATATAACATTAAAAATAATAATAATAATAATAATAATAATATATTAAAAAAAATAAAAAAAGTCCAAAATAACTTATAATCTCGTGGGAATCGATGTACCCTTCAAGTCACGCTCCATTTGTAGAGTGTTGAAAGGCTTCATAGGCGCAGCCCAAATTGAAAAAAAAAAAATATGCGTAATTTATTAATTTAAATTCCACACATAAAGCAGCATAATATTTAAATAATATTTACACCGCCTCAATGAAAAGAAGCCAAAAAGAAATATAATAAAACTAAATAAAGTCCAAAGAAAAGAATCAAGTTAAAAGAGGAAAAAAAAAAAAGTGAAATGATTTCTCTGCTATTGGCCATTACGCATTCTGATGTCTATCAGTTGGCCAACAGCTCACTTGTCACTTGTCCGGTCCAAAATTTATGCTAATTTTATATGTCAATTATGTGCCAATAAGCACAAGTAACTGGTGGTAGGGGGAGGGGATGGGGATTGGGATTGGGATTGGGTTCTGAACAGAATTTGCAGGGGAGGGTCCGCTGTAGTTCATAAATTTTTGTAGGCCACGTTGAACGAAGGCAAAGTCCAGCTGCTTCTCATGTGTAAACATGATTTGTGCCAGTCAAGTGGACGGCTCGGCTCTTGTTTCTGGGTCTATTGGCCAAACATTTGCATATTTTGTGTTTTATGCAAATTAATTGGTTTTGGCCCAAAGACCAAAAAAAAAAAAAAAAAACTAGAGCCAAATCACAATCAACACATTGGCCAGCAACGACAGCTGTGTGCCTAGTCCATGTCTATCAATTAAGATGAGTTTCCTAATTATTATATTATGAAAGGAAAGAGAATGCCAAGTCGTTAACCCAAAATAAAAAATCAAAGAAGACAATGTGATACCCTTTTAGCCGGTTGAACGATTCCCTCACGTTTATTACTTATAGATTATAATTATTTCTAAGACCACAAAATTTGATCAATGGTTAAAGCTCTCAGTTTGAACTCATTTCCTTATAAAAATACTCAGAGTGGGGTAGCTACGATACGATCATAAATAACTTTAAAGTCTGATACCCAAATGTTTAAAAAAATTAATCCAAATATTGAATTATTTATTATCTTTATTCAAGTCATTTACGCACACCCAATATATAAAAAAAAAAATAGAGAAAAAAGTAAGTAAAAAAAAATTAAATAAAAAAAATAAATAAATGAATAAAAAAATTATTTAATTAAAATATTTTTTTTTTATATATACAATAGAAAAAACATAAATAAATGTATAAATTAATTCTGGATATTTTGAATGATTTTAATCCATGATTAGTTGAAATCTATCTCAAAAAACTATAGCACCAAACTTTAAATACAAATTTAAATTAAAAATAAAATTTTTCAATTTTAAAATGAAAGCAAAAATATCGAAAGTCTAAGAAAAGTAATATTTATAAAAGCAAATTTAAAATCAAAAATAAATCGTGCTTTAAAAATCGTTAGGTTCCAAACTTTGTTTGTTCTCAGAACCAACGAGAAAAATTATGACTTGCCTTAAGATACACTGGTTTTGAGGGGCTCAAAATCTCAATTAATTTTCTAAATAAAAAATTTAAATAATTCTTGCATATTTAAAAGTCTAAAACAGTTATAGTTTTAAGTTTTCAGCCCAAAACTGAACCTAAATGAAATTTAAATTAATAGGAATCTCAAAGCCAATTGGAGAGCTGCAAAGTTTGAGTACAGAAAAAAAGCAGTGCCGCAGCTGCGCTGCTCTCAATATTCCCTGGAAATTACTGTTAATTTAATTATTAGATCAACGTATCTATGCATAGAGTATCTGGCGTTTTAGCCCACGCAATTCGAAGAAATACTTCTTTGAACTTTTATTGCCCAAAAGGTGTGATATCAGAGCTGCGGCTTAATTAGCTCGGCTCTGAGTGCCAATCAATCAAGAACAAAGACAGTGAGAACAAAGATATTGGTGCCAATCGCCAGCAAAACCAAAAAAAAAAGAAAACAAATATACAATAAATTCCAACAAATTTTGCATGCCTTGTCAGAGGCGAGGAGCTTGTGAAAGGCTTTCTCCGCATCTTAAATTCGAGGCACTCACGACCGATCACGATCCGGAGAGGAGCGAGGGTATTCGCATTCAGTGAGACTTCATGCAACGCAATTTCAATTCAAGTTCGTAAAATGTGTAACGAGCCATACAGAAGCAAACAAATTGCTTGGCACAAACAATTTGCAGGCACTGTATAAATGCCCCGGCATTGGTCTTGCCTTGCCAACATAAACAGACAGACAGCAACTAAGCAAAACACTCGCATTATGCAATTAAACTTCAGCTTCAACTTCAACTTGAACTTCGTGTCTGGCACGCGATATTCAAATGATGTAATCGATTAGGTGACTCGAGTTAGCGCCATCCACAAGTCGACACAGATACAAAGGCACGCAGATGCACAGATACAAAGATATAAACTCAAACAAGTATGAAGATACATAAACACAAAGATACACAAATATGAAGATACACAGATACAAAGATACAAAGATACAAAGATACAAAGATACACAAATATAAATATACACAGATACAAATGTATTTACACATATATACAGATACACACAGCTATATAAGAAAACTTCTCTATGTGTATCTGAATCTTAATGCATCTGTATCTGTATCTGTCAATCCCTCTGCTAATGTATCTACAACTGATTTATAACTGTATTTATATCTACATATGTTAATATGTTCTTTAAATGTATCTGTATCTGCTACTGTGTTTATATCTAGATATATTTCTGTATCTTTATCTGTATGTGTAAAAGCATCTATACGTGCACATGTATCTGTATCTGTACCTATGTCAAAATCTGTATCTTTACCTTTGTCTGTTCTGTATCATTTTCTGGCTATGCACATGTATCTGTAAAGGTGTCTGCAAATGTATCTGTATTCACACATGTTTTTGTATCTGTATCTTTCTGATGGCATTGTATCTTCAGCCAAGCTCATAACTTGCTAGCTGAATGACTCTTGTGGTGCTCCGTTGAGCACTTGCTAATGCGCGCAATGGAGAAAGTCAAGTTGATGTTGATCTCTTTGCTGTTGTTGTTGTTGTTGTTGCTGCTGTTCTTTTTTTATGGGCCACACCTCATGAGCTGTTGCCCGATATCAAACAACAACAAGTAAAAGAACCTTCTGGTCATGTAATTTATGTGTGCGGCTTCTCAACATTGGGGCAAGTTCCTAGGGCATCGCTATGCTTTGTGGCAACAACAAGCGGCCAAGCGAATTACCATAAAATTTACATAAAAGCTTCCGTGTAAAATTTATTTAAAACAAATAAAAAAGCAAAATGCAGAAAATCCTGGACACTACATCTTGTTCAGTCCCGACGACAGACCCTTAAGGCGGAAGCCAGGAGATTGTCAGCCAAAGGCAAAGCCATAAACATGAACTGCCTTTGATACCGTGGGACTTAAAGGGGGGGAGTTGGGCGGTGAAGCAATAGGAGCAACAGATAGTCCAACAGTTGTGGCAACAGGTGTAGACCAAGTTGTTAGCCAAGTTAGCAAAAGGTTGCCCATTGGCCGGTCCCTTATCTAATAACAACGTTGACTTGACGGACACAAAAAGGATCCCAACAGGACGAGTGCGAAAACTGCTTTGGAGCACGCTAAACACGTGCCCATCTATTTCAAATGTCCTTTAAGCCATTGAGGGACTTGTCCCCAAAAAGTTGGCTGGAATCTTCGATGCGGACGACAACCCAATCAGGGTCTTAGTCTGTCAATGTTTGCAATGGTTCCAAGGTGTTTGTTACGTGCCAGTAGCTCGTCTTGTCATTGGGCAAATTTTCACAGTTTTCCTCCGACCCATACGTTCCGGCCGGTATGGGAAATCTAGGAAATTGTGAGCCTCCTCCTCCTTCGATTTTCCTGCCATGGGTTCCTCTTCCTTTTAAAATGACACCAAAAAAGACAAACCCCTTTTTTGTATTGAGCAATTTCCCCCGAGACATGAGAAGCGGCAGACTGAGAAAAGGGGGACTAAGAGAGAGAGAGAGAGAGAGAGAGAGATGGGAGGGAGAAAGAGAGAGTAAGTCGACAGAAAATTAGTTAAATGAAAAGCTCCATTTGGCTACAGTTCAGACTCATTGTTAATACGGCTGCCGGACAGTAACTACCAGAGCCGTAAACTTATGACCAGATCCAATAGCAGCTCTGCCAGCAAATTAAGTAATTATGCAGTTGACTTGCCGTTTTTGCAATTGCCCCGCTGCCAAAGTTGCCAGTTGTTCGAGCCTCCCATCTTTCTGGTAGTTCAACTGCCCACCGATCCCGCCCAATCCCTGCCCAATCTCTTGCCCACCCAACCATCCAGTAGCTGCAGAGTTGCCCAGTTGCAGTTGCCCCCTCCCCCCCCACATCCATTGGCAGCTATTTAAGCCGCTTTGGCAGTCCGTTCAAGCCGGTCACATGTACGTACACATACCAATTTCGGGCATTGGCCAAAAACTGCAATGCCATCGACTGGCCAAATATTGGCCATTGGCGGCAAAACATGTTCCATTTTGCAGACATTGCAACGTTTTGTCTTTAACAAAATTATAGCTACGCTTGCACATGGCAATTTTCAAAGTCTGCTCCTGTTCCGCTTCCTGTTTCGTTGACCGTTCCTTTTCCTGATCCCGATACCGTTCCCATTCCCACTATCCCTTACACTACCCCTTTCCATTTCCTTTCGTATTTCTATTTCAGTTTCTGTTACCGATTGTCGTCCTGCGCGCTGTTACAGTTACTAGTCCTGTATTTTTGGGCTCGAGTTTCAGGCAGCAAATGGCTGAAATGTGCCAAAAATTTCTGAATGCCTGCAACTGACGCGATTCCTCGAGTTGAGGAGGAGATACTCCTGGCAGCCAATAGTCAAACTAACCACCGCTTTCTGCATCCTCCTCAACTGTCCCTGTGTGTGTGTGTGTGTGTAAGTCTATCTGGCCATCTATCTATCTATCTATCTATCTATCGAACTAGCCGACTGTATGGGCGGCTCCTCCGCCGCTCCTGTACATGGCCCGATATCGATATAAGGCATTACCTGCTAAACTGTTTGGCAGCATCACAGGTTGCATGTCAAACAGTTTTGCAATTGTTTCGAAATTGTCTCCCGTGCAAATGCAATTTTCTTCAATTTCATTTGGGCGGACATTGCATGTACTCGCAGGAGTCGCCTGCTGCTGCTGCTGCTGCTTTGTTGCAGTTCTGCCTGTTATAGTTGTTATTGTTGCTGTTGCTGTTGCTGTTGCTGTTGTTGTTGTTGTTGTTATTGCATTTGTGTTAGTTGTTGTAGTAGCCACCGTTTGGCCCATGGCAAGGCAAAGCTGACAGTTTCTGCCAGCTGGCAGCAGACCCTGAGCCAAAGTCCCATACAGAGCTGCAGAGTTGTGGAGGAGGAGGGGCGAGCACAGCTTGAGCCGTTAGCCACCCCCATCGATATTGCCCCTCCACAGCAGTCCTCTCCTCCATCCCCTCCTCCTTCCTGCCGTTTATCTAAAGAGACTTTAATCTATTACATACAACAGAGTGGCAGATTTGTTTTCTGAAATGTAAGCATGACATTTAAGTTATTTTCTTTTTGCATTTCCCAAGCTTTCCTCCACATTGCACTGCTGGGACATTCAGGGGACACTGAAAGCATAGCCAATTGACAAGCTGGGCGTATGGGCGTTACTTACTACCAATGGATGAGGCACTTAGATAAAGTTGAACTCTCCCTGTCACAGCCCATTGAGGCTCGTGTCAATTGACGTGAGTCACCGCAGCAGCTTGGGTTTTGTCTAAGGATCAAAGATTGGCTACAATTGATATGGTTTTTGTAATTTCCGGAATGATGTTGATTATGTTCGTTATGTTGGTTATGTTGGTTATGTCGGTTATGAATAAGCATAATGGCAATAAATGTAGTTAAAAAGTTTCTCATATTATTTTTATTTTTTTGGTAAAGGAAATAACCAAAGGCTACAAATAAAAAAAACATATAATCAAATTTTGCTCCGAGCTTTTAACACTTTTAAAAATGTTTCATTTAAATATTGAAATATTGAATGAAAACATAACAAAATAAACGAGAACCGGCCCCGTGGCACTAATGCCAATTACCAGATCAAATTCAACAATTTTATTACACAAAGCTTATGGTCAGACTAACAAATATATCAAAGCCAAAAGCCTCTTTGCGGAGAGAACAGAGCGAAAAATAACAGAATAGCAGAAAAATGGCAGAAAAACGGCTGAAAAGCGGCTGAAAAACGGCAGAAAAACGTTATAATATCTCGCCCCGAACATCATATGAACAATGACCCAATGTTGACATAATAAAACGCATATTCGAGTACTCGTATGTAACTAGTGAATCAACAACCGGAACACTCCGGCGCAGGATGAGCACGAGGATGAGCATGAGGATGAGCATGAGGATGTGCATGAGAATGGAATGGGAATGAGAATGAGGATGGGCCAGGATGGGGATGGGGATGGAAATGAGGATGGGAATGGGGGTTGGGAATGGGGGTTGGGAATGAGGACGTGGACGTGAACGTGAACGTGGACACAGGAACAGTCGTCGGCCGCAGATGCCGCAAATTCCACTGCAAACACACAGAGAGCAGGAGGCGATTGAAGGCACAAGAGGAAAGGCCCAAAAGAGCCAGTGAAAAATGTTATTAAAAAATATACATACAAACATGGTAAATACATACATACGCACACACACACATATTAAAAAAAAAAGAAGAAAATACATGACATAAAAAGTCAAGTAAAAAATGAAATCATATAAAAGACATCAATGCGAAACTATGGGATTTAAAGGCGCCTTAAATTGGCCAAGAATATGCAAGGGCATGGCTCATAAAGTTGCGGTTTCATATCAAAACCGACAAGCCAAAAATGCGAGGCACACACACACACACATGGAGAGAAAACACCCACAATATGATAGCCGCTTAAGTCCTTAGCTTTGACTGGCGACTGGTCAGACGCTTAACTCGTCTCGTCCTTTTGATAAGAGAGAAAAAGAGCAGCGAAAGTTTTAAGCAGCCACTCAATACATTTTCCGCAAGGATATGCCACAATAATTCAAAGTTAACGATGTGTAAATACTTAGAAGCTTAAAGTGCACAGCCAGCAGACCAGCAGACAGATAATAGGACGGAAGGGGGAGGGGTTGATACAAAGGGGGGCCGCTTGTAGCCGATGGGCGCGACTTGTGCATTGGCAACCCAAAAACCGCAATTATGACAACTCTGGGTGCAACCAGAGTGGCCCAGAGTTATACAACACAGCTAACAATTACTTCACACACACACAATTATATAAATATATATATGTATATATATATATAGCCATGTACAGCATAGATAGGGTCCAAAATGAAGCCCAAAGCTATGATTTGTCCTGTTGCAGCAATGGCCGCAAATTGCGTGCTCGTTTGTTGCACAAATGAGACACATTGTAGCCAAAGGAGTAACGTAGCAACGGACTGTTCCCAGCTACGACCATTGACCACAGGCATTCGCACACACACACACACACAAGCACACGCATACACAACAACGACAATTACCCGGCGGCAATTTACTTGAATTAACACCCCGAACAGAGCGTAGTCATTGCTCGTCCAGCGTTTTTATAACATCTTCCTCATCATCCTCCTCCTTCTCCTCTTCCTCCTCCTTCTCTTCATCCTTCTTCCCCTCTTTCTCCTTCTCCTCTTCTGCTTTTGCATCGTTTATATGCAACGTCTGAACAATAAGAAAAGTGCATAAATTTATTATTGGCGTGACGACCTTGGGGCCGCAGCTTGGCTACGTGCGGCATTCATCTACCGCCGCTTGCCACACGCACAAGGAGTAGGGAGTAAGGAGTGGTGGGTAGGGAGTAGGGGGGGGCACATCAGCATCAACAGCATCATCAGCTAGGCTCTTGGACAATAAATTATCAAATGGCCGCTTGGCCAGGGCAATTAGGTCGCTTTTTATTGTTTCTGCAAAGTTGATGTTGCACCACAATAATAATGAGGCACGGCTGCTGTTGCACTTGCAGCTGTGCCGCGGCGTAAATTGAATTTAATGCAGACGCATCTTCTGCAGATGCCGAGGGCCATTCACTATCTGATGGGCACACTTATATACTCTATATATATATACATGTATATATCATATATATATGATATATATATATGATATATATATATGATACATATATATATGATATATATATTCCTTATATAAGTCCGCCTTTGTTTCACTATCGCGAAAAGCCATTAAAGGGGCTGCGCTCCCCGGAGGCTAATCTATGTATGCGAACGCCCTTTAAACTCGGCCACGCCTTTTGGTGTGATTTAATGAGTTTTACACTCAAACCAACATATGCTGATTTATCGCTAATGACTAGGCCTAAAAGCCCGCTGCCCCACCCCACCCCATCCCAGCCCACCACTCCGCTCGCTTCAAGACACTCCGCGTCTCCCTTTGTCCATCTGCTGGACAACATATGGGAGATTGACTAAAACTAAATTGTTGCAAATAAAAGTTTTGGGAAACTTTAAGCCGCACAAGGGATGAGCATCAAAGTGCTGGGAGTCAGTGTTTGGACATTGTTTGGGGAGGGGGGAAGTGGGAGTCTGGGTGTCTGGGAGTATCACATCAAGTGAGCAAAACAGATTTGTCACAAAACCGCAACAGCCAGTAAATCAGCATAAGAGGCGAATGCAAGTCAAAACATTTTCAGAAATTATGACCCGGCCAAAAGGGATGCAACAGCAGCGGCAGCAGCAGCAGCAACAGTACAGCCCACAGCAGGGAGCGGTTGTGGGTGGGGTAGGGGCAGTTGAGTGGGTGGTTAAGTTGGTGGTACATTCAAGCAATAATTGCCAGTTCACCAGCATCTGAGTGGAATGTATATATGCATGTGTATGTGTGTGTGTGTGTGTGTGTGTGTGTGGACTTCCCAAGCAATGATCATTGCCAAAAAAGTGCTCAAAAAATCAACAACAAAAAACACGCACACAGACGCACCCACACACAGTGTGTGTGTGTGAGAAGACAGTTGAATTTCATAAGTGCAATAATTGCTGCATTCATGTGTGAGTGCGTATTTGTGCCTGTATGTGTGTGTGAGTGTGTGTGTGTAAGTAGGCATGCACAAAAGATGCAAATCAGTCAGACAGCCGGACATATGCGGACAGACGATTGTGCAGAGGAGCCGAGAAACAGACGAACGGAGAAACGGAAGAGCAGAAGGCGGACTAAGGAGGGGAAACGGAGGAATGAAGGAACGAAGGAACGAAGGAACGATGGAACGGACTTGCCGCAACGCTGCAAACATAAATAAGTTGTATGGCGCTTCCAACAGACTCCCCATCCTCAACAGCTCCCACCGCCTCCACCGCTTCCACCGCCTCAGCCGCTTAACCTCTGGCATAGTGGCCCGCCCGCACTCGACATGCCCTCCCCCGCCCGCTTATCCCATGACCTCAACAAGAGCCATCGTATTCATGGCAACAACGTCCATCTGAGCGCTGCATAGGCTTGAGGATGCCACTTGCTGCTCCATTGTACTGTACATCATCCACAAATGTGGATGTGGGGATGCGGTTGGAGTCGTCGCACAGTTGAGGCACAAGAGCATAAAAAGCAGCTTGTTGTTGTTGTTGTTGTTGTTAAAGTTGTTAATGTTGTTGTTGCTGCTGCTTCTGTTGTTGTTGTTGTTAGCGCACTTGAGCAAAAATTGAAGCAGCCACTGACACTTCCGTTAAGGCTTTGTTTTTGCATTTCGGACTTGACATACCAGAAGCATGTGTGTTGCATGGATCAAGGGGTGGGGGGAGGGGTGTTCCTTTTGGAATTTTTGTTTATATTAACTATTAATTTCTTAATCTTAAGCCACACACTCGGAGTACAAGAATTTTTGTTGACTTAGACACGCTTTAAGCGCCTCTTAAACACCCGCTGCACATGCCACACACTCGTGGCAAGTTTCGTGCTGAAGTTTTGTGGCAAATACAGAACTTTAACTTGAGTGTCGCCTCAATGTGGATGCGATGTATGAATGTTTCATGTGCCTTATTTATGGCTGGACAGCTTGATGCTTATTAAATTGTTGCATGCAACATTCATCCCAAGGACACAAGCCAAATGTCACTTTCAGGTTTTTCACAACAATTTTTGAATTCTTCTATCTATTTGCACATCGTATAATTTCCGCTTCCCCACGCTGCACCCCACGCCACCGAATGTTGCAGCAAAATATCCTTAAAGCAGCCATAAAATATTGTATATAGGAAGTGGTATTTAGGACACAGAAATCCTTTATTTACGACAACTTCAAGGGGCACACAACAAGAGAAAAACAAAATGTATGCCGAGCGTCTCCGAAAATGAAATGTTTGTATAAATAAACAATTGTTGCAACTCTTCAATAAATTAGAGTTAACGATATGAGTGGAGCAGAGCACTGACCAGGATCTGACTTGCCAGGACATAGGAGTAGGTCCAATACTTAACTCAGGCACACAAATAAAATATGTGGAAGCATTATGTGAAAATTGCCAAAAAATAGCATAAACAATATCAATATCTCAGGATATTCGAATGTAGGTCAAAGGTTGAGGTCAAGCATGTGAAAATGAATGAAAACCTAATGCCCAGAGAATTACAAGCCTAATGTCAAGCTTCATACATCAAAGGGTGACTCTGCATATCGGTTGAAGTACTTATACACAGGGAGAAGATCAGGGTGAATGGCGAGAAAAAATGATGAGACTTTGGAGAGAAAAGTAGAAAAAAGCATTAAAAACTTTAAAGCCAAAAATAAATACAATCATTTTAATTTTATGATTATATTTTAATAAAATTACAGGGTGACTCTAGAGCAACCATCAATAGCTTAGAAAAACAGTAAAAATCAAGTTGAGATAAGATAATATAAAATATCAGTTTAGGAACTAAAGGAGGGAGAAGTAGATTTATTAAAATAAAAAAAAAAATTATCATGTTTAAAATTACAAAAAATAGGCAAAATGTAAGCAAAAAATAAATTATTAAAATAAATAAATATTTAAGTAATTAAAATAAAATAATATCAGTTAAAGAACTAAAGGGATGCGAGAAGTAAAGTTGATTTAATTATAGAACAATTTTGAATCATATTTAAAATAACAAAAAAATAGGAAAAAAAATAATTTATTTAAATAAATTAATATTTAAGAATTTAAAAAAGTTTTGGGATTAAAATATAAATAGTGAGTTTCAAACTTCAATGAAATTTAAAAATATATAAAAAAAAGTGAATAAATCAAAAGGTGACAATATCATTTATCAGAAACTAAATCCATTTTCAAAAATATTTAATTTTTTAAATTTTACTAAACTACAAATTTTTAAAATGAACAATTTTGAATTTTAAAAAACTGAAACTTCTATTAATTTTTCTTATAAACTATAGAAACCCTTAAATAAATTTCTATAGATTTTCACACATTTTTTAATTTTATTTTTTAAACTGTTTTATTTCCCACTAAAGTTGTCCAATTATATAAAATTCGAACACTAAAACTAACTGCTAACTAACTAAAAACTAAATGTAATAAAAGACAAAGAAATATTCAGCTAAGTTTCGTCCAGAAATCCTTTGTTAGGTAAGAGCCTGAACCGTTTTTTTCACTAAAGTTTCGATAAAAATTTAAGTCTGGATCTTGTAGATACTTTTTGCTCAACATCTTCACAACTCGTTCAACAGCAGGAGCAACAAAAGCTGCCAACTCCTTGGATGCCTTTGACACCTTCTTCTAACATTTACACACACACACTCACAACACACACATATACACATGCACACACACTCATCCAAATCATTGCGTGGTAAATCTATTGCTGTGCCCTGTGCTTGTTGGTGTGTGCAAGTGACAGGGCGTTTCAAGCGTTAGACGCAAGTGGAATGACTGAGTGCATGTGTCTGTGTGTGTGTGTGAGTGTGTCTGTGTGTGAGTGTATAAGTGAATGTTTCTATAAGTGTATGTGTGTACATATGTGCGTGTATATCATCAGAATATATTTCTACTTTAGCAAAATATTCTGTCATTTTGACAACACACGCATTCACACACACACACTCACACTCCCACACACACACACATATATGTGCTCTTGCCTTTGTCTTATCGCAAGGACGAAAAAATAAAAAACCTTCAGTTAGCAGCAAGTGATGTGTGTGTGTGTGTGAAAAGCATTAGCAAAAAAAAAAAAAAAAAAAAAAATTTATGTGTGTGTGTGAGAGACGATTCCAGCAGCTAAAGAAGTGTGCTTCAGCAATAATAGAATCCACACACACACACACACACAAGCATATACAGGGGTGCATTGTGTCTGTGTGTGTGTGCGCCTTAGAAGCGCTTATCAAATGCAGTTAACTAGCTTGTTGACGTCCCTGGAAATACAACAATTTGTGTTCAACTTTTACAAAGTCCTTGCTCCTTATTTGCCAAAGTGTTGCGAAAGGAACTCGCACTCAACTTTATCAAGTTTATAGACAAATATAAAAACTCAACCAATATATATAAATATACCTACAAATATATATATATATATGTATTGGTGTACATTTATTTATATTTGTCTGTTTCGCAGATAGATCAAATTTTTATGTGCAGGCAGGACATCAAATTTTAAAAGCCACTTTGATTTGTCGGCCAATCTTATGAAATTGCATATGAAATATTTATGATTGCAAAAAGAGGAGAAATAAAAATGAAATCCCGAAAACAAAACAATATCAAAGTCTGACCCAAGTAGATGTCCTGCCCCTGTCTCTACCCCTGCCTCTGTTTATATCCTTCTCAGTGTCTGTCTCACTTCTAGTCAGACTCTCTGACTCTTTGACTGTCTATCGCCCTCAACCGCATCTTCACATTTACACACATAAATCCTTCGTCAAATGTATCTGTATGTGTGTGTGTGTGTGTGTGTATCTGTGAGTTTCCCTGCCTTTGTGTGCGTGCCTTGAGCATTGAGCAAAAATATTTTGCTCACCTGCATACTTTTGCGGTCAGCATACCAAAATACAGAGTTATTCTAAAGAGTCCTTCGAGTAAACGTCACAGGTAGTTAGCCTTTCTCTGACATGCTCATCAGTTCGTCCTTAAGGCCTCAGATATCGGAATTGAACAAGCTTAAGACTATTGAAGAGTTCGAGTTATTATAATAATATTTCGAATAAAAAATAATGCGGCTCTTATTAAAAAATTTGCGTTGATTTTCTAAAAAAAAAAATCCCATTGAAGTATCCCTGCAGGCGCATTTTTCAGATTTTTCTCGCATATTTCACTTCTTCCCTTATTTTCTGTGTACCCTAGAAGCAGATAAAAAGGATGGAAGAGGCGGTGTTTAAGCTCGAAAAGTTAAAGAACAGAAAACAAGTAAATAAAAAATATATAAAAAAAATGAAATAAAAATTAACATTAAGGAAAAATGAGCTAGAAGGAGCATAAACAAGGCCTTGACCGGTCGAAAGTAAAAGGACATTCGATTAACTGATTTTAAGCAACAAAAATAGTTTCAATTTATGTAAGAAAATACTAAATTTTGGTATTTAAAAATACGACGTAAAAATCCTGAATTAATTTTAAGTGTCAAATTAAAAAATGTGAAAATTGTGTCCTATAAAAAATCCTTCATAAAAAGGAAGCCAAAATTTTTGCTCAAATTTCCCAGCGGAGACTCAGAAGTATCCTGCAGTTCATCAATCTTGTTACGCATTTTACAGACTTCTTCGGTACATTTTTTTTTTATATTATATATATATTTTTCTTTTTATTTCTCTATAGTACGTTCTTTACATTGTCCTTGACTGTTGAACGCCGCCCCAACAGGATAGTCTCAGGTCCTGCAAAGGCTGTGATTATAGAACGTTGCATACTTCTGTGCACTGGCATGCACACAATGTCAGGATTGTGCCCTGTCACAGCACCACCCACCAAGCCACACCCACTCAGACAGACAGACGCACACACACACACACACACACACACACACACATACATCTATATCTGTATAGAAGATGCATTCGTGTTTGTTTCAGTATCAAAATCGGTCTGCCAAAAAACCAGAACAATTTTGTATTTGAAACTTTTCTTTTATTTTCTCCTTGGCCCTGGCAGTCGGCAAGGCAAGAAGCCAACCAAAAAGGATGCCAACATTTTTCCTTCTGCCAAACAATGCAATAAACGTAATTACAATTCAAACATACATTTCTCTTCATATATATGTGTGTGTGTGTGTGTGTGTGTGTGTGTTGGCAATAGATAAACAAATGTTTGTCAATTGACTTGCTTTAGTTTCTATCAAGGGGCTTATCCTTATATAACTTAGAAAAAAACATCCTGCCATTTTTCACCTTCTAGTGGCATCATCCTGCATCCTGCATCCTGCATCCAGCATCCTGAATTGTGCCACTTCTGTGCCTGGGGATCATATCAATTCGTTATTGCCACATGTCCTGTTCAGCATATCCGAGCTGTCAACTAATTTAATACCCTTCTGGGGGAATACACCCATTACATTTTTCAGGATATTCGTTACGTTTACACGCGTCTAAGGACTTCATGAACAGCACTTAATGTAATTGAGTTTACAATCAGTTACCGGAAAACTGTATCCTCCGAACAACAATTATCCTTCTTGCAGCTTTCAGCTAAGCTTAAGCCATTTAAGGATTTCAACGGGATTTTCACATTTGAAACAAACTTAAATCCTCTTTAAGATTTATTTGACTTTCCACAAATTCTTGTAAATTTTCTCACTCCGAAATATTTATTTTTATTTATTTGAGTTTCTATAAATACTTGTATAACCATTGAATTGTCCTTTGGATGTAAGAGTCCTTGTGGAGCTGCAGTTCTCATTTATAAAATCATTTTTCGGGCAGAAATGAATTTCTATGAGTTTCTAGGTAAATCTTTTCAAATATTTAAAAGGATTTTAAGATAAAAAAATTATTTAATGAATTTTTAAACTTTAAATTTAAAAATAAAAATTATTAAAAATTTTAATCAACTTCAAAGTAAACGAAAGGATATACAAAAATTCCTGCAAGTCTAATTAAAGCAATAATGCGATTTTCCAAATTAAATGAAGGGTAATAAGTGATGGGGGGGGGGGCCTAGATAGGTGAAGGGGGAGGGGAATGGGAAGTGGCATGGACTGAACATCACCTTAAGCCACAAGAGCTCCAAACCGATTTTATATATATATATAAAGTATATATATAAAAGTATTTACCGGTTGCTTTTGCTGCGTTGATTTTGCGGAAATTCAATTAAAATTGTTTTTATTGTTGTTTTCCCTCTTTGTTGTTGTTGTTGTTGTTGTGGCTCAGTCTGAGCGTGGAACAAAATCAATGGTGTGATACATATCTAAAACAGAGGGCATGGCCAACCGCCCACGCTGTAGACGGTACCCAAAACCACAGCCGAAATTCTTGGCCAACAAACCCAATAACTTAATTGGAAAAACGCATCAAAGCGGCTTTGGGGCGTCTGTGGGTGGGGGGTGGTGGGTGGTGAGGGCGCAGCCTCGGGGCGTACTTAGAGGAGTGGCTAATGGCTTAAAACTTGGTATGGTTGAGGTTTTTCTTAGATGGGCAAAACAACAACAAAAGCAGCTACAACAGCAACAGCAACAGCAGCAACAACAACAAAAGCAGCTACAACAGCAACAGCAACAGCAACAACAACAACCACAACAACAACAACAACAATTACAGCTGTCAATGCAGCTGTGCCACAAACGCGGTACACAATGCCCTGTGGCAAGTGGCAAAATGAAGGCACTTGGCAGCGCATCCGCTTTTTCTTACCACTTGCCTCTGTCTGCTGGAATGAGTGTGTGTCTATATATGCGTGTGTGTGTGTGTGTGTTTGGACCAAGTGGTAGCGGACTGTGGACAAATCAAATTGCAACAAAGTCGAAACAGGCGTAAACAGATTCCCTACACAAAATTCGGGCAGAGTTGCAACGCGTCGCGTCTGCCGCAACGCGCGGAAGTCGCGTTTGTTGCCACAGGGCGTATCCTGGCTTTTGGTTTTTGGCGCCACTCGAATTTTGAATTACGAGCTGCAGCCAGGATGCTGCCTTGCGTGTGCCTCACCAGGCCAAGCTCTTTCCTTGAAACTCTTTGTGCCGCATGTTTAGCCGCATCCTGGACGCTGCTGCCGCTGCCGCTGCTACTGCCGCTGCCACTGCCGCTGCCACTGCCTCTGCCTCTGTTGCTGCCGCTGCTGCATTTGAAAGTTTTATGCGGCGCATTTCTTCCACCAGCGCAAGTTTTCCAACTGTACATAAATTTAATTTCATTTTATGAGCAGGCACAACATCTTTGGCAACTAACACACACACACACACACACACACCTACTAACACACCCACCCATCGACACACCCACACACACACACACTTTCAATACTTTATGCACAGCTAATGTAATTTTATTTCTCGCTATGCTATTTTTGCAGTGCACTTGCCCCGCGAGCCCCTCAGACATCCCTGCCATCCTTGCCATCCTTGCCACCGGCTCTACGTTGCACCGTGGGTGCCACCGGAAACAGTTTTTGGGTGAGTTAAGTATGAATTATGTTGTTTTAGTGCCATCGTCCAGAGTTTTGGGGGAAAACTTATTGAAATATGCTGGGCATTGGCATGGCAGGCGTTGGGTCCTTCGGCAGGACGCAGCCAAGCGCCACTACAAACTTGTGTCCTTTTAAGCTTAATTGAAACTTTGAGCGCCAAAAGCGGCGTTGCCCATGCCAACAATATGGCTTGTGGTGCAAACTTTTTGAAAGACACGCCCCCTTTTTTCAGGCCGCTGGGCACTAAATTAACAACAGCTGTCGACCTGAGTTGCAAGCAGAGTGCAACTTGCCACACCCCACTCCCCACCCCCACCATCCTGCCACCTGAATGGCAACAAGGTGCAGCTGCAGTGCCACGTTGCAAGTTTTTCAAACTCTTCGATTGACATTGATCAATTTGTTATGGCTGAGGTTAGTTCTTGGTTTCCATACCAAGAATCTCATAGTGACACACACACACACACTCACACACATACACACGCACAACACTTTACGCACAACAAATTTTTGTTGAATAACAAGAATGCAACGAAAATCTTCTGCAACTGCTCATAAAAATGTCAAATGCAAGTAGTTTGATGCCACAACAACTCACAGCTCACAGCTCCACAAGCAAGTTGCAAGTAGCAAGTAGCGAGTGGCAAGCAGCCAGTTGCAAGTTGCAAGCTGCAAGCTGCAAGCAGCTCTCATTTTTATTGTTGTTGCAGTTTGTTATTCGAAATTTTTATATGGCCATGCAAAACTTTAGCTTCGAAATGTGGCAAACAGAGGAAGCAACTTCCGTTTGTACACAAGAAAAAAAACACACACACACACACACACACATATGTACATCCATTTTCATTTCCAGCTGCAGCTGCAACTCCCCGGCTGTAGCTTGGAGTTGTCAGCTGCGCGATGATGCACATTAAGTGTCAAGTGTCAGACGTTGCCAAAAGTTGTTGACAACAAGCAGCAGCAGCAGCAGCAGTAGCAGCAACAACAATAACAAGCAACAACAACAACCAACAACAGCAACAACTGCCACAGCAATAACAATAACAAGCAACATTTTGTGGCAACCGCGAGAGAATTACTGACGACCAGCAACTGACGCCGACTGTCACAGTGGCAGCCATCCATTGCTTAGAATCACTGCTCTACTTCACACACACACACACATGCATATATATATATATATATATATATATGTGTATCTGTAGTTTTTTATATTTATTTTGACTTTAGCTCGTCTTCCACTTCTGCCAATTTCGGGACGTGCCGCCAGCCTTTGTGTAAACAAATCTGGAGCCAAGCAATTTCTGGTTATTTTTAGGGCAAACACAATAACAGCCTTCAAAGGCAGGCGGGCAGGCAGGCAGCAAGGCAAGGAGTGCAGGACCAAGAAGGACACCATAGTCGCTGTGCTCGATATTTATTTTTATTTGCATTTTCATTTTTCCTGAAAAAACTTGCACTGTTGCCACCTTCACTTACCCCACACACACACACTCAACGCCCCAGCCTCAAGCTGCTTCTTCACAGCCACCACCCACACAGCCACACTCCCCCCTCCTCCTTCTCCTCCTGCTCTCGCCTCTTGTCTAGGCAAAGCGTCTGCTCAGTATGGCTGAATCTGGCGCTGGGGCAATATCCCATGGAGTTTTCAATTCCGGCTCAAGTACGTGCCTCGTCCCATTTGCAATCCTTTGAAGTTGCAAGTAACTTGGCGCTCCAAGTGCCACTGCCAGTGGCAACAACAGCGGCAAGAGTAACGCCTTTGGGGAAAAACGAATGATATTTTGACGCACGTTTGTCAAAAGTGCAATATGTCGCTGGCATTTGTTTGCCTTTTGCAACTAAATTCGTATTTTGATATGCTAAATGTGTGTTGCATGCAACACATCGATTTTCCACCGTATGCATAATTGAAAATAGAATTATCCCCGGATCCAGACAACGTGTCCTTCTCCTCCTACTCCTCCCTTCTCCTCCCTTCTTCCTTCCTTCTTCCACCCCTTCTTTCTCCCTTCCTCTCCTTTCTTCCTCCTATGCCATGTATGCAGCACAGGACGAACGTTTGCTGCCCCATGCACTGAAGCACATTCAATTGGCAAGTTGTAAAATCAACAAGTCATTGGCAAACAGCGAACCAAAAGCTGGGCAAAAAAAAGGATCTACAAAGCTGATAAAATAAGCGCACTATCCTTATTTGCATACTAAACGAGTTGACTGACTTTAACGGCCCGGAAATACCCTGTAAAAGTAGCAGCAAGCCGAAGGACAATAAAAGTAGCAGCCTACTATGATGATTTGATGGAAATTTAAAATTAAACTAAAAAATTAAAATTAAAATTAAAAAAAAAAATAAATAATAAAATTCAAAACTTAAAGGATACTTGACAAACATTTTTATTGCACAAAATTAAAATAAAAATTTTCAGTTTTTTAATTTTCTTACGTTCAACTTTTCAAGTCTTGGAACTCGTGTCCTTCTTCTCTTCTTCATAATATCCTTAAGACACAGTCCAAACCCTTTAGAAACGAACTTACCTTAATAACAGGATATCAAATGGAGCAACTGGACTTTATCCCGATAGTAGCTGTCAGGGATTTACTGGGCGGTTAAAACTCTTGCCGGCGGTGGCGAAGTAACTACGTTTCGAAGCGAAAACGGAAGTACCAGGACACGGGGCAGCCAGTGGAATAGAACTAGAAATCGAATAAAAAAAATAGAAATAGAATGAGACAGGGATAGATTATGAGAGAGAGAGAGAGACAAAAGACAAAGTATCTGTTGCCGTGTGGCAAAAAAAAAACAACAAGACTCCAGAGGAAAGAGCAACTGAAGTTGATAGCTGAAGTTATTGATATATTCAGAGATACTCCTTGGACGTGATAAGGACATCAATGCAGGTGCTTCAGGGATTTAGAAAATTAATATAAAAACATAGCTTAAAATCAAACAAAATGAGCCACAAGTAACGCATCTTTAATACAACTTAATATTTCGTCCCATTAATCACTCGTGAACATCCAAAGGATAAGCTGTCAGTACAAGGGCAATTCCCTGACATCCTCACAAAGCCGCTTCTAATAGCCAAATGCAACTCGAGCCATGTGACTCAATTGCAACTTTAAATTTAAGCTCGAATTCCCATTCGAATTCAATTTCAATACAAATTCAAATTCAAACTCAATACTTCAATACTTCAATATTTCAATGCGAATATTACGTATACGCTAACATCTGTTCAGTGATACAAAATGGCAAACAACAAAACAAACAAACAAAAAGGGGGAGGGATGGAGGGGAAAGGACGAAAACAAAGAAAATGAAATTCAAAAATTTAATAGGAAATATTTTTTGGACAATTTAAACCCAAGCGCTAGAAAACTGAAAGCCAAAAGCTGAAAATAGAGTGCCCAAAACTGAAAACTGAAAACTGAAACCTGAAACCTGAAAACCGAAAACCAAAAACAGAAAACTGAAAGCTGAAAACTGAGAACTGAAACTGAAAACTGAACGATGAACGTAACTAAAATGCCAGTTAACTTTTTGTCTGCTCTCGGTTTTTGTCCTCCGGATGACCAGCGAACATTTTTGCAATTTTTGTGCAAATGATGCCCACCGGAAGTCCAGAGTCCCAGACACACATGGCACATGAACGGGTGGGGGGAACCCAGCCCCTAACATTACCATCCCCATTTCCATTTCTATCCCCCCGCCCTACCCCTAATAACGAGCAGCTGAAGCTCCCAGGCTCTCGAGCATTGTCCCTGAATGGCCAATGGGCAGCATACGCTGCATTGCGTATCCACCGAATCAATGTTAAGCTTGTAACGTGAAAAAGTTAATGCCACTCAAACAACAACAACAACCACTACAGCAACAACCGCTATCTACTCT
This sequence comes from Zaprionus lineosus, assembly GCA_035044505.1. Lineage (NCBI taxonomy): Eukaryota > Metazoa > Arthropoda > Insecta > Diptera > Drosophilidae > Zaprionus > Zaprionus lineosus. The sequence continues at coordinate 198,928 of JAWNNX010000142.1, forward strand.
ATAAGCTACAACAACTAAAAACTGTCAAACACAAACAAAGTGGCAACTCTGAAAATGTCCTGCAAAGCATTGAAACTTTCTCACATTTTTTAAATACACTTTTAAAATACAAAACAAAAGCAACTCACGAATTTTTAATAAAATCTCAATAATTATAAATTCGCATATTATGAATACACAATATACTAAAAATATACCAAATCGAGTGCCAATGAAACAATGTAAATGAGTGAAGCTCCATATTGAGGGCTTAACTCTGTGGGTTAAGGATGGGGGCAGAAGGATGTAAGGGTTTGTTTATATAGGTGAACTTTTATTCTTAAATAAATATTCATTTCAATAAAATTACATAAAAAAATATTAAATAATAATTAATACTATATTGATACACCTTACTTAACTTTATTGAAATTTAAGCTGGTAATTTTTCTATTCAGAAAAAAAATTATTAAGCGTTGATGTTTCTTGTTTCCCAGGAATTTTATGGTATAACCGTCAAGTCATTATTCCTTTAATAAATTAATTTAATAAATTTATATATATATATATATATATTTATTTATATTTATGTATATATGTCATAAATATTTATGACCTTTCGAAATAAAGTTATTGTTTATTGCATAAATTCAAATTGTTTATTGTATAAATTAAATTGAGTTAAGTCATAGAAAAACTTGCACTTAAAATAAATTTCATACATTTAACTTTTTTAAAAGAAATTTCAATTTAGAAATTTTAAATATACTAAAAAATATAATATTTATTGAAGGAAAAATATTATTAATTTAAAATTACTTCAAAAGTTGATTTTAAATGGCACAAACTTTTTTCCTAAGTTATTAATATTTTATACACATATATTTGATATAAAAACAAACATAAATTTAACTAAATTAGAATTTTTTTATTTTGCCTAAATAATTTTTTTCTTGTTAAATTCAAATTATTCTGTGAAAATTAATTTCTTATATATTTTTTTTTTGTTAAAAAATAAATCTAAACAAGGAAAAACAAGATACCTCAAGTTGAATCTCACTAGCTATATTTTTATTTTTTAAATATAAATAAATTTATAAGAAATTCAATATATAAATAAAACCACAATTTATTTGTTAAATAAGCTTATTTTCCGAGAATAACAAATAAATAATAATACAAAATAAAAGCAGTCAAAATAAATTAATCGCCATTAATTTTTTTATTGTATTAAAAATGTCAAAATAGTTTGTATTTAGTTAGTGACTTTAGTGACTTTTAAGGCTTACTTAGGCATTCAGTCTAAACACAAAAGAGTTCAGTGAGTGCAGCTTTGACGACTCTGACCATTTTATTCCACACAATTAATCCCCATAGAGCAATTTATTAAACTGCCCTCGCAGGCCAATTGACTGCATAAAAATGTGCGCCGCTGGATGATTGTTGCCGCTTTCATTGTTGGCGATGTTGTTGTTGTTGTAGTTGTTGCAATTATTATTGTTGTTGTTACTGCTCTTATTATTGTTGTTGTTGCTACTCTTGTTATTTTTGTTGTTGTTGCTGTTGTTGTCATTGTTGCTGTTGCTCTCGTTGTTGCAACGCTGTTGTCATTTTTAAGCCAATTTCCGTTCATTTTGACGCTTCCGCAGAACACACATATGTACCCAACCCCCATCCCCTCCTCCCCGCACACACACACACACACCCACGCACATTACACACACTCGCACACACATACACTGCTTATGTGCTTACATAGTACGTCCTCCGCGTATTTACTGTACTGACCAAGCCTTTTGTTTTTCGGTTGTGTCTGTGGCCACTGTTGCTGCCAATGCGAGTGTTGTTGCTGTTATGATGTTGTATGCCTTGTTGTTGTTGTTGTTGTTGTTGTTGTTGTTGTTGTTGTTGTTGCTGCTATTTGAGCTGTTAATATTGTGCTTGCTGTTGCAATTGTTGTTATCAATACTGCTACTCTGGTTGTTGTTGTTGTTGTTGCTGTTGTTGTCAAGTGCGGTTAGTCAGCTTGACTGCAACAAAGTTGAGCCTTTGTTGTCCTTAAACACACACAGACACAGACACAGGCACAGGCCAATATTGTTACATATCTGGAACAATATACAGTTCCAGTGAGCACATGTGCATAGCTAGGCATATATGGGAGTACAACTGGCAACTGTACATCCGGTTATACTTAGCTATGCACATAGTTTATTGTCATAATAGTTTTTTAATTATAGCTCTAGAAGTAGCCTTAATCTACTTAATCATAGTTAAGTTAATCCTAAGTATTCTTCAAAAAGCTTATTAAAATACATGACAAAAAAAAAAAAAAAAAAAAAAAAAAGGCACAGGCCAATATTGTTACATATGTGTGCGTATTTATTATTGTTGTTGTTATTGTTGTTGTTGCTGTTGTTGCTCGTGTGTATTGTAAATACCATTGCGTTAAATTGTGCATTTTATGAAATGCATCTTCAATAAGAAAATCCAAGGGCCGAGCTTCAGTTTAAATGAAAAGTAATAACTGAGAGTTTCAGATGACAAATTTTAAAAGTCTTTTTTTTCTTATAAGAATTTTTCTTAATTTTGTTTCACTTTTTCTCTGGTTTTATCCTTGTTCCTTGCAAGTTTCAATTTCAGGCAGATTATTTGTTTAATTGGATAAAAATGTCCTACAAAATTGACAAGATATTTATATGAATAATATTTATGGGTATACATTTTTCATATGCAACTGCCACAGCCGCAAGGCCCTAGGATTTCATTTTTAATTAAATGTCCTTTTACTTTGAGAATCGAGATAGAAATATTGTGGGGGTGACACAAGTACACAAGCTTGAGGCTTTCAAAAAATATTGATTGCATTTTTGATATTGATTATAAAAGGATTTTCTGAACAAACTTGATTGATGGGGGCAAAAACAATAAAAATTGTATCAAAAATAAAAAAAAAAAAATAAATAAAATTGAAAATATATTAGATATAGTTTTAAATGTAGTCGAAATGACTAATCGAATAAATATGCCAGGCTATTATAGTTCGATTTATTGTGCACCATCTGACAGGTCACTTTATTAAACTATTATTATTTTCATTCACTATTTAACAATATTTTTAACATGGGAGGCACTCAATTTATTTGCCCTTTCAATTGAGCAATCGGTAAACAATCTCCGAGCCGCATCAATAGAAAAACAAACTAAAAACAATAAAAATATAAATAATAAATAATAAAAAATAAAAATTAAATTTATCAATTTTTCCGAAAAGCAAAGAAAGAAAATTCATGCAGTTGATGGTATCACGTTATTTTATTTGAATAGAATAAATAGATAAATGAGAGAAGCTATATTAAGATATATATATGTGCATATATATGTATATAGATATATATATATATATATATGAACAACATGTGCTATATAAATATGGCCCGATGTACAGGCAAACACAGAAATTTAAATAAATGAAATTCATTTTACACAATTGCATTTTATGCACTTCCCAAACACAACGACAGCTCGAGGCCCCGAAACACAATAAAAATAGAAAAAAACTCACTCTAAATAAAATGTCACTATTGATAAGGGAGAAGGACGAAGGAGTGAGGAGTGAGAAGGAGGGTAGGTGGTGGAGAAGAGTATTGAATGACTGGCGTTATGTTATTACATATTTATTGAAACGTTACTTGCATTCAAATCCTTTTTTCGGATGGCATCTTTCCGCCCCCACCTGCTCCACCTCACACCTTCAAGTCGCCCACAATTTTTGGCTGCCAATTGTTGAGCAGGATTTTCTGTGTACGAAAATCTTATTGGATTTGTAGTGGAAAAAAAGTACACACACATAAACACAACAAAACACGTTTCTAGGATTGAAGAGGAACACCCACTGGAAAACTTGGCAAATAATAATATGACAAAACTTAGACTTCAATTAAATTAGCTTAAAACGAAACATAGTTTTCGGAAAAGAGTCCTTGTTATGTTTGAAAAAGTGTTTTCGGAAAGTGTCCTTATTATGTTTGTGTATATAAAAATTAAAGGAATAAAGATATGAGAATTTTACTTACCGCGGTTTCGAAGCGATTTTCAAAGGCTCTAAGAAAAGATTCGGAGTAACCTTTTTTTTTGTCCTTCTTATTTTTTAATTTTGAAAAGAATTTTAAAATTTAAAAATTTATTTATATTTTTTATTTCAAATTAAATAAATAATAATTCATAAGCTTAGAAAAAAAAAGTTGTAAGTTAAATGAACAATAAATAAATATTAAAATATAAAAACTGAAGCCCTAAATTTTCATACCATAATATACTTAAAAATACTCCGAATAAATTAAATCTCTTGTCTGTTTAAAAATAGTCCGAATAATAAAATTTCTTTCCTCTTTAAATGAAAAATGATTGAAAATATTTCAAAACAATCAAATCTGTAACCTTAAAAAACTGCACCCCACACAAGGATCAATAGAAATGTGAAAATCCTCTGAGCACATTTCATGCAGAAACCTTTCCGAAAACACGGAAAATCTTCGGACTCATCGGGTTTGATTGTCTGTTAACTTAATATTTTATTGGTTTAATGAACTGCACGCGGCTTACAGTATTTTAACGACAATTGCAGTTGCTGCGGGCGGCCTGTTAGATATTCACAATGACACGCACACACACACACACACCCGCACACTCATAAATGGAAAGTTGTACCGTTGGTATTGCAATTCGCAATCGATTTGTTTACAGTTCGCGGCTCGTTTTCGCGACCGTCGACGACTCTTCGGGGCATTGTCAACATGAAGTTCGGTGTGGAGGGCAGGGCCGCTGCAAGAGATGGACAAACAGACGGCACAGATGTTTACGGGATAACCGTTATGATAACGCGGCAGTTTTTGGAATGCGAATGAATGAATATGAGTGTGTGTGTGTGAGTAATGTTAATGTGTGAGTGTGTGGGTGCGTCTGTGCTAAGCGAAAATGTGTGCACATTCCGTCTGTGTGTGTTTGCCCGTTTGTGGATGATCCGTTTGACATTATGACAGGGACATCATCAGATGACGCTGACAACTGCATATTGGGTTCAATTTAATTGTGAGTTTCACTCACCCAAAAATGTAGCCCCTCAGAAATAACGCTGACCGAGGCGGGTTTTTAATGAGCTCCATTTGCGTTTCTTTTAATTAAAAACTATGGGCGTGGCTATGCCTGAACATTTGCACATGTGTATATGTGTGTGTGTGTGTGTCTGGATGTTTACATTTGTGGCGGCCGCCTTTTTATGCTCGATATTAAAAAGTTTGCCAGCCATTGGCGCAAAGGAATTTCATTAGTGCGCCAGATGGGCGTGATCAACGCGATGATTGCCAGCGGCATCAAGCCATGCTCTATGAAGCGGGCGGGTGGGAGTAAAGATGCATAGGTAGTGTGGGTGGCTGGGTGTGTAGGGGGGGAGGGGGTCCTGTATGCAGAGCAACGGATATGGCAAAAGTTTTTGTAACTAGTTTTTGTTGGATCCAAGGGGCCATTCACATACACATGTGTGATTTATTAGCCCATATTTGGTGGAAAGTTGTTTGCTTAAAATGACGGCGACCTCCTATAATACCCTCACCACCCACCACCCACTACCCATAAAACTCACACACACACACACACACACACACACCCCCATCAGCATTCCTTTCCCAAACAAATGCCAACAACTTTCTATACGTTATATATTTCATCATATGTATGTGTGTGTTTATACAAGTGAGTGTGTGTATGTGTGTGTGAGTGTGTGTGTGTGTGTGTGGCACGAAATTAATAATGCATAATGAGCTGACACAGTCAATGTGCCTTTGATTGAGCTGCTCATACGCTACCCTTCAAGCATTTTTTGGGGTGTATTTGCCGAGAAGTAAAACTTGTTGTACGCTTAGCAGATCAAGGACCAAGGCAAGTCCTTAAGGTATAACTATTTCTATTTCAACTATTTCTTTTGCGCTTCTGTTTCTCTGATTGTTTCATCATTCTCAGATTTTCTATTTCTGAGCAGCTTTTCTCCTATCAGTTCTTCTTTTTTTTTGCTCTCGGCATTTTTCCTGGCAGCTATGGCGATACACTTTCATCTTCTTGTCCAAATCTGTTGATTTTGCTTGCACTGAAGTCATTTTACAATTACCAGAAAAAATAACAGAAACTTGCGAAAAACAAAAAATGCCAAGAGCTTGAATATTTTTGCCACTTCTCTTTTGTAATGACTATGACAATCATAGAAATCTCTGGAAAAATACTCTTACTGCTCTTCTCTTTTAGGCACTTGGACAAAGAAACTTTAAAGTTGAGGGATACAAAATTTGTCATGAATTTATATAAAAATATACCTCAATATACTGTAAGGATGTAAATATATCTAATAATAATATCTGGAAGGGAAACCTTGGTAATTTCATTCATTCTTTCAGCGCTTGGAGCTCCAAGCCAATCGCCTCAAACTTAACCCAATTCAATCTTTCCAATTATAGGGTATACTCTCGTCTACCCACTAAACTGAAGCACCACTACACACGCACCACAGGTGGCCAGTGCTGTCGAGTTTATTCAAAGGGTTAACTGCAATCCATGTGTGTGAAAAGTTCGTAGAGCTTCGCGTATTATGGGAAAAATATTTAACAAAAATTGTTGCCTACTTTTGAGCGCATATTTAATATACAACTTCTGCTGCAAAATCAGCGGCTCTGTGTGAGCGGGTGTGTGTATATGTGTGTGCGTAGTGCGTTGTAGCGTTACGGGTGATGCGGGGAAATATATTAAAATTTTGCTGACAAGAGCATTCAGCAATGGGCAAGGACAAATGTTTAACAAGCGATATTGCCTTGTATTTCACTTTTATGAGAACTTGGAGCAAAAATGTTTATTTGGCGTGTTGCAGCAACACAAATAATTGTCGTGCAGCATGTGGCGTCTGGGTGTGCGTGTGTGTGTCCATGTGTATGCGAACGTGCGTTCACGCATTCCTGCTTTCCTGCTATATGTATATGTGTGTGTATTCATGGCAATGTGTTGGTTATTATTTATGATTATGTTCGCTCTGTCTTTATGACCATGACGCGCTTTCATATATCAAATATTGCCGTCTTCTCCTTCAATTTTATGCAAATTTTTAACAGCTGCCACACACACGAACACACACACACACACTCACATACACACAGCGAGTGCCAACGTATGTGGCCAAAACTAATTGCATCTTGTGCCAAGAGCCATTGAATTTACCTGACAAACAACCGTTTCCACTATAACCAAATCACAATTTTTCGGTTCTACTGATGGAAAACTCGAACGTCAGTCCACCACCAGCGACCGAATGCACACGACGTCAGCTGCAAACACAAGGCACTCTCATGCATATATCGCGATTTTTCATATACATCTATATATACAAATAACAGATACTACCTATCCTTGCTATCCTTGCTATCCTTGCTATCCTTGCTATCTTTGGGAGCCATGCCATCTATGGCATCCGTTTACCCGTCTGCCGAAGCCTTTAATTTGGCGCACATCCTGTCCCTGCACCTGCTCCCACCCCTACCACTACCCCTACCCATACTCTAGCTCCTGCTGCTGCTGTTCCTGTGGCAGCTCCTGCCACTACGGCTCGTGTCCATGTGAGCGTAAAGTCCATTAACATGAAAGACAAACAAACAAGAGCCCCCAAACGTCCGAGCACCGCGAATTTTTAGATACTTCATAAACAAGACGAAACAAAAAAGGATCAAAAAAAAGAACAAATAACACAACAAAAAACGAATGAAAACAAATTGAACGACAGTTTGTGGAAAAACCGTTTTAAGGAAAATATGCCAACAGTTTGCACCGAATTTATAGCCTTTGAGAGGAGCTGCACAAGGATACAAATAATCGCATTTCGAGTTTCAAACTGTGAGAAATTCCATCTCATCTTTAATCCCATATTAACTGCTCCTCAAACTTTGTTGATGCAACAAATATTAAATTTGCCTTAATTACGATTCAAATAATTGTTTTATGTTTCATGTTGCAAGCTGCAAGTTGCAAGTTGCAAGTTGCAAGCTTTTAAATTGCAAGTTAATTGTGAGAAATAAACTAAACATTGTGTTAATGAAGTGAAACATGAGGCTCTATGGTTCGTTATCCTCTTATCATCCTTTGTCCATGGCAATCTAACAATTGCATAATGCAGGACACTGAGGTAAGTTCCTTGTTGCCTAATTGAATGGTCATGCGCAAGCAAGGACTAAGAAAGACCAAGTATCCCGTGTAAATAGCAGGAAAATAGACAATTATTGTTAACAACATTGGTCACTCGCTAAGCCAATCAACTGAATCAACAACACGCATTTCCCAGCAACACACACACACATGCAAGCATACACATGCACGCACACACATCCACGCACACACACATGGACACACATGCATTGATATCTAGTTACGTATTTTAAAGGCTTAAATTTGTTGGAGTTGTAAGGCAAAGTGAATAATGGAGGGCCGGGGGGTGGGCTTAGAAATATGTTTAGGTGGTATGAGAGACAGAGATAGGGAGAGAGAGAGAGAGAGAGAGAGAGAGAGAGAGAGAGAGAGAGAGAGAAAAAGAGCAGGGGTCGCCTGGGTAAATTGTTTGAATCGTTTTATTGAATACAATGGCAATTGCAAAAGCAGCCACAACAACAAACGACACACAACAACAGCAACTAAACGTTACCACAACAGCAACAACAACAACAACAACAACAACAACTCTGAACAACAATCACAACTACAACTATAATACCTACACAGGCATAAGCAAATATTTAGTAAAGGAAAATAATTTCTAATAAGATTTTCCCAATTGAAATCGGATATTATATTCCCAGCAATGTCAACAGTGTGTGCGTTTGTGTGTGTGTGTGTGTGTGTGTGTGTGTGTGTATATATTTATATATATATAAATATATTTAAATTTATTTTTACGTGCATGTATTTGTTTATGAACTATTGAAAAAATTAAATTAAAAGCAATTCCTTCTGTCCTTTGCTGGCCAACAAGTTTTTAATTAAATTGAGCCCAGAGAAAACTTCAATATTTTCATGCTGCACACTTTTCATATATCAAAAAAAAAAAAAAAAGGGAAAATAAAAAATATTTATTGCTTTTATTAAATTTTCAAAATACAAAGCACAAAGCTTGTTGCCCTCGGCATTGTTTTAAAATTATGCAAAAGTTGCAATTTTTAATAGATTTTTAATCCAAGTGAAACTGACAATGTTTCCAACTATATGAAGGACGTTTTTGAATCCTGCTACCTGGATACCCTTCACATCTGCTGTTACTTTGAAACTGTTGAATACTCTAAATAGAAGTAAACATTCAATTTTTCAATATTTCAATATTTCAATATTTATTTAATAGACCTGCGAAGTCAAACCAAAGAATCGCTGCTGCTGCACTGCTTTAAATGGAGAAACATATGAAACTTAGAGATACCCCACACATATATATGAAAGGATCCTTTTATAAATTTCATATTCGTTTCATTGCAACGCTCAGTGTTTTTAAAGGATAATACAGGATACTTAGCATTTAATTTTGATTTTTGTAAAAATTAAGTTGGAAGTCAAAAGTAACGTCTGTTTAACGGTATTCTAATTACCGTTATATAAAAAGGCGTCTACTGCCTCTGCACTGATTTAGCTACCAGAAGTCCTTCTTATAGAGAAATCCATGATTAAAGAAAAATTGACTTTCCATACCTAAAATTTCCTTTTAAAATGGGGAACTTAAATGAGTTTTGAAGTCGATGCATGAGGAATATGAGGAATATAAGATATATGAGGAAACCGTTGATGAAAAGTTAAGAAATAAAAATAATTTATATTTTAAGTTATTTTAATCTTTAACCTAGGGTATTTTATGGTCAATCAAACTTTTTCAAAATTTTCCAAATATAAATTTTCAAATAGAGTGTTTCATGAGGTTCATCAATGGGGCATCTCCAAGTGAAAAAAAGAGATACCAAACTTCTATTAATAACCTGTTAATACCCTGTTAATGCACTGTCAATCCACTGCTATTTATTAATTAGTTAATTAAACTTAAAATATGAATTACATTAAATGAAAAAATTACTCCAGGGTATCTAACGGTACATCAGATGAGGCTCTCCGAATTGTTGAAAATTATTTTTCATTGTCTCTTCATGATTTTGATTAGCCAAACAAAACACAAAGCTTATGGCCTCTGTGCAGGACTTTGTCCTTTAGGATTACGTATGCCAGCAAGTGTCTAAGGACTATGGGGATCTCGCCCTGAGTCCCGTTGCTAATGCCGCATAAGCAAAAGTAAACGAATGGCCAAAATTAAACAAATAAACAAACAAACTGGCAAAAGACTTGAAGAAAACAATTCACTCAATTTGCCATTGTAGCATAGAAAATTAAGCTGTTGTATTAATGTGGGCGTGGGCATGGGCATGGGCGTGGCCGGTTGGTCGTTAGTAAGCAAAAATCTTATATAATACGCACATTTTACTTTAACTTAAGGCAACATACAAGCAGGTAACAGTTTGTCTGTGTCTTTGTGGTTGCGAGTCTGTGTGTATAAATGTGTGCTAGTGTGTGTGTTAGTGTGTGTGTATTATATGTGTGTTTATTTCACACCTCAAGGGTGCTGAAATATGACAACAAAAAACATCACAAGCAGCTTGCAAGCAAAGCACAGCATCTTCACCTGCCGCCCACTCGTACGCCCACCCCTCCCCCAATCCACTGGCGGTGATGGGCCAGACTGGCTGGCAGGTTGGCTGGGTGGCAGGCAGCCTGTAAATTTCAGCAGAGCAACTTGAACGTGTTGCTGCGGGCCATTCGTGCTTGAAAAGTTTTCTAAACATAACTGCAAGGTCTGAGATGTTTGTCTGAGCTCCGCACTTTTTTCTGCACCTATGCACACATTGCAAATTCACTCGGTCTCCTCGCATTGTTGTTGCTTCTGTTCTCCGTGTGACTGTCTAGGAGGAGGAACTATCGGTGGGAAGAGGAGCTAACGGGTGAAAGAGGAGCTATCGGGGGAAGAGGAGCGATCGGGTGGAAGAGGAGCTACCGGGTGGAAGAGGAGCCATCAGGCAGAAGAGGAGCTATCAGATGAAAGAGAGGCTGCCGGGAGGAACAGGAGCTATCGGGTGGAAGAGGAGCCATAGGGGGGAATAGGAGCCATCGGGTGGAAGAGAAGATGCCAGGAGAAACAGGAGCTACCGGGTGGAAAAAGAGCTGAGCATGTGCTCCATCTATGGTTGTTCAAAACTTTCGATACCCTCTCTCAGTTCGGACAAACAAATAAATATTGACAAACAATTTTGCCATCCTGGAATATCCTTTCCTTTTCAATTTCTCCAATACACAGTAAACTTAATAAAACTTAAAATCTGTGTAGAACTTGCATACAATATAAATAAGGGTCTACCCTTGTCCTGTTATCTGTGCAATAATCATATATCCTTGCACTTTGCTCACTTTTAACAATTCCTTGTGCGAATATTTCCATTTTAAGGACATACGGGAGAGATGAGAGACATTCAAGGATTGCTTGTATATACAAGACTTGTGCCACATTCCTTTCGTATCCGTTTCGTATTTGCATCTTCTGGGATAATTTCCATTTCACCTATATCCTTTTCAGGACATTTCATAGTCGTTGAAACTCTCATCAAAGAATTGGAACATGTTTTCTTTTAATGCTGACGCGTAGAAAGCATTGAGTCTGATTTCAAATTGGAGTTGAATGGAAAATATTGAAAAGTCTGCTCAGGCAGGTGTCCCAGGCTTTAGCTATGATTTTGCCTTGTTGGAAAAGCGGAGGAAACTTCAACTTTGTCTCCATTTATCACTTTTAGTGCAAATGAAAACCTGTTTCAGCTTTTACTTATATCCCTGTGCTTAATTCTAATGCCAACATGTCTCAAGTCATCGTTAGGGTCAATCTATCCTTAAGTATATAATGCACACATCCAACTCATAGATTCCCAAAAGTTTTACTATCATTTTGTTCATAAATATAATCAACTTATAAAATTGACAACGAGACTCTCGCACGTCACACAACTTTGGCTTTGGCCCGAGTCTCATCATAAGACAAGGCCAAAGGCAACAACAGCAGGAAGGCAGCCTTTGTGGGAGCGGGAAAAGCAAAAGGAAAATCCCAGTGTGAAAGAAAAATGAAATGCCTGAAATGCGACAAAGCAAATATTTGTAAGAGCCTGACAAATCAGTTTTCTATATTTGTATAATAAGCATCGATGAAAAGCCAGCAAACTGTGACGATCCAAATGAGAAATTAAACGACACGCACCCACACACATACACACACACACACACACACACGTATACACAGACTCATAACAGTTCGATTGATTGCAGGTTGAAGTGAAATTCCATTGAGAAATTCCATGGGGCGGACCCAAAAAAAAAAAGGTACCTCAAAAAAATAGAAGCCCTACAAACTTACAGCAATTGATTTGGCAGCGAGTCATCATACTATGCAACATACACACACACACACACACACACACACACACACAGCTTACACACATTCCATACTCAGCTCACTCACAGTCCAAACGCAGCTCACACACAGTCCATACTCAGCCAACATACAGCCCATATTCAACTCCCACACACACATCCACACCCACGCACCCACCCACACACACGCACACACACACACACACACACACACACACACACACACACACGTGCCCAAAAAATTCCTGGACTGAAATGCCTGACGTTTTCATAGCTTTTTTATACGTTAAAACTCATATATGAACATGTATACCCGCATCATATACTCACACACTTACGCATACTCACACACACACACACACAGGTTTGGGGGGAAGGGTGTGGGGGGGAAAAGAAAAAGAAAAAGCGCAAATGTCGCTCGATTTCGTGAGCTTCCTGTTTCGACAACGACACGGCATTTATAAAAATCATACGCACCGTTGTACCAGCAGCACACGGCAGGCAGGCAAGCAGGCAGGCGGGCAGGCAGGTAGGCAGGCAGGCAGGCGGGCAGGCAGGCGGGCAGGCAGGCGGGCAGGCAAGCAGTGGCAATGGCAATATATTCTTATGGGCTGTCAGGTGAGGAGATGCTGCCCGCACGTCTCCCGCATACGTAATGTCAATTTTGACAAAAATGCTGTCGACTTCTTGTTATTGTTATTCTTGTAGTTATGGTTCTTTGCTGTTGTTGTTGTTGTTGTTGTTGTTGTTGGAAGCATAAAAACACGACACCAGTTTATTTGGCCGGTGCGCTGTCATTAGCACACTTAATCCACTTGGCAGCCGTGCGGCGAGCTGTGGAAGATTGACAAACCAAACAAATCAAAGGACATTGTCATTGTCAACGCCATCGACTTCGATTCCGATGTATGCCAGTGTATTCCTGTATTCCTGTATGTCTGTGTGTGTGTGTGTGTTTGAGTGTGTGCACTTGGGTTGGGGCGTATGAGTGATTGGTCCTAATTGAAGGTGACACAAGACATCACTTTGTTGTAAGAATAGTGTGCAGGTTATTTCCGATGAACAAATTACCTGTGGGTGGAGCAAGGTCGAGGGACGAAGGAGATGAAGGAGATGAGGAGCTGAGGAGCGAGCATAGAGAATGATGAGTGGATGGAGGACGGTAAAAGGTCCTCACAATGTATACGTAATTGCAATTAATTTAAATATACACAAAATCCTCATATGAGAGAAGTGGATCTATGGGAAATCCAACTACGATTTTCACAAACAGTGGATCCAATTTATATGCCACTGCACGTGGAACGGCAACACGAGTGCAATTCTGAGAAAAATAAAACGGAAATCATCTTATGAAACCTGCCACACGCGCAACGTTGACAGCTCAATGAGATATTCAATGGAAAAAAACTGAATTGAAAAGCAAATGAGGCAAAAACAAACTTGGTAAAAAAATACTGAAAATACGGAAAAAGTTGCATAATGCGAGGATGTGGAATAAATCAATAATAATAATAAAAAAGAAAAAAGAAAAATATAAAATAATAATTTTATACGCATAAAAAATGAATATCAACCAAAGAGCTGAAGAGCTGAAGAAAAAGTTACTTTCAGAGTGATGGCTGAAAGCTTACAATAAAATAAATACACGCTAGTTTCTCAGGTTGAAACCTTTGTCTAGCTTTAATCCGATTCCGAAGGGAATCCAATCTACACACACACACTCACACACACACCGTATTACACGCACAAATTGGTGAATAGGTAAAACTTTGACAGCTAAACTTCAAATGACAATTGGCTGGGCGTGTGCTGGGGGCGTGCAGAGACGTTCAGAGACGTGTGTGGGCGTTGAATCACAAGCTACACGGCATTAAATTGGCCAATTTGAAAGTGGGAATACTTCACAGTAGCACAAAGGTAGCACCAGAGCGCGCACACAGATAAAGATAGAGAGATGGAGTACAAAAAGGAAGAAGAAACGAAGAAACGAAGAGAATGCAGGTAAGAGTCACGCCCCAACAGACAGCACGGACTGGGCGTCAGGGAAAGAAAGAAGTGGCTCGAACGTGATTGTGGGGGTCATCCCTTATCACCGGGGAAAAGGCCAAAAACATTTGAAACTGTCAATCAGCGGCAACAAAACAAGCCAACAGCAAACAGACAACTAATTGGTTGAAATGCAGAACTGAAGACTTGGCGGTGAGGCCAAGATAAAATCTAAAAAAAAAAAAAAATAAAAATAAAAAAAAAACACAACAACAGCAGAAACTCAAAAGAAAACCAAAAATCGGCGATGCCAAAAAGTTTTACGCTTATTACACTAACAGGAAAGCAAAAAAAAATAAAATAAAACAAAACAAAAAAAAATAAAGAAAAGCCCAAAGAAGAGAAAATCCAAAGCTGTAAAAAATGGCGTCATGATTCATTAGCAGACAAGCAGCAAGTGGGTAACTTTTAAGGCAGGTCTATTGCACCGACAGTTTCCTTGGCTAATTTAAATTCCTTTGACGGAGCCACTCCCGTTGCCACTGCCACTGCCACTGCCACTGCCACTGCCATTGCCACTTTTGCAAAGCCAAAGCCAACGCCAACCTCGACGCCGTCTTATTAGGCATAGCCCAGGCTTGACAGCTCCTTAAGCGCCTGAATGATTGACATCAAAAAGGTTTCTTTGCAATTTTCTGAATCGCCAACTGAGGCAGCAACAGCAGCAGCAGCAGCAGCGACAGTCACAGCCACAGCAACAGATAATTAAATACACACATACACACATATATGTATGTGTGCATGTATTATGAGTATGACAATAATGAATATAATTAAAAGTGCGCATCATTAACACAATTTTACGCTTATTTATGTGTAATTTCCCTGGCTGCTTTTCACGGGATGTTGCATTTTGTTGAGCCTTAAATTATATGACGAACCAATTCGCAGGCCCTTTTACATTACACTCATTAAAAAAACATACAAAATACAGTTGTGCCTTATTCAAATATTCAAGGACTTAATAAATTTAATTACTTCAATATTTTAATTACCATTCGTGGGATTTCTTCACGAATTCTTTTTTAATTAAGGCAAAGTTGAATTAAAACTCATTAAGTTGACTGCAATTCGCTTTAAGAATAATAGTGTTTATTAAGAGCATACGGTCACACTGGTCGACATTTTGCATTGATGTTAATTTTAAAGGAATCTTTTTTCTTTAAAAAAATATTCCATCCATTGAACCCAAGTTGATATATTCCACACATTAAATGAGTAAATAATATATATAGTGAAGTTGACAGAGATCTAACATATATTTAACAGACATTTAACAGATACTTGTCACATTCAACTAACATATTAGATATAAAACTGTTAATTGTCAGAGATGACTACAATAAATATCCATAACAGACATATAAAATTTATACTCGAGTTTTAAACATTTTTCTGGCACATATCATGATTTATTTGTTTGAGAAACATATTTTAAAAATATAAAAAATACTTGCTTTAAGATACCTTAAATTATTCCACAGAAATTATTAAAAATATTGAAGTCTTTCATTGATTTCCCAAAACCCATATTTCTCATACAAAGCATTTTCTTCCTTTCAATTAAACTTTACGCCAAATTAAACAAAATTCAGCTTTATTCACATTTATGACATTTGAATATAAATTGAATATATGCTTGAATATTTATTTAAAATGAGAAGCTTATTGGGTTATATTTAGATTGGCATTAATATTTGGCTGTATTCAAATGATTTCTTAATTTATAAAATATAAATTCATTGTCTCAATTTAAACACATTCGAGGCGGTTTTTCTTACAAATCTGCTGTCAAATGTAAGGTTACGACTATGTAGGGCAACCCTAAACCACCTTCCACTTTCCACTCTCCATCTTCTACTTTCCTTTCTTTGGGTCGCAACTCTGACAAGCATTCGGAGCGACAGCTTTGCCTGCCTAACAAATCTCACTAAATGCCAAGGCAAAAGTAAATGAAATTGCACTAAATCTACTGGGAATTTTCTTCAAAAAATACTCAACCTTTGGCCGGGTAGTTGCCGCCTGAAATTGGCTTAGGATTGTTCTATGCTCTTTCCCTTCCCCCTCTCCCTACATTTATAATTCTCTCTTTCACTCTGGCATTGTCTTAGGCGGGACGTAATCAAAAAGGTACGAACAGGCCTAGGCCAAAGTGATAAACCGTTTGCACTGACATCGCATATAAATCTGCGACAAAGTTGCGTCTGCCAGGCCCACGGACAGCTCCAAATCGTGCGGGATTTGTCACGCCAAATCGTTGGAAATGGCGTGCGTTGTTTATGTCCTTGCTAAAACCCCACCACCCACCACCCATACCCCGCGCTATCAGTCTCGCTTTTCCTACTCGCTCCCTCCTACTGTGTTGCTCTCCCTTGCAGTCTTAGTGTAGCCAGTGAATTTTGCACAAACACAAAAACAACAAATATAACAATAACAATAACAACATCAACAAAAACAAAAAACAACAACAACAAAAGCAAAAACATCAACTCGTCTCCGTTTCTGTGTCGTAAATCTTCGAGTGGCTTATCTACAACAAAACTGTGCGCTTTTTAATTCGCGACAGAAATGCAAAAAACACAACAACAAAAATACAAAAAAAAAAAAGAAAAACGTAAAGAAAAGAAAAAAGGAACAAGTAAAAGAAAAGCAAAAGCAGAATAACATAAAGATACAACTGGCAAAAGAACAACAAACGCAAAAAGAAATCTCCGAAAATGTTAATGTTTATTTAAAATGAGGCACATGTTTAGCTAGATGAATTTTTGTAAGCGTTTTATGAATGCAAATATTATTTATATAGAGCACAGGACTTAAGAGCTGAGCCTTGAAATTAGGCAAAGCATTTTGCTAAGCAAATAAAAGGAAAGTCGAAAAAAGGACGAAACAAGGCTGCGAGATAGCACAGTTTTATATACATAGAAGTAACTGCAGAATTTCTCGAACCAAGTAAAGGCTTTTTACACTTACTTTTAAATTGTAAATATTTAATTAAATTTTTTTAATTATGGATATTTATGATTTATCCTTTTTTTTCCTTTCTAAGAAAGTATAAACAGAGGAAAAATTTTAAATTAATTTGGTTTTTTCCTTCTTAAAAAAAATTGCTTTAGTGAAGAAATGAATTGGACTGTTAGTTGGATATTAGCCAAGACACAAACCTTGTTAAATAATCGCACGCAAATCCCTGTTTATGGATAGAAACTGTGTGAAAATCTGTTTATAATAATAAAAATTGTATACAAATATTTCTTCCTTTTTAAATCATGAGATTTGTTGAGGAACTTAAAACTATTATTTATTATTTATTATATATTATGTTATTGTTATATATTGTTCACTTAAGCTACAATTTGTTATCTTTTCATTGCTTCTAAAGGTAAACAAGTTTATGGGACAGAACAAATATAAATTATAGGAGCAAATGCATAGCATTTAAAACGGTACATTTTTCTAATCTCAATAAACATTTTCTACCTAGAAAGGTATTAACTATTTAAATATCAGTTATGGCTATGATTTTTTAAATACTTTATATGAGAATAACGGACGAAACTAAATACTATTTGGGGACTCACAACTTCAAGAGAATCCCACAAATTTCTTTAGAAACTCAAATCAAATTTCTGCCTTCTCAATTGCCTTTTAATGAATTGATAATTTATAGCTAATCACTACAGTGACAAAAATATATATTATATATATAATATATATAAGACATTATATTTATGTTGGGTAATATATATACAATTTCCGATTGTCAAAACAAAAGCCGCACCATAAATATACATTTTATGTAAACGCTGAAAAAATCTGCTTATCAAATTTTAACGGCACTTTTAGTAGGCCATTTATCATAAAGGAGCCGAGGAGCGAACACAATGCCGCTGATAACCACAAAGCGGATTCAACGCGCACATATATAAATTCCAAAAATATATATACATACATATATATATATATATGCATATTTCTGAAACTTGATAAACGAGATGTCACATAAAACATTTTGGCTTATTACCCACCAAAAAAAAAAAATAATAACAATAATAAAAACATAAAGGAAACCCGCACCGTATAATGGGGTGCATTAACACATCAGAGAGTTGACAACGGGATGGCCGTGTGGGTGGGTGTAGGTGTAGGTGTAGGGGTTGGGGTGTGGTGGATTGTCCACTAAAATTGCAATTATTTTGGTATGTTATTTAAAGAAGATTATTAGCCGCACAAGGAACAACAACAACAACAACAACAACAACAGCAACAACGAAAGCAACAGGAAAAAAGGGGACAAATCATTTGATGGGTTTGATTAGATTCTGAAGCGATAAATAATTGCATGCAAATTTATTTAAATGCATATTTACCCACGTAATTGCTGCAAATTTACGTTTCATTTACGCCGCAACGTTCACAGATGTCGAGACGAAAGCAGAGAGCAAAACATAATAAAACCAAAAACAATAAAAAATTAAACTCTGGTGTGGGTTGAGTGATTAACTGTTAACTACCCTGTGTGCACAAGTGTGGGGCAAGAGCAGAGCTGAGCCCAATGAGAGCTGCAGCTTCTCCGCCGTCTTTTGACTTTGACTAAAATTTTTTAACCTACTTTTTAGTTAATAACTTTATAGTCAACTAATTAAATTAATATAAATTCACTTGGCATTATTTTAAAATCCAATTGAGATTGAGACATGTTCAGTCGCCATATTTGCCACTCAACCCTTTAAATTGTCTGGCAACATTTCAATTTTCCCAAACTCATAACCAACATCTCTGTTATTCAATCACCCCTTCTACGCGCTGCTAATGTTTACAGGGTATAAACACAGAAACAAAGAAGTGAAAAAAGGGACACACCGTTCCGGCCAAGCAAATGAGCAAATGGTCAAAGGACCCCGCGCCAAATGGCGGCAATGAAAAAGCAGCAAACAGATTATAACTCCCAGCTGACATTGTGGGCTTTATTATTTGGCCATTGAAAAATGCGACGCTGGATGGGATCGGCGACCCAAGTGGATTTTAATTTTTCAAAGTTAACCAAAAGCGTCGGTCGCGTGGACCCTTTTTTTTATTTATTTTTTTTGTTTTTTGCTGCCTGCCGTGTACTCTGCTGCGACAGAGCCAGGACCAAGGACTAGGGACTATGTTTGTTTAAATATCGGCGGGATTTGTCGGGACTTCATTTTACTGTTTACCTTTCCAACTGTTTGCTGATTGATCCCTCGGGGGTGTAGAGAGGACGTTCAGCATTTTAGGGTCCAGCGCAATTAATTTTGCTTTTTGATTTGTGTCCGGGACCAAAAAATTACACACAAAAAAGAAAAACCCAACTAAAATCAAGTGAGAGACGTTGAGAAGTGAAGAGAACCATCAAATTGTCACGTAATTATATTTGTGTTAATGATGTTTCGTGCCCGCCATGGAAAGTCAATTAATATTTTCGAAAATGAACAATTTTGATTTGACATCAAATTTAACATTTTTCCCCTGAGCAGCGAACCCCCATGCCCACGCCTACTCCACCCCCATTCCCATCATCATCAAGAATTAACGTCTCGTTGCTTAATTAAAATACCTCTCCCTTCGCATTTAAATGCATGCTGTGATTTATAATTTTCACCTTAAAGTGCAACAATTTAAATTTATTAAATATTTTATACTTGATTTTCTTTTATTTTTATACTCTTAAATGTCGTTCAACTCAGCTTGAGGCACGCGTCTCGAACTCGTCGCCAGATGCAGCCGATAACCACTAACTGATTGCCCCATTAAATTATATAACCTGTAATGAGGCTTAAAGTCGCTTTTAATACAAAAACTGGTTTCCCTTTTCTGCCAGCAGTTGAGTAGCAAAAAGCCATATAAAACATGGGAACGGCAGAGCTATGATATACCCTGTATCTAGTTTCATAAAAAAAAATTAACTTATTATTTTAAATCTAAAAAAAAAAAATAATAAATTTAATATTAATATTAGCTGGTCAGAAGATTTTCTAAATCTGCTCTGACTTGACTTTGAGTCAATTGAAACCCCTCATCCATCTTGTCGTCTTTAATGACCAAACTACCCAATTTTTATTTGCAAGTTGTTAATATTTATTTTATTTTTAGTAATTTTGTATTTTTTTTAAGGCAGTTATTTTAAAAGCTTGATTATTTAAGGGGGCTTTAAAATCTGTTTTACTAGCATTTTTCAACTGATTGAAGCAATTAGCTTAAAATGTTTAAGCCGAGAAAATCATATTAAACAATCTCTTGCTTAAAATAAAAAACCATATTTATGATAGATTAAAATATCTTGAAAATCTTCTTTTTCACAAAATACCTAACTTCAAATTTAAAAAAAAAAATCAATATATTTTCTAATATAAAAATCTTGCATCACATTTTAAACTTGACTTTACAAATTTGATTTATTTATTAAAAATAAAAGTTTCTTACTTAATAATTATTTTATTATTATTTATCTATAATTATATTATTAATATCTATATCTATATTAATAATATATAATATATAATAATATAATATCTATATTAATAATATAAGAGAATTATAACAGCCGAAGAAAAAAATAACACATTTAATCTTAATATTTTAGAACAATGCACTAAAAAATACAAAAAAAAAATAATTCTAAATATTTGTGCAAGTCTCGACATGAAGATAAATATGAAGATATTTATTTTTATTTTATTTTTCCATTTGAATTTCATTATTAACTCTAAGTTGTTTTCCCTTTCCTTAAGTGCTCGACATTTTTCATCGTTTTTAATTGCAAACTTTGTTCGCTTAATCACAGAACTCGAAGGCCATATTACGTATACGCCATATTACATGCCAGTAAACAAATTGAGTGTCTGTTTGTCTGCCTCTTCGTCTGTCTGTCGAATTGTCTGTTTGTCTGTTTGTATGTCTGTCTGTCTATCTGTATGCCTGTTGCTCTCATCATGTACATACTTATGTACGTCAATCCACCATGCCCCGCTGCACCACTGCCCCTCTGACCCTTCCTTTGCCATGCGGCCTTACAGCCAATGCTCCCGTACGTGTCCTCAGTGCACACAGGTGCTGCACATATTCATGTCATGACTTGACTTGGGCCGTAGCCAGGTGCAACATGCGATGCATGCAACACTAGATGCTGCCATCAGCTCGAATTACTATTAATGGCGTGCAGAATAAATTTAAATTGAAATTGAATTTCATTGCATGACGACGTCAATTAAAAGCATGTAAAACTCAATCGCCAATGACGCTTTTAAAAGTGTAGCGCCCGCAGCAACAGCAACAGTAACAGCAACAACAGCAACAGCAGCAGTAACAGCAGCAGTAACAGCAACAACTTACATGGGGGATCCATCCAAGTGACTGGACGCCACCACAAGAGGTGAAACCATCTCTTAATGAGTCGGCAAATGTCTGATAAAAGCGCGCAGGCAATACAAAAATCGCCTCAATGAAATAACTGGAGGGCAGACATGGACACGTTGCAGATGTTGTTGTTGTTGTTGTTGTTGTTGTTGTTGTTGTTGTTGTTGTTGCTGTTAATGTAACTGCTATTGGTGTTGGTGTTGCTGTTGCTGCCGTTTGTAACTGTTGCTGTTGTTGCTGCCGATGGTAGTCAATGTTGTTGTTGTTGCTGTTGTTGCTGTTGTTGCTGTTGTTGCTGTTGTTGTTGCCGATGGTAGTCAATGTTGTTGTTGTTGTTGCTGCTGTTGCTCCCTGCTACGTGGCTCGAGAAGTTGCCGAAACAGACAGGAAACATTGATAAGAGTAGCAACTGACATTGGGCAATGATGCTTCCATTTAAAGTGCTTAATGGGCAGCGTGCATTGAGTGGGGCGACGACGCCCTGAAGTTTATTCAAATTATTAAATAAACAATATTTAATGGCAGTCAGAGTAAAAGTTTTTTAATCAAAGTTGCAGTCAAATTTTGAACATGAAATTACAGCTTCTCTCAAAACTAGTAAACACAAATAAACAAATAGTTTGGTATATTTACCATTGGGCCCGCACTACTTATTCGTTTAAACAAAAGCCCATTAACAATTATGACTTCCTTTTACCGCCGCCAAGACGTAAAAGTAGTTGAAACTTAAGAAGTAAAGCCCGCTGCAAATGTGACTGTGATTCAGAGGCTTTTGTTTCAAAAACCGCCAACAGTTTGTGTGGCTGCACAGAGTCCCCCACACACACACAGGGAAGGATGGGGCGGAGAAGGAAGAAACAGAGAAGGGAGAGCAGGAAGAGGCAAAGAGGGGAGAGGCAGGAAGCAAGAGTGAAAAAGAGATAGAGAGAGAGAGAGAGAGAGAGAGAGAGAGAGAGAGAGAGCGTGAGATGTTGGCCTCGTCTTAATCAACAGGATGGTGAATAATGGCAGCCAGGGGGGGATGAGGACATGGGGACAAGGACGCCTTAGTTTTTCTCATTTCCAGTTTTACTTTTGAAGTTTTTAATTCTTTGAATCTTAATGACTTCTCGTAATAAGTTTTCATTTCTCGTAATTTCTTAGGTTAATAGAATCTTTCAGCTGCCATGTCGACCAACAACAATAAATGTAACCACAGTGGGTACAATAAACAAGGGAGATTCCCGCGCTCTCAAACCGAGCACCGAGTACAATCAAAATTTATTGAATACATTTTTTCGATTGCACTCATCTTAAAAAATCATCTTCAGATCGATTTATATCAATCACTCAAATGTATTTACAGATTTTTGTGCACAGCTTCCTTTGGGTTTGTATTTTTACCCACTGTAAGTACATTGCTCATTGAAACTTTTCTGTTGGTAAAATGAAAAAATATATATATACATATATATATATATCTATAAATATATATACACACACATATATATATATATATATAGAGAGAGAGTGAGAAAGAGAGGGGGGAGGATATATATGTATAGGAAAAAGAGAGAAGGAGGAGAGCCATTATTATGAAGTTGACACAAAGTCAGTCAGAAGCAGAGAGCTGCCAGGAAAAACGTAGACGATAATAATGACAGCGAGGACGACGTTGAGTCCTTGCAATGAATGCTATCCAAGGGGAAGCACTAGAAATGCATAAAAGTCGACTACATAAAACGCAGCAGGACCGACCACAGTTGACATTTATGCGAACTGCGCGACTTGGCTTAAAGTTACAAAACGGTCAACTCCCAGATCCTGAACATAAGACAAAAAAAAAAGAGAATAAAAAAAAGAGAAAAAAAAAAAGAAAGGATATGAAAAAAAAAAATAATGATAAAAAAAGAATAGATAAAGACCTTAAGAAATTAACCAACTTCGGCCGACATCCAACCACGAGAGCCGCGTTAAATACTGAAGGCCAGAAGCTAAGCCGACATCATCATCATCATAATCATCATAATCGTGTTCATCGTCATCCTTCTAATCATAAATTCAAAAGCGGCAAAAGTGCAACGCAGTTACAATTAACTTATTAAACCGACTTTGGGGCCAAAACAAAAGCCAAGCGGCCAAAAGGAAAAGGCAGTGCAAATTGTGAAAATGAATGCGAAAGGGCGTCAAGATGGCCACCAAAAATTGGGAGTGGGAGTGGGAGAGGGAGAGGAAATGGGAGTGGGAGTGGCAATGAAAGTTGGAATGGGTGTCGGAACAGCAACGGGACTGAGTACTGGAATAGGAATGAGATGAGATGGGATGGGATGGGATGGGAACCGTAACGGTAACGGAAAGCAATGCGTAGAAGAAGAAGAAGAAGAAGCACTAGTTTATGGCATGAATTTTCAACAAGTTTTCACATGCGACTTTTGTGTCTTTTTCTGCTCATTTCTCATTCCATTCCATCTTCTCGCCTCCCCCCATCTCCCCTTCTCCACTCCTCTTTATTCGCATTGCCACGTTGCGTAATTCGTTTAAGTGCGTCAAGGAGCAGACATTAAGCTTTGGAGCACTGAGCACTGCCGATTCTCTCTGCATATTGTCAACGACATTTGCTAATTAGTAAAATTGATTTGAAATTTATGAAGCGCAAAATTGCCCGCTGGCTTTTTGACTGTCAAACGAATTCTAATTGAAAGTTAATGCTTTGCATAGTTTATGCTTCTCGCTCTCATTTTCAGTTGTTTACAAAAATTAAACTCAAAGCACTTTTTGTTATTGTTGTTATTTTTTTTTTATTTGGTATTTTTGTAATTGTTGTTATTTTTGTTGCATTGAACAATGTTCTCAACACTTTCTACCACTTGGTCTCTATCTCTTTGCAGTTGTTGTGACATTTTGGCAACGTAAAACGCAATGGCGCCAAAGATGACGCCATTTTTGCAACTCGACAAAATGGCGACGACAAGGACGACGCTCGCATCTAAAGCGGAAATAAGCTGGCTCTGCCGACTGCTGCTCCTCTGTGTTTGCATTGGCGCCGCAGCAACTCGAGGTAAAAATAGATTAAATTTTCAACATATTCACAAATCACCAACAGCTTTACACGAACAATGTTTATGCCATGAATGAATGAACAACATGATTGAACGTCACTTCATACAAAATGACGATTGCTTAAAATGATAAATTGTTCCGAGTCACAATTGAAGATATTTTAATGTGTAGATAATTTTTTTATTTTGTTGCAGTTCAATTTTAATTTCAAAAATAAAGAAAAAAAATTATCTGTACTAGAAAATGTTTTTAAATAAATTTAAATAATTATTTAATCTTCGGTCATAATATTAGAAAAAATAAAATGAAATAAAAATTTAATTTTTAAAATTATTATTAAAATCCCTAGTACCGAATAATTTTTTTAATATATGAATTTCTTTTTTAATTATCAAGATAATATTTTTTGGGTAGTTTTCTGAGATTTTTTAGTGAATAGATTTTTGTAATAATTTAATATTATTTTAAATTGATGACTAAACATAATTTGAATTCATTTAAAGAAAAAAACTAATTTCACTTATTTTATTATTATTGTCAATCCATGATATGAGCACACATTAAAGAATCTCACTTGCTTGAACTTTAATTATTAATTTTAATTTTTTTGTTCATATTGTATTTAAATTATTTTTATTTAAATAATTTTATTTAAATCATTTTCAATTTATTAATAAAAAATAATAATATAATTAATAATTTTCGAACTTCTTCTAAATAAAAACTGAACAGTCTGGCAACTTCAAAGCAGAATCATTTTTGTATCAAGTTAACTCCTCATGCATTTCATAAAAGATTCACCGCATAAACTGAACATAACCTCAATACACATATTCATATATAAATACAATTTACACATTCGCATGCACAATTAAACTGCATTTTTCACTGAACGGTCAAAAGTTGCAGTGCAGGGAGAATTTCCATTTAGCATCGGCATCAAAGTGTTACCAGCGGCGCAATGCGTAAAAACTAATTACCTGTCAAAATCATATTGCCAAACAAGTGCACAGACACTGCGTGCGCCTTTTTGTGTATTGTGGCCGGTCAGCGTGTACACATAAATATTATTAATTAAAACTTTAAAAGTGGTAAAAAAAAAAAACAAAAACAAATAAAAAAAATTAAAAAAAAAATATAAATAAAACAAAAATAAATAAAACAAAACTACAAGGCCTTGGTCAGGGTAGGTGAGTGGTGGGTGGTGAGTGGAGGGTGGTGAGAGGTGGGTGGTGGGAGGTGGTAGGTGGGTAGGGGCAGATACACAACCATATTTTGTGCGCTACAAAATATCGGACTGTACGATTTCAATTAAAAGTTGTATAAAAAGCATATATCAAATTAAGTTTCAGATATTATTACGCAAATGTAATCATAATATGTATGAGTGCACAGAACAATTTGAAACAGCTCAATTTATAATAAATTTCAAATATGTGTCAATATTGCTTAATCGAAAATTCATTTTAATTCCATTCAAATATGCAAAAAAAAATAAATAAAAAAAAATTATATCGGCAGCTCAATTAAGGAAATGACGTAGAGAAAAAAAAATACAAAAATAAATAAAACAGGATTCAAAAGGAAAGGAGACAGCAGTTCAATGAACAATGCTGACTAGGTCCTGGCAAAGGGATATGCATGTCTGACTGACAAAATCACATGGGCGATGTCAGCAGACAAATCCTTCGACTCGACAGGCGACCGCGACAACCGCAACAACAACAACTGACGCATCGCGAACACTAAAAACAAAATACCAAAAAAAAAATACCGAACAAAATAAATAACAAAAAAAAATGGTGACTAGTAAAAAATAACAGGATAAAAACGATGATAAATTTATCATCAAAAATACGTCCAGCGATTTATACATTGATGTTTGTCGAGCAAGGGAGTTGGGCGAATGGGGGGCGGGCTACTGCACGGATCACGTGATTGCCACACGATGCCAGCGGTTGTTGCAACTCATAGAAATTTTATAGCCACAGTGCGACAATTTTTGTTAAAATTTAGAAATTCTTTTTAATTTATTTAACGCAGTCACTGTGACTGTAACTACGACATTGGCGGTGACGGTAACGGTGATTCTGCTTCTGATTCTGATCCTGATTCTGATTGTGATTGTGTTTGTGTTTGTGACCGTGACCAGAGTCATGTTTGCTTTTTGATTTGTTGCAGCTGCGTGAAATTGGTCAGCAAAAAGAAAAAAAAAATAAATGGAAAATCTACGTGATTTGAATTTGTAGCTTAGTGCCACGCCCACTTTTCCCTGTTTTAATGCCGCCAAGATAGCTGAGTTGTTATTAAAGCTGAAAAAGTGAAAGGTAACCAAGTCTGCCTTAAAATTGAATTAGCCATTAGCTTAATATTCGCAACTATCCTTTAGTCCTTGGCTCCCAGTGGCAGACAGTCAGCCAATTCCCCTGGCGACTTGCCTGGCACGGCAACTGTCTGCCACTGCTGCTGCTACCGCCTGCTGCCACTGTAAGACACTGCCTGCTACTCCAAGCCGGAATCAATGAAATGAAATCTGCAGTGGCACATGAAACGAGCAGCAGCAAAAGAAAGCAAATTAGAAATTGCGAAAAAAAAGGAAGATTGCTCAGGCATTTGCCATCAGGATTGTTGTTGTTGCTGATGTTGTTGTTGATGTTGTTGTTGTCGGTTGCCATTTGCTGTCTGTTAGCCGCTTGGCTGCCCCTTTCAGTTACAAGCTCGTCGCTCCATCCCTTTTGGCCCTGATGACTGTCAACACGCTGATAAGTGTTACGGCCGTTGGTTGCCCGGCTCCCTGGTTGCCCAGAGTTGCCCCAGAGTTGCCCCGAGTTGCCGTCTTGCCCCCTTACCCCTAACCCCTTTGCCCGGTTGCCGAGCTACCCGTTTTGCTGTGTCGTCCAGTCTACTGCTCCTTGCGCAATGCATTGACCCAGGCAAATGCTAATTTTATTATGACAAATGCGCAAAGTCAACACGAAAGTGTCGTATTTTTTCCCCATTTTACTCCGTTCACTGCTCAGGCAGCAGACGATTACTGTACACACCAAATTACAAGAACAGCAACAACAACAACAACAACAACAACAACAAAATTACACACTCCTGTCCAGTTAATCAAATACTCAATGAATAATCTCTGAGTGCTGCTAAGCACATCAATTCCTTGCTGTCCAGAATCATTGATTCCTTCGGCTAACAACTACAAATGATCCACATAATGCGCTCCGATCGCTGCCTGCCACTGACTTACACGTCCATTTATTCACTCCAAGGAGCAGGACTAATTCTTAATTACCATAATGCTCACATAGGCGACGCTCGGGCAAACATTATGCGGGCCATAACTTATGCCACTGACTGTGAGCGGCTAATTGAAAATGATCGCGTTGAACGGAAACGATAGGAGGCAACATTCGAGACAAGATCATTTGAGGTACACTGAGAGAAAAAAATGAGTTCAATTCCTTCTGCCTGGGAAATTTTCAAAGGAAAATTCCTAACTGTTTAGGCCATTGGAAAACTAAGTTTGTATTTAAACTTTTAAATGCCCTTCCTTCTGTTGGCTTTTAGCTTTTAAAGCTGGCAATGCCCTGCCTACTGTTGGCAATGTCTCAGCCAAGATTCTTCCATTTCTGCCATCATATCTTCCACTGCTTGCCATATCTTCCACTGTCTGTTCCATGTTTCCAGCCGCAGTCATCATTTAAGCTGTCAGATAAGCCGTAAGGTTGGATAAGTCTTTTTGCATTTATAATCGTAGCTGGCAATAAATAATTAATTTCCCATGCTAACTTTTATATCATATATATCATAAGCCAATGAAATTAAAGATAAGAAAATATACTTGCAAGCTATGGCCAAAAAACAAACTTAATAATAGTTTTTAAAAATTTTATATTAGGCAACTTTTCTGCTCAATAAAATATTGCCTATAAAATAAAAAAAATTTACAAAATTAAATAGAAAAAATAAACAAATGAATAAAATAAATAAAATATTGATTATAAAATAAAATTAATTTATAACATTAAATAGAGAAGTTAAATAAATAAATAAAATAAATAAGACAAAAATAAATGTAATAAATAAATTAGACAAATATATAAAAACAAATTAAACAATTATATAAAAAATAAAATAAATTACAAAACAAAAAATAAAATAGAGTTATTAAATTTCAATAAAATAATTAAATTATTTAAATACATAAAATAAAATAATAGTTATATATTGAAATCATAATATGAATAGAACTGCCTTTCCCATAAAAACTTAGTTATTCCTTGCAATCAACGTTCTTTTCTCTCAGTGCCGATAAGCTAGTAGCTACTCTTAAGTTAAATAGACGTTTAGTTGGCATCGCAGCAACGCCCATGCAGTCAGGCAAATGGTCAACAGGAAAGCCGGCAATCGACTGTGAGTAACAATCTTGTTTGCACAGCTTCAACACCAGTGGTTCAACAAATTGTTGAACAAACTGACTGTAAATAAAGCTTGTTGCAACAAGATCGTTGGATCGGTAGATCGGAGACTCTGCGTCTTCGCCTGCACCTCCTCTTCTGTCCGAGCCAGTCCCTACGCCTGTTCCAGCGCCTATTTCTGCGCCTGTTCCTGCGCCTGACCCTGTGACTGTCCCTGTGCCTGGTCTTTTGCCTATCCCTGGGTCTGTCCCTGCGCTTGTCCCTGTGTCCGTGCACACCTTCTGCGACTGTCAGTTCTAATCTAAATAAGCGATTTGTCTGTGCATAACTCTTGCCTTAACCGGATCGCAGACTGGAGAAGTGTGGCATGCAACTAGCTGGACGCAGTCGCTTCGCAGCCTGACTAAATAATAATTTGTGTAATTTATTCGTGGAACTCTAGGCGGCAGTTTAGGAATTTACAACGCGATTGCCGCTTATGGTCATTGGGTTGTCCGGCTCACCAGCTCTCCACTTATATCTGAAATATGTATCTACATCTTTCAGCCGCTGGACGACTGCACTTCGACTGATAGTCTTATAAATAATTAACACGTGCATAGTTGCCACTTGGAGTTGCAATTTGAGTCTCGTTGTTGTTGTTGTTGTTGTTGTTGTTGCTCTTTATGGCAATTTCTTGACTTTTTGATGGTAGGCAAATTACGTACCGTCCATTGGGCATTTGAAGTCGTTAGGCCAGACATTTTCTCCATTGTCTGCATTAGACAAAGTCAGGGTTTAATAGGCGCTTTCATGGCTAAGCACACAAACACTTGAAGCAACGCGAAACGACAACAACTTCCGTACCCTGAAGGCTCCTGTCAGATCCTTTGTCCTCGACTTCACACTTGGAAGACATGCTCAGCAAATTGTATCTAATGCATTATTAACAGTCCTGTCATTGACGTACACAATCTACTTAGATGCATGTAAATGACCTTTAGTCAACTCAATTGTTGGCCATAAACTAAATATACGCTATGACGACCGCTAATAACAGCGACTAAGTTTCATAAATGTTTAAAAAACAAGCACCAAAGAACAGTTTAAGCTTTCCCTATAAAAACTACAACAACAACAACAACAACAATAAAACAACAAACAGCTAGCGAATCAACTTTTAACTCTTACTGTGATTTTACTATTATTCGAAGTTCCTTTTAGCCAAGTTCGAAAAGAAAGATTTAGTTCATTGTTGGCAATTCATTTGTTATGTGCGGGAACTTTGCTGGCGCCCCTCGTACATGTTTTGTTCAGCTTGTTATCATTGTCCTTTCATGCAAACTGAAGACAAAAGACGTCTCTCACTCACCACCAGCGGTACCGCCGACACGCTACATTCTACTTGCTACATGCTACATGCTACATGCCACACCCGTCCATACCTCATGTACTATAGCCGCCTTACGCCTTTGTTCTAGCTGCCTAGTTTTGTATTAGAAACATTTAAACCATCGGGGGGCATTGGCAGCGGGTTAGCGCCTCCAATACGAGCAGAGTAAAGGAGTCAACACACACACAGTCACACGCACACACACATAGCTATACATTTCTATAGAACGGCTGCTTCTCCTGACATGTAATTGTTATTATTCTTGTGGTATTGTTGCAACTTAATTGAAAATATTGTAAGTACAACGTTACAGCTGTGTGTGTGTGTTTGTTTTTGTGTGTGTGTATGTGAATGAGTGTGTGCGCTTAATAATAGCTTGCAGCATATTGTTGCGCGCTGCTCTACAAATGAAATTAATTGAAGACCTGCGGGGCAGCTAAAATACACACACACACACACATACGTTCCTTCTGAATGTCAGATAAAGTAACTTATACGGTTATATGACTTTCAACGCCTAATAACTGCCGGCTATTGACGTACACCAGGGAATTGGCCAAGTTGACGAGAACTTTGTGACAGAAACAATGAAAGACAACTTTGCATTGTGCGCTCGCTTAGCCAAAGTTATAGACTGCGGCACCAGTTCGATAATTAAGACCTTGCATATATCGCCATGTGAAGTATAATAGCGAAACTTGCATTTTCCAGTTTAATTCTTTTAAGATGCGAAACTTTGTCCATTGTTTGAAATTTTGTTCTTACAAGCTACACACTTAAAAAATTCAATGGACTTCAGATTTAATTCACATATTTCCTCTTCTCTCTTTGATCCTGCAAGTTCTCTTTCACAGTTTACTTGTCAGGTTTAAGTCCAAATTAAAGCTCCGCTTCATTTTCTAAGTTTCAAACCCACCCTTAGCGACAGGTTGAATTGTTAA
Organism: Zaprionus lineosus; assembly: GCA_035044505.1. NCBI lineage: Eukaryota > Metazoa > Arthropoda > Insecta > Diptera > Drosophilidae > Zaprionus > Zaprionus lineosus. The sequence goes on from JAWNNX010000142.1 coordinate 230,628, forward strand.
AAATTGTAAGCGTAACTAACAGCAAGCTTTGTTGTCGCCCGTTAAAAAAAAATTTATGATCTGCCTTATGTTGACTTCTTTTATACATTTTAAAAAACTTAATTCCACTTACCCCTTTCATAATATTACATAATAATAATCATAATATTTAAAGCACTAATTAATTTTTTAATTTGCCTATTTTCACACCATTTTCAATCACTTTATTATAAAATAATATTTTATCACTAAACAAAAAAAATACACACACACAAAAACAAGAAAAAATGTTCACAAACGCTTTATTAAAAAAAAGCTTAGCCTTTCTGAACGAAATTTACAAACGCTTGCACGGCTTTTAAAAGCTTTAAACATTTGCAAAAACTGATAAGCACACCACACGCAAAAAAATAAATGTAATGTATAGATAAATGCACGAGAGACAAAACGAAGCTGCTTCTTTGGCTTCTTTTACACCATTTCAACTCTACCTCTCCTTGTCGCACTAACGTCAACAATTGAAGAACCGTAATTTACGGCCCCTTGCTCTTCTTTGACTTATTTGTTGGAGACGCAAAAAAAAAATGCGACACATTAAATAGAAATTTTATTGTTCCTATCACATTGGCTGCGACGCAAATCTTTATTTGGCTTGATTCGTATCACGTTAAGCGGGGTAAATTTACACGACACAACAAAACATAAACTTAAGTATTGATTACACAATAAATAACATTAACTCTTCCACAAAAAACGGACATTTAGCAACTTCGCGCAGATTCCAACTGACGAGAAGTTGGCTGCGCAAAAGGCTCATCCAACAGATGTAAATTAGCACTCAGCTTTTGAAGGTCACCCTTAGCATATTTTCAAATGGATGTTTATGATCATTAGCTTTCAATGCTTAATTAAATTTTGTATCTATCAGAAAATGACTTGTTTATGTTTAGTTTTCAAAAATTAATCCTGATTTCAATTTAGTTAATCATGTTTCAAGGCAGGGATCAAGCGATTTCAAAGAAATATGAAAATATTAACAAATTTGAAACCATTGACATAAACATTTATTTTTATGAACCAGTTAGTATCCAAATCGTGGACATTTAGAAAATGCCTTACTAAATATCTTATAATAAGTATCCACACCGATATATTATTAGCCTCGCAAGTAAATAAGGGCGGAAACGCTGGGTGCCACCACGCAATTCATTACTTGACCAAGAGAAAAACCCGCTTAATATAGTGAGCACACCTTAAGACACGACATAAACTGGCTGCTAACATGCCATAATCCCATACCGAGAACGTAAAGTAACCGGCCATAAGCAGGTCAGGCACAACTCCAATGATAATAATGCCGCCGAAAGAGGTCAACGCAAAATAAAGTAACTAAGAGCAGAGAACATAAATAGGTGTGCAGCTGTGTGTGTGCATGTGTGTGTAAGTCGAGCTCTTGGCAGGACAAAAACACGGATGTGGACACTGAACTGAACTGGACGGTAAGCAAGCAAGTAAAGCAAGTAGTCCTGAACAACTAACTCCCTTTCGTCCTTGCCTTTGTTGGCACGGATGCAGAAGGTGAGGCTAAGACGAGCTACTTACTACTTTGTCTGAAAGCCTTTCCGCTTCGGGTCTTTCATTATAATTTTCAGCAACTAAATGGCGCACATTGTCTCAGCGCGTGTTCGTGTCCTTTTATGAGTCATTCCCGTATGTATGACTGTATGAGTGTATGAGTTTATATATATATATATATATATTATATATGTATGTGTGTGTATATAGTATATGCAATTAAATTAAATATTAAACTTAATTACACGAACGAAACAAACGCGTCGTGCTGCACGCAGCATTTGAACAGCGAAGCTCTGGGATCGTCGAGTCGTCGAGTCATCGAGTTGTCGACTCGTCCTTTCCTTGGGCTTGTCAAATATGACAACGCTCAATAATGCAGCATGATTGTAAGAAGTAATGAAAGTCAATTGTTACCAGGACAAGTCGTCCAGGAGGAAAGTCTGACACTATCACGTGCTACATGGACTAGGTCAGGTGCCTCATCCCTCCTAGTGCTTGGGGTCCTGTTGTCTTGGTGTCCTAGTGTCCTGTTGTCCTGGTGTCCTGGATGGCCGGCCTTGGATCTAACCGTAATGACAATGTTGCTTTCATTTTATGCCACTGCCACTCCCACGCTCACTACCTCTGCCACTGCCTCTACCACCGCCCCTGCCCCTGCCTCTACCACTGCCTCTGCCTCTGCTGGCTGTTAATTGAATTTAATGTAGTTTAATTGAGACGAACGTGATTCTAACTAAAAGCGCTTTATGTTTAATTTAGCAGCAATGACAAGAGACCAGCAGTCAGGCAACGGGCAGGGAGCGGGTCAGGGTAAGAAGCCCAAAAGTCTAATAGTCTGGAAGGCAGGGATTCAATAAGATGGCCAGCAACTCTTGGCACACAACTACTTAGTTAACATGATGAGTGCTGATGCTTTTAAGTTGTTCAAATTCAAATTAATTGCTGTCAAGTCAGAGGCAATTTGCCATTTGAAATGAGCGAGGGAAGCATTTAAATATTTAATATTTTTATAGCAGCTGTCATTCAGTTTCTTACAAATGTAGCTACAAATAAATTATTCAACTCAATGAAGGAGATTTGCTTTTGCATTTGCTTTTGCTCCTCCAAAATTGCGACTGTGTCATACGATGCGTATGAGTAATGATCCCAGATTCAATGCACTGGGCACTGGGCACTGGGCAATGGGCACTGGGCACTGAGCACTGGGCATTGGGTACTGCACTTTGTTTTCAAGGACATTTCCAATATTAAAAGCTGTTCGAGCGCAGCACAGCGCGAAATTCAAACGCAGCTGCCGCATCGCATTTGAAAGTAGCTGAAAAAAAGAAGAGGAAGTAAAAACGACAAAAGGACTAGAAGGACTAACAGATTCAAAATAAGAATTCCAAGGAATAACGGCAAAGGGAATCTCCAACAACGACAGCTGCTGGAATTAGCGTGCTTACAGCTTGCAGCTGTCAGAGGACCAGGACCAGGCGCACTGTCATCCAGCAAAAGACTGTCAAAAGACAGTCAAGCTGCATAATAAATTGAATTACTACTGGCTGGTCATTTGGTGCATCTAAGGCCGCGACATAAACATGCACTTGGTAGTAAATGCAGGCTCATCATTTGCCCCACTCCGCCATCCACGGCTTTTTTGTAAGTCTCCTCTAACACTTGTCCAACTGTGGATGGCGTACACATACATATTCCAGCATGAAGTCAGCGACAAAATGCCACCAGACGCAAATGAAATTACAAGCAAGCCCAGGAGCTGTGGCTGCCACAGTCACTGCCACTGCCACTGCCACTACCATGGGAGCGACAAACTTGGATGGCAACTCAAAAATCCAAATATCATATTTTCAACATGCAACGACAAAGCGAACTGAGTTTGCCACTAGCTGGAATTCCATGCCAAATGGCAAAATGAAAACTGACGTTTCAATTCTTTCATTTTGTTTTACGTTTATGAATTGCCTGGCATTTATACAGAGAAACAGAAAGGCAGACCAACACAGAAGCAAAGAAACAGAGTAGCTTGGAAAAGGGGAAAATAGAACTTGTTTATTATATTATTCAGCTTGCGAGTCAGGACATTCAAAACAAGGAAAGAAATTGCAATAGAAAATCGTTATAGAAAATCGTGGCGTTTTATGCCACAATATCAATAAAGGATATTTTCTACCCGCTTTGAGCTTTTATAAACGTATAAATATTGTCAAAAATTTCAAAGGGTGGCAACGCCAAATATGCTGATAACTTTTAAAAAAGCTGCCACACAGCTTGAAAGCGGCGCAAGCATCACTTATGCCGATCAACAGGAATGGCAAAAATACCTTAAATTAAAATCAATAAAATATAAATAAATAAATAATTAAATTAAATTAATAAATATTCTAAATTGTTACCGCTTAATTGATAACAAATAGAAACAAATTTAATGTCAACTTCAATTAAAAAAAAAACACTCCAATTTAATACAAATTCGACGAGTTATGTTAAGCCGCCATTAAAATTATTTCTTATCTCTGTCTCTGTTAAGCGTCTGTCCATTACAGAGATTTCTGTTAAGATCGCATTTTGTCGACTTTAAATGATCAATCACTTTTTATTTAAATAACACTTATTTAAATTCGAAATGAAGATATTTCAAATGTAGAAAATTACTCAACATTCTGCGTACATGTGCACTGAGCTTTAAATGCCTGAAGCCACTATAGTAAATTTCTAATATAATGCCTAAACTTTTAATAACTCATTAACTGCTACCACATAACTCCCAGTGCCGGCACACAAACTGCGCCCAGAGCGCAAATGATACGCTAAAATGTCCCAGGTTGCTGTGAAGGACCTTAGGCGATAGCGGAAACAGCCAAGCAAACAATAAAAACTTAACTACATTTACAATTTCAAGCCATCTCTTTCTCATTCCCTTGCCTAATTCCACACTCCTTTTTCTATTGCCATTTCTATATCCCTGCCTTCCTCTTTCCACCTCTCTCGCTTTCCTTCTGACGCTCCCTCTTGCTGTGCTTGCCCAAAGAACCAAAAAAACAAACATTGTTTCAATTTATCAAATTAAAATTTAAATTGCCAACAGTGTGCGCCAACATGCCACTCAACAGCTGCCCCACTTGCCCCCTCTGTGTGGCAAGTGCTCGTGCAATTTGTTCAAAAATTGTTGGTCAACGGAGCAAACCTAATGGCGGGTAGCCTCTTCACTTTGTCCTCTTCATGAAAACCACACAACGACAACGCTCAATAAATATTTAATTATAAAGTGAATAGAAAAATGTTAATTACTATTTGTCATTTGCTTAACAAGACTGAATGTCCTTGAGTGCCAACGCTTCCTTGACTCATAACCTACACTTTGTGGCACGAAAAATGATGGGAAGTTTCATGCCTTAAATTAAGGGAATTTCCTTTTGATTTTAAAGACATTTATAAAATGACTAAAGATAATATAAAAAATTATAATATTATAATTTAAAGATCGGTGGATATGCTTGACAGTATAGGGTATCCCCTGTGCTTCTAGGATAATGCATGCCAAGCTTTCACAAGTCATTGCCAAATTGCAGCTGTAGGAAACGAGCGGCGAATATTTTAAGCTTTTATAACTACATTTTGTATAACGTAATGTACTTAAATGTCGAAAATTGAAATTTTAACGCAACAACCGACATATTTTGATAGTGCAACATTATGAGGGGCAACGGGAACGGGAACGGTAACGGGAACGGTACCGAGACCGAGAACGAGACCGTAGATTTGGCAGTGGCCCATCCAAAACTATTTGCGGGCATGCTTTGCGGTCAGCCTGTGGCCGGGACATGTTATGCCTGTCGCCTGTTGGGCGCCGCATAAGTTTGCGGTCGCTCCTTCATTTCATTTTGCATAAGTTCCAAAGTACACATCATATATAATTAAAATCGCAAAACGGTCAATTTTCCCTTAGCCAACCATGAGCATGTGCATGTCCTGGCTGCCTGCCCGTGTAATGGGCTCCGCAATTGGGTTTACATATTTGCATTAAGATTTTATGTTTGTTTGCCCGCCCAGAGAAACGGCAAACGTTACGTTCAGCGAACCAAAGTATTAAGCCATGTTTATTGGGTTTTCTCGGGTTAGAAGCATATCAACAAATTTTGTCACACTTTAAAATTTGCATAAATTTAAGCTCTGCGGCTCTGCGGCTCTGTGGCTGCGTGTATAATTTATAAAATGGCGGCTTAAATGGAAGACTTTAGTTTCAGAATAAAATTCCCTTAAATTATATTAAAAATGAAATTATATTTTCTTTAGATATTTTTAATTATTATTTTAAAATGTAATTTTAATTTTTTTTAATAATGAATATTAAATTCGTTTTGCACTTAAATTTTTTAGTTAAAGATATTTTTCTTTTTTTATAGCATAAATCAAAGCGAAGCTTTAACATGCGACGATAATCACAAACTGTTAAGTTAACATCATAGCATTCTGTTAATTGCAAATTAATTACAGCGCAGCCATTTTATTAGTTTAACATAGGAAAATTTACAATTTGACAGAAACAGCAATAAAAACTTAAACTTATTTTAAAAATAAATTTTTATATGTTCCAAGCCAATTTAATTTATTATCATTTTTATTTTCGGACTATTTGAATTTCATTCCTGCTGTATTTGCACTCCTTTTGCTTGGCCTTTCCTTCCGTAACTCATAATTTGTTCTTAAAAGTATAGAAAAAAATTTTATAGCATTTACAAGGAATTTCTTTTTAATATTATTACTAGTACGTTGCAGGGAAGCATTAGCCATAATTAAACTTTATGGGCCTCAGATTTAGCAATTTTGGCACAATAAATGGCCCTATACGGTTGAGGGCACGCCGCTAGGCCATAAAGCATTGGCTTTGGATTTGGGTCCGCCTTTGGCTATGGCTTTTCCTTTGGATAACATGCTCCAATAAAGCTCGTCTAGTGACTGATGCAAATTTATGTTGGGACTTGCCGGGCTCTAATTTTTAGAGAGAGCGTTTACAATGTTTTTTGCCAGATTTGCATGCCGCAACAACAATTTGGTTCATAAGGACACACCCTGTGACAAAATACACAAAAAAAAAAAATGAAAACAGAAAAAGAAGAAATAGAAAAAATAGAAAGAATATCAGAAGCAAATGATGGAGCATTGGCAGGCGGATAAAAAGGAAAAAGAAAAACACACACAATTCATTTTCGAAATGAATTTGTTCCGCTGTAACGGCCATAAATGCATTTAAATTTATTGGAATGCGCAGGCGAATAAGAAGAAGCAAGGAAAAAAACAGGACACTCACCCATTGAATGACAATAAATTATCAATTTTATTTTGACAGCGCGAAAAATCCCGCTCCCAAAAGAGAAGAGCCAGCGTAAAATGTCAGACAAAATTGAGCAAAATACATTTTGTTGAGCGCGGGGGGTGGGATGTGGCGGGAAGGGGCGGGATATTGAAACTATGGAAACTATGAAAGGAGGGAGGACATTTGTGACAGGAAGTTTCAGTTCAATGGTTTGTTCCAGCGGCCGATTTTGAATTGCCTGAATATATTTACTCACACACACACACACACACAGACGCGTACACAGATTCTCACATACTTACACATAACATGCCCTTTGACAGAGATTGAACCCAGAATGTAGTCTATGAACGGTCAATGGGCGTGACAATATTAATTTATATGCTTAATCGGAATAATCCAAAACTAAAGCGAACACCACTTGACTTTTATTGCAGACATTCAATCTTCGTCAGCGTATGGAGACGATAACGTCGCCTTCTACTGCCCGGACGAGGGTCTGTTCGCCGATGACTATGACTGCCGCATCTACTATCGCTGCGAGAGGAGGACAGAGCATTACATCAAACCCTACATGTTCGCCTGTAGACAGGGGACCGTCTTCTCCCGTGCCCTTCAACTGTGCATGCCACCGATGCTGGCCGGACGTGGCGAGTGCGGCCACTATGTGAATGAGGTGGATGGCAGCGGTGAGACTGACAGTCAGCTGGCTTATGATGGACTCGTCAATAACCAGAACGGACATTATGAGGCGCTTAATATTGCCGTGACACCCGCCGCCAATGAACTGCACACCTATGCGGCGGCCAATCAGTTGCCCACAAATTACGGACTGACAGGCATGAGTGGTGTCTCGGTAATATCCTTCTCCAGCTCATCATCTTTGCGGTCGGCTGGCGATGAGGGTGTTATGTGCGAGGATGATGGATTTATGAGTGATCCCAATGACTGCACCGTGTTCTATCGCTGCATCTCCAATGGACGAGGCTATAATAAAATTGGTTTTCGATGCTCCGACGGCACTGCCTGGGATGAGTCCCTTCAGTCGTGCAATCATATGTTTGATGTACGTGCAGCTGGAGGATGCCGCAGTCAGGCGAATCCCTTAAACGATGACCAAACATCGACCCAATCATCGCAGTCATCGCATTCATCGTCAACCTCGTCCAGCAGTCATCAGAGCTCATCCACAAGCTCGTCAATGTCATCGTCGTCCAACTCCTCGAGCTCGTCAAGCCAACACGAGTCATCCACATCGAGTAGCAGTCATCAATCCTCCACTTCAAGCTCAAACAATAACCAATCCTCCAGCAGCACCGAAGGCTCAACCAGTAGTAATCAGCAGTCCAGTTCGAGCTCTTCAAACCAGAACTCTGGCAGCAACCAATCCTCGAGCAACAATCAGAGCTCTGGAAGCAACCAATCCTCAAGTAACAATCAGAGCTCAGGCAGCAACCAATCCTCAAGTAATAATCAAAGCTCTGGAAGCAACCAATCCTCAAGTAATAACCAGAGCTCAGGAAGCAACCAATCCTCAAGCAATAGTCAGAACTCTGGCAGCAACCAATCTTCAAGTAACAATCAGAGCTCTGGAAGCAACCAATCCTCAAGCAATAATCAAAGTGGAATTCAGAGCTCAAGTAATCAAAACCAAAGCTCGGGCAGTTCCCAGTCCTCTAACAATCAAAGTAGCCAATCTTCCAACAATGGCCAAGGCTCATCCAGCAACCAATCCTCCGCAGGTTCCGGTTCCACCAACCAGTCGGGAGGACAAGGCGGTAATAAGCCGGAGCCAACGAAATGTGAGGACGAGAATACCTACATTCCCGACAAGAAGGATTGTGCCAAGTTCTACAGATGCCGTCTAGATGACGATGGCAACCTGGAGCAGGTGCCCTTCACATGCGGACCGGGAACAATATGGAGTCAGGAGGAGAAGGTCTGTGTTCTGCCCACGGATGATCAGAAGAAACAATGTCATGTTCAATCAAGCTCCACCACCAGCGGCAACAATCAGAGTGGTTCCAGTAGTTCCTCTCAGGGATCCTCTTCAAGTGGCAATCAGTCCAGTGGCTCCAGTTCCGGTTCCAGCAATAGCAACCAGTCAGGCAGTAGCCAGCAGGAGACATCCACGTCGAGTAGCAACCAATCATCTAGCAATCAACAAAGCTCCAGCTCGTCAAGCAATCAGGGATCATCCTCATCTTCATCAAGCTCAAGCAATCAGTCTTCCAACCAAGGATCCTCCTCCTCAAGCTCTGGAAATTCCACAAGCTCCTCAACACCCCCAAAGCCGTCCAATCCTGATGGTGAATGCGAAAACAGCGAAACATACATTCCGGACAAAAAGGACTGCGCTCGGTTCTATCGTTGCGTGGACAACGGCAAGGGTGGATTCGATAAGATTGTCTTTGATTGTGCTCCTGGCACAGTTTGGGATCCCGACTCGAAGGGCTGCAATCATCCAACTGATGTTCAGAAGGAGCAGTGCAAGGCGATGGCTAGTGGTATGGGCGGATCTTCCAACCAAGGATCTTCTTCTAACCAAGGATCATCTTCCAATCAAGGATCTTCATCCAACCAAGGATCTTCTTCTAACCAAGGATCGTCTTCTAACCAAGGATCTTCTTCTAACCAAGGATCATCTTCCAATCAAGGATCTTCATCGAACCAAGGATCTTCTTCTAACCAAGGATCATCTTCCAATCAGGGATCTTCATCCAACCAAGGATCTTCTTCTAACCAAGGATCATCGTCCAATCAGGGATCTTCATCCAACCAAGGATCTTCTTCTAACCAAGGATCTTCTTCCAATCAAGGCTCATCGTCTAACCAAGGATCATCTTCAAATCAGGGATCTTCATCCAACCAAGGATCATCCTCCAATCAAGGATCATCTTCCAATCAGGGCTCATCTTCGAATCAAGGATCATCATCTAACCAAGGCTCCTCTTCTAATCAAGGATCATCCTCCAATCAAGGATCTTCATCTAACCAAGGCTCCTCTTCTAATCAAGGATCATCCTCCAATCAAGGATCGTCCTCCAATCAGGGATCATCTTCAAACCAAGGATCCTCCTCTAATCAAGGATCATCATCTAATCAAGGATCATCATCCAATCAAGGATCGTCATCCAACCAAGGATCATCATCCAACCAAGGCTCCTCATCAAATCAGGGCTCATCATCCAACCAAGGATCTACATCAAATCAAGGCTCATCAAACCAAGGTTCCTCCTCGACCACAGAACGTCCTTCATCCACCACTCAGAAACCCTTCAAGCCAGCAGAAAATTGTGAAAGTGAAGAAACCTTTTTGGCCGACAATGAAAACTGTTCAAAGTTCTATCGGTGCGTCGACAATGGCAAAGGTGGTTACATGAAGGTGTCCTTCACCTGTCCACCAAACACAATTTGGCATCCGGAAGCCAACAGCTGTGATCACCCGGCGCAAGTTGATATGCAGAAGTTGAAGTGCAAGAAGGGAAGCGGAGGCAGTGGAGGTAGCGGAGGCAGCGGAGGCAGCGGAGGCAGTGGAGGCAGCGGAGGCAGCGGAGGCAGCGGAGGCAGTGGAGGTAGCGGAGGCAGCGGAGGCAGCGGAGGCAGTGGAGGCAGCGGAGGCAGCGGAGGCAGCGGAGGCAGCGGAGGCAGCGGTGGCAACGGAGGCAGTGGAGGCAGCGGAGGCAGCGGAGGCAGCGGAGGCAGCGGAGGCAGCGGAGGCAGCGGAGGCAGCGGAGGCAGCGGAGGCAGCGGAGGCAGCGGAGGCAGCGGAGGCAGCGGAGGCAGCGGAGGCAGCGGAGGCAGCGGAGGCAGCGGAGGCAGCGGAGGCAGCGGAGGCAGCGGAGGCAGCGGAGGCAGCGGAGGCAGCGGAGGCAGCGGAGGCAGTGGAGGCACTAGCACAACTACCCGGAAGCCACAATCATCGACTACACCATCGACGGCGTCATCAACAAGCAGCCCCACTCAACAAACAACCACATCAGCTTCTGGATCCAGCACCACGACATCTGCAACCACAATCAACGCCGAGGACTGCGAGGTGAATGGACAGTTTCTGGGCGATGAAATGGACTGCGCGAAGTTCTATCGCTGCGTCGACAACGACAGAGGTGGATTCAGTAAGGTGAGCTTCACCTGCGGCCCAGGCACAGTTTGGGATGCTCAGATTATGGCCTGTAATCATGCTTGGGCTGTCAAGGATAAGAGTTGTACCAACAGCGCGACGACCCAACGTCCCGCTCCTCAGACCACAAGGCCAACATCATCCACATCAGCCCTGCCTTCATCCACAAGACCGACATCATCCATGCCCCCTCTACCAACTACTGCCAGACCAATCACCAGCTCAGAGGGAGCACCTCCATTGCCAACCACACCAAGACCCACCACCCAGAGCACAACGGCTGGAGGATCGGCCACACAGAAACCAACCACATCCAGTCCAGTGACACAGAAGCCAACGCAATCCTCCAGCAATGAAGAATGCACGTCGGAAGGCTTCTTTGGTGATCCGAACAACTGTGCCAAATTCTATCGATGTGTGGGCAATGGCAAGGGCGGCTTTGACAGGATTCCGTTCCATTGCGCAGCCGGCACCGTCTGGGATCAGGATCTACAGACATGCAATCATGACTTCAAGATGTGTAATCCAAAGCCCATTGAAGAAAGCACAACCGAGTCCGAGAAGGTTCCCTGTGAGAACATGACTACGACGCCCATAACGACCACAACGCCGGGAAGCACCATTCCCCCCAGCACAATGGAACCCACTACAACGCTTCGTCCGACAGAGTCGCCAACGGATACTACAACGACACCGATAACCACCAACCAACCAACCACCAGTCGTCCGACCACCGACCAGCCGACCACCAACCAACCGACCACCAACCAACCGACCACCAACCAACCGACAACCAATCCACCAACCACCACACAGGAAACAAGCACAAATCCACCTTCAGATACCACAACAACCAAACGGACCACAATTGAATCCGCCAGTCAAACGACAACTGAATCGAGCATCGGCACTACAACAATGATGCCCACAACATCCACGACGCCGGTACCCAACTTGCCACCTGGCACTGAGTGCACGGGAGAAGGTTTCATGGCGGATCCAAACAATTGCCGCAAGTTTTACCGCTGCACAAAGAACGGAGACACTTACTCCAAGCATGAGTTTATGTGCGCCAAGAACACAGCCTGGAACGAAGACTTACAGACTTGTGATCATGCCGAGAACGTGGCTGCATGTGCGGACCAAACTGAAGCTCCAAACACCACCGAGGCCACCACAAAGCCAACAGAATCTACGGAACAAAACACAACTGAACAGCCGACAAAACCAACCACAGCAGAGAGTCCGGAGAAACCTACCACACAGGATTCAACCACAACGGAATCTCCAACAAAGCCCACAGATCCTCCAACCAAACCCACAACAACGGAATCTCCAACGAAGCCCACAGATCCACCCACCACAACCGATAGTACGATGAAGCCAACTGATGAACCCACCAAACCCACCACAACTGATAAGCCAACGGATGCACCCACCACAACTGATAAACCAACGGATGCACCCACCACAACTGATAAGCCAACTGATGCACCCACCACAACTGATAAGCCTACGGATGCACCCACCAAACCCACCACATCTGAGAAACCAACTGATTCGCCAACAAAACCCACCACAACTGAGAATCCCACAAAACCCACCACAATGCAGCCCGAAACAACGGCTGAGACGACAACAACAAAGCCAGGCTATGTTCCAACGACTATCGAACCAGAAACCACAACCGAGGACAATGCGGGAACCACAATGCAACCAGAGGTTACCTTCCAGTGTCCCTCTGAAGGCTTCCATGCGGACCCAAAGAACTGCAGCGTTTACTATCGGTGCACCAAGAACGACAACAAGTACCAAGTCTACAAGTTCACTTGCCCCAAAGGAACCGCGTGGGATTCGTCGGTGGAGACATGTAACTACGAGGATCAGGTTTCGGGTAACTGCTCATCCGGAAGCTCAACGTCGAGCACAGCTGCAACTCCAACAACTACACAAGCCACAGAACAGTCAACAACCACCATGGGACCTGTAACCACTAATGAACCAGAGAGTACAACGATCCCACCAAGCAGTACGGATCGTCCAGTTGAGAGCACAACCATCCCACCAAGCAGTACGGATCGCCCAGTTGAGACGACAACCATGATGCCTGAGACAACAATAAGACCAGAAAGTACAACGATTCCGTCCACCAGCACAGATCGTCCAGCTGATACGACCACCATGATGCCCATGACAACAGTTGGACCTGAGACGACAACTGCGCAGGCAACGACCACAGGTCGTCCAATCGAATCCACCACCAGCACTGAACCAACTGAGACAACGACAGAGGAGGGCCCCAAGCCTGAGCCGGAGCCTTTGAACAACTCAACTGCTCCCTGTCCACAAACCACAGAGGAGCAAAGCTTATATGTGTGTCCATCGGGATTCCGACGTCATTCCAAGCAATGCGGGATGTTCTATCAGTGCAATAAGAATGATGACATGAACCTGAATATAGTGATGTTCCAATGTCCCAACGGTACTGTGTATGAGGAGACATCTTGCCGTTGCGCCAAGCCGCAGCCGAATGACAGATGCAGCAACCAGGAAACGGCACGCACGCAGCTATTCGACGAGGAGACGCATCCTTTGAACACGGTCAGTATCTGAGCAAAATACAAAATGTTGAGTTTAGCTAATTGTAAGTTTTTTCTTTGGATTAGGTGGAAATACGATCCACATCACCGCTATGTCCGGAGGAAGGACACTTTGCGCTGAACCAGGATGAGTGCAGTCAAGTGTTTGTCAAATGCGGCTACTCCCAGCAAATGGGACGCATCGAGGGTCAGGTATATCGCTGTCCGCAAGGCTTCGCCTACTGGAACGTGAGTCGACGCTGTGAACCAGCCAGGAAGCTCCTAGGTTGCACACCCACCATATACAATGTGGGCGCCAATGTGCCACTGGAATGGTTAAACATCGGCCACCAACGTCGCAGTCTGCGCATCTAAGGACACAAATAGAATTAATTAAGTTATTGTAAAGGCGATGCAATTGTTTGCTGCGCAGGCTCCTCCCACATGGACACACAAGCAATGTAAGCGGCTTGCGCAGCAAATGACGAGCCAAAAGACTAGTTTAGGTTGTAGTGCAATTATTATAAGGATACAAAAAGGGTTTTCATTCATTTCTGGTGTCGGTATTACACGTGACTTGCGCTAAGACACAACATACAAAAAAAAAAAAAAAAGAAAATAAGAAACAGATTTTTTTTTAAGATTTCCTGTAACAATCGCATAGGCACAGCCTCTCACTACATACACAGAATGTTGTAGCTTTTCACGCAGTAATTGTATTTTGTATGTATTTTTAAATTAACGTTCTGAACGCCATATATAGCTTAGTCTATGCTTAAAATTTATAATAAATTAAAACATATACAAAAATGTTTACATGAGTTGCAGCTTATTGCTACTAGTGTTTGTCTAACCACATGACCCAGTCATTTCCTCCTTTTTGCAACTGGCGGCGCCGCCGGATTTTCACCCTTGTAGAACTCTTTTAAAAGTGCCATGGCCTCATCGGCGCGCACACCGCCAATAATGTTGATCTGTTGGCCCACAACTGCGGCAACATCAACGACAGTTTTGCCACCAAACCGATCGTTTTCGCAGCCATAGATAATCTCCTTAACGGCCAGCGTGTGCAAGGCTGCCGAACACATAATGCAGGGCTCCACAGTAACCACAACGCTAATCTCGCTAAACACTTGACGGGCAGGCAAATGCTTTTCACGGCAATAGGCTAAAGTGGCATCGATGCATATGAACTCCGCATGACGTGTTGCATTACGATGGACATTCACTTGATTGCCACCACGGGCAATTACCTTGTCGCCGTGCACAAAGACACAACCAACTGGTACCTCGCCGCCGTCACGTGCTCGTCGCGCTTCCACTAAAGCGTCCTCCATAAATGCGGCCATTTGGCATGGAAAATTTTAGTTTTTCACTCGAAAACAATAACAGAGTAGGCAACGACGCCACGAGACAACCAACAAGCGACCAGCTGTTTTAATGTGGTTGGCAACGCGGGCGCGTTTATGGTCACACTGGCAATTTCTCTTTTTAAAAGGTAAATAATGTATTTTTATTCACAATCATAATTTTTATTCACAAATATATAGAGAGTATATAATATATACAATATTTACATATACAGTGGACCCTCGGCTAACGAACGCCCCGCATAACGAATAAAATTTAAGAGACAAAATCGTTTCGCTTAACGAACGAAGTATCGTATAGCGAACAAACGATTAGGGAGAACTAACGATTTGCGCAAACAAATTTTTTCTTTCCTAATTGTTCATTGTTTAAAAATACAAAGATGTTTTCCAATAAAAATTTGCAAAATAAAAGATCAAAAATAACAGTACAAATGAAGCATCAAATTATTTTAAAATATAAACAAGGTGTAGGCGTATCTAATTTAGGTCGTGCATATAAATTATCTAAATCAACGATTGCAACCATACTCAAGAATGAGGACAAAATTATGGACTGTAATGCTGCAAAAGGAGTGTCAAGGATATCTTCGCAGCGATCACGTATTCTCGATGATGTTGAAAGATTACTTGAGATATGGATTAACGAAAAGCAAATGCATGGTGATTCTGTTACGCAGAATATAATTTGTAAGAAAGCTAAATCGATGTTCGATGATCTTGTTGAGAAGACTCCAGGAACATCAGCAGCTAACGAAGAAGTGTTCAAAGCAAGTAAAGGGTGGTTCGAGAATTTTAAAAAGCGTAGTGGCATTCATAACGTTCTAAAACACCGTGAAGCAGTAAGCTTTGACTCTAGGGCAGCAGATAACTTTGTTGGCGACTTCAAGAGGCTTGTGGATAATGAGGGTTACTTGCCACAGCAGATTTTTAATTGTGATGAAACGAGCCTTTTTTGGAAAAAGATGCCCAGTCGAGCTTATATAGAAGCAGAGGAGAAAGCAATGCCCGGCCACAAGCCAATGGAAGATCGCGTTACTCTTCTTTTATGTGCCAATGCAAGCGGCGACTTAAAAATAAAACCACTCCTTGTTTATCAGTCAGAGAATCCACGAGCCTTCAAAAGGTATAATGTAAACAAGAGTAAACTAAGTGTCATGTGGAGGTCAAACAGCAAAGGTTGGGTCACACGTAACCTCTTTACTGATTGGATCATGACCGTTTTTGGACCGTCTGTACAAAAATATTTGATTGAGATGGACCTACCACTTCGTGCCTTGCTTATTATGGACAACGCTCCTTGCCATCCACCAGATTTACAAATTGAACTCATTGATGAGCTTCAATTTATCAAAATTCATTTTTTACCTTTAAATATAACTCCATTACTGCAGCCCATGGATCAGCAAGTTATTTCCAATTTTAAAAAACTCTACATTAAAGAACTTTTCCAGCGTTGTTTTGAAAGCAATGAGGAAACCAATCTCACATTGAAAGAGTTTTGGAAGGACCACCTCCACATCGTTGCTTGCCTTCAACTAATTGAAAAGGCATGGAAAGGTGTTACCAAAAGAACTCTCGAATCTGCCTGGAAGAAACTTTGGCCCGAGAGATTTGCCGCATTGAAAGAGCATGACCCACTATCTACGGAACCATTAACAGACATCATATTTTTTGCCAACCGGATGGGGCTAAAGGTGGACAACAATGACATTGAGGATTTTGTGGCAGAGCACAGTGAGGAGCTGACCACCGAAGAGCTCTTGGAACTGCAATGTGCTCTAAAGCAAGAAAATGTGGAAGAGAGTTCATTAGGTAAGGAGATATCAAAAGAAGAAGAACCGTCAAGTGCAATTAAAGAAATGTTGAAGGCGTGGGAGTCTGTAGCATCATTCATCAAAGAGCACCACCCCAATCAGAAAATAGCCAATCGCTCCATCGACTTCTTTAATGAAAATGCTGTGTCGCATTTCCAAAAAATTTTAAAGCTTCGCCAAAAACAAACGAAACAAAAAAGATTTTTCTTAAAGATGAACTACAAGTAAAAAGTATTTTTAAATTTAAATTTGTTTATTGCATTTAAAATATTCTCATTCATTAATCATTCACTTCATTAATTATTTAAATATGTTATATTAAAGTCAAAATTGAAAAGTTTGACGTGGAACGCTATTTACACTGATTTATATGGAAATAATGGTTTCGCTTAACGAACAAGACTCTAGAACGAGTTGTGTTCGTTAACCAAGGGTCCACTGTATATAATATGTATATAATATTTACATTGTAAATCTAATTATTCCTTATTGCTGATATATTTTATTAAATCATATTTAATCAAAGTGTCTTTAGCAACTTCGGTCCAATTATTATTGCCGGGAGTTCTAGGACTTGGATGTGGTAAACGAAAAACAGATACCGACCTACAATAAGGTGAAGCTTTTAACGCTGTGTGTACATATTCCCCCACGGGAACTACCACTTGTGGCTTTACTAAATTAAGCTGCTTCTCCAGTGCATCCAAGCACATTTCACGTATTTTTCTCTTATAATCTCCTTTCAGTTCGCCGGGTGTTATATTTTTCCCAGCGTCATCAAAAAACATCAAGGGACAAAAATTATGTACGAAACACTGTTTAGAAAAGTTTCCCAAGTCACCAGCTAAACTTATAAACAGATCCCACAAGCGCTTGCCACTTGGCTCTTCCCTTTTGCAATTCAAACCATTAACAGGACGTTCAGGATGCAGATTGTTTGGCTTTTCCACCTCACCCGAAAGCTCCATAAGAAAACGTACAGTGTTAATGTTACCAAAAGGTACCTAATAACAAATTATTAACAAGAAATTCAATGACATTATACAAGGGAAGTCTCCGCCAACACTTACACCAGTTTGGCCCATGCCGTTAGGTCCAGGATTCATACCTATGAACATTACAACTTTCTGATCCTTTAAATATTTTTGTAAATATGCGTAATGTACTTCTGCCGCATATTCAACAGGATTGTAGGTACATTTTAATGTTTCCGGATGCGGAATTTTTTTCAGCTCGTCGTTAAGCACACATTCAATTTCATAAAACTGCGTAAAAATAGAATGGGTAAACATATCTGAAGTAACTACTCCAGGGAGCACCAACGCTTTTAACTTTCTGTTATTAGCTTTATTTGCTTGTTCTTCTAACTTTCGTTTCAACATAGGAATGTATAACTAGTATTGCTTTATGAGATAAAAAATTAAATACAGATAGAATTATTTTAACAACTTTCAATGCAGCTTAACTTTTGCCTTTACTTTGCTTTTTTGCTTTTGTTTTGATAACACCGTCTCGGGACATATGTTAAAGGACTGTTAAATAACATTGCAACAACAAATGTTTACTTACGATTTTTCTTGCATTTGTAAAAATTTTTATTAAACACACTTATAATAAGTTCTATAAAGGTTTTCGTGAATACTCTTCCATTTTGGTCTCTTGCTCTTTGACAATTTTAGCTTTAAATTGTTTTACATTCTTTTCGATTCTATTTTTGACAACTAAACCAAAAATTTTTAAAAATTGTCCTACCTAAAAGCAATAAATAATTTATACCATGAATACATATAATAGTTTTTCGTTATGCTGCAAACTTACATTCAAATCCTTCTCTGCATTGCCCAATTTGACAAATTCACATTGTGGCGCATGTTTTAAATGTTCTTTCCAAGGATTATCTTCCGATTCCCAGCCGTCTAGAGTTTTTGCACAAACAAAACATGTCGCCGTATCTTTTTCACGTTTGGTGCCCGTCCAGAAAAATCCTGCCTCGGCCATCTGTAAAAAATAATAATAAATTTAAATAAACTGTTGTATTCAATTTGTTAACTGGCTTACCTTACTAATGCTGCAAGTCGAGCTTGAAGGGAAGGGCCATTCTTCGAAGCTGTCCACACGATGCTTTTCTAACAAGTGAAGATCCCGAAACTCCTCGAGTTTTTCCAAATTTGTCAAAACACTTGCATCCATTATTTTTTCTAAATTTTCTAAATAAGTTTTGATTCTTAATGGACATAAATGCAAACAAAACCCGCGTCTTTTTTGAGAAGTGGCAACTCAACGTTATTTGCCAGGGATGCTTTGAGAATTTTAACATTTACATAATATTTCTTCACACATTACCCAGCACTGATGTGTAATATTCAAATTAAATAAACATAATTCGAACAAAATATTTCTCCGAATTTAACAACGTGGTAATTTAGCTAAAAGCTGCTTAGTTTTGTAATTAATACTTGCAACAACAATAGATAGTTAGGTGCAAATGTCAGGCTGTGTAAAATTTCAAATGTGACATACAGTTTGTTTTCATAGCCTTCGTGTATAGAATTGTCAACCTAATTACTTATGTGCTAATTGGCTTGCATTAAGAATGTACATAAAATATTGAAGACATTAACGTCCAATTATCCTTGGCCTTTGTACGTTTTACAGCACTGAACTGTGGTAGTAGGTTTCCAATACTTGACAGCCTACTACAGCTGTTCACCCTGTTTTGGCATTTGTTGTTGTATTTTTTTTGCTACATATAAACATAAAATAAAAGAAAATACAGAGTAGTCCATCAGAATTTTCAGTTATTTGTTTGTTGTTGAGTTTTACCCACGCACTAAGTATATTATGCACTGTAGTTTTTTAAAACTGATTTCTATTTAAAATTTGATAATAACCAAAATTGATTAAGGAGGAAAAAAAAGAAAGTGTTGGAAATACAGAGTAGAATTTGGAAGGCCTTGGAAACGAAACGCTGCCCAATTTAAATCATATTCTAAAGGAAGCGAGCTAAAATTGAATTTGGCAATGAAATTCTGTGCTGGCAATGAACTCAAGTTTTGAAGGTGCTCAACAGCTCCAGAGGGGCTGCAGCTCCAAGGTCAACGAACGAAAGCAAAATAGTTCAAAAATGGAAATAACAAAGCTCAACCACAAACTCATTGAAGAATGTAAACGCAGTGAAGAGAATTCATTCCTTTCGCGAGTGTTACGCCTGGAACTTGAAAAGTATGTTTATAATTAAATTAGATGTCTCAAAATGATTTGAGTTAAACGATTAATGATTGTTAAATACGTTCTTTTTTCATCCGGTGATAAAAGCCCAGGCCAATTACCTCATAATCATATTGAATACATATTGCCCTTTATGTTGTCGCCTTATCAGCAGCTAATGTCCGGGCAATGGCCTTCCTAATCAAACTTCCTACTCTTTACAGTCATCCACGTGAAACTCGTCGCGAAATGGTTAAAAAACAACGCAGCGGCTGTGCCCCACTGTTCATTGCCTGCAAACGTGGAGCAGTACGGATTGCCGAGTATCTCATAACTATTTGTGGGGCGGACATCGAACAGCGTGGCCATTTTGAGGTTCCCGAGGACAACAGCTTTCATTATGTGTCTCCACTATGGGCAGCCGTCGTCTCTGGCAAATTATCCATGGTGAAGTATCTGGTTCGTATCGGCTGTGACATAAATGCAACTTCAGATTCAGGCTCAACACCCGTGCGTAGTGCCTGCTATATGACTCACACTGAGATTGGTAAATTGATAATATTGAATATATATATTTATTTTTAATGGTTTCACGTCATGCCAACGTTAATGAAGCGTGCGTAGACTATCATAAATAACATCAAGTTCATTTTGCAGTGCATTCTAAAAATATTGATTGTGTTAATTGCAGTTAAGTTTCTGGTGGAGAACGGTGCGGACATCAAGAAGCCAAATATCAATGGCGGTACATGTTTGATAAACTCTGTGCAGTCAGTTCAACTGTGTTTATATCTTGTGCGGAAGGGTGCAGATATCAATGCACGTGATATACAGGATAAGACAGCGTTGCACTATGCCATCCAGGAGCATCGATTGGACACAACCCGTATGCTAATAGAACAGGGCGCGGATCCATTTGCCAAAAGTCGATATGGTGATGATGCATTGCGAACGGCATGCATTAAGGGAGCCCATCAGATATTTGACTATTTGAAAAAGGAATTGACTTACTCATTGGAACGCATTGCGGAGGCACATGAACTGATGGGTTCAACATTTCTGGATGAACAAAATGAGTCTCGAGTATGTATTCTCCACTGGCGAATGGCACATCACATTAGATCAGCGTCAACGCCCTACATTGAGAAATCACCAAAGGTTCCCCAAAGAAAGGCTTACGAAAATGCCGTTGAGTTCAGAACTCTAGAGGAACTGGACAATATAGCAACGGATATGGATGCCATGCGTGTGCAAAGTCTCCTAGTTTGTGAACGTGTACTGGGTGTAACCCACAAGGACATGCTCTTTCGCTTGACATATAGAGGTGCCTCATACGCCGATTCACTCCAGCTGCAGCGATGCATCGATCTATGGCGCTATCTGCTTGAGATACGAGTGGCAAATTGGTCCATACTGCACTTCGAGACTTGCTTTGTTGCACAAGCGTTGGTGCGACTGATGCTTGACCTGCAAGCACGCAACTCCAGTCATATGCGTAACGAAGGACGTGCTCGAATAATGCATGAGGATAATCTACTGCCTAAATTTGAAGATGTATTGGGTGTGTTTCGTGCACTCGCTGAAAACGCTGTCGAGGTTAAAGAACTGCTTCAAGTTCGTCCTGTATTCCGACGTCAGCAAGAGAACTATGACCGGATCTTACGTTGCTTGGCGCATCTCATTTTCCTGCTAATAAATACCGTCCGTACAGATGCTCAGCGCAAACTTATACTTAAGGCCATTCATGAGACGGTTGTCAATGGAAACATTCGCAGTGCCAGCACAGCAGATACCCTTCTCCATCTAGCCGCCTCCCGACTTAATGTGGTCAAAAGTGGCTACAGCGCCGAGGACAATTATCCAGATGTACGATAAACACATTCCAAACATTTCTGTAATTTTTAGTTCCATTTCCATCTAACCTTTTCCTTCGACCTTTGTAGAAGACTGTTTTCCCAAATGCGGATGTCATCAAACTACTTATTGAATGTGGCATTGATGTGAACATTAGAAATGAAGCCAAATCAACGCCTTTACTCGTGGCCTGTCAGCCCTACAACTACAATAATGAGGTAAGTGATGGAATATCCTTTTAAGATCGTCATTTAATGATGTGTTTGCTTCCCGTTCAGATTGTGCATAGTCTGCTTAAATTTGGTGCGGACATTGATCAACCGAATCGGGCGGAAAAGCGACCCTATGACTCCATTTTATCGAATCCCACCAATAACATACCGTTGCTTAACTTTGTATCCCTGCAATGCCTATGTGCAACGGCTATAAGTAAGCATAAGATCTGCTACAAGGGACAGCTTCATAAGCAGCTCGAGCAATTTGTTGAAAACCATGAGCCATGAACCATGAACTATGAACCATGAACCATCAACCATCAACCATGCACCCAGCACCTTGCACCCTGCACCCTGCACCCTTAACCATAAACCATGAACCATTTAAAGACAAGACCTTTTCGCGTGCATATCTCTGTTAAAAATTGTTGGTAAACATGTGTATTTAATTGGGCCATATCAAAATTCAACCGGTGTATTTTATGTTATTGCCTATCGTATCTAACACTCTCTATAAAGTTTTCAAACAAAAAAAAAAAAAAGAAATCTACGTTACAATCTGTTTTTCAAATATTCGGCAATATATGTTCAAAACTCAATAACATAAAAAAAAAAAAAAAAACAAAAACAAAAAAAAAATGAGGAAAACGAAAAATAGAAAACAAAAAACAAAAAACAAATTATATTAAAAGAAATGCAAGCGATTTACGTGATATTAAACTCTATATAGGTATTAAAACAGAATCATAAACATTTTATCATTCACAAAATACACATTTAACAGAGAAAAATAAGCAACTAAACAATGTTTCATGCAGTTGTTCAACTAGTTTTTAAAAAACAACAACAAAACAACAAAAACTGGCACTGTAGCCACTAAACTTTAGACATTATGGAGGAAAAAAAATATGCCTGATAAACATATATAACATATATATATATATATAAACTATACACACCTTTACAGAAACTACACACTATATACATACATAAATATATATATAAAAACATATATATATATATATATATGTATAACTACGAATAGAATAACCAATTTATCACATGTTAATGATCAATGATCAATTTCAATTAAAAGAGAAAAAAAAAAAATTCAGTCTTTGGGTTTATATAGACGATTATATAAACTCCTGCTGGTTGGCTTATAAATCCTTATAATTTCTGAAAGTTAGCTTAAAAACAAAAAAAAAAAAAAAAGGATAGAAATAAACAAGTTCAGTATGTGTTTTTGTAAAACCACAATTCATGGAAATCATTCTAAAACAATGTATTAAAAATATTTCTGTTTTAAGGAGTTCATTCTGTTGGCAGCCTATGTAAATATGGTATGTGCTTATGGATATATTCGCGCATATATCGCAAGTTAAAATCGAATCTAATCAATAAATCAATAATTTACAGTTTACAGTCAAAGAAATAAAATTAAAAAACTGTTTTCTAATTAAATAACTGCTAATTTGGGAAGGTTTTATAGGTATAAAGTGAAGCAGAAAGAGTCTTGAAAATTACTTGGTTTTAAAATAAAAATTGCGGGATTTATTTTTTATGGCCTTTTATCGCCGGAGAAGAGGCGACTTAAGGAATAAACACATTATAAGCAATCGAATTCGCTTGGGTAAGTCTTTTTATATATTTTATTTATTTTTTGATATTTGTTTAAATATATATTATTTTTTTTTTTATTTCTTATTATTTTATTTTATTTTTTTAATCTTATTTTATTCGTGTTTTCCGCATATTTATTGTTCTTCAAATGTGAAGACTTTTTCCCTACGATTTCCGGTCGTAAATATTTATTAGGTACCCAACGGCATCGTGGCGACTTGAATATCACTTTAGATTTGTTGCATGACCATCAACCTAATCCTCAGACATGCTTGCCGTTCCCATGCATTACAAATTAAACCCAGAAAATTTCCCGAGGGTCAAGTTAAGTGGTCTATGGTAAGTGGTAAATATACAGTCGACGGATGAATCCTTTAGTGTTTCCAATACATGAATTGAACCCAACTCTGGGTTTTTTTTTGGGGACTCCATTGCATCCCCGGCTTAAACCTCAACAAGAACAATACACAAATGACATCTTAAGGTTCGACTTTATAAACGTTGTTAAATTACAATACTTATAAACAAATAAGGAAAATACACAGAGAAATATCTATATATATATATATATATATATATATATATATATATATATATCTATATAAGTATATATATATAATATACACACACGTATACACGTACATCTATGTATATGTGAGAGAAGCGTATAAAACTACTAAAATTGTGACTGAGTGGCCAAATTAGCTACTTTAGGATTCACGGCACGTGAGGAGCAACATCAGCGATATGAGTATGGGCCACCATGTTCCTGTTACGGATTGGCCAGAGCTTCGAAGGTTGGTATAACTATCGACAATGTGTATCTTCCAGCCCATGTTGCCGTGTGTGAAGGAGTTGTAGTAAACGGTGTCCGGCCACGTGATATTGGGTGTAATCTCGAGCAACGCAGGTGGCTCATCGCTGCATGTGGTTAGCAGGGAGCGATTAAATTTCTTAAAAGTGGAGAAGTTGTCGTCTAGACGACGATCATAGTTCTCCGGATAGCGGGACAGGCAGAGGGCACCTGCAGCAGTGGGTTTGGGACGACCGCGACGTGTAAACTCGACACCCGCAAGGACGCGAATCAAACTCTGTTTGGCATCCGTCAGACGATCGTAGCCACCCTGTGGATCATCCGTAATAACCAGCGGATGGTAGTGTTCCGGCGAATGAGGATTATTACCGCCACGCACCTTAAAGGTGTAGGTAAGGCCGCGTTTGAGATACAGCTCGGGTATCATGTAGCCATTGATGTACCATGCCAAGCCACTGGAGACATGACCTGTAAGTCCTTGATAGCCCCGAAGGCCACCGGAAGGCCCCAAGTAAGCATTAAAGGTACGCACGGTGCTGGAAAAACAAGTACAGAGTAGTTGGACACACTTGTCTTCAGCCATTGACTGTATAATCTTACGGGTCAGTAATACGTGCGCGATCCCACAGCTGAACAGGGGTATCCATGCGTTTGGTAAAGTGGAAGCAGTCATTCACTGGTTCCGTGGTATTGAAGTCAATGATTATATCGCTCTTAGGGTAATGCGTATGGAATGCCGGCTCGTTGTTTGAGTCCAGCTGGCCAAAGGCCCAGACCACGAAGTTGCTGCGGTCCAGGAAGATTTCCTTGTCACCATCATCAGCTGAAAGGATTACGGTAATCATTAAGGCTAAGTAGGAATTTACTACCACGTACATGACTTAAGAGTGCGCCGGAAGCTAATGGTATTAATGCCATCCTTGCGACTGTATGTGTTTAGCTGAAAGCTGTCCAGTCCACCGACGACATCATCTCGACAGACACCCTTGTTTTGGCCCAAGACCTGCACACACGGCGCCAGCGATGTTATGTTGTAGTCCACGGTGTAGCCTCTGATGTCATCTATGTACGCGACCACAACATCCGCCCCAATCATTTGACTGGCCATATCTGAGCCAGAGAGACCGAAGCTCATGTAATCGTTTTGGTCCACTTGACCGGAAAGCTGAAACGTAATTTGTGGACCAAACACCTCCCAGGAGACCTGCAGGTCTTTGTGAAGTTGCCGGCAGTTGGGCAGGGAGATCTCGAAAGGAGTTATTTTCACCAACGACGGAGGCACATTTAGGCCATCAGGAATTAGGACATGGCCGTAGTTTTCGTTGTCAGCCACATCGTAGATACTGATCCAATCGATGTCAAAAATTGTCTTGTCTCCCGGCAGCTCCAACACGATGTTCTCCTTGTTGTAGGTGCGAATAGGATCAAGGCTGTAATGAAGCAATCATAAATCTCAAAACCCGTTTATTTGTTGAATTTGGATAACTCACTAGCCACGTTCATCGGGCATTTTGCTGCCGCGACTTGACGGCTGTGCTCCGACACCTGTCCAAAAGAACGTTCGCTTGCCGCGTCCATCGTAGTTGAACTCCTTGATGCGTATGGTCTTCGAGTCCAAAATCTCAATGCTGCTGCTGCTCACATTGTGGTTGCGCTTGGAGAACGTTCCACCGGTTTGTGGCTGCGGTGGTTCGAAATCATCCGGTATATAAACATCTCCAAAATTATTCTGATTGTTCAGATCATAGACTGCCAGCCACTTAATTTCCGTCATCTTCTTACGATCGGGCAGCGTCAACGTGAAGTCCTTGTTGTGATACCGATCCAATATGTTGGTTCTGACAATTACCAGGATTTATTTAAAAAATTATTTCATTGAATTAAAATTATTTTTTAACTTTTTTTTTTTACTCACTTTCCATACTCATCGGGCACTATAAAGCCCTGTGGACCCGGTCGATTGCTGGCGCCGGCCCAGAAAAACGTATCCGCCCCGTTGCCATCGTAATTGAAGCCAATTATCATAAAGGTAAACTCGTTGACGGCATAAACGTCTCCAGACACCTGATGATGGTACGAGTTAAGCTTTCCCAGATATTTGCCTCGGTAAGTTCCATCCTCGTTCTCATCGTCGGCAGCTAAAGTAAACAATTATTTGATTGAATAAACAATTATTGTAAAATAAATAAATAAATATAATCAAACTAATTTCATTTATTTAATATGAATGATTTTCTTTTAAATAGACATAAAATAGATAAATAAATAATTAAGCTGAGATATCAATAAATATTAAAAAAAAAACGCTTCAAAATA
Source organism: Zaprionus lineosus (assembly GCA_035044505.1). Taxonomy (NCBI): domain Eukaryota; kingdom Metazoa; phylum Arthropoda; class Insecta; order Diptera; family Drosophilidae; genus Zaprionus; species Zaprionus lineosus. The sequence continues at coordinate 257,417 of JAWNNX010000142.1, forward strand.
TTTTTACTTGTTTTTAAATAAAAAAAGCTTTATAGTCAAGATTAAATTGGTTTCAAATTTATTGCAAATACTATAAATATTCCAATGGTTACGCAAATTATTAATTTACTGCCTTTAGGTCAAAATGGTAATAGCTGTGAGCCAAATCTTGACGGTCTATAAAACCGGCAAGCAGAACCAGACTGTGGATACCACTAAGTGCACACACGCACATACACACACACACACACAGGCACAATTACACAAAATATACAAGCATATAAGATAGACCAGTTTCGCTAGTTTTACACGAAAGTGAATTTGTTTTCGCTTCTGTGGTTGTTGGTTTTATAGTTTGTAATTTTTTTTTTTAAACGTAATAACGCTTAAGTTTCTTTCTTTCTTTCTTTCTTTTGGCGTCTTTAATGTTTTTATGTATTGGTAGGGGCATAAAATTCGCACTTACACACAGTTGCTGTTGAGCAAAGCAAAAAAACAGCAAGTGCAGCGTATAGCTGCAGCCTCAGTCGACGTCGCTGTCGTCCGTTAGGAGGAAGCTCAACAACGCATGCGCCACAATGACAAAGAACACCTTCGCCCGTCAATGTCATTGCAATTGCGTTGCACTCTCTCGCTCTTGGATCTCTACTCCGTTTTGACTGCTTGCAAATTGCCACGCAATGTTTTTGTTAGTTTCGTTGAGTTTGATTTCTTTTTCCACTTTATTTGCCTTGGCTTTTCTCTTCACTCACTAACACACTTAAATAACGCACGCACTTGCATTCCGATCATTCATTTCTTCATTTAAATTATTTTGGGTTTTTTTCATGTGTAAGGCTCCAAATTCTGCAGCTTATTGTCAAAATATTTTCTTAAGGCCGTTTCGTCATTCGCATGCGTTGTGTTTAGGTAGTTGTTATTGTTATTGAATGGTCGAAAACTGGTTTCAGACTCGGTTCCGGCGTTTTCTGCCAACACGAAAACGGAAAAAAAACCCCACCACTAACGATCAACAAGCCAACGAGCTGTATGTCTCAGCTGCTCGAAGTCTACTAATGGAGCAACAGTTAAGTTGCAAGTTTCTTTTGATCGCGTCTGCGCACGGCTTTCTGCCTTTGGTAAGCACTTGCCTCTCTCTCTCTCTCTCTGTTGCTCTTTTTCTCTGGTTAAAAATAATGCTGCGCGTGCGCTGCATGACAACAAAGGTACAAAGTGAGCTAGCTATGCGTATAACGGTTTTTCTAAATTTGAACAATACGAGGCGCGTAATATATGTTTCTCAAATATATTAGCTTCAAAACGAACAAATACCGGAACGCTTATGTAATACATTTTTTATTTAAAGCATGCAGTGAATGACTTATTTTCGATCTTATAAATTGTTATATTTTTAGATTGAACTTCTCGTACTTTTTATTACCCCAGATAACCCTGAGGTAGAAATATTTGTGGCTTATACTTCTCCTTGATAAGCTTATACTGTACTGTGATGCCAAAAGAAAGCTTATTCAAAAGTTCATTTAAGAATCATTAACCTTTTATTAAATGGCGCTTAATTATCTTAATGCCTTTTCCCATATTAAAACTACAATTTAAAATTCATTTTTGTTGCTTGCAAAACTAAATTTCGTATGTTTGCTTTTATTTCATTTACCATTTTTTATAGCAATTCAATAAATCTTTTTAAAACTAATCAATTGCATTCGTTGCTTTGGGTTCAAGCAGCAACTGCAACAGTCGTTCTACCGACTTGGATTTTAGTTCATTTTATGAATGGGTTTTAATTGTATTTGTTTTGAATTTTGTTTGAATCTTTCTATGAATTTCTTGCAAAAATTTTATTGTGATTTTATTTACAAAAAGGCATGTTTATATTTTTTTTTAATGTATTCAAAATGTCTGTCCGTTGCCTAACATAAAACTTTAGGCTTTAAAATCTTTTAAATCTTGAAAATAAAAAACAATACACAAAAGATAATTATAATTTTTCAAAAAATATTTTAGGCGAAATGTGTCGAGGGTTTTTTGTGTGTTTTTTTTGTTGTGTTGTATTTGTCTGAAACAAAATGTACATTTTATGTATTAAAAATATAATTTTTTACTTAAGTTTTAAACGAATTTCACACGATTTTATTACAAACAATTCACTTTTATCATTTAATTAATTTTTTGGGCTTACTATTTATTTATGTATATATATGTAACTGTTTATCCATCTTTCCAACTATCCTGATTTCTATTACTTTCATGTATAACTAGTTCATTGAAAATACATAATATTTAATACATTATTAATTTCATAAGAAGCACATTGTTAGTTAATATTTTTTTGTTCTTTTCTTTATATCAATTATGCGTTTACATTTCACTTTTTGAACTCATTTTTAATGCCTGCCATTTCTTATATTTTTTCATTATATATAAATATAAACAAATACATATATATATTTATATATATATATATTAAATTTTATATTTTTTAAATTATTGTTTAACATTTTTCGCGCACATCTTCTGTTAACACTAGACGCTAGATAACCTAAGAAAGTCGTACGGTTGTGCATGTGGGGACGGTGAACAATTTGACAGTGTGTAAGTGAATGTGTTTGTGTTTGTGTGTGTATGCGTGTGCGGGTGTTTGTGTGGTTGTGCATGTATGTGCTTGGATATATTTCTGTAAATGTATTAATCTGTTGGGTATGGTTAAAACTTTACAAAACAATTAAGGTGCATAACTATGATATGAGGTGAAGACTTCGATGAGGAATGGAGCGGGCATTTTAATAGTATATAGTATGATATATGGTTTATTGGTCTTGGACGCATGCACGCAAAGTGTAACTAATAATAGCAATACTTAGCTTAAACGTAGCGTATAAAAATAAGTTTCATTTTTTGTGTTTTTTGTTTTTTTGTTTTAGTAAGATATTAAATTAAAGAAGTTGAGAACACTAATTAAACGTATAACTTAGGTTGCGAATTTTCTTTTTTTTATAGCTTTACTTTTAAGACTTTAGATTGTATACATATCATTGATGTCCTTTTTCTTTTATATAGATTCTTGGTAAATTTACGTGTTTAAAAATGAGCATTTCATGTTTTGCGTGATATTCTTATGAGCGATACAACAGATAGAAGTATTAGAGGCATGGGCTGGTGTTTTTTTCATTTTCCTTTTCTTTTCGTTTTTGTGTGTGTGTGTGTGTGTGTGTATGTTTTTCCATTTTGTGTTTTTTAAGATTTAGAATTATAAATTATTTAAGTATTTATGTTTCGTTTTTGTTTTTAACAGCATGGAATGAACTCGATCGTAAACAGAGAGAATTAAATATATAGAACAAAATAAAGCGTACAACATTTGTTTAAATCTTTAAAGGTTTTCTATTTCAATTTTTCTTTTTTTTTTTTGTTTTTTTTTTTTTTTTGTGTGTTTGAGGGATTTGGATTTGGGTTTTAAACTTAACAAGCGAACAAAAAACGAACGAGCCTATGCATTTTGTGTTTAATTATTTAGCTTTACGATATTATCCTTTTGTGTTCCATTAGAACAGATTGGGAGAATTACAATTACAGAAAAAAATAATTATTATTATTGTTGGGGGCACTACGTTTGGTAATTCGATTGTTTCTGTTAATTAATTAATTACGCTACTTGAAAAATAAAATTTGGGCTTAAGATTTTTTAAGATGTTATCTATGTATAAAAATGTTCTTTTACATTTGTTTCACTTTTCTTTTCTTTTTTCTTCTTTTCTTTACTTTTCTTTTCTTTTCTTTTCTTTTTTTTGTTTTGTATTGTACGTATCACTAAGGAAAAATGTTACAAAGCTTTTGCTATGGCATTCATGTGTGTATATTTATGTTTATGTATAAATGTGTGGGTATGTGTGTGTGTGTTAATGTGTGTGTATGAGAGAGTGTATGTGTAAAAAGAATATTGAATAAATGTTAGGCAAACAATTTAGATGCTATTTGACTGCATTTTTGTAAGAAATCAATCGAATTAACATTCATATGAGGTGACTGTTTCCACTGTTTCCACTGCTGCCAGGGCTGGGCCAAGGCTTTCATATTGGGCGTGGATCTGAACAATGCCTGTAGTAATAGTTTTAGCTAAAATTTATCCTGAAATATGAATAAATTGTTAGTCGCGGCCACAGCGATGATATTCTCCTCAGGATGCCAAGCGGTGTGCAAGATTTTTTTGTTGAAGTCGAGACAATCGACGCTGATCTCATCCTTCTTCCGTTTGCCACCAGTGCAAACTTTTCTTGGTTTCAGCACCGTCTTGGGCTTAATGATATCCCTGGATGCCTCAAGCGTTACATCCTTTTTCGAGTTACGATCGAAAACCCGGAAAAAGTTGTTATAGCTGCCAGTCATTATGGAGCTATCCTTGCCATTCCAACAACACTCAAATTTATCAAAAATGCAGTCGTTCTCGTACAACGAGCACAGCTTGGCGCGAAGGTATTCATGAACCTAAGGACAAACAGGAGGATACAAGAGACAAATGTAAATCAAATTCGAAAAGATTTATATATTATTTGCTGACTCACGGGATAGGTCTCAATGGGTTTCGTCTCCATGTGCAAGTCCCACACCTTGATGCTTAAATAATCTCTAGAGATCATATAGCGACCCGAGTTACTAAGTTTAACATCACTTATGGAGCTGATAATCTCACTAAAGAAACTCCGATTCGTTGGATTCTCCGGCTCCTCGAATTGCTTGCTATGGCGGTCACATAGCGCCGCCGAGCGCATATCACATAAGCGTATTGTGCCCTTGGAACTAGAGTAGACAAATACATTGCATTCCGTCGGATGAAACTCCGCCGCAGTAATGACCTCCGTCAGTTCCTCCATGTTAGTTGGCTTAATGTCAACAATATTGTAACTCTGATTGACTACCTCCAGATGCCAGAGGTTGATGCGCAAATCATCGGCCGATAGGAAAGTCTCTTGGTCAGAATTAACGCTAATTGAATTGATGTGATAGGTGTGGGCATTAGCAAAGGTGCGACGTGGCGAGGCCTCAACCATAAGCGGTATTTGCTTCACAGAAGGAACTCGTAAGGCGGTTACATTTTGTGGATCTCTAATCAGACCATTTTCCTCTTTTGTGTTATAACCCTCAAAGGACTTATCGCGCTCACTGACCTTCCACAATTTAACGGTTTTGTCATTTGTGGAAAGGAGAAAGTGAACGGGATTCTTTTGATGGAGCCATCGTATTTTATTGATTTTCTCCTCGATCTCAAGAGATTTAAGATAATCAAATTCCGGCTCATGCGATTGGAATGTCGAATAGACATTGTATTCACCACGTCGCGGATTGGCGCTTTTTGAGGCGGGATCACGCTGCAAGACAATAACAATTAAAATTTCATATTCAATTTTCAATTTAATTTTTAATTTTGTACTCACCTGAAAGATGACGACTCGTCCACCTTTATCGCCGGTGGCCAGCAGCTCACCATCATGATTGAACTCAACACAGGATATGATATCCGCATCGGTGACATCATCGTCTAGGGCGCCCTTGATCTGTGAGAAGCACCAGGACGCTTCTCCATTACCTGCAATACAAATCAAAAGCAAAAAAAATTACATTATTTCAAAACTATTCAATTTCACATTTTCTCTCGCTCCCAAACATTTCTCTTATTCGTATGGCCAAAAGGACGAATTCAACTAAGTGCTTGTTACATTTGATTTGCGCTCTCTCTTTCGCCAGACACAATCAATAGATGCAGCAATATCTACCAAAGGACAACGATGACGTCTTTACGCTCGTCCTGGCTGCCTTGGTCAAATGTTTACTTATGACGCCATTTCTAGCCTCAGTTTTGGCTTTAAATTACTTAAAGCACTGCCAATGGCCGAAAAATATGTATGTATATAAAAGTCACTTTGGACAGCTTTGTATGTGTGTGTGTGTGTGTGTCTGTCTGTCTGTGTTTGGTTACATGTACGGAGACATACACACACATACATTCAACTCATGTTTCTGAGCCACTTTTGTGATTGCCACGCGTTGTGTAAACGTTTGGCCAAGGGTTTCATTTCAAATATGTGTTTACCGCTTATTTTTGTACCCTTTTTATTTGGGTACCAACAAACCTTTGGCCAGAGACACGATCAATGGGGTCTTTTATATGTAAACTATATATACCAATATATATAAAAGAATGAACATAATCCTTATATCTAGGCTACAGCTTTTTGTAAATGACAAATATATTGAAGATTCACAGAAAGGATATTATTTGGATTTAAATCTGATTCGGAACTTATCACAGGGTATCTTATGGATTCGATATTATTTGGACTTTTAGATTATGTGCTTGTTATTTGGCCGTTGCCAGTCATAAGATTTGATTGATATGTGAGCTGCGTTCCAGTGACAATAATAGGATCAGTCAGTCAGTCCTACATTCAGTCACTAGTCAGTCAGTTCATTAGTCATTTGACAGGTCACACACTCAATGCTCTTTCTCTGCCTCTCTTGTTGGGTATGTGTGTGTGTGTGTGTGTTGTGATTGCCTATTTTTAGCCAAGCAGAAAATATGATATGAAAAAAAAATAGAAACCACTTTTACATTTTTACCGTTGAGACCGACACACAACAACTCAACTAGCCACCCGCCCAGTCATTGAACCTTTTTCTCAAAAGAAAAATGTACTATGAGGTGTTGCGAAACAAAAAGCAGAAGAAGAAAGAGTATAAGAAGTAGAGGAAGAAGAAGCAGAATCGTGTGTATGCACCGATGCTATGGTGTTTATTATATATCTGGGAGACAGCCACTGAAGAAGGCACTTGAAACACACACACACACACGCCCAAAACTAGCGGCTGTCTATTTCCGGGTCAAGGCAAGACAAAGTCACCACTTTTAGACAGATTATTAGACGGGGGTAGCTTCAAAAGTTTCTGAGACATGACATATAAACAAAACAAAGTTAAATTTGGGACACTGTTTACATACGTTTCAAATGTAAATATTGATAGTTTTAAGCTGTCAATTAAAATTAAAAATAGTATTTGCAGAGCGCTTAAGATTTTAGACTGCAGTTTCTTATATATTTATAGAAAACTAAAATTTTTAAAAGCTATAAAAATAAAAAAATATTAATTATCTATACAACTGGTATTTGCTTTTTTTTTTAAATAAAAATCAAATAAATTGAAATAAGTCTTTTTTAAATATAAATAATACACTAGTAAAATTAATAATTTTGAAACTTCTGTAACTACCCTCCATTTTTGCAAAGCTAGATAAAAGCGTATACGTGTTTACGCTCGGTATCAGCGCTCTTTTAGAGTATTACTAATGATATAATTACGCTTTGGCATAACTCGAAACAGTTCAGCGGTTCTACTCGCATTACCCATGCCAAGCGGCAAGTGCACGTAGGACCTCATAAGCTTCTATCACTAAAATGATACTCAAATATTGGTACAATTATTTATCATAGCCACGCGATGTAGCGGCGACAGACGACAGACGACAGAGCAACTGCCTGGAAACACTCACATGCAGCGGGAAGAGTGAAAGAGAGCGAGGAAGGCAGCAGCGCCCTTGGTTACTGCTGATTTTCTGGTTCAAAAGATAAAACAATGTGTATAACATATGAACAAGTATGAAAAAGGATACACAATCATTTGTATTACATATTTTCCTGGCATGGAGAGTTGGTGGAGTGCATGAAACTAATTTTCCGATAACTCGTGTCGCTTAAGCTGCTTAAGAAGCTGAATCGCTTCTTAATGACTGGATGACTGAGCAATAAAGCAAATTATAGGCAAACATTTGACGAAACCTTTTCATGAGTTTGGCCTTATTTGAAAATAATGAGTCGAGGAAATCTTTCACAAGCAGCTAAAAGCCTCTTTAAGGTTATTTCTGACGATTATGGTTAATCGTATGAGCAATATGAGCACTTTAACATTTTCTGTTAAAATAACATCTTTAATGGGAAAAAAATATTAGTTTTTTAAATTCATAAATTATTCTTAATTTAGGAATTTAATTTTTTTACTTGTATCACAGATGTAACAAATATAACTCTAAGGAGTTTGGACTTAATTTATACAAAATTTGTTTACATAAATGTTATCAGTGGCATAAATGTTAACAGTGGCATAAATGTTATCTGTACTCGTACCACAGACAAGCAAATATATTTTTAACTGTATTGAAAGAGCGTAATGCTAACTATGATAGATTGGGACTAAATGCGATTACATAAATGTTAATAGTGACATAAATGCTATCAGTTTCACAAATGTTAACAGAACTTGTTGTACAAGTAAGCATATATAATAAATACTATTTTTCGAAATCATTCCAACGGCAACTGACAGAATGGGAATAAAGTTATGCCAAATTTGTTTACCTAAATGTTAACAATGGTATAAATGTTATCAGTGGCATAATCTGTACATTTACCACAAATGAGCAAATAAAGTTTATACTATTTTACAGTAGCATTACAGCTATAGCTATTAAAGATTAGGATTAAATTTATACCAAATATGTTTACATAAATGTCACTGATAACATAGTTATAAATGTAAAAATAATGCGCGATAACAGACAATGGCCCTTGATTCTTACACTGCAATCGAGTGTATCTACATATCAGGGTGTCAATTTACTGACCAAATCTATTTCTACACAATGTAAAGTGTTTACACAATTGCTTATGATACAATTAGATGGACTGTGGGCTTTGAATAATGCAGACCAATTGATGGGAATTGGCAGGTTAAGTACCTGGTGAGTGATCCACCAATGGACGAAGACGATAAAAACTAGAAAAAAATAAAGCTGACAATTAAACGAATCGTAATTGATGAAGGTAAAATGTATTGAAGGTCCTTATAAAGCAACCAAGACAACGAGAAAACTTATTCCAGACAATTTCCAATATTTAGTTATTAAATTAAAATCCTCATAGAAATCACAAGCAAATAGTTTTTCAAGTTACGAACTGGAGCGGTCACTTGGAGAGTGTTAAGTAAATGTACATGTGACAGCGGGGGGAGCAGCTTTGACAAGTCGAACACCTCTGACAATTGTACTTTTAATTGATACCTTTCAGATTTGTGCGCACAACTCAGGTTTAACGTTTTTCCTGGTGGTGTAGGTATGTAAGTGGCTACATGCAGATCTATATACATGTATGAATTTATTTATAGGTAGGTAGGTAGGTAGGTAGGTATCATTTGGCGTGCACACGTAGTTGTCAGTTTTGTCTCTCAGCTCTCACTCAAGTGCAAAGATCAATGTTAACTGATAGACAGAATTGTTTATGCACAAATAAACTAGTCCGGGGGGCAGTTCTGTTTTGTTTTGTTTTGTTTACTTAACGTTTCATTTGTTTACACGCCGTTGCAAAAGTCGAATGCAAAAAGTCAGCCAAAATTGAAATAAAATTGAAAAAAAAATAATCAAATTTGTGCTACACGTACATATGATGTGAGTGATGTACACACACATTTATACATACAAACAATATAAATGTATCTATGTAAGTATCCCTGATTGTAGAACTTACCGGCCATGACAGTTGAACAGTTTTCGTTGAACGGCGTGCGCAAGTTAGCAGGAGGCAGCACTTAAAAGCAACAACAACAGCAAAAATACAACAACAACAAAAAACAACAAATTAAGGCCAAGGAGTTGCGTTCACGCTCTTACTCTCCCACAGAAAAAAGCTCTCCGATTCACGTGCTTGTAGTATTTGTTTGTGTGTTTTTATGAACCAGCTCTTATTGTTTTTGTTGCCGTTGTTGTTATTGTTATTGTTGTTGTTGTTGTTGCGGCTGCTACTGGTGCTGGTGCTGGTGCTGCTGTAGAGCCGTGCTGAGCGCGATATTATTTTTGCCAAAGGAGTCAAGATTAGCATGCAAAAGAAACGACGAAGAAACCGAAAGAAAAAGCGAAAGACAATACCAAAGTGCTTAACTTTCGTTCCTTTTGTTTCTACCCTTTTCTTTTGTTGTTGTTTCTATGGTTTTACTTTGGTTTATATCTGAATGTATGTTCTTTCTTTTTGTTGTCGTTCAACACAACTTAAGCACGTATACGTATTGCTGGTGACGACAAAGATGTTGACGACATGTGGGGAAGAAACTGCAAAGTAGGGGAGTATTTTGTATTTTGTTTGTACATACGCCGACAGCAACATTTCGATGACGGCGGCGTCGAGAATGTCGAGAAATGGCAGCAGCAGCAGCAATAGCAGCGGCAAACTCTGTGTCTATCTACATATGCATGCATGTGTTTATGTGTGTGTGTGTGCGTGTGTTTTAAGCAGCCGGTGGTCGTGCTGAAAGTTATCGCGAAATTACTTTGCACTCTTCTGACCAATTCCTTAAAGACCACAAGTCATAAACGATATTAACGCGCCCGTATTTGTTTAACCAAACGATTAATATTATTTATTCTGTAGCAGCAAAATAAACACTATTGTTGTCTACGTCCCTATGAAAAGTTTACCGTGTCGGCGCTTCGCCTTGCGATTTCGTCTTATGCCTTACACTTTGTTTTATCGCATTTTCTTTGCACGTTTATATGTATTTCTTTTTTTTTTTTTTTGTTTTACAAACGCAACGGGTGGCGATCTAACCTTCAAATTGTTTTTTTTTTTTTCTTGTTTAGCACTAATTCTTACAGCACAAATTGCATATTCATATTTATTTTGACATTCATTTGCAGGTTTGGCGTGTAAACCGCTGCTTTGTTATAAAAGCGCGGCGTCGCTAGCGACGACGCACAATCAATATTCGATTTAAATGCGCTTCGTACTTAATGTTTTTTATACATATTTGTTTTAACAAAACACGGCACAAGCAAGCGCGTCACGACAAAGATTATCACCATCAAAATCGTTTTCGCATATGAACTTGTATGACAAATATGGACGGAAAAAAAACGCGAATTCTAATGCTGCTATGATGCTTCTTCTTCTAGTTTTGCCGCCTCTTTTGCTGCACTGCTTCGTCGCCGCCGTCGTTGTTGCGTTGCTTCTTCGCTTTTGCAAATGCGGCAGCGGTAACAACGAATAAATTTACGCACTTTATACAATGTACATCGTTTCAAAAAGGCAATTTAACTTCGACTCTAATACTAAAACGCGCCGTTTACAATTTTAGTTAAACTTTTTACTTAATTATTATATTAATTTTAACACAAAATGGAAGTACAAAAATGTATTGCAAATTTCGCACTTTACAATGGGAATTTGAAGCCAGCCAATAACAGCGAACGAACGGCGTCACACATTTCTGCAGTGTTGGACAACATTGGTGTACGTGTTGCAAAAATGCCAAACTACAGCTGGCTGGGTTGTCGCATTATTTAATTGTTACCCAGATTGGCGCGTTTAACCTTTTAAAAATTAAATACACTTACTCTGTGGTTTTTTGGCACCGTTAATGTTGATGGCCGTATTAAGCATATTCCCAATTTTTGTTATACTCGATTGACGCATAAATGTACGTGGGGGAACGGGTGGTGGTTGTGGATCCGGTGGTTCCAGCACCGGACTTTGCCGGCCCCAACGACCCATGTTGACGTCTGTGTTTCCTTGCTACAACTTATGGGCTGTAAATAAATTAAATGATCGAATCTATTAGCATGTATTTTTGAGAGACTTATACACAGACAAACAAAAGTATTGTATAATGGATATTTACTCAAGAGTTGGTCACTTTAGGCCTTAGCACATGAGCGCCATTCGTGTTTTTCAATTTGTCAGGCAATTAACACCTGCCCCCCCTTCCTTTTTTGCCTTCGCTCTGGATTTCTCTTTCTGACCACTTGCACTTATCACACGAATGTCTCCGACAAAATTTGTTTTCCTTCTTCTTCTTTTTCAATCTTCTCATCTACATTTTCTATATTTTTGCACAAATTAATTGTGCAAATGTGCCTGTCGTTTGATTACCTTAGAAATTACTTCTACCTGCACATCTTCAACATCTGTTTGGCGGATTTCAAAAAGTTTTAACGCGTGTTTTATAAATTAAAACACAGCCCAATAAATAGCACATATGCATATACATATGAATGTATATGTAGTCTTTTCAAAACTCGTAAGCCAAGAGGTGTGTCTCATTTTCGTTTAGCATTTATATGTCATTTTTTAACATAGTTTGACATTGCAGTAAATATATAAAAATTATATACACAAAGCCTGCTTAGAAGATCTCTATTGTTTTATTGCTTTATAGAGTGTTAATTCTATATGACAAAATGTGTAGCTATGAACGAAGGGAAAATGTGAATTAATAAATAATAAGCTGTATTCCATTTCAATTATCATTTACCTATATAATTTAATATCAATTTGTTAATACTTAAGGTAAATATTTTTTTAATGTAAATAAATTGTCGTAGAAAAACCTAAGACTGGAAAATTTTTCTGTTTTACAAAAATGTATAAGATATATAAAAAATTTTCACACATTTTCATTAATAATAAATCATCACAAATACAAATTTTTAAATATACAGAATATTCGTTTATAAGATTTTCTGTATTTATATAAAAAAAAACTAAAATGTAAAAAATTGAAAAATTAAGCTTTTACATTTTAGGAAAAATCAAGGGAAAGCCTAAATCTAATCGTTAATCTAGCATAACGAACGTGAACTGAAAAATACCGAACCAAAATTGTTTTTCTAATGTCATATAATGTCATATGATTTCAAAGCCAAAGAAGAAGAGAAGAATCTAGAAATTTTTCACTTATGCATTTGTGTGGATGGATGATGCGTAAACGCAACAAGTTGAACTTTGAACATGCGCCCTGCGAAAAACCATAACAAAACAAAGTGCGAAGAACGCCAACAACAATATTCGACTGTAATCCAATTAATGGACCGACGTCTTAATATCTGGGTGGAAAACGTGAGTAAGCGTGTTGTTCAAGAATTAAAAAAAAAATTATAGTAAAAAGATATGTTTGCACTCAACAAACACACACACACACACACACATACACATATATATGACACATGTATGTGTTCCTTACGAGGCAACCGCAATGGAAAAATAAATGAGGAAATGAGGAAGTCGAAATATGGGAAATCGGAAAATGGGAAATGTCATTGAAGTTTAAAATTAAACATTGTGATATCATGAAATTAAAAATCAACACACAAATTAAACTCTACAAGAATTCAATTGTACAAATAAACATGTATCTTTATGTAGATAAATAATGTGTAAATAAAAATTTGACAGAATTTGTATTCTTCTTGCTGCGCCTTAGCCCCAAAACACAAAAACAGAATAAACAGCGGCATATTTTTAAGAAACAGAAAATTACGCTGTCATTATTTGTTTTTTCTCGCCATTTTTGTTTTTGTTTTTGTTTTTGTTCTTGCTTTTGGTCTTTGAATTCTTTTTGCACATTTTGCGAGGTATTAAAAAGATGTTAATAGTTTTGTAGCATATTAAATGTTTTAAATGTAACAGAATGAAATTTAATGAGAGCTGAAAATATAAATTTTTAAATATTTATTTTGTCTATATTATGTTTATGCTTGGAGATTTTGAAATCTTAAAAAAAAGAAAACAATTAATAGTTGAAAATTTTATTACGAACAAATAAAGGCATAAACAGAAAAACTGCTTTCAGAAATAAAATGAAAATCATAAGAATACGAATATAAAAGGCAATATTGTTATATTGAGTTTATCCCAGGGGAATTTTAGTAATAAATAAATAAGTTTTGAGTAATAACTAATCAAAATGCGCTATAGCTTATTTTTAAGGTAAACAAAAGTTCACTTAACAGTTTCTTAGAAAACTCAAAGATTTTTGCGCAAATAAAAACGTTTACTTAGGTGAATGGACAACAGTTATTACATCTTAATTCAACCGTTACGATTACTTGTTAGTTTATTTGCAATATACAGGTGAATAGCACTTAATTATCATTTATGGAAAAACATTGACAAGGCTGCAAAATTCGCTTTGTAGTGTATTGCAAAGGTCGTTGTTGTTTGTATTGCCTTAAAATGCGAGGAAGCGCATGAGACAAGCGCCAAAGACACGAGGCAAAGGCAACGGAAGAAAAGTCACACAAGCTAATAGAAAGAAAAAATTAAAATATTTATTTATAATATATGGATGTAGGTGTGTTTTAGGTGCTCATAACTATGTATGTACATGTGTGTGTGTGTTGTCTGAGTGTATATACACATATCCATATGAATTGTAGGTTCTAAAATATTTGCATATATTTTTTTTTTCTTGGCAGTATGCACAAACATTGAACGTACGACCCATAGACGCGGTTTGTTTATTTTTAAAAGAATGTGAAGGAAATGCTAAAATTTCTCTTACAAGCACACACATACACACACACCCACACACACAGGGAGCACTCTTATTTGTAAATACACAAATTTATATTCGCTCGGGGTATATTTAAAATTAGTTAGGACGAAATTTTCAGAGCCTAATCGCACGTGCAGCACGAGACACTGGCAGGTTACACCCACAACCGCACCACACCACACCCCCTTTCAACCACATCAGGTGCTTTCGTCGCGGGGCTTTGAAATTATTTCGGGTAACCCCTTCATTGACGAGTACGTTCTTAATTTATATTTAAAGCGTCTAACGGAAACGACAGCGAATGATTTTTATTTTTATAATTAGATTCTTTTTGAGAGCTGCTCCTGAGAGATGGATGAGGGTTTTGACATTGGCATGTGATATGGGTATAGATAACAATCTATGTTTATAAATTGACTAATATCCTACTTATCAAATTGTGCTCGCTGTTGTCCAATTAATGCGTATACCCCATAAATAAATAAATAATGGGAAAACTAATTAAGCATTTGACAAAAATAAACGACTTTTTGATGTTAGTAAGTATAATGTTCCATTACATACACACATATGTTATATGTGTGTGTGTGTGTGTGAGGATATAATTGACAGGTCTTAAGCTAAATAAATGACATGCCAGTTATCATTGGGGTTAGATAAAAGCGCGTGTTTCAGTTGTTTTTCCAAGCAATTTGTGAGAATTGATGCCAACGGCTTAAATAAATATTTTGGCATAAAATTCAGCAAGTGACAAAATAGCAGCCATTAATTGTTGTTATACACAATGAATGTACTTTTCAATTTATATGGCAAATACAACTGTGATTCGTATTTTATTTTTTTTTTTTAATTTTTTTTTAAGTAAAAACAATGTTGTTAACCTCAAAAGCCGCCAAGAACGTCAACAACTAAAACTTGGATCGCACGTACAAAGCGTCGTTGCGACGAATTTAGAAGAAGAAGGAGCGTGCGGTGAGGGAAGGAGAGGGGGGCTTGAGTTGGCTCTAAAACGGTATGGGGTTACCTTTGTTATGCGTTATATGATATCATTATATACACACGAGCGCATACACATGTACACAAAGGTTACTCAATGTATATAGGTATATAATAGACATTGGTATATATACATATGTATGTATATATTTATTATGGATCCACATAAAAATATTTGTGAATTAACCGCCAATTGACGTAACTTGCAAAAGTTTTGTTTTCATACATTTTGGACAGTAACGCATATTTGAACAGCTGTCTTGCCATAAAAAAGGCAATCAACACGCGCATATTGGCCAAATGTTAAGACTGTGTTTAAATCTCTGGAAGCACAAATAAAATTTCAACTTATTTCATACTTAAATAAATGAATATATCCATTCATTTATTTTTGAATTTTTTTTTTTTTTTTTTTTTGATTGTTTTTTAATAATCGATTCTAGTCTATTTTTAAGACTCAGCAGCGATCACTTAATTTATTTTTGAAACGGTAAACTACCTGATTACCTGATTCAACAGCCGTGGATATTTTTAAAGCTGAATGAAATTTTTAAATTTAAGGATTGTTTTTAATTTGTTGCAGTTGGTTTTCAATTCAACTTAATTTGTTTACGCAGGTTGATGTCGTACTTTAACGGTAAATCGTGTCTGTCTAGTAATTACCAACACTGTTCTAAGGCACTAGGCAGGCACTTGGCACTCTTTTAAATTGCACACGAGAAGAGATTTAAATGAATGCGGCACGTAAACCATGCGCTTGACAAAGGCACTGAAACTGATTTAAAATTGGATTTAACTTTAATAAAACGCAAATCGAAAACCGCAAAAGCCAAACAGTCAACGCGGCGTCGTTAAAATTAGCACTGAACTCGCATGCGTCGCCACTGAATATGCGGCCTATGATTTCTGTGTAGCATTTACAGTGGGCATAAATGCAAATAATATGCACTTAAGAAAAATTAATATTAGAAAATTTTATTCCATGCAAAAATAAAAATATATAGTTAAAATTTAAAAATATACAGCGTCAAATTTGTTTAATATTTTATTATTCACTCGAGAGCTTCTGTTTAACAATAAAAGAAGTATACTAAATATTCTTTAATTAATTTATGATGATGATGTATTTTATAGATTTCGTCGTTAAATTATAGCAATTATTATTGCTTAATTACAGGCGAAAGCTTATTAAAAATTATTTATTGAGCTTTAGCCTTAAAAAATGCATACCAAGTTTATCGCACGTTAAACCACTGTTCGTTTTAACGCTCGCACGTTTTCGATTCCTCTCTTGCTCTCTGTATTGATGTTCGGCACCTGCTGTTGGGTCGTTTTGTCTGCGTGTGTGTGAGTAAATGCGTGATAAAGAAGAGCCCTCTTTTTGTGCATTTGTATGTGTGCGTTCGACCGTGAGGATGCTATTTGTACTCATTCTTTTTTTTTGTGTGTTTTTTTGGAGATTTTGTAATATGTAAACAAAACTAAATGCATATATGTAAATGTAAGTGTATTTTTCAGTGTGTAAAAAACTGATTTTGTTATGATTATTGTTTTTGGTTTTGTCATTGCTGTTCCTCTGATAAACGCTGATTTACATATTGCTCATCTTGTTTACATTCAAGTCAGCTATTAAGTGATCACATAGAAAACAAACTAGTAAATAAACTGTTAGAACATCAATTTTACCACAGCTCTCTAAATGCTTTAATTAACAAATTTATATCCTTATTTGCCAAATTGTAGTTTAGACGTAAGTGATCATTGCGTGTACTCCAATCTTCAATGCCACGATGAAACATAACTTCCAGCACTAAAAGCTGCTCATACAAAGCCGCCCACTCGACTCCAATAGTGCTGGCACATGTGTCCAATAACCAGCGAAATGAGCAGGGAAAAAGAGCTCGCAGTTCCTGTTTGTGCGTGTCTTTCAGTTTAGCCATGTAACCATGCAGCAGCCAACAATCAAAGTTGGAGATGTTCAACAGAAGCTCCTCGTTCACCTGGCCCTCGTTGTTGCCCCCTTCAGATGGTCTTGGATGAGTAGATCTACTAGAATCCTCCACCTGTTGACCGATTTGACTCTGAGGAAATTTTAATTCAACTGGTAACGGATCCATGTTGCTCTCTTGGAACAGTTGAATTGAACTTAGATTTTCCAAAGACATTACTTCGTCGTTAACTTTTAATACGTGAGAGGATTTAGCACGTAACTGCCGAAAAGGATTATTGACCAAATGTTCTTGACGTCGAGCGTTTCGTTTTTGAAGATTTTTTTGATGATATGGACAATAAAGGGTCACAGGTTTTCGAAACACAAAATTAGGTATTTTTTCCCGACTTCTCAGCTCATCAATCCATGCTTGTGTTCTTACCTCAAAATTGGCTTTTTGCTCTTTGTAGTTATTCTGTCTTCTAAATGTCCCCTGAAAAATGCCCACATTCTCATAGTCCACCTGACAAGCCAGTTCCTTAATAGAAAGGCTCTTTCCTTGTTTTCGCAAATATTCCTCCAGTTCAAAAGTTTGTTTTTTAAAGGGTGCAATTTGACGCTCCGTGTGATCAACTCGCATGTAATTTGGTATCCGGATGCTCATTTCACGATTCTCCTCCTGCGATGCGTCGACATGTAGAACAAGACGCTTAAAGTAGCTATAGGCTGGCGTTAAGCTGGGTTGAAAAATAATTTGATCCTTCGTAAAACTTTCTTTAAGTGATTCGCCGTAATGTTTTTTTAATAGTGACTCAAATATGAGGCATATGTTCTCCCGCGTCCGTACCATGGCAGGTGTTAGCTGCATTTCGCTGTAGTTATAGTCATCCTGCTTTTGTTTATTATCTTTGATCAGGATATCGTCAACCTTTCGTCCACCTTGAGTGGGCGTACCGACGCGATTTGCAAAAGTCTCATTAAAATGTCCAACCAGTACCTTGCGCATCTCGACAAACTCCATCCAATCGGTGTACACAAAAAGTGGTGATATTTTTTGAAGTTTATCATTAGCCAGATGTTGATTAATAATCTTAGCAGACTCAGATATGGCACGTTCCTTTACATCGTCCAGACCGAATAATAGTTTCAATATGTAAATAATGTAGGCCATAACCCGCAATTCATAGCGTGGATACGTATGTTGTCCGTACGTAGGTTTGAAAGTGGGGGGCACGATATCCATTAAGCTACCCACGAAGCTGCATAGTTCTGAGGGCAAGTTCAGTTCCAATATATACCGTTCTGTAAGCGCTGCCAAGTCCGGCTTTTGATACCCATTGAGATCTATGAAGCGAGCCATTTGGGCTATATGAACTCGAATAAACTAAAAATAAAGATAAAAATCTAGAACAAGGTCTTGAAAGTATTAAATATCGCTCACTTTATAGGAACATTTGTCCACGTGGTGACTCATTTCCATCTGCTTCATTAGCAGTGCACCCTGCCTGGCCACATTCTCTGGCAGATAACGAAGCATATAGCGACTAGTCAGATATTCTTCATCAATCAATCGCAACAAATCTGTCAGCTGTATGTTGTCCTCGATGAGATTAAGCGATATAGCCAGAATCACATACAGCTTTGTAACGTTAAGACAATAAATGTTGCGGTCAAAAGTGTGTAGTGTTTTGGATGGTGGACGAAATTTATGGCATCGCATGCTGCCCGAACTATCAACGCTGTGTTTGTCCAAATGCTTAAGGGGCATTTGCCTTTTAAGAGATTTCCGCGCATTTGTTGACCACTGAAGCTTTAGGCTTTGGCCAGCTGTATAGGAATTTTCAGTTAAATTGGCTCCTTTAGAGCTTACAGCAGATTGATCCAAATTGCGCTGCAAGTAAGAAAAACGGGAGCAAGACCTTTCATGTCAGTACATTGCAGATAGGAAAGTGATTGATTAGCTTAGGTAATTGTTTAGGTAATTTGCATAGTTCAAAATTCAATATAAATACTCGGCTAGTCTCTAGATATTCGTCAGTTCAATACTTCTGTTTACTTATAACAATAATTACAACTATTCCAAATGTCTCCACGTTTGATCTTCCTGTGCGTTGCACTATTCATGATTGCATATGCACCACTTCAGGCCTCGGCAGCTCCATATCCTGGGGATGATGATGTTGAAGGTAAGTTCAACTGCTTATAATTCGATTTTAATTAAGATACCCCAATTTTTACAGTCGTTGAAGGTGCAGCTGCTATTGAAGTAGAAGTGGAAGATGCAGAGACTCCAGAATCTCCAGATAGTACACCAAAGAAGCGTACATTTTTCCTTTTGCTGCCCCTTCTGTTCCCCAACCAATTCTATTTCGGTTAAATTAAGGATGTGACCAGCAATTTAATTCTACTTATTGAAAAAATAATAATAAAAATTGGTTATGCAAAAGTACCTTAGTCCTTCTCCATTCACGCCAGATAGATCGTTCGTCGTCAACTTGCTTTCCTTGGCGTTCCCGCTTTCGTTTAGCCTTTTTGTGATTGTAAATTATCCGAGCGTCTCTAAAAAACAAAAATTATAAATAAAAGAAAACATATATTTGACAGGGGTTCTTTCTAACCTGGAAAGAGCACGTACGTTGAGCTTAGGCAAGCCCGTTTTGTTACCCTTACAAAAGGCTACTTCCATTCGTCTCATATAGGCTGCCCAGACTTGAAGAGTCATCAGCTTAAGCTCTGGCTTAGCACCCAACTGAAGCAGTTCCTGTACAAATCCTTGCAGTACATAGTTGTAAAACTCCCAGGATGTTATATCGTCATCTGTTTTCACTTTAACCTTCATTATTTTCTGGGAGTGATGCTTGGAGACGTCGTTAAATGTGTCTTCAAGACTGATTTCTACATTCCTAAGCTGTTCCTTTTTGGTACCGCATTCAACGCAATAGTAATACCCTTCGCGTTCCTGGAATGTGTGTTCGCCACATACATCACACTCCAGATTATTCATTGTCACTACGCCGGAGCTCTCCATTTTTTACAAACTTAACTTAAATGCTTTCTCAGTTTAAGGTGTTGCACATGTATACCAGTCGCAAATAATAACATGGCTTTTGATTTTAGGACTATCGAAAGCTTATCGAAAACTAATCGATGACTGGTGAGCGCTCTATGAAATGCAGCCCTTGTGATTTTTTAAAATATATTTTAAAAGATGTTTGTTGTTTAATATTTTATGTACGATAAAACACAACTAAACCATAGCTCATTGTTTATCTTAATCTAAGTATTTATTTGTAAAATAGAAATTGCTTAGCAAAAGCATTGCAATACTCACCACTGTATCAAATAACATTTCACAGCACTTTTTTTTTTGGTAAGCACTCGCTCTGCGTGACCTATCCCAATATTTTAAATTTGCTGAATCAGTCATTTTCATTAATCGGTTTTTTAATTTAATTTCGCCTTTATGTAAGATTCGTGTACTCTTAAGCTTTCCATAGGATAACTATTTTTAGCAGGCGCCTACCAGTATTCACCAGAATCGACACGAAATGCCCCATTGTAGAATGAATAAAAAAGCTACGAATTTGAACGCGCCAAAAGCTTTCGCCTGCATCGAATACAACGAATAGTCGCTCACTGACAGCCGATCAGTGCAAGTGCAACAGCTTAGAGACATTTGTAGCCTTGTGTTCGATTGAAAACACAATGGAGTGCCAAATTTTGGGAACTGAATTTGAAGAAGAACAAGAAGAAGAATTGACTCCGGAGCAGTTACAAGTACAGGAATTACACGATTGGTTGGATATTAATCCAAGCATTAATGCTTGTAAAACTCATGAGAACATACACTTTTTTCTACGCACCTGCAAGTTTGACGTTGACAGAGCAAAGAAAAAGTTAATAACATTTTACCGAATGCGCGCTGAACGCATCGAATGGTTTGACAACTGTGATCCTATGTTACCCGAAATACAGGAGCTCCTGAAACTTGGTGTTTTTTTACCCGTTGATGGGGTTGATGACCAGCAGAGAAAAGTTGTGATCATTCGAACAGCGGTTCATGATCCAAAACGTCATTTGCAGAATAATGTCTTTAAGGTACAACCAACCAAAACTGCTTTTGTTTAAATGTAAAAAGTTTTATTTTACTTTAGGCCAGCAAAATGATATTGGACTTGCTACTGAAGTTCGAGCCTGATAACTGTGCACGTGGCATTGTGGCTATAATGGATATGCAAGGTGTACAATTGGGCCATGCATTGCAGCTCACTCCCAAGATCATAAAACGTTCGGTTGAAAGTTGGTCAGCTTATCCATGTCAGCCGAAACTGCTGGAGTTCACTAATGCGCCACGTCATGTGAACATCTTCCTAAACACTTTTCGGTATGTTCCCGGCATTTTATTGCTGACCTTTGATATCATTAATTTTTGTAAATTCTTTATTCTTTTCAGTGTGTTTATGACTCCCAAAATTCGATCGCGAGTTGTAGTGCGTCGTGAGGGAACAATGGTACAGTGTAAATTGCTGCCCAGCGATTTAGGCGGTCAAGGCCCTAGTTACAAAGAATTGGCTTATAAATGGAAACAGTTGCTGGAGCAGAACGCTGATTTCTATGTGGAGCAAGCAAAATACAAAAGTATACTCAAATGATTTGAACATTCATATACTCGTATATAAACGGCGTGTGCGATAAGCGTGTGATTAACCAATTGTGATTAGGACATACATAAATATAATATGTACTTATATACAGAAGTGATCCCATCATGTCAATAATCTTTATATACTTTACAAATTTGTTATAAAAATACTTAGAAAATACGCATTTTTCAACGCGTAATTAAATTGCAATAATATTTAATGTAGCTTATCAACCCTATACCCAAGCATTAGTCATTCACAGAGATTAACCATTCTGGAAATGGTTTACAAATATGAATTTATACCCACCGTAGCATAAACAAATGTATACCAATTAAATGTTAAAGGAATTACCTCCGTTGCGTTATATTCTCGATTTATTTATTAGTATAAAATAGTATATCAAAAATGTTTATCAAGTCTATAATTATTATCATTTATTGGGGCTTTCCAGTATCACCCTAAATATTCTTAGGGCTGGCATTGCGAATGGTTTCATTTCTATCTGTTGCATCCATATAGATAATAAATACGTACATACACATACAAAAATCATAAGGAGATATAAACTCATTCGCACGATTTGGGAACGTAGTGTATGAGTTTAAAAGCGGACCTTGTTAGTGGATTAATGCGTGCCGTTTTCTATTGATCGCTTTCTGTTCTTTGTTGCTTTTCTCCATTTAACATATACATACATATATATATATATAAATATAAAATTTATTTTATATATATATATATATTTCTTAAAAATACGTGTCACATATAAAAATATAGTAGATGTTGCTTATTATCATCAGCAAACAGTCGCGCTATCGGTTATTTTCGTGGGACCACATGAAGCACTGTACAAAACTTAAACGCTATAAACGAGAGAAGGAAAGGCGGTAACTAACTAAAGCGTAATATGTAGTGCCGAGGTGCAATTAAAGAGTACAGCGCAGACGCGCCCGCCCATCACAGGTTTAAATTTTTAATTGCAAGCAGGCGCCATCGCCACCACTGTCCACCGATTTCAGTGATTCCTATATTTGCCGTTCATCCTTTGCCGTTAACTTGTCGATGAGCTCTTGGAGTGGCGCTAGTTCGCGTCGTTCAATTAAATTGAACTCTTGCACAAAGAATATAAAATGTTTAAAGGACGTATTGAGGTGGGCTTCCTCGCCCAGCCTAACCACCTCTGAAAAATGTTGATGATAAATATGCGCATACACACGAAACAGTCGCTTCAGAATGGTTTTTGCGGAGGCAAGAAAATTTCTTGGAAACGGTACACCGATTTTTGAAGGAAATAATGTTTCATCATCCAATTGATCCTGCACCCAGGTCATAAGATAATCGATATATTTAGGTGCACTGCATTTGATGGGCTTCTTTACGGTCAATCCATCTGCCCAATGATATTCGTATTTCGGACCAGCCGACATAATGCCGCAACTATCTTCCGTACAAAATTCCGTAATTGTGCCGTAGAGCATATTAATCTGATTAAAGAAATCCACTGCTGTGTGAGAGCATGACAAAATCAATTAGTTAGTTAGGTAAATTACAATTTCCTGTTTTCTACTTACTGTTTACTGCTACCCATTCGTTGAGATCTTCGCCATCGGGTAGTGCAACTGCATTGCGTAAATTTCCAGAGCCAAGTGTGGCAGCAGCGTGTTTCATGAGATCATACTGATGTGTTCCCTCAGGTATGTTCTTCTTCGGCTTAAAGGTTTTACTTGAACGTGAACCACTGCAGGTAGAAAACAAAAATAAGCGACTTGTATTGGTATGCAATGGCAAACACCCTTAGGTAACGACAACTAGTGGAGCAATGGACACCCACACTCCCACCCACACAAGCCTCAATATAAAAGCATTGAAAAGGGTAGCGCTCTTTGTTTTCCATTGGGTCTATTACTGTTGCAAGTTCTTGGTTCATGTGTGTATGTATGTTAGGTGAACATACATACGTATGTATTTTGGTGTTAACATACGCATATACTTACAACAAAAAGTCCATTGCCCTGCAGATTTTGTTGTCGTTCACTTGTTACAATTAATAAGTGGTCCACAATCACTTCAGTTTAATATTCAACTACGAAAATGAAGTAGCTTAGTAGTTAAATTATGGTGTAAAACTTTAAAAAAATTCCCTATTTTACTCCTAGTAATCAAAAAATTGTTGGCAGGGCAAAGAGTAGGGCTGGCAACAATTATTGACATCAATCTCGATAACCGATAGTCGCTGAACTTGCTTCGTGTTGCCACATGCACAACACATGTAACGTGTGTACACACTTAAAAATTATCAAGTGTGTAAACACTGGTTGTTCGTTTAGCACGTGGAAAAACAACGCGCTGGACTTACGCGTAGGAAATTTATAATATTTTTTGGAAACAACGGCATATTTTAGCCTAAAATATGGTAATAATAATTTTAATTTTATTTACATACAAATTGTTATATTTTATTGTTGATAGCTAGTTAAATACGTGTATTATTTAAGCTAACCTAAGTGTTAAGCTGGAACTCCCAAAAACGTGGGTCTCCCAGACACCAACTGTATTCGTAGTTTTATCAAATATAATGTATTTAAATTATTAAAATTTTTTTATTATTTATTGCAGTCGAGTCTATATGTGCTCTACGAGCATGCGGCGGGCTTTTCGCTATTCTCCGTAAAGGAGTTTGAGGAGGTCTCCATGTTCCTGCCGCAGGTTGAGTCCTCTGTAACAGACCTCGGCAAGTTTAATTCACTCGTGAAGCTTGTGGGATTTGCTCCATTCAAGACGGCTATATCTGCCCTTGAAAACATAAACGCAATATCCGAGGGTATTGTACCGGAGGAATTGTTGCATTTCCTTGATGATTTCTTTTCCAAACTTAAGAAGAAGAAATGCACTTTGGGAATTGCAGATGCTAAGCTCGGCGCTGCTATAACTGAAGCAGTGGGCGTGCAGTGCAGTCACTTTGGTGTTGTACCTGAGATTCTGCGTGGCATACGTTTCCACTTTGCCAAACTTGTGAAGGGTAAGAGTAGTAAATTATATTGCTTGGAAATAAAGAGATTAATTTTTCCTATTATTATTTTTAGGCTTTACTGATAAATCGGCAGGAATTGCACAGCTTGGTCTGGGACACAGCTACTCCCGTGCCAAGGTTAAGTTCAACGTGCATCGTTCAGATAACATGATTATCCAGTCGATAGCATTACTTGATCAATTGGACAAGGATGTAAATACTTTCTCCATGCGTATACGCGAGTGGTACTCTTACCACTTCCCAGAGCTGATGAAAATTGTTCCAGACAACTACATGTTTGCCAAGGCAGCCAAATTCATTAAGGATCGCAAAGATCTTACCCAAGATAAGCTAGAAGAACTAGAACAGATTGTAATGGACTCTGCCAAAGCACAAGCCATTATCGATGCCGGAAAAATGTCGATGGGCATGGACATATCCATTGTTGATCTTATGAACATTGAACTTTTTGCTGAACGTGTTGTCAAGCTATCGGAGTACCGCAAAAAACTGGCGACATATTTGCACACCAAGATGAACTTGGTAGCACCAAATCTTCAGTCCCTCATTGGTGATCAAGTGGGTGCTCGTCTCATCTCCCACGCTGGTAGCTTAACAAACCTGGCCAAATATCCAGCATCTACAGTACAAATC
Source organism: Zaprionus lineosus (assembly GCA_035044505.1). NCBI lineage: Eukaryota > Metazoa > Arthropoda > Insecta > Diptera > Drosophilidae > Zaprionus > Zaprionus lineosus. The sequence continues at coordinate 282,996 of JAWNNX010000142.1, forward strand.
TTGGGCGCCGAGAAGGCTCTCTTCCGTGCACTCAAGACTCGTTCCAATACGCCCAAGTACGGTCTTATCTATCATTCTTCGTTCATCGGCCGTGCTGGTTTGAAGAACAAGGGACGTATTTCACGTTTCCTGGCAAACAAATGTTCGATTGCCTCGCGTATTGATTGCTTCTTGGAGCAGCCAACCAGTGTATTTGGTGAGACGCTCAAACAGCAGGTTGAGGATCGCCTTAAATTCTACGAATCGGGTGATGTGCCACGCAAGAACATCGAGGTAATGAAGGAGGCCATTGAAGCCGCCGGACAAGAAACCGCCGTGAGTGCCACGCAATCGAAGAAGAAGAACAAAAAGAAGAAGCGTGACGCAGAGGAGGGTGAAACAAATGGTGCTACTAATGGAAATGGTACAATCGTAGCTGAAGACGAGGAGGCTCCGAATGGAAATGGCGATGCCGATGATGAGCCTAAGAAAAAGAAAAAGAAGAAGAACAAGAACAAGCAGGCCGTCGAGGCGTAATGACCCAAACCACATACCTCTTCTTCCACAAATATTTCCTAGACATAAGTTCAAAGTTTTATAATTTTACTTTATAATTTTTCATATTTGATGCTTAATAAAATAACATCAAACAAAAAAAATGTAACAATTGTTTTTTTTTTCTTTTCATTGTTTATTTTCACACATTGTTTTTTTTTATTTTTTATATACATGCACATAAATTTGTAACTATTGCTAGATCTTTTAATGTATTTTTTTAATAGTTTTATTTTTATTTTTTTTTGTAACAATTTCAATGATATATCAGCCGAGCTTCGAACTGTTGTGCTAAAATATCGATTTAGTACAACCATTAATTATTTTGTTTTTTTTTTTATTGCATTCATGACGAACGTTTAATTTAAACACAAATTGTATTTAAATTCCGAGTGGATAACAGGACGGATATGGAATTCATTATACGGAAAAGCGGGAAAGCGAGAGGAGAAACAAAACAAAAAAACAAAAAACAAAAAACAAACAAAGGCACAAATTACAATACATCGGAACTTTGAATTTCATTTTTTCATTTTTAACATTCAATTTAGCAACAAATACGAAAGGAAACAGATTTTAGATATTTTCTCTATACATGAAAATTGAAAGTAAAACCACATTGGGAGCTCTTAGCCGACTCCCGATGTGTGGCTGAGTGTAGATAGGTATAGGTGTGTGTGTGTGTTTGTGTTTGTGTGTTTTTGTGTGTGTGCGGTTTGTGGAACGTCATTCATTAGGCTAACAAATATCATTGGAATAAATCAAATGCTGAGGAATTGTTGTTACTGCTGTGATGTGGCTGCTGCGGCTGCGGCTGCTGGAACGCATTGAAGTTAGCAAATGCCGTTGGCTGTGTCTGCATTTGTGGAATGGTTTGTTGTGGCGCTCCAAAAATATTGGGACTGGTAAGTGGCGAGGGCATGAGTCCACCAAAAGTACCACCACCACCACCACCACCACCCGTTTGCACATTCAGTGGTGTCTGTGTCTTGGCAGGACTCTGCGTTTTCAACGCATTCATTGATAGCGCCGGCGCATTTGACTTTCCCGTTTTACTTAGCAGCAAATTATCCAAATCGATGTTCAGGTTACCGGCCTTTAGGTTACCCGACCAGGTGGCACCCACATTTGTTGGCTGTGTGCCCGCTGTCATTGCACCATTTGCTTTGCTATCGTTGTTATTGTTGTTGTTATTGCCGCTGGTGACTGAAATCGGCTGCAACAGATTGTCGCCCGTCACTGCAGCAATGGGGGGCAGCATGTTATCTGGAAAGAGGCAGACATGGCATACAATTAGAAATGTTCCAACAATTTTTTCAAAGTGTATCCAGATGACAAATGTAGCCAAGCAGTTCTATATGCGTTTGGGTGTGTGTGTGTGTGTGTATGAGGTAAGAGAGATGTGCGTGTGTGAGAGAGATTGTAAAAGGTGAGAGATGAGGGATGAGGAGGCGCTCGATTGGAAGCACAGCTTGCAGTTAGCAGGCAATACAATCAGCTAAGTGCAACGGCATAAAAAGTAATTGCTATTTAAATTGTTGCTAATTTTTATATTTTTTTTATTATTATTGTTGTTGTTGTTGTTGATGATGTTTACCTAGTGCGTCCGTGGCTGTGGCACAATGCCCGGAATATTGAGAAATGCTTTCATTTGTTAATACAAATTAACAATAAAAGGTAAATGTATTATACAAAAATATAAATTATATCCGAATTGTGCGTTTGCAAAAGGGAAAAGAAGAACAAACATAAAGTACAAATATATTTTATAAACAAATCAAGTCCATAAATCCATTTAAATCCCCTACTTCTTATAGCTAGTCATGTATACATATATACACATATACACACACATACATACATATTTATAGCCAGGAGAAGATCATAGATTAAATACATATATTTTTTTTTTTATTATTTTTGAATGCATTTGATGTATTTTAATATGTGATTAATTTTAGAGGTGATGACTATTAATTAAGGTGAATTAATTAATTCAGAGATTAGAATTTATAACAAATTTCATTTGCATAAATAAAAAAATTAAATTCATTGTCAAAAAACAAATAAAAACGTTTTGGTTTCAGCAGCTTAAAAACTTTTATCTTAGGAATCTATTGGCTTTTCTAGGCCAAACTGTTTACTTAAGTGCAGGATGTTTATGCTTAATCCGTGGGGTTTGCTGACGAACCGAACAGTTGGTAGCATGTCTCCATGATTCGCTGGGCAAGCTCGCGGCACTCGTCGGAGGACTCGCCCCCAACTAAGGGCGAGCGAATGAACTCTTGGAGCCAAAGTTGCAGTTCATTCAGAGCGTCGGCAAAGTGCAGGGTCAGCACATGGGCGGGTGTGGTGACCAAGGTAATGCCCAGCAGCTGCAGCGTCGCCACTCGCACACGTGCCTCGGCATTGAAACGCACAAAGGCGCACACATCGAACACCTCCCGCGTCATGGCCGGAAGCAATGGGCAGTTCTGTGCACACATTACAAACACTGACAACGTGTGGAGCATTATGACCAGGAGTTGGGTGTCAATATCATGGGCGATGCTCTCGTATTTCACATAAACCATTTGGCGTGTGCGGTGTCCACGTATAAGTCCAAAGAAAAATGTGCCTGCAACGGCATGAAATGGATTGGCCTTGGCCCCAGCGTCGGATGGCTTGCTCTGGCTTGCAAAACGCCTTGTCTTGGCTCGCAATCGTTCCCTTATGACTTGCTGGGCGGCCGCCAGACGAGCTGCAGCAGCATCTTCGTCTGGTCGATAGTTAAATTTACGTGGATATTTGGAGACAGTTGGTACAATGTCCATGATTTCATGGCTCGATTGACGCGGTTGCTCGATTCCTGCAAGTTCCTTGGCAGCAGCATCCAATACCTGAAGAATGAGGATTCGCACATTGGCGGCATAGCGTGTGTTATCCGTGTGGAACTCGCAACAAAGTAGCTCAGCGCATGGTCCCGAATGAGAGACACAGATGGCCACACAGCATTGAAACTGGGTGCTTTCGAAATTCTCGAAATAATACTGCATCTCCAGTGTGATGAAGACCTGCATCAGTTCCAACGCCAGCTTGGCATCATGTTGTGGCAACTGACTGCGTATCAAGTGCTCCGCATTTTGAAGTGCCCCTTCGAAGATTTGGTAGTTCGCTACTTTGGTGCGCAGCAGATGCAGCAAGTCAAGCAGAAACTTGGGCCGTTCCTCGAACGCTGTGGATGTGTCATTGGACATGTCATAGGGAGTCAAATCGTCGTCTTCGTCAAGTGACTGAGTAGGTAACTCATCATCGTCAGAGTCCAATTCCGGCTGCATCTTTACGGATTCCAAATTTTGCTGCTTAGCCTGTGAAGTTGGCAGCTGCTGCGCTTCTTCCTTTTCCCCCATAAACTCGGCCAGATGCAACTCCAGATGATGCAGCAGATCTTCATTGGGTTTCCTATCCAATTCCGATTTGCTAGGATACTTAAAGCACGCCAACTCATCGAACTCCTCAAGTAAGCGCCAATGCGGTGTCTCTTTTAAAGCCGTATACTCGAAATGTAACTGTTCCTCCTCTTTGGCAGACTTGGATTCAATGGAATTATAAAGCAGTTCCACAGTCTTCATTCCCACATGCCTAAGTACTGCATCCGGAGACTGCAGATGATGTCCAAGTCCATCGTGTAGCTTACGCTTGTGTTCCTGATCGAGCTGCTTGTTTAGTTTACCCGTTAATAAAAGAAGCTTGCAAATCGCCACGTGCTCCTGGCTGCTGAGCTTGTGGAGTGACAGGCGCTTGGACCAAATGCCAAGTAACTGATTAAACAGCAGTTGCACTTGGCTTGGAGCCACTGCATGCAGGTAGCCAATAAGTGTACACAGGGCACCATTTGTTGTGATTGCGCGCTGAAGCGGAATCTTTTGGAGTAGACAATGTTGCCAGTGGGGTGTGTCCATTGCATCTGCTCCCACCAGCAAGTAGAGATTAAGTTCCGCCGTTACGGAACTGAGTGCCACTTTTAGGCAAGCCGACGGCTCCAAGTCTCGAAGAATTTGTTGCACTACGGAACGTCCTCTTGGGGTTATCGCATAATCTTCAAGCACCTGCAGCAAACTCTTCAGCATGGATGCATCCTGAAAGTTGTTAAGCACTCGAGAGAGTAGCCAGCTGAGTGGATTAAGATCAAAATATCCAGTCGAATCTTCACACTGGATCACAAAGTGCATGGCCTTAAGCCATTGGCCCAACAGTAGTCGTCCATATACATTGGGTGCGAATGTTGTGGGCAGCTGCCGTCCCAGCTTGTTGGCCACTAGACTGGGAATTTCAATGAGTAGCTGAAAGAACTGGAGTATGTTGGCATCGTGCTCCTCCACTTGTCTTTCCGGCATTATTTTTAAGGTTCGTCCAAAACGTTGAATCAGTGTTCCACGCCCATGTAGTATATGAAGCAGACTTATGGCCAGCAGACTCTCATCCTTGACGAGAGCAGCAAGCATTGTGCTGGCCGTGTTCGGTACACGTTTCAGTTGTTCCAGTAATTCCTCAAAGGCGACTTGCACGAAGCCAATGCTGTGATCCAGTTTAAACATATTTAAGACTTCCACATCATCCGTCGGCTTTGGCCAATCATTTGTGAAAAGCCGGCCGAGCTGCTTCACAATGGCTGAATACTCGCCACTGGCCAATGACGTCCAGTCAACGGAATGGCAATCAAGTCCGATGAGTTGTTCCGGCGTCGTATAGCCTGGCAATGCACCATCAGTGTGCAACTGACGCAATGCGGTGGCCACAAAGTTTACATCTGCCGCGCACTGCACTCGCTTCAGACCGCACAAGTCCGAAAGGATCTTCGAGAGCGCCAATTTTGTTGCTGCCGATGGCGGTGGAAGCGGCGCCTTGGAGACCTGCTGCGTTTCAGCAGCTGCGATAATTGGAAAGAGAGAAAAAGAGAACGAGTGCATCCGATTGGAATATGTTGCCGTTATGTGTGGAGGCTAGCGTAGGAGCAAGAGATAGAGAGAGAACTCGAAGCACATGGCGCGCCGTCATGCAAATAATTCACTGGACGCCAACTACATACGTTATGTGATCTACGTTTCTTACATTCCTAATAAGAATTCTAAGGCCTAGCTATTGGATCTACTTAATCTAGATACTCACCCATTGGCATGCTTTGGTGTATCGAAAGGTCGCCCAGTCCGGCTAGCAGATCTGTGGCTGTTGCTCCTGCTGGCCCAGTCGCTGTTGGTGCAGCAACATTGAATAAATCGAAGGCATCATTAGTCGGCGTTGCGGTTGCCAGCAATTGGCCATCTAGGGCTGACGTCGATGATCCCGTCGTAGTACTGGAGCTCTGGAATGCAGCAAAGTCTGCAAATTCATCATTGCTAGCCTCTGGAAGTAAGCCGGTCGACGGAGGTGGTGAAGTGCTGCCGAAAGCAGCCGCAAAGTCGCCAAACTCTTGCGTTGGAGCAGCATCGTCAGCACGTGGATTGAAGTCATCATCGTCAACAGCAGCGGTAGTGTTTCCGCTGGTCGCTTGCTTTTGCGGCGTTGTTGAACAGGTCTTAAAAAGATCATCCAGCAAATCATTGTTGTTGCTCGGTGTGTTGCTATTTTTACTGTTGTTGTTGGGCGAAGTTCCACCCATTAGATCAGCACTAGCACTGTTGGTGGTGGGTGTGTCACGGTGTGTGGGCGAGTGTATGCCGGCTGCGTTTGGTGTTTTGCCAAAGTTGGCAGCAGCACCCAAATTGATTTTCTTTTGCGTTGGCGGATTCTTTGATGCGCCACTCGATGTCGGTTGCTTAGACACCGGCGAACTAACTGTTTTGGAGCGTACACTCATATTGAGGCTTTGCGGTCTCTCGGTTGCCACCTCCGCTGGACTTGCACGATCATTGTAACGATAATTGCGTCTAAAAGAGGTTCATTATCTGAGTATTTTCTTAACATTTTGTGATTAAATTCTTGGTTTCTTACCTGGGACTGGGTGAGTCACTATCAGATCCCTCGCGTTCACCATCGTAATGAGTATCTTCGTCTTCGTATCGATCTGCGGAACTTTTGTCGGAATCTGAAAAAATAATGACCAATTATTATTTATATTATCTGTATAATTATCTCGATAAGATCAATTATTCGATTTACTTACACCAATTATCACCACGGTTACTACGAAAATCAGAATCATTGTAGCCGCTGCCACTGCCACCTCCACTGTATCCACTGTAGCCACTGCTACGTGAGCCCATCGCGTCACTGCTCATACCAATATACTTATCCTTATTCTTTTTGGCCTTCTTACGCTCGTCGCGCAATCGATCGTCGTCCTGAATAAAGTCTATAAGCTCTCGTACCTTATGCCTAACATTAATACCCTGATCCTTGCCACCTTCGTCGGTGAACGTGTAGTTCTCCAAAGAACGCAGATCGTAGATGTGCTCCCGCGACGAAGTTACCACACGTTCCGAACCATTACGCACCAAATAGTTGAGCAGCAGCAGGCTCTGCAAATGTTTAAAGAATAAGTTAGTCCCGACACAATCAAAGTAAAGGACATGTATGTGACTTACTTTATAGGTTCGTCGCCAGTTGGTTTTATTGTCCTGCAGCATACGTTTCCAAAGCATGGACATAACTTCAGGGAAAGTCTCGTAGGAGAAAGTCGCATGCGCCAGTTCCTGCATGAGTGGCCCAGTTGGACCCCATGGATCGTCATTGGTCGCCTCCCGCACCTTACCCTCGATCTCTGTGTAATTCATAACGACATTGGTGCTGCAGAAGGTATAATTAATTAAATATAATTAAAATATTTAAAAATATAACTTTAAACTGCCTAAACTCAGAGAAGGCCAATTTATCGCGATACCCATAACTTTTTTATCAAAATAACTTTGTTTATAAGATTGACTCCAATGTGAGGTTTGATAAGACATTTATATATATCTGCTATTAAGTGTGATATAAGAAAAAAAACCTCGTTATCAGGTAAAGTGCAATTTTTATTTACAAAAGACTACGAAGACTTCGGTCTAAGTATTGATATTTTGTTCAATGCATCGCCTATGCAATACCTTAAAATAGAAACTGGGCAATATTTGACGTGTAAACTTGGAGTGGGTTCATCTTGGGGAGTATTTAGTTTACAATCGTCTTTAAAGAGTGTTATGTAGGTGTAAAATATGGCTGTTGACTTATCAGCTGGAGATAAGCGGTTAAAATGAGTTTGCAACGCATCGACATTTCATGAAGCTACCTCAATTATACGTATTTTGTTATCCAATTATGAACGAGCTTAAAATGGTGTACAATCCGGGGCAATGGTGACCAACGGAAGTGCAACCCACTATTCTAGAGAAATTTTGAACACGCACACACACACACACACACACACGTGCACAATAAGCTGTTTTTCTGATAAGGGCAAAACTTCATAAGAAAGAGTTGTTGGCAATTAGAATTCTTGGAATACGTGGGGAAACTGCGGCTGTTAGAACAGCTGAAATGTTTAACTAATTGTTAAGAAAAATATAGAGCAAAACAAATGTTTTCTTTTTAAAACTATTTACTACTACTATTTCTACACGCACGCACAAGCCAATACAAACAATCCCATATGAACGCATTTGTTTGTGTGTGTATGTGTGTGAGTGCGTGCTTTTTGTGTATGGGGAAGTAAATCTGTGTTGCTCTCGAGGTTGTTGTTGTTGTTGTTCCCCACCAAGCTTGAACGTTTTACAACATTCAAATCTCAACCTTGAAAGTAAAAAATAAAGCCAGAGGCAACAAAGCAAAGCGTTAATCGTTGTTTCACAAAATAAGAGACTAGGTAAAACAATATCAATCACTTTAAACACGATTGCAATTATAGCACCTGTGTGTTCAAGGAGACAGGTATTTAGGGGGTGAGAATGAGTCTTAGTTTTTGTGTGAGGCGTGGGAGTGCCCCAAACCACTTGAGTTATAAGTTTATCTTTTCATTTTTATAATGTGCTTCGTAAGCACTGAACGTTTTTATACTTTTGGACAACTTACACTTTGTCCGCCAATTCGCGCACTTTCCACATACTGATAAATTTATCAACCATTTTAATGCAATTTTCTGCTTTGGAATTTTTCACACTAACTTGCCAAGTCGCTGGCACACAAAACCCGTTTTTGTTTTATATTATATACGTATATTGTGTAGATATATATATAAATATATATTATATTTGATAGTCCGTTTTGATGTGTTGCATGTGTTATACGTATTTTATTGCTTTACGACAAATAAAAAGTATAAAATTGAAACGAAAATGCAAAAAAATCACTGCACGACGGGCAGAATTTTGGTGAGCTGTCCCTCGTCAGTGTTGTGAACTAGCTTAACGAGTGCTGTAAAATGACCAATGGAAGCCAGTGCTGCGGATGAGCCAATAGCACTTTTAGTGATGGCAAAACGTTCGATTGTTCCTTTTTATACGATGAATTACCATTAGCTGCGTTGTTCAACACTAAAACTTGCAACCGTTGCCGTCATCTGGGGACTGTTGAAAACCTGGCGATAGGAAAACTTAAATAACAGTTAGTATCCAGAAATGAGTTATAAACTCGATCATTACTTGATCAGATGCATCATTATAACCTACACCTATAGACATCATTGTCATATTGACGCTTACTCTTTTCCATCGTTAAAAATGTAAACAAAAAGGTTATGTAAACTTCATTGGTTTTGCAGCGTGAAGATTGACCGCCAGCGTTAGAAGAAAACACCCGAAACATAAGTGAAAATGTTGGGATTACAACGTTTCGCTGGTACCATTACCACACAGTTGTATCGACGAGCTGCGTACAGTGGAAATGCACGTGCCGCAAGTGCAGTGCTAGCAACTTCTAATGGTCAACGAGATGCAACAACAACTGCTGCTGATGAGTCCGATACACGTACGCCGGCAGCGGAGGCGGCGAAAAAAAAACCAAAGGGTTTGTTTTATTTAATTCAAATCAGGATGTTATTTAGTTATTTTGCTTTTTTTAGGTACCATGGTTGCAGCCGCCTTTAATTCCCTGCGAAATGAATCAGAGAACACTTCACAGCCACAAGACTCAACCTCAGCTTCTGCATCCAGCAATATCGATGAGCGAATTGTTAATGCTAAAACTGTAAACGGGTTGTTATCCATAGCAGAGAATAACAATACAATTTCACGTAAACATGCGCTAAAGATTGTCTCAATTCTCGCCGAGTGGAGTACAATTGATCGAGTTAAACTGTCGGAATTTGAAAATGATTCAAGGTTCTTGCGTGTTTGTCGAATGCTCGGCCGCACTGTAGCTAAAAATGGAGCAAATACTAAAAATGCTAATGCTAAAAACAATGGACCAAAACAAATATCCGGCTTCCGCACCGATGACTTAAACACAGTTCTTGGTGTGGCGGGTGACGATGAGGCGGCCAAGCTTATCGCCAGCATAAGTTTGCCACAAATGGTGAAAGTGATGAGTACCCTGGCGCAGCAAAAGCGACGGAGCACTCCACTGCTACGTTCACTAGCTTTTAATATTAGTAGCACCTCGGAGAGCTTGGATTTAAAACAATCCGCTGATGTGTTGTATGCCATGTCCACGTTGAACTTTCAAGATTCTGTACTCTGTGCTAAGGTGTGTGCCGATGTGCAAGCTGCTCTGCCAAAGAATTCCGACAAATCGGCAGTTGTAGGCTCAGTACTCACCAGTCTAGGCATTATGCGCTATCGAGATTTGGGTAAATATAATATACATATTTCTAAAATTTGGAAAGAATTTAAAGCGTTGTTCACTTGCAGATGTTTTGGAGTCTTTGACGCAATGGTTGTTAGAAAAAAGTGACATATGTCGTCCCCAAGATCTCAGTGCGTATTTCCTAACAGCAGGTCTGCTTAATTTTAAGAGCACCCAATTGGAGGATGTGCGGCAAAAGCTGATCAAGTCAATTGTGCGTGAGGATTTTACAAAACATTCGGATTGGTTAAACTATGTTTGGTCTCTGTCAATGCTGGGAATTGTGGAGCACAGTCAACTGGAGTCCGTACTGAGGTTGTTTATATATATTTTTAATTTGATCTGGGAAACTTTATTAATTCAATTCAATTATTTCAGTGCGGATTTCCTGACGCAGTTGCAGAACGATAAAACCGGTTTAACGCCCACATCTAAGATGAGGCTACTCAATCTTAATAGCTATGCACAGATCTGTCTAACGGATTACAAGGGTGTATTGCTGCCTGCCGATAGTCCTGCCTTCCAGGTGCCCATGGCACATAACAAGTCCAAACAAGTCCTTGTCAATGGAATGCTAGACGCACTTAAGAGTCTGCTCCCGGCCAACAATCATGTACAAGGTGCGGTGGACAGTAAAATGGGTTTCCTGATTGGTAAGCAAAACTGAAGGTTCCCATAAGAAACGAGATAAACATTTGATTCTATTTGTAGATGCGACCTGCCAATTTGATGCAAAACGAAATCCACTTCCTTTGGACACCAAGAATCCTGAGGCTATAAGGTAATTACTAAAGGCTGTAAAAAGGATATTCCTTTTAATTGAATTGGATCCTTTTCAGAATTGCATTGATGGTGATTGACTTCCATGATATTTGCCATGGAACGCATCGTTGCGCCAGTGGCACAGCGAATCTGTCGTTCGACTTGCTGGAGAGGAGTGGCTACCAAGTTATACCAGTTCCCTACAATGAATTCAATACCAGCGACAAATTACTAAAAAGGGTGCAGTACCTGGAGGCGAAGTTTAAAGCCGTTGTTAGTAGCAAATAATTTCAGTTAGAAGAATGTGCCCCCTTTTTATTATATAAATTTGAGTTGTTTGATTATTGTAATATTATTATCTAGGCTTTTCAATTAAAAAAGTAACCCATTCAACTACAAGTAACATATCCATCTCGTGGTTATAATATGCACAGTCTCAGAAACTGAAAACCTAAGGGTGTCTGTCCTCCAACAGAGGGAAGAAATTATATGAAATAATATTTTTTTCTGGATAACTTGAAATTTATTAAAATTAACGCGTTTTGTAAATAGTCAATTTGCTTAGTTAAAATACTTGCTCGATTGCTGGCACTTAACGTTCCTCCAATTTGCTGGAACGCTGCTTGTTCATGCCCACCCTCCACCATTGTCCCGTCTCCTGGAACTCAGTGGCTACGGCGGCCAGCGTATGGTACAAGTTGCGTGCCAACATGTGACAGTTGCTTATATGTAAAATAAACTTGGGATCGTAGACATCCTCAATGCATTCAATCTTATAATGATCACGTGTCTCGCGCTCCGTAAGGCATATGCAATTCCATGGGGACCAATCATCGCTCTTACGCCAACGCGGCAACCTGTGGATATAAGAGATTGTGGGATTGAGGGATTGAATGCGGCTGGGACTAAATGTGTAGCTACCGCAGCTCATTAAGATTCTCTGACTTGCTCAGTGCCGAGTGACCATGCCAAATCTTGTCAATAATGTGACGCACATCGTCCTGTTGTATAACGAATGCGAAGGATGTGGCGCACTTGCGTTTACGCTCGTCGCGCTGAATGCAGCGTAAAATGGATTGATATACTATGTTCTCCGTGGCCACCATCTATAATGGAGACATGCTAAGGAGTTATCCATAGAGTATCCAATAGCTTACCTTTAGGTAGTAGCACTTCTTACAGGTGTCCACGTGGCTCTGGCGCGTACGAACCGCAAACTGATTGTAGGGTTTGACATTCTTGCAGACGATACACATGCGGGAAGGAACCCCTGCGGAAGGACATGTATAATGTAACCCGAGGGTCACAATTGATTAATAATTAATTAATTGATAAATAATTACGGTTTTTGGATTCATTATCTTGGAATTTGATGAGGTCAAAGAATAGAATATTCTGCCGTTTCCTCAGGATTTCCACATCGCAGTTCTTGGTGTAAACGAGCAGATTCTTCTCCCGATCAAAGAGATCGAATAACTGTGATGGAAATGTTGTGAGATGTTAAGTAAAACGCATGGACAGTATTGTTACCTCTGCGAAGTGGGGGAAGCAAACCTCCTCCAGGAGTAGCTCCATAACACGACTCAGGAGATCCAAACGCTTTTCCTTATCCACCGTGTTTCGCAGGTCCTTGTAGATTTCGCTCAAAAAACGCACTCGCTGCGTGCGCAGAAGATCCAAATGAATTTTACAATCCTTGTAGCCAATCCACTCAATGGGCTTTCCCATCTTTTTGAGTAGTTGCTCTTTGCGAAAGTCCTCCATGGCTAGGGAGACCAGACGGCGTTGCTTCTCCACACCGTTGATCAATTGGATTTCCTTGTCCAGCAGGATATTCACCTCGGCAATACGTGCAGGTCCCTCATAGTTGGCGGCAATGCGTTTCAGCTCAGCTCGTTTCCAGCGTCCAATCTCCGCGTAGAGTAAATCGAAGTCATCGGCGGTGCGGGGAAACTGTTTGATTAGATTTTTCCGTTCGATCCGCTCATCCACGCATTTTTCATATTGCTCCTCCTCCTTCAGGCGATTCTCGGTGAGGCGTCTGAGAGAAGATCAAACGTAATCCGTACTAGATGAACCATTCCATTTAGGTATTGAGCTACTCACCGATACTCCTTGGCACAACGACGAATGTGCTTCCAAAGCACCCAACGGCGCCAGTTGCGCTGCAGCAGGAGAATCTTCTCCAGACGCCGCTCGGAACGTTCCTTCTGTGCAAATGTCTGGTACTTTCCGGGCACAATCAGAAAATCTGTGCCCGTGGACACGTACCGCATGTTGATGCCATCCAAGGAGCATTGTACGGATTGTTCATGTGCCGTATTCTGTAGTTGGCAGAGTCGGGGTTAGGATATTTGTTGCCTTCTGTGCGGTTGCTGCTTACCAGGATCTTCTCCTTGTGCTCCCAGGTCTGGGTATCCCGTGTGCGATAGCGTCTGTGCTTCAACTTATCAAAATACGGTCCAGTCTGGGTAAATGCATCCAAATACTCCTTGCCGGTGCGTGCGTCCTTGTATCCTGAAAGGAAGGGCTTGATGATTGCCGCATTCTCAATTTCCACCACTACGTTTTTTGGTTGACCATCCTCCGTATCCTCGCCGGATATGTGTACAGTCAGGTAGTCGGGCAGACGATGTTTGCTGCTCTCATTGGATAAAAGGATAACGGGATTAATAGTGAACGAAAGGATTCAACGCACTCACTCGTAGTAGACATTGAGTCGCAACTCATCCCCATTGGGAGCCTTCAACTCCAGATGCAGCTCGTGGATGCCAAACTCATCGCAATTGGTGGAGTTGATGGGTAAATTGTCGCAGAGCACATGATTGTTCTGCCTGATGATGAGGTGTTCGGGCTCCACCTCAAACTTGCGGGATATGTCGTGCTTGACCTCGCGCATAGTCATGCAGTTGGGATAAACCTGGGCAATTATTTGGGACTCCGAGATGTGAAACTTGACGGTTACATTTTCCACCGCCAGCGACTCGTCCACTACATCGGACTCCGTGCTGTGCTCCCTAATTGGCTGTCCGCACACTTCCCGTGGCCTCGGCCTCTCCAAGGGATGTACATTCAACTGCATGTTGCACACAAGCACTCGCGGTGTTCCCGAATCACTCATTTTTGCTCCTTGTTTGTGTTGAATATATCAATCCAATTGAAACTCTACGAGAACCTAGAACCTTCAATCAAATCTCCATAAAGTCCCCACGGCCTGCTACGATTCGATCTACGTGGTTACCTTCCCAGTGTGGCTGTTGAATGTTGAATGTGGCATCTCAGTTGCTGGGTCAGTGGGGGTATGGGAAATCATTTGTTCAATAAATCTGTTGCCTGGCGCCCTGTTGTGGCAACGTTCTCCGGGCCTGCCCAGACACAATTTCCCCACAACATTTTACTAACCCTTAATCATTATTTTTGTAACTTAATTTTCTCACGCACTTCAACAACTTTTCTTTATTTTTTTTATTTAGTTTTTTATTTTGTTGTTTTTGTATTTTTTCTGGTGTTTTTTGATTTATGAAGTGAAAGCGTCAACTCTTCGGGTGCTATAAATTTGCAAGTGAATTTTTCTATAAGATTTATTTTTTTCTTTAATTTATTTATTTTTATACCTAATTTTTTAATTAATATTAATATTAATATTAATATTAACATAATATTGTTTTCAAATTTAAATTTAATTTTCTTTAAATATTTTATTTATTTTATTTTATTTTTATTGAGTGGAAGCGTCAACTCTTCGGCTGCTATAAATTTGCAAGTGAATTTTTCTATAAGATTTATTTTATTTTTTAATTATTTATGTTTTTTTATTTTTTATTTTTTAATTTTTTTTAGTTTTATTCTTATTTTTTTTTAAATTTTTATTTATTATATTTTATTCTTATGAAGTGAAAGCGTCAACTCTTCGGGTGCTATAATTTTGCAAGTGAATTTTTCTATAAGATTTATTTTATTTTTTTTAATTATTTATTTTTTTTTATTTTGTTTTATTTTTTATTTTTTAATTTTTTTTAGTTATATTCTTATTATTTTTTAAATTTTTATTTATTATATTTTATTCTTATGAAGTGAATGCGTCAACTCTTCGGCTGCTATAAATTTGCTAATTAATTTTACTATAAGACTTATTCTTTTTCTTTCTTTTATTTTTATTTATTTTATTTTGTTTCTTATTTTTTTTAATTTTTTATAATTTTTTTTTTAATTTTTTTTATTTATTTTTTTTATTAATTTTTTTTTATTTATTTTTTTATTTTTATTTTACTTTATTTTATTTTTGTTTTCTTTTAATTTTTCTCTTTGTTTTCTTTTTCTTGAGGTGCCCCAATTTCTTGCGGCTGCGACTTTCATACGGAGACACAGACAATTACCATAATACACGTCACTTATGTCTCCAAAATGAGTGTCCAGGCTGTCGTCACCCAATTATTTATTGCACAACATGGAAGCTAATGGAAAGGGGAAAACTATGATCGTAATTTCTTTTGCTAAACGGTCTCCGACTCAGTCCATGGCAACTATGATATATATGATATATGATATATGATATATGCATTTATGTGTATTGGTGTTGAGCTGTGCTTAAACCCTTCACACGTGATCATGATTGACTTCTGTGGCAGTAGCTGCGATTTAATTATACCGATTAAAGGCAATCTCCAAGAGATTTATGGAAAGCAGCAATTATTAGCAGCAATTGTGATGAATGAATCGAGATCTCCACTGCCTAAGGGTATTCAAGTTTCCATCACTTCTGTTTTTGCGTTCATTCATTTGACTGGAGAGACAAGGTTTTGTCACAGGTGTGTGGGCACAGGTGTCATGCCCTTAATTGGAAAGGTGAAATTCAAGAAAAACTCGTCGCTTTTTTTTTTCTAATTTTAATTATTTAATAAATAATATTCTTATTGTAGTAGAATTTTGATTTTAGATTATGGGGCGTCAGCAGGGACTTTGGACCGGCATGTGCCACCTGCAGCCGGAAGGGACGTCCATTGAAGTAGTAGTCCTTGTGATGTTGCACACGCAACAGTTTGCTCTGCGTAGGAGCTGCAGGTGGAGCTGAGGAGGATGTTGGCTTGTAGATGCGATCGGGATCGGGATCAGTCGCTGGCTTTGGCTGTGATGTGGAGGGTGCTGCGGGGGACTCCAAGAAGATTGGCTTGATTTTCATGGGCTGATAATCGTAGCCGACTCCGGGTATATAACGATACGGAAGCGGAGGTATGGGTATAAAGTAGATTTTCGAGTCCTTCTTTGTCTTCTTTGTTTTGCTGCCGTTCCTGTTGTATTTACGCAGATTGAGTGGCTTCGAGGTGACCAAGTAGTCCATGTAGACGTTGTCCAGCGCCGGTGACTGGACCAACAGTTTGTTGTAGGGGCGTGACGCTGCCTTCTCCAGGCCAGTGGCGTCCGTGCTTGTCGGTATCTGCATGTTGTAGGAGTACGGATAGGCGCTGCTCAGGCGGGGCGTGGCCAGGGCAAGCAGTGCCAGCAGCGCAGTCAACGCGCAGTGTGCGTACAAAAGAGATGGCATGCTGCAAGAGCGAGACAGAGATACATAAATCCATTAATAAATAAATGAACAATACTTAAGAGTTCATAAGTAAAAGGTGTCAAGGCGAGTGGAGAAAAGTGTCCACAAATTGTTGATCTCTGGACGCCCACGCCCTGCATTCAAATGGGCAATTCGATTGTCTAGAGCTTTGATTGATGGACGCTACCTGGACACAAATAATGGTCAAAGTCGGGCAGTGGCAATGCCAAACAAAGTATTGGCCAGCATTTCTTGGCCTTTTTTTTTCTTATTTAATTCTGTCTGTTTGTTTGTTGTTGTTGTTGTTGTTGTTGTTGTTGGTTTGTGCTTAGCGCTTTGCGCTTTGTATTTTGTGTGTGTTTTTCTGCAAGTCACAAATGCCGAATAATTTAATAATAAATAAATCAGTTGTGCGCATCAAAGCGCGAAATATTTTTGTTCGCCAATTTACGATAAAGTTTCTCACGTTCCAGACGCAATCAAAAATTAGATTTCGAGAGTTTCGATTTGATTTACTTAAACGAAAGCATTTAATGCACGCTAATCAAAATGTGGATACCGCCGACATCAACGTCGCCGTCGTTCCTACTCTTCATGTGGCCGTCGACGTCGTCGTCGCCGTCGACGCCTGCTGAGCAATTACGATAATGAGCGTTGCGAGCGCCACCTGGCGGCGCATTTCAACGCCTGAGTGATTAATGGCCAAGTATAGCCCCCCCCCATAAAAAAACACATTTTATCAAAAATCAAAAAAAAAAACAAAAAAGCCGAAAAAATAAAAATAAAATACAAAATTGATAGAAAAAATAAAAACTTAAAAAGCTGCGGCTTTGGCAGCCTAAACGGCAACGATTAAATATCGATACAAGCGCGTTAATGTTAACATGTTTGGGGCAGGGCGGCGTAAGGCTTTGACCACGCCCCCACCTCTATGTATTATGCAAATTATAGACACGTATCATAAATCTAAACTATTTGTTAATATATTTATCTAAGTTTTGCGTAATGCCTTCTTCGCCCAACAAAACTTGCCCCGTGGCAGCTACAAAATTGAGGCGTGTGACGCCCTCAATTGACCTTGCAACAAAATGAGCCATAGGAAAAAAAAAAAAATTAAAAATCGAGAAAATAAAGAACAGACTTTGAAAATTGATAAATTGCAGAAAGTTGGCGGATTAGTAGGTGGACTTTGTTTGGCTTGGGATCATCGCGTCGCTCAACTGTGCTGCCCGCATGTAACATGATCTTGGGAGGGAGAAAAGCAAAGGCATTTTTAACTTTCATTGGGCTGGCAGCTTGTGGGAGTGTCCACCATTCAATCTATGTAATTTGATATAGCGAATTATTTACTAAGCCAGCGAGTATAACAATCAAAAGTTAAAAGAAAAAACTGTTATACCTATGGAAGAGTAGGACTTTGCTTGAGAATTGTTTTAAGGATGCGAATAAAATAAACAAAAGGATTTTTGCGGTGAATAATGACAATTCGGTAAATGTTACTATTTTTTACTATTTTTATTTAAACTTAAGAAGCGATTGAGTACGAAATTAAAGAGGATCTTATATATTTTTATGATGTATAATATTTTATATTTATATATATTTTTTTTGTAAGGTGAAGCCGGCTAATTTAATTACCCTCTTATAACCCCTATGCTCTCTATTTTAAAAGTTAATTACTTTTATTAACCCTCGAGCTTGGTTAATATTTAACACTTAAATTTTTATTTATTTATTATTAAATTAAGTTTAAAATGTAAAGCAAATTCATGAGTTAAAAAATGTATTATATTTGAAGAAGAATTCAAACTGTAATTAAA
The DNA here is from genome assembly GCA_035044505.1 of Zaprionus lineosus. Taxonomy (NCBI): domain Eukaryota; kingdom Metazoa; phylum Arthropoda; class Insecta; order Diptera; family Drosophilidae; genus Zaprionus; species Zaprionus lineosus. Next base: position 301,389 of record JAWNNX010000142.1, read on the forward strand.
GATACAATTTATAGAGAAATATCCTTAAATTTTAAATTTAGATTTTGTTAAAATTTTGTGTTTGTTGAATTGAAGCTTTAATATTATATTTAAATTTTAATATTTTAAGCTTGTTACAATTTCAAATATAAGTTAAAAAATTATATTTCTTTTACATTTTACATTTTAAACTTACAATTTTTTTTTAATTTGTATTTAGTTATCTTTAATAAGTTGAAAAATATATTACTAATTTTAACATTTCGAGTTTGTTAAATTTTTAGATGTAATTTTAAAAGTTATTCCCAACAAAAAAATTTAATATTTTTACTGTTATGAACATAAAAAACAAATTTTTTTTTACTAATGTCATAAGTTAAAATACTGCAAATGCATCACTTTTTTTTAAGTTGTTAATTAAGTTAATTTTATATTTATTTATATAATATTTGAAGAAATATATAATTTTAAATTACACAACTTATAAGTTTTATAACGATGTCCTTTCAACCCGTCATTTTAAAATATAAAAAAAAATAAAATAAATCTAAAATCCTAAAAAACGTGTTTTTTTTTTTTAATTAGTAAAATGTAAAGACTTCCAAAGATTCTCCCAGCTAAAATGTATTTAATTATAACGAAAAAAGGGAACAAAGCAAATATTAAATTTCTAGTAACGTCAGCCCTGAATCCGCCAAGATCAATCAATTACAGAGCATTCAAATTAGAAGCTATCAACAGCTCCAGCTTCGAGGGGGAATGGATGGAATGTAGAGTTCTCAATAGAGACTATTTCCAGGTATCAGAGGCGCCAAGTCTAATGATTTCTCTTTTAAATGATTCCCCCTTAGAATTTAAATGATTCTTTCGATGTTTTTGTTTTCTTGTTTCCCAAATGACAGTTCGTATTATCATACTTTGGCCAAGTCAAGGTCGTTGTTGCCCTAAACCCAAGCCTATCATTTGTTAAACCTGGCTAATTAAGTCGCCTTGCGATGGAGGTGCTACGCGCTGCTTTGGCTGGTGGCAAGGGTGAAAAGTGTTTGCAGAACGAAAGACTTAGGCAACAAACTTGATATAAGTGTGAAACATATAGAAAGACATAAACAGGCACACTTATGCGTATGCATGTGTATGTGTGCGAGTGTATATATATGTGTGTTTATTTAAATTCACATTCTAACAGCTGTCAAGCGAACAAATGAGCGTTTGCCTTTGCAAATTGATGATCATTTGATGGGCATTTATTTAAATTGCACTCACTTAAAACGTCTGTAACTGCAGCTGCTTGTGTTTAGTTAGTTAGTTTATACGTGTAATTTATGCGCTATAAATTGTGGTGGCTTGTGGCGAAGTGTGTCCTTCGCATGGATATATCGCCGTTGGATGAGTAATTGAATATAAATATTTTATGTGCACGTTTCGTTAGGAATTTTATTTTTTAAATCTATTTATTTATTTGTTAGACTTGAGGATTTTATAGATGCGGCGATGCTTTGATGAGATTAGGATTTTTATTTTTATTTATTTATTTATTTATTTCTTTTTTTTTTATCAATAATTAATTAATTATATCACGAGTCTGTTTTAGGCACACACACTCAAGGAGCTATCCTGGCACTTGATCCCGACGCGACGACAGCCTCGAAAACTTAATGTAGTTTACGCGCAGCGGTTTCTTTCGATGTTGTGGACGCCTCGAAGAGCGGCAAATAAATGAGATCTACGGACTATGTGTAATTTGTTTTTTTTTTTTTCTTTAAACAAAAATCACTTTGCTCTGCTCGCCCGTCGCTGCCTCAGTCGGCGTTACTGTTGTCGTCGTCGTCGTCGTTGGCTTTGTTTTTCTTGCTGCTGCTGTTGCCGTTGTTGTTGCCGTTGTTGTTGCTGTTGTTGCTGTTGTTGCTGCTGCTGCTGCTGTTGTTGCTGCTGTTGTTACCGTCGTTGGGGTGCTACGTCATCAAGTTGGACTTGGTCGAATGCTCGGCTGTAAGCGGCTTGAGCGTGAGCGTGAGCGTTCACTTGCCGGCACAACTCGCATCAATGTGTGTGAGGTCCGAGGCTGTCTATGGCCTGAACACCCGACAACGATCTTGCTGATGATCCAAGAGCCAAAAGCGAACGAGGAACGAGGCGATCGTCGAAGTGCATCAATTTGCCACTTCACTATTTGCCCGCTTACTGTTACGATTTGCCATTGCACTTTGCGGGTTTTGCCATTGGCTTTGCCTTTGGGTTTGGCTTTTGGCTTTGCTTTTGCTTTTGCCATTTGCCATTTGCTGCTTGCCACTAGCCACTCGCCACTCGCCACTCGCCGTTTGCCATTTGCCATTTGCTTGATAAATTCAACAGGCGAACGAATTGATACACATCTGCCAGCGGTTCACTTGCTGGAAAGTGTCAACTACGAGGGTAACTCAATATGAGTTGGCGGTCAGTTGGACTTGGGCTTTGATTGAATTACAAACCGAAGGCAACAGCTGCCAACAAGCAACTTGCCACAAGCAAAATGCAACCGCTTCTTGACTGTCTGCGTCACCATCTCCGTCTCCGTCTCCATCTTCGTCTCCTCCTCCATACCCATCTCTATTTACGTCTCCATCTCCATCTCCGTCTCCAACTTCATCTCCAACTCCAACTTCATCTCCGTCTCCAACTCCAACTTCATCTCTCGTCTCCACACTTTTCCCTGTCTCTGCCTCCTACCTCCATCTCCGGAGGTCTAGGTCTTGGCTCTGCTCCTTTTGTCTTTCCGATTTGTGCACAAATTAGTTACAAATCAAGCAACAACTACAAAGGCCTTTGGGTAACACGAAGCAACAGTGGAAATCAGGTTGGTATTGACAGGCCACCGCATGCCACACAACAGGAGGCGCTGGGGCTCCACTTGCTGCTCCCCTGTGCGTGTGCCTCTTTAAGGGTGCTCCGTCTTCTCTACTTTTTCTTGCTGCTTCCTATGCTAATTGGCGCCATGGGCGTTGCCAATATAAATGCCATGGCGTGACGCGTTGACGTTTCGAGTCTTTTGACTGGCCAGAAACTCTCTTTGCTGACCTTTGACAAGTCTGACAGATGAGTTGCGAATTCCGGAAGCTCTGACCCAGTCGGCACTTCTGCATCCGCGGAATGGCATACAATTAGCCAAGCTGACAACTGACATTCATTTCTTGGGGTGATGCAACAGCTCATATCTAGGACTTTATAGTTGGTAATTAAAGAAAACAGAAGTCAAAACAATAAAATTTAAATATAAAAGCGCTCACTCTTGTCTGTGTGTGTATGTGTGTGTGTGTGTCATTATATAAACGCATTTGCATGGAACCCATAACCTGGCCACTTTCTCATCTTTCACCAATTGAAGCAACACTAATTGGCCATTATATCCAGCCACAGAGACGTCATATCTGGGCATCCATATAATTGTGGGGCTCACATATATCTCCCTGTACTGAGATCTGCTCTATGCAAACAAATGACATAACCGCAAGCCAGTCATTTGGCATTTGTTTACTTAGCCATGTGACCGGCACACCAGAAGCTAAAGCAGAGGCAGTAGCAGAGGCAGTAGCAGAGGCAGAAGCAGTGGCAGCAGCAGAACCAGAAGCATCATTCCCAACTCCCGATTCCAATTCCAATTCTATTGCCAGTGCCAGTGCCGGTACCAGTTTTAGTGCCCGTCTCGGTCTTGGTCTGTGATCCAATGGTATGGCAATCAAAACACCTTTAAATATTAATTAGCCGTGCGGCAGCATCTGCTTCCCCACTCAGACGGCAAATTACGCACTTCACGGCCACGGCTCCGGCTCCGGCTCCGGGTAATGTGTGTAGAGGTGTGTGTGTTGAAGTGCGTAAACTCTCACTTGGTGCACGAAACAGCGACGAAGCGACGAAGCGACGACATGAGGCCAGAGGAGTGGGTAACTGGTAGTTGGAGATATATCTATACTCTATCCGATGGATACACTTATCTAACTATCTGCACGCATCCAGAGCAAGAACAACATCTTCTCCTCCAGCTCTGGCATAATTGCCGCCGATTAGACAACACAAATCACGAACGAGCTGTAAACGCCATCCAGGTCTTGGTCTTGGTATAAGCATGCGTATATGCATATGTATATGCATATGTTCATCCATCTATCTATCTATCTTGGCATCCATCTATCTTTCTATCTGCATCTGTCCGGCATCTGCAATGCTGCGAATTATTAAGAGTAATATGTTTAATGCTGACGGAAGCAATATACAACTATGGATAGTCAGAAGCACGAGACAATGACAATGGCCACAAGCAGAAGCACAGCCAGAAGCACAACCAGAAGCACAACTAGAAGCAGAAGCAGAAGCTTCTGATGGCAGAGCCAGAGGCAGCTGTGTAAACTTCCAACTCGAGGCCAGGTAATCCAATCAAGGAACACACACTGGTTTGTCTCTGATCTGATCCGGCGCTCCGATACTCTCCCCCACCCCTCCCCCCTTCAACTCCTTCTCACGCCTCAACCGCCGACAACAAATGACAGACATGACCAGCCTAGACCCAAAGCTTGCGTGTTTGGCTACTGAATTAAAGATTCCGAAAAAAAACAACTGTTTTAGTCTGACAGTCTGGAAGTCAGTTAGATGGGTAACGTTTTCATTAGCCAGACTTATCGTTGATTACGGGAACACCCACCGACATGCCCATCCCTCTATATACCAGCAGCCCAGTCAAGGGCCACTAAGACACTACGTCACGTTTTGAAGCCGCCAGTCCGCCAGTCCTCCAGTCCGTCAGTCCGCTAGTCCGCTAGTCCGCCATTAGATCTTCATAAATATTTGTTCCCTAATTATTAGGAGTTTCTCATATTATTTTCGATAAATTCGCAAGTTCATTAAACTCATTCGTCGCTAAATCAACCCAACAAGCCTTATCTTCATCTCTCTACCTTTCTCCCTCCCACTTCAACTCCGGCCTTTGCCAGCCCCAAGTCTGTGTGTGTCTTTCTCTTAATCATTGTCTTTGCCTTTGCCTTTTTGTTAGATGTCTTTGTATTAGTGTCTCTCTCTCTCTGTGTGTGTGTGCGTCTAACAATCATTGAATTTAGCTTTTGTCTTGGCTGCGTTGGGGTTTGGGTTTCAGTTATTATTGCGATCTTTGCTTGAAACGTTTTGGCATGTGGACATCGCCTTTTCGATTGCCACCCAACTTTCGCGCCATGCACTTGGAATGAAGTTGTCATCGATGGCGGCGGCTTATGCAATGCTAAAAATCTCGATTCGTCTTGTTTGTTTTTGCTTTTCTCAGTATTGGACTATGGGAGCATGGGAGTACAGCCGAGATTGGGGTCAGCAACGGACACCAATTACACGTCTCAGGTCTCAGGTCTCAGGTCTCAGGCCTCAGGTCTCAGGTTTTAGGTCTCAGGCCTCGGGTCTCGGGTCTCAGACTTTCAATGAAAGTCAAATATTTGCCGATCAAACGAAAGGAAATGCAACGAAAGGAAAACAGAAACAATTCGCACCCCTGGAGCCCAGCTTAAAATGACTAAGCGCAGATTTAAATATTTAATCATTGATTTTATTCATATTTTTATTCACTTCACAGCTGCTGAAGTAGCCAAGAAATATTTTCAGTTCAAAAAGTTCATTAATTATTCAAAAGGCCAAATTATCGATAACTCTTAGCCATTTTTCCGCTTGCCTTAAGACTCTTAGAGTTTAGCTTCCGTTTTCATTGATTGGTTGAATATATTTTGAATATATATTCATTCAAAGAGTATTCATAAGTCTCATATCAAATATTCATAATTTTTATATTTATTTGTATTTATTTAATCTTTTTTGTGAAAGTGCAAAGTGACCACAGGAAAGGTTAAACTGGGCGCCGAAGCGTGCCCTGCGCCGAATTAACTTGGGGCTTTTGTGCTCAGAGTTTTGTTGGGGTGGTGGGGGAGGTGGGTTGCGGATTGTGGACCAAAAATTGGTGATTCAATTCGAACAGTAAATTGAACGCACACTGGTGAGATGAGGAAACGTTATAGATAATAAAATGAAAGAGTTTTGGTCGGTTTAATCGGCCTGTGCAGTAGATAAAGTAGTCACTTTCACACCACCCACTCATCTGGCAGTATGAACAATTGCTGGACTATATTTCAATTGCTTTATATCCGTGCTATAAAGGCAACAAGCTTTCCAATTTCCTGACAACTGGAGCAAACGATTGATGGTAAATTTTTTTATGAGTGCCGCTGATTTACACTGGCAGGAGATTTCGACACGTCGTCGCGCGGAAAATGGAAAATGGACCCACAAAACTTCTTTTGGCGAATCGCAATTAGTGAAGAAGAAGAAGAAGAAGCAGAAGAAGAAGAAGTATGGTTTTTTTTTTTTTTTATTATTAAATAAACCGGTCGGGCGTCGATAACAAGAAGAGTAAACAAACACAAGCAAAATTATTTATACGACTTTTGTTTTATTTTTGCCATTGTATTGCCTCCAATTGTATTAAATAGATTAATTAGTCGCGCAAGTGGAAGAAAAAGAAATCATTACAAATGAAGATAATTGCCCCAGCGCTTTTTCCTCCTACCAAATGCCACACAAGCAACAGTCATTATTTCAATTGGCTTTTTTCCCCTCCTATTTTTTTTTTTCTATTTTAGCCATTTTAATTTTTATTGTTAGATATTGCCATTTTGTTGCTTCAAATGTTTGGGCCTATGGCTCAGAAAATCCTCCACAATTATTGTCAGTTTTACCTTGTCTAAACTCTGTCGCCGACCTTGACTTTGAGCCAGCATCCATGAAGATCCATTCACCGCCAATGTCAACAAACTTAAGTTCTACAGAATCTGCTCCCAAGCGGCGGTTACCCCAAGCCACATTGTTTTTGTTCCCGTCATCGTGTGCCGCATCAGCGACACTTAACTTGTTATCAATGTATCTATTTTCATTTCATTTATATTACTGCCTGGGCTGGTCATTACTGGGTGTCTCTCTTTGGCAGAGCAACCGCTTTGGGCCATAAAAAATTTATATTCGATTGAAATGTGATAAGCATCTCCCTCGCCTTTAAATCGTGTGATGCCTAAGTTTTATGACTAAAGAATAATTTTATTATGGGTTCAACAAAATGGCGGTAAAAGTTACGTACACACTTCTTACTTAACAGTTAAAAAAAAAAAAGAAAAAAAAGTAAATATATTTAAAAAAAGAAAAAACAAAAAGTTTTCGACGAGGATGGGATTCGAACCCACGCGTGCAGAGCACATTGGATTAGCAGTCCAACGCCTTAACCACTCGGCCACCTCGTCATATTTCAAGGGTAGTCCTAATATTAAACTAGTTCTAGTTCTTTCCCATACTTTGCGTTGGCAAGGCAAAGCAGTGCAATTCCAAATAAAGCAGTTCAATTGATCCAGTAATTGAACCACATACTTATCTGAAATAAAAATTCAAAGAACTTTTATTTATATTAATTGGTGAAATAAGAGTGCATTTTCTAATTGTTTTAATTACGGATTTTTTTATTTGTCGATTTACAAGTGTTATTTTTGAAAATTGAAATTTAATTGATATATTTGAACACATTAAAGTATTTTGAAAAATTCTTACATAACAGACACACTGCTTTCTATTTAGAAAGCGGTGCACGAAATCAGAAATTGGATGATGCGGAATCACATGACGAGGTGGCCGAGAGGTTAAGGCGTTGGACTGCTAATCCAATGTGCTCTGCACGCGTGGGTTCGAATCCCATCCTCGTCGAGTGATATATTTTTTAAATTTTATTTAACATAAATAATACAAAAGAGTGGAGGAAACTAAAAATTTTAATTATTTAAAAAAATAACAAATTTAAAAAAAAAATACAAATCGACGAGGATGGGATTCGAACCCACGCGTGCAGAGCACATTGGATTAGCAGTCCAACGCCTTAACCACTCGGCCACCTCGTCCCGGTAACAAATGCCGGCACAATGTGCGTTCTGAAGCATTTCACTACAAACTGTTCTATCATTTATGAATCATTATGTTTACTTTCTGCTCATTGACTACTCTTTTTCACTCTCAACAGGTATTTGATAATTGTGTCAATGAAAATGGCGTAAATAATTGTATATTAAATACGCAAAATAAAATAAATAATTATTTTGTTAAGTGATTCGGCTTGCTTCTGTTGCCCCGTAAAGAAAGTGTGCGCAAGTGGTGGCTCGTGTTTTGTTTGCGGCTTCTGGAGGGCAATCTGAGCGCTTTAAATATTTACCAATATTTCGAACTTATTTTCTTAATACTCTTTCTTTAATAAATATAGATATTTTGTTTTATTATAAATCATACCATAAGTATTTTTAAATTTATTTTTTTATTAATTAGGTACTTCATTAAAGTGTTATTTTTGATGTTAATCTTTACTTTTTCAGGCTTAAAGAGAATCGTTTTCTCCCTGCTGAAAAGAGTAGTTTTCTCTCTGCTGAAAAGAGTAGTTTTTGGAGCGACTTGACTTTTCTTGGCAATTTTAGTTTAAAGATGATTTTGTTTACTCAAGTATTGTAGAACGGCATCTGAAAAGGGTTTTTTTTTATAATTCTCAAATAGATGCGATCGTGCCGCTATGTGACCCAGTTTTTGTTTTCTTTCGGATTGAATTTGAAGGAGGGTCTTGATCTTCGTCTTGGCATTCTTTGGGTACCCAAAGTTCAGAGTAAAAAACAAAAGTGGTTTATATTAAGAAGGCTTTGCTCATTATAAAGATGATTCAACTCGAGTCTAAGTTGCTCCATGCCTTGTATAAATGTACACAAAAGTGTGTGTGAGTGTGTGTGTGTGTGAGTGAGAGTGTGTATGGTGTGCCTATCAATGTGCAGTTGTCAACCATCGTTGTCTTTAGCATCGTCGGTGTTAATGAACCCTTGTCCAAGTCCAAGTCCGTGTCCGAGTTTGAGTTCGAGTTCGAGTCCTAGTCCGAGTCCCATTCCCAGTCCGATGGTGATGGTGATAGTCGCTGTTAGTCGGCAGTTGTTTACGTATACGTTTACGTTTATGTAGGAATGCTCCAATTGGTGGGAGCAACACCTAAGCGGCTAAACACCCAGTGCGATGTATGGAGCTTCGTTAGGAAAGTGTGGCCAAGTTTGATGATGTGCAGGCACGCGTGTTTTATATTTAGCATTTGGCGGCTGCCAAGCTCATCCACACACAAAAACGCCTGCTGTCCCGGTGATAGTCACGTGCACAAGGACATTCCAAGGCTAATTACGTTGGCGCGTTACTTGCCTTGGCTGCTGCGCGGCCATTTGGATTGGCTTCACTTGGCTTCTCCCTTTCCCTCTCCCTCTTCCTCTCACTCACTCTTTCTCTCTCTCTCTCTCTCTCTCTCTTTCTCTCTATCTCTCCCTCTCTCTCTCGGGCTTATTATAACACCACCCGTTCATTATTGTTGTTACAATCTTACAATTCCTTTCGATGCTCCTCCACTCCCCCCGTCGCCTGTGAGGAGGCAAGAATTGGCAATCTGTGGCATGCAAGTACTTAAGAGGAGCAGCTCCCCAGCAGCTTAGCAGCTCCTCAACTTAGCAGCTCCCCAGCTTAGCAACTTACTAACGTTCAGCCGTATCTTTTAGTGTATCTTTGCATCTGCGTGGTTGTCTCTAGTCGCAGTTACAGTCGCTAGTCGCCGCTTAATTAGCTACGTAATTTATTATTGCCCTAATCTCTTCAGGAGCAATGGCAAAGCCAGTGCCACTGCCACTGCCACAGCCAGCGGTGCAACTGCACCAGCAGCAGCAGCAACAACAACAACAACAACAACAACAACAACAACAACCAAAGCAATGGCAACGATAACGACAAACGGTGGGAGCAGCAGCAGTGATGGCAGCGGTTGGAGCGGTGGGGCGGCGGGAGCGACGGGGAAGCGGCTGCAGCTTAGGCGTTAGCTGCGTCACAAGGGCGCCAACAACAGCGCCAGTGGCAATGACAAATAAACAAATTATTTATATTAGAATATTAATATTAGAGTCCAGGGAGCGGCGACTGCAGTGCGCCGACGACTGGCGGCCCAGCGCTTGTCTATAAAATCAACATAATTATACGACCCTCTGGCCAGGGTCCAAGACATGATCTTAACATGCAGCTATGACTGGCATTAAGTTGGAGCGCTGCACATCTCTGGGTCTGCGGATCGCCACATATGAAGAAACATATGTATGCATGTACATTGAGGTAATCGCACAATTATGGCCAATTATGTAATCGGGTTGAGGGGTGGAGTTTGCGGAGAATAAGAAGGCTGCGAAGGCAGCGAAGGTAGCGAAGGGCAGTGGGTGGGAGGAGCAGCGGGTTAGCGGGGCAGAACAGCAGTTAGAGATCCAAGATCCAAGTTTAAGTCCGGTGCTAAGCAGAATGCATTCTGTATATCATTGACTAATGAGCGTTCTATTACCCTCAACTTCCTTGTGGCAAGTTGCCTTCCATCCGTCACCCCCATCCCGCCACCCGCCAACCGGCACCCGCCACCCACCATCCTAATCCCTCGCCATTTCCTTTGGTGCATTGGTGTCATGAAATTTTAAATAATGGCTAATAGCGGGCGTTTGCCCTGGGTGCTAGTTACATGACAGTCGGACATCCCCGTCCATTCACGTAATTAAAATTTCTGGAATTTGTACTTTTTATTATTTAATTCATCTTCTTCTTCTGCAACTGTATGCATGTGTGCCTGTTCATGTGTGTGTGTGTGTGTGTGTGTGTGTGTGTTAGCTTGTGCATGTCGAAAATGTGAAAGGGGGGCCACTGACACCCGAGGGAAATGATAATTACAATTATGTGCATGGATGATTGTCTGTCTGTTGGCGTTTGGGCCACTTCACTTCGTTATCACTTGGGAGCGTCTCGCGACATCTAAGCAAATCGCAAAAATCAGTTGGCAATGCAAACAGTCAACAAGAGGAATAACAAGAAGAGGAACAACAACTACTACTACTACTTCTACTACAACAACTACAATAACAGCAACAACAACAACAACGGCCACATTAAGAAGCAAGCAACAAACCTTCTAACTTGGCTTTTCGCGCAACTTGCTTCTTGGCTCTTTGGCTTCTTGGCGAGTTCTGCTCATGCGCAACGCTGGCGTCGACAGCGGCGGGCAGCGTCTTGGCCAATATAAAGCGCAGCTTCTTAACGCGCTCACACTCATTGCCAGTTTAAGCCGTTTGCAGTGCAGTCCATCCTCGTTTTAAGTGTAAGTGCAGCTTCTAAGGATTTGCGTCCTGTACGTCGATTTAAAAACTTCAAATTTCGGGTTTCAAAATTTAAATAAAAAATTCGTGCTTAATTAAAAAATAAATTATCGTGGTGTATTTTTGAATGAATTGAAAATAAGAGATAAATTCAAAATTATTGAAGTTCTTAGAATATAATTTAAAAATGCTATACTTTTTTTAATTTAAAATTATATAATTAAATATACAAAGAGTCCACCATAAAGTGAAGTTTGTTTGGTTATTTCTTCATTTTTTAAATCGTCAAAACCATTTTTTTTTTAAATTAAAAACTTTAGGCATTTTTTAAAATATCTTAAATTAAAATCAAAATCAATTCATTACACTTTTTTTCTTTTTTTTTAATTAAAATGTTTTAAACTTAAAAAATCGTTTAAGTTGAAGTCAAAATTAATACTAAATAATTAATTTAAAAACACTACGTATAATTTTAAAAAATTTAATTAAATTTGTAAAGTAAGAAAAATTTTAAAAAATATAATATTTTTTAATTCGAAAACTTTAAATGGGCTTAAATTTAAAATGTCTTATGTTAAAGCTGGAATCAACTTCGGAATTTCCTTTGTTTAATTTTTTTAATTGAAAAGCTTTTAGTATCAGCTTAGAACATTTTTTAAATATAAATCAAAATCAACTTTGTTTTTTTAATTATTTTATAATTAAAAATATAATTAACATTATTTAAATAATTTTTTTTTTTATATAAATGTTTAAATTATTATAATTTTTGTTTATTTTTTTATTAAGAAAGTATGTATTATTTAATTTTTACTTAATTGACTTAACTATTAGTTAATTAAAATTAAACTATCCAGCCAATTTAAATTTAAAATTTGGTTGGATAGAAATGATACTTATTGACAGACCCCACAGATATTTTTAATTTGTTTAACAGTTCTTCTTAATTTTTTATTAATTAAAATGTTTTTTATGCCTTGTTAAACACTTGTAATCATCATTAATTTTTTTTAATTTTTTAATCCTGGTCTTCAGATTATCTCAGCCAACGAACCACTAATCCGACTACAGTCAGCGTAAGCGATGGCAATCTCAATGTGGCCAGGCTGTGTTCACGTTCTCCTGGCACTGCTGCTCATTTCCTCTTCAAGTGGCGCCAACTTGTCGCAGCTGGTCAAGTCCAAGGCGCCAGCGAAGCAGCCGCCAATAGCGCAGCCCTCGCAGCAGCAGCAAAGCGGACACCACGGTCCAAATGGAGCGGGGGGTCAGCAGTACATGCACGAGTCGGAGCTGCCAACAGATCCGCAGGATATAAAGAGCGAAGAGGATGATGATCCGTATCAAATGTTGCACGACTTAAAGCAGGATTCGCGGCCATCCAACAATTACGCATGGAGTCCGTTCGCGGGAGCGCCGGCATCCGTCAATGCTCATGTTAACCCATATGCAGACATGCCACCACCAGGACCACCTATGCCCATGCCCAAGATGCTGCCATTTATTGGCTACGCACAGCCAGTGCTTATTCCTTTTCCACTTTACATCGCCCCGGATATGTTTTATCCGGCTTATCCGGGCGCCAACAATGAACTGGATGATGTGATGTCACGCGCTGCCGGGGAGCGACGATCAGCGTCAAGTCAATCACATCGGAACTCGCCCATCTACTATGTTCGTCTGCCTCCCACTCCGTACATGTTTGTGCCAACCAACCTGGCACCTGGTCCATTTGGAAATGGATTTTCCCCGCTGCTCACGTATCAGCCCATGCCCACATTTTCCACTTTCGGCTCGGTTTTTAATCTGCCCGTTAACTTCTTGGCCAATGGAAAACCTTCGGGTATCTATCAAATGAATGGCGCATCCAATGATCTGTCCCCTTTTTCTCCGGGCCTGGGTAATGGTTTCAACATGCGTCCACCTACACCAAGTAATCCCTACAGACCAGCACCAGCCCCTGGCTATGGGCATCCACATCAAAGCTTTGGCCTTGCCTCAATGCCGACACCGCAACAGGACTCCAAGCTGACATCCCTGAAGCGTCCTTTCGTGTTCAATGGTCGCCCGGAAGACATCTACATCCTCCCCAACAACCTTAATCCCCTCTACAACTACAACGAGCAGAGTTACTATTGAGACCACCAAGTGTGGTGGCAACTGAAAGTATTATCGATTGCATTTAAATGAACAACTAATTAATTAGTTAGTTAAGCTAATTTAAGGTGAAAAAGTGCTTAAGTCTCTAAAGACAACTCACCATATGCTAAGTTGTCTCTGCTGTTAGTTTTAACAGCTGTTAAAGTAGTTAACAGAAAACTGATGTGGACGAAAAGCTTAACGCTTCGATCTTTGAAGCCTCACAAAAATAAGAAAATAAAATAAATTAAAAAAATATATAAAATAAGAGTTTATACTTAAAGCTTATAAAAATTACTTAATATTTTATTTAATTTTTTTTTTTTTTACTATAAACTAAGCGTTGGACCAACAACGGGAAAACTGTAAATAAGAAGCAAGCCGCGTGTTGTTCGCAGGTGGATTAAATAATATTTAAGAGCTAAACATTAATTTTTAAGAAACTTACAGAATCTAAATACAAATAAAAATACTTTTTAATTTAATCCCCAATAGCAGCAATTTTTTTCTTCATTTGCTCTATGTATTTGGCATCTCCGAGATATTGGACGCCTCCATACAGATGTCCGGTTTTCATATTAAACTCATAGACAAGTGGCACACTGTTGGGAATATTCACATGTGCGATCTGTTCTTCGGTGAGTCCTGTTGGAATGAGATACATATATATTTATCAATTTTACATATATCATTTGTCAGTTTACGGTACTCACCTTCTATATGCTTTACCAAGGCTCGTGCAACGGTCCCATGGACGACCATTAACACATGTACACCTTGAAGGACCTCCTCTTTGATCTCCTCCCATGCAGGCATCACTCGATTCACGCACATTTTCATAGATTCGGTTAATGGAAACCTATCGACTGGCACATCCTTAAAAGCTGGATTATTGCTGATCTCATAAAAATAACAGTTATCCGGCTCTATGGCCGGAGGTAGTCCGTTGTAGTTTCTTCGCCAATTTTGAACCTGTTGTACGCCATGCAAATTGGCCATCTTACGTTTATTTTTACCAGTCAAATCGCCGTAGTGTCGCTCGTTTAGTCGCCAGTCCAATGTCACGGGCACATATGCAAGTTTCATTTCACTAAGGATCAAGTCGGCGCTCTGCTTGGAGCGGGAAAGCGCCGAACAATAAACCTTGTCGATCTTCAGATTTGCTTCCAGCAAGTTTTTAGCTGCAATGTCTCGGGCTTGATCCATGCCTATTGAAGAAGAAGCTTGAGTCAGTATACTGTGTATATTAATTATGTTATTATTTAGAGCTTACCACCCTGACTAAGTGGGGCATCGTGCCAGCCACAGAAAAGGTTCAACAAATTGAATTCGCTCTCTCCGTGCCGCAAAATTACTAAGCGATTCTTTTTACCCATGATGCTAAAACTTTAATGGAAAAACAGGTCTGATTATAAGTCTGATTTATGATATGCACATACGAGCGCAAATTGTTGTACGTTTGTGCCTGACTGTGTTTATTTGCGCTCATGCGTGTGTGTTGTGTGTAGTTGGTTGCTTTTCAATGAAATATTTCATTGTATTGGTTTCATATCTTATTTTTCCGCCTTATTCGTTCTCGGACGTTTTACAAATAAGCTTAAAGAATTTTCTGCCGATCCCCGAAGCCCAACGTCCGAGGCTCGACTTGATACCTCGTTGGAACGTGCATACCGCAAATATTTGAGGCTAACGTATCCGAAGCTCGCGCACAAAAACACAAATATAATTTAGGAAAAAAGAAGAGGCAGAAGAAAAAAACAAAATATGATCAAGTAAAATTTAAAAAGCTCGTATACATATGACCAAGCCGAAGAGAACAAAACAAAACGAAATACTATTGTATCCGAGTATCGGCTGTCTAGACACGCAGAGCACGAGCATTGGCTTCGCTTTGTTCGGATTTCCGTTTTTGTGTTTTGCTCGTCACATTCGTCGCAGTCGCTGAGGTATCAAATTTTTGTTTGTTATTTCGCGCTTCCTACTCCCTTGAGCTTAGTACGTTTTGTTGTGGTTGCTGCCGTTGTCGCCGCGCCCGTCGACGTTGCTGTCGCTGCCACTGCCACTGCCATTCTCTGTTTTTCTATTGCTGTCTCACTCACTGCTGCTAGCATTGCATGCCATACTATTATTGGCACAGTTTTTTTGCGTTCTTTTGTTATGTTTTGTCGAATGTTACTACGTTTTATTCTTTTATGATTTTAAAAACACTGAACACACGGACCCACGTCGCCACACTCCGTACCTTGCGCCACTCAAACCAACATCTTTAACTGTACTCACTCATCGTGCTGTCGCTGCTCCCCGTGTTCGCGCATTTTTTTATTTTAATTTATAATATGATTTATATTTTGATAAACTAATTTGTTTGCTATTGCGCGTCACTTTATCGTGTTTGGGTTTATTGGTTTGTTTATTTGTGTTTCTGTTTTTTATATTATATTATTTTTTACGTTACACTGTATTTTGCAAACGCTTCAACATATCGTGCTTATTCCAGCGTTTTTACTCCAACGTCCAACGTTTAACGTGTGCGATTCACGATGCGCTTTACTTATTTATCACCTCTGCCAACGGCAAATGTGCTTGAGTTCTCATTGGCTGCCGTACACAACTGCGCAAAATTGTATTGGCAAGGTGCTTACTTTTGCTGGGCGTCGCAGTCGCGGTCGACGTCGAAGTTCGTAGATAAACAGCTGATGCTGAGCCGGTTAAAAATTGTTTTGTTTCCGCACACGTTTTAAAGAATCGAAAAAATCAATAAAGCACCAAAAGTATAAAAGTTTTACCAATAAATTCAATTGAATTGAACAAATTTAAATTTACAAAAATTCAGCAAGTTAATAACGGAATTTTGATTTTGATTGTATTTGGAGGTTTTTAAAAATATATTGTTATTTGTTGCAAGTTTTAAAATGTGTTGTTATTGAGCTACAAAATTTAATTACTTTTTGGAATAAACTCAAAGGTGACTAGGAAAACGATTTGGATATAAGTAGAGCAATTGTTTAATTTTGAAACTCTGCCTGCTCGAAGTTATATCATAGATCTTGTCACCGAAACGTTGCTTGCTCTTTTCCAAGAGTTGGAGTCGTAGCTTCAGTAGCATCTTCAGTATAAAGGTCTTTGCCAGCGCTGAGCGTGGCTCAGTCTGCAGATGAACTTGGTTAAGCCCCAGGTCTTCGGAGCGCGTACCGAATTGAAGCTGAAAATAAAGAAACAAAGATATATTCATATACGATTTTTGAGCCACATGTGGGCGTGGCTGTAGTGCGTGTCTTGAAATGCATTTTCCGGCAATTCGTGAATTTTATCAGCGTTTTCTTTTCCTCCTGCCGTTCTCCGCAAGTGGGTACAATCATAACCATTGACAGACATCAACAAACCAACCAAGTGTATCTAATAAATATCATTAACTGCCTGTCACGATTCTTGATATGACAACTCAATGTATGCACCAACTTATATAACAGACGCACAGCAAACCTAACGATCTTTGCCATTGCGAAACCATGAAGCAGCCCCACTTTTCGAGTGACTTAATAATCCATCTCTAATCTCAGCTCTCACATCTGCCGCCGCACAGCGCACGCACCACCTAATGGATAACAAACAATCCCAGAGTCATGTAAATAGAAACAATTAAAACTTTGCGCTCAACTGCCCAGCGAATGGCTAATATGGAAGATGGGACAGTAAATTTTACAGTGGGTTACATAAGTAGCTGAAAATAGGATAATAAAGTTCAATCTTTACTTGTATAACGTGGACCAAGAAGTCTAATCCATTTCGAATAAATTATTCATGAACTTTATTAAACTTATTTACTTCTAGACACATCGCCGGACGTCGACGAACGTCGCTTCAGCTATGACGCACCCAAAAAGTGGCAGCACATATACCCAGCTTGTGCCGGAGATGAGCAGTCACCCATAGCCATCAGTGAGCAGAAGGTGATATCCATTCCAATGCCGGCCTTACACTTTGGCCTGTACGACGTGCCCTTCGATGAGCCGCTAATCCTGAGCAATAATGGACACACAGGCAGGTTAAAAGCTCCTTAGTATCTGTATCCATTTATTATATACGATTCCATGACCGCATCCCATTGCAGTTGAGTTCACTATCCCGCCAACTGTCTTTGGACAGCGACCGTACTTGACGGGCGGACTGTTAGAGGACTTCTATGAAGCCATAGCTGTGCATTTCCATTGGGGCTCCTCCCAACGCAAGGGCTCGGAGCATGCGCTTAATGGTCGACGCTACGACCTGGAAATGCACATCGTACATCGCAGCACAAAGTATGAGAGCAACACCGAAGCAATAAACCATAAGGATGGCTTTGCCGTAATGGCGGTACTTTTTAAGGTGGTGCGCGTAAGTGGAAGCCACCATATGATATGATCGAGGTAGCCCGATCTCAGAGCACATTTAATTGCCTTGCAGACAAATTATCAATATTACCAGACCGGTGTAAATGAGATCTTTGACTTCCTGGAGGAGGTGTGCGTGTTCAACAGCAGCTATACGGTCCCAGTGCTACTCACCCTTGGATCGCTGCTTGGCTCTTTGGACAGGGATAACTTCTATGTGTACAAAGGATCATTGACCACACCGCCATGTTCCCAGGCGGTAATATGGCATGTGTTTGCCGAGGTGCTGCCCATTTCACATCTACAGTTGGCCAAGTTCTGGCACCTGCGGGACCGTCGACGACGACCGCTGGTCAACAATTTTCGACCACTGCAGTCGTCGGAGGCACGGCAAGTCTTTCATCGCCGTCCGCTAGTGGAATACGTGTAGTACTAAAGAAGACGGACAGATATTAATTTGTTACTAATTGAAATTTCTTTACTTGAAATAATATATAAATTTGTATTTTCACAAACTGCCTTAAACAGACTTTCGAATAAGACGGGAACTTTTAATTCTGGTGTTACTTGTGGCCCCTCCGTGCGCAGTGGGCCAAAAGTGTGGCGAACATTCCGAAACGAAACGCCAACACTGAGGAGCGCATTATTGGCAATTTACCCATCGGCTTCGCCCGCATCAGTGGGGTGGTGACTCTCATCAGTCTGGTTGGTTGACACATCATCATTGAACGCGACTCTCGACATGACTCCATACTCTTACACAACAGATTCGACAGTAAATAACGTGAGTTGGTGTGATACTCGCGTTCGCGTACATCGAATGGAGGACGCGGTGTACGGACACGGGGGTTTAGTGGTGGATAATACTTTGGATCGAATATAATCGTCTTACGCGGTTCCATTTCAACTTCGGCAGGAGCTTCCCTTCGGGGTAGTGGGTACTCCTTGAGTATTTTAATATTGCTTAGAAATGGATTCTGCCCACTGTAGACTACCTCTTCCTCAGCTTTAGGCTGTTGCCTTGGAAGCGTTTTCAGTATTTGATTTAACTTCTTGGTCAATCTTCTGATTCTCTCGTCCCTGTCAAGATGTTCGTCCCCCTCTAATTTGCTTAGAACATATTTTTTGTACTGCTCCTGCGTACGTTGCATGTCCGCATCGTAATCGATGCGTTTTTCTGCTCGTGTCTCCAATGAGCGAGGAGTTGGTTTGGTTTTTTTTTTATGTGATATTTTGGGTTTTTTTGATTTTTTCTTACTGTATGGTTTTTGATAGTTTTCTTCCTTTAGCTTTTGCTCGACTTTCATTGGAATTTGCCTTTTCACAAATTTTTTAATCGCTGATTTGAGAGCGCGAGTGGATATTGTGGGACTCGGGGGGTCTTCCTCCAAGTGGCGGGCTCGACGGTCTGACCCCAAACCACCTTGGTCATTGGTGAAAAATTCATAAAGCCTTCGATATTTGGACTTTTCTTTGGTATCAACTTCATCGTCTCTGCTCTGTCTCCTTGGTTTGCGAGATTTCTTTGGCGGTTCGCTAGATGTGTGTCTACGCTTTTTGGGTGCAGGCAATCTTTCTTTAGCTGCATTGTATAATTCCATAATCTGTGATTTCGAAGGATTTCTCGTGTACTCTTCAGGGATTTGTTCCTCTTTCCTTGTCGATTTTAATCTCTCAGCTTTATTGTACCGCATTGGTCTTTCGGTTGATGCTTCCCTGTTATCATCATGTGCAACTTCAAGTTCCGGAACCTCGGGTACTTTTTTTCTGTGCCGCTCAGAGGTTTTAAATTCCGGAACCTCGGGTACTTCTTTTCTGTGCCGCTCAGAGGCTTCAGGCTGCCTAGCCCAATAATCCCTTGATTCAAGCTCAGCCTCGTTTTCAAGCTTTTTTGACTTTCTCCGCAGTTTTCTGGAATCCTTTAAATTCCTTCTCTCTCGCCCTGCCTTGTACTCATCAAATATTCTTTGATCCAGATATCCCGAATCTATAAATTTAGCCACCATTTCCTCGGTAATCCCTTCATTTATTAGGGCGTTCCACTCGTCCTCAGACTTCAAAGTTCTTGACTTACGCAATGGTTTCCTATCTTCATAACGAGGATCGAGAGAATCATATTTATCATCTTCATACCCTGAATCTCTCCTTTCGCGCGATGCTCGCTCATGCACTTTAGATATTTTTTGATCCTTGGAACGAGAAACTAATGATTTTTCCGCGATTTCATCAGGAATCTCTTCTTTCTGTACATAATCCCATGCGTCGTATGACTCGGAAGCTCTTGGCCTAGGTGCTCGTTGCCCTTTCATTTTATATTCCTCGTCATCCCTAAAACGGGAATCATTTTCAACATCCTTATACCTTAAATCTCTCTTTTCACGCAATGGTCTTTCATGTTCTCTGGATACTTCATGATCCTTGGAACGAGACTCTACTGATTTATCCGCAGCTTCATTAGGAATCTCTCCTCTCTGTATATAATCTCTTCCGTCAAAAGATTCTGAAGCACTTGGCCAAGGTGCCTCACTCACTTTATATGTCTCGTGATCCTTTAAATTAGATGATTTGGTGTAAGGATATTCGAAACTGTCTGTGTGGGTCGGTGATTTTTCCACAGTTTCCGTTTTGTACTTCGAGATTTTCCTATCAGGCGATAGATCCCTACGATTTTCGAATGCATCCTTCGATTTAGGCGGTTCGTCCTTCTGACTATAATCATCTATTATATGTATATCATCGATTGGAGGATTCTGCGTTTGCCTGGATAGCCTCTTCTTAGATCCGGACTTGTAGCTCGGAAACTTCAATCTAAATGATGCTTCCTGTCGCTTTTCAAACTCGGCTTCCAAGTTGCGCCGTTTAGACTCAGACATTTGCTTCTTTTGCATCTCTTCATCCTTCGATCGCTGATGAACCGATGACTCGATCTTAGTTCTACTTGGAATCTCTCTTGGCATCGATGGTCTCATGGGAGCCTCATTCTTATATTTGGAAATTGTTCTTTTAGGTGACGCTTCACGGTGCTTTTCCGATTCAACTTCTATGTCTGTGGCTCTTGAATTGTGGCGTTCTTCTTTCTGGACGGAAGACTCACTTTGCTGCCTTGGCTTAAAGCTGAGTCTTATGAACTTATCCTCATTTGGATTCTTTGTTTGCATCGATGATTCCCTTTGATCCTTTTGCACGTTGTATTCATTTTGATCATTTCGCTTAACATAATTTGCTTCGGGTTTGGCTTCATGTGGAATCTCCCGACTTTTATGTGTAGCTTTTTTTCGCTCTTCGTTTTTTAGGAAATCTTCCACTAGAACTTTATAATATTTATGAGGTTTCAGTGGTGGCTTCGCGAGTTCAGTCCTTGACTGTGAGCGATGGGGAGCGTTGGGCGGAGCCGCTTGGTGTACCCGATTCGCCTGTTTGTCCATTGGTCTTGGTGGTGGCGGACCCTTGCCCTTAGTATACACTTGTTGGTCAATCGATTCTGATTCTGGTTTGGCATTTTGCCTCTCAGAGTGGACGTTTGGTTTTCGAGGCGATTCTCTGTGCATATCGGATGTTTGACGTTCCTTTGTTTCTGCCACAGAAGATCGTTTCAGAGTTTCTTCAGTTTTCTGACCTTCAGTTACACCAAACATTTCGTTAATGGAAAGCAGTTTTTTTTTTAGTTTTTTAACAGGATTTTTTTTTGGCATTTGTTCAGGCTCCTGGGGATCAACTAAACGTTCCGATTTCTTGACACTTGGCCATACTCGCGGATGGTTTGTCATAGTCTGCTCACATTTCAAACATTGGTTTGTGGGTTTTTTGTATCCATAAAATGGTTTTTCACTCGATTGACTTGGTTCGGCAGGAGGTTTAGTTGTCACCTTTTCATTCGATTGACTTGGTCTGGCAGGAGGTTTATTAGTCATCCTTGTATTCGATTGACTTCGTTCGGCAGGAGGTTTATTAGTCATCCTTGTATTCGATTGACTTCGTTCGGCAGGAGGTTTATTAGTCATCCTTGTATTCGATTGACTTCGTTCGGCAGGAGGTTTATTAGTCATCCTTGTATTCGATTGACTTCGTTCGGCAGGAGGTTTATTAGTCATCCTTGTATTCGATTGACTTCGTTCGGCAGGAGGTTTAGTTGCCGCCTTTACATTCGATTGACTTGGCTCGGCCGGAGGTTTAGGTACCATCTTTACATTTGATTGACTTGGTTCGGCAGGAGGTTTTGCCATCTTTACATTCGATTGACTTGGTTCGACAGGAGGTTTACTTGCCGCCTTCACATTCGATTGACTTGGTTCGGCAGGAGGTTTAGTTGCCAGCCTTACATTCGATTGACTTGGCTCGGCAGGAGGTTTAGATGCCGACCTTGCCTTGTCATGTACTTGTTCATTCACCCAATTCCATTCAGGATATTCCTTGTTCGCTTTTTTCAGTTCTTCAACATATTCATCGCTTAATTTTTGAACACTTCCTTTATTTTTATTGTAATCGGAAGGTGGTTTATAATTATTGAGAAATTCCTCATCTTCTGGTGCAGACAATAATCGGCTTGTGGGCTGTGCCTTGGGTGCCAGCGGTTGCTTAGTATTAAGTCCAATATCATGAGCTATATTTATGGATGAAGGGGACCCAACATTAATCGATTTTACTATGGGGTTAGGGGCGTTTTGAATGGGTTTTATAATTTGCATTGTCTCAGTCTTTGCTGGGCCACGATTGTTGGCTCTTAAGGCAACGGCCGGGCTAAGATGTTCTTTATCTAATAGGGCATTAGCTTCTTTGAATAACTCCTCATTTTTGGCGTTAATTTCGTCCTTCAACAAGGAGAGCTTCCTATAATAAGGATTGGCCAATTTGACTTGCTCCATTGCTGCTTTTTTTTCGTTGGATTGATTTACGTTGTTTGCTTCTTCTGGGAAATTGTGAAAGTCTTTATTCTGTTCGCTGCAGGGCTCTTCCTCCTTTTTGAGATCCAAAAAATGACCCATCATTTTTTGCTTGTCTTTTACAGCAGTGCGTGGCGTAGAAGCATCTTCATTTTCATTTAAAAATTGTTCTTGTATTCTTTTCACTTCTTCATTCGCGTGATGAACAAAAGCAAAACTATCGTTTTCCAATTCAATTTCCGCGTCCTGATTGGCACCCAACTTTTCACATGGATAACCCATCTTTGGATTGACATTGGATTGACCATCATTTGTGTCATGTGTACAAACGTCCAATTGATCTTTGATATCACTTTTGGTATTTTTAATACCGTTTTTTAAATCATCCATTAGGAATTTCTTAGTTTCCTTTAATAGTTCGTTTAGGTAGGCTTCCTTAAGTTTATTCACCGGCTCCTTGAAACTATTTTCCATTAAATCTCGTTCTATAGGATTCATTTCCGTTTCTTGAAGGATTTGTGCAATGTTCACATTATTTGGCTCGCTCTCAAGCAGACGTTTTTCAAATGAGGATATCTCATTAAAGAGTCGGTGTGCATGAAGCCTAGTGTTATCCTGGTCCGCTTGTGATTCCTCCATCTGGGATGTATTATTTGGTTCAGTTTCGGTTAATTTTGCTGTCCCTCTTATAGCTTCCTCCAATACTGCTGCTTGGCTACTATTTGGCTCACCGGTCTCTACGGTTTTGTGGTCTTTAAACAACTCATTTGGACTTTGGGCATCCAGTCTTGAATCCTGACTCTTAACCCTTACTCTAAGTGTTTTAAAATTGTCATTTAAGGGTCTTACATGAGTTTCTATTAAAGTGGTTAGACCTCCCAGGTTGTTTTGATTAGATACATTTTCATCCGGTTGAGGGCTTAGGATAAAACTTTTTAGTTTTTCAAGATCCCCAATATGTCCATAAAGATTTTCACTGGTCTGTCGATATGACTTCAATGTGGGGGATGGCATATCCGTATAACAGTGATCCGTTTTATTTACTTTCTGTGTTGTTTTGTTTTGACCTTCGAGCTCATAAGAAATGTTGGTATTTTCAATTGGCGCTGTGCTTGCAGCTGGCGGGATTGCGTTGGTAATCGAATGCTGAGAGATCGGTTCCGAGAAAGTTTTTGGGGTCTTATTCTGTCTATTCTTCCAAAAGTTTTCCAGGTAGTCTTTCTGAGTGTCTGACTGTTTATCTGCTGCTGCAAACGCATTCATATTATTTATATGCTCCTTCGGCAGCTCCTGTTGGTCACTGTTTTTATTCGAAAAGTATTGCTTGAATGGCTGCCAGTATTCCTGATTATATTCCGCCCTTGCTTGATGGATGTTTGAGTTGGCGTCATGCACTGTGTTTACCTCATATTGAGGAGTACTTTGGTTACTCGCCGAATCGAAGACCTTCTCTTCCCCGGCGACAATTGAGTAGCTTCTAAAGAACAAAAAAAAAATATTAGAATTTATTCTGATATTTTAGTAGCTTAAATAATTTAGGTCTAACTTTAAATCTGGATGGCTTCGTAGGGTTTCTATTATAGCACTGGGCGAAACCCTTTTCTGGCATATTTCGTGTATGACCGTAAACAATGGATACCTATAAAAAGAAAATATTTTATATACTAAGTTAAGAATCTAATAATTTTCCAAATGAATCGCTCACTCATCTGTCAAATTGAACTTCTTCAAATAGGAGTTAATACTCGCAGCCACCACAGGTCCAAGCAACTTTTTACCATTCATAAGATTCGATTCTATTTCTTCAATAGTTTTTCCAGTGTTAACAAGGGCTCTTGCAAGTGTGGCATTTTTATCACCTGCAAAAATGATGAAGAACAGAAATGAAACGTTGAAAGTACTCCGGCATAGTTCATACTAACAATAAGAGGAGGCCACCGAGGTAGTAACTCCACAACTTTCCAGGAACGTGGATAACTTGGTTGATTGATTAAAGCTTTTGATAAACCTCATCATTTCTTTGGTGCACAGATGAAGAGAGGTAATGCGGGCATTTTCGCCCATCCGCAAACCATCTATAAATCCAGCGCAAAGTGCAACTAGGTCCTTCAGTGTATGACATAGTTCCACACCAACAATATCATCGATGGTTAGAATCTTGCAGTTTTTAGTTTCGAAAAGGGATGTCAATTCGCTGGCATGTTCCTTGTTATTGCAACCAATCGTTATTTCGCACAGTTTGCCCTGTGCCATTTCCATGGCAAAGTTGGCATTCAGAATGGTATAGCATGGAATGTTTAAGCTTTTGCTGATTCTATGCGAATAGAGATCTATTTCGCCTTCCTTTATCTGATCCAAACCCTTTATCAGTGAAACTGCATAAGCTGTTGGCTTTATCCTACCCGTCAATATATTGCAGTATGATTTAACAAATGTGTGGGGCGTCGCAAATATTATAATATCTGCATCTTGGACAGATTGAATTAAATCATTGTATGCCACCTGAGAGCAATGAATTTATGACAATCGCATCTAAATACATGTAATTTTATGAAAGCTTACCAAATTATTGGATAGTTTAATACCTGGCAGATACTTGATATTTTCATGCCGTTTATTTATTACATCCGAGAGGCTATTGCTCCTCACAAACTCGTCATACACATAAATGTGGACCGTATTTTCTACATTTTGATCTCTCACATTTTTGCACACTGCAGTGGACAATGCGGAGCCCCTGAAAAAAGCCACAGAATATATTCTTATTTTATATTTCTTTAATAATATATATATTTATAAAAATATATATAAGGTTAAAACCTACCAGTCCTCCGCACCAATAATACAAACTTTTGGTTTCCTCGGCATTTATGAAAAATAAATTTTTTAATTTATATTTATTAAAATAATTGTGCCAAAAGAGACCGCAAGCAACAAAAAAAATACTTTAATTTTTAGTTTATATAAAACATTAAATTTTGAAATCTGGTTCTAAATATTTTGACCCTATTTGTGAAAACGTACAGTTATTATAAACTGACATTTACATTGTTACTTAGGTTATGAGTATTCCTGAAACTCGTAGACAATTCCGGCTGTAAGATCAACAATTGGTTCATTTTTAACTCGTTTGCTTATTGTTACCAATTGTTGCTTTTGTTTTTTCTGTTGTGCTTCCTCTTCTGTGATCGCCCGCAGTTCGAATTCCGTAATAATTTGGGATATGCGGCTCTTGGCCTCTGCTGCCAATTTTGGCGGTAGACTCTTAATGCTGATGCAGGCGCTTTCAAAAAACAAATCATAGCTTTCACGTTGAAGAATTTGACTTCCTGTTCCCTTTGCGGGACAGTCTTTCTTAACTTTTGAATGTGTTTTTACATTTGTTTTCTCAAGCTTTTCAAAATAAGCTCCTAAAAGAGCACGATCTCGTGCCACACTTTGTAATAAATCATCCCGACTGAGCAGAGTTTTTGCCTTTAAACTCTGTCGTTTAATAGACATGGCTGAAGCAGCGATTGTCTGATATTTCTAAAAGC
Source organism: Zaprionus lineosus (assembly GCA_035044505.1). Classification (NCBI taxonomy): domain Eukaryota; kingdom Metazoa; phylum Arthropoda; class Insecta; order Diptera; family Drosophilidae; genus Zaprionus; species Zaprionus lineosus. The sequence continues at coordinate 327,512 of JAWNNX010000142.1, forward strand.
TGAAAGTACATTTTATGTTAATTATATATTATTAAAGTCTTTAGCTTCCCCGTTTACCTCAACAGTTCATATAATTACTAAGAATTACCATGCAATCGGTAAAATAAACGTTTTGTTTTCTGCAGTTTCAGTTGCACTATAAACAAGAACTGTACTAAGCATCTGATTGAACAGGGAAGCCATATGATTTGAGTTAACATTTCATATAACTGTTATTAACAGTGTGCAGTTCATTTTGTAAATGAAATGAATCTTTAAAATTAATTAATAAATATGTATTTAGTAAAGCAAAGTTTGTTAAAAAATGCAATAGCCGTCAAAAGATGAAATTATTGTTATTTTATTCTTATTCAAACAATTATGTAGATTGTATATATTATTTTAAATTTATATTTTCTAACGTATAACATAATGCATATCATTTTTAAATTGCCGCCTATTTAGCATTACAGAATAGATTTTACTAAACTGTTATCTAAGATATGAAAATACTAGTTTAAATAAAAGGCAATGTCTTATTTACAATTGTTTGTTTGTTATGTTGATCCAATTTTTTAAATATATTTACAAAGTCTTAAATATTTATCCTAAATATTTTCATAGTAAAAAACACATAAAATTGTATTGCTGCTCCGGTTAATTTTTGTAGCCCAGGGAACCAAAATTGAAATAGTCAAAATGTTTGGTCCCATTAATCCCCGTGTTGCTTATGATGTCATTGGAACCTCAATACTAATACCATCAACATTAGCACCATCCTCTTTCAGAGCTCTTAACTCCAGCTCACATATCAGCTGTGACACACGCATCTTGGCCTCTGCTACAAGTTTAGGTGAAAGTGCCTTTACACTAGAGCTCACACTATCAAAGAAGAGGTCTACATGATTTTTCTCCCTAGGTAGTCCATTCGGTAGTTGAATACCAATCAGTTCTCGAAAAGATTCCATTAGCTCATTTTTATCTTGTTGCACTTGCATTAGTAGTTTTAGGCCCTCCTTATTTGTGTTTCGTTTGGATGTTGAGCTGCTAGCGATTGAATTTGTCTTCAAAGAAATTTTTGAAGGCGTTACTGCAGGTTGTGCTTCCTGCGTGGTTTCTATAGGTACTTCCAATTGTGATCCAATTACATCAAATTTGTGTGAGCTAAATACAAATTTGATTAGATATCACAAAAAAGTTAGTAAACAATACGTACCTTTCATTTAGTACACCATCGTTACTTGATATTGCGTTTGCTAGCTCTTCTAAATTGTTACTACACTGTTCGACCGGTTCTTGTTTCATCGTATTTATCTTCTCCTTACGTTGATGATAATATTTCCTACGCTCCTTACGTACGGTTAGTTCTTTGCGCACGGCCACTTCTCCTTTGGTAATTAGCGACTCCAAGTTCCGTTTGTGTTTCGTTGTTCGTTCATGTCGATTTAAGTGACAACGGTTGCAATCTAGCCGACATTGACACGCACGGCAAAACGGTTTGTCGGGATCTTCGGGAGAACGACATAGCCAGGGATCAAAGAGATTTAACCATTTCTCGCAGAATTTTTGACTGTATCTCTGTTTTCCATTTACAGCAATGCCAGTAGATTTTACATTTATCTTTGCGTCTTTCCTAAACATCATATTTTAAATATTTGGAAAGAATAATCTCACATCCAGTCTTACCAGTCGGAATCCGACGTATTTTCAGAAAAACTCATGTTAATATGAAAACCAACAATTTGTGTTTTATTATTATTTGACGATAATCGATAAGTGCACTTTTAAGTGATTGCGATATATCGGCTGCCGTGCTTATGTACTTTACAACAATCGATAAGCATATATTTAATTTAAACAGAAGCGTTTGTTAAAATTATTTTTACAAATGGTTTTCTTTATTAATGAAGATTCACTAAGTGCATAGATTTATTTTCGCTGTAAAAATAAACCAAATCACTTTAAATGCTGTTTACAGTATTCCCAAATAAACAGTGATCCTGTCACGTGCACATTCAAGGAGCGAACCACACCAAACTGTGGAATTTCAACTGCAAAATCTAATAATGCAATTAAGTCCATTGGAATTCCGTGTTTTTCGTGACTACAATTATAAAAAGTAATTTTTGTTTGGAATTTAAAATAACGAAGAGTATTACTTACCCAAGAAGCAAAACACATTTTTCTGGAAATTTAAAATCAACAAAACTCACGCTGTGCGCCGTTTGTTCAGCACCAACAATTTTGTATCCCATGGATTGCTTCATAATTAAGAATTCAACTAGTGCAGTGGTTTTTACTTCCTCAATATTGAGTGTCTTTTCAGCAGTCATACTTAAGGAAAATAGTTTAGAAATATTTTAAATAACAAAACCTAAAATTTACTTACCTTAAATGCGTAAAATCACTGCTGGTGGAAAATGTTTTTGAGGCTAAAATTAAGGTTTTTGCACCCAATACCTCACAGGTGCGTGCTAATCCTCCGAGATTGGGTAATTTGTCTATGAGCGAGGCAACTACAATCAACTCACGTTTTTTTAGATGTTGTGGGTTTACGTTAAAGTCATTATCGCAGAAAATATCGTTTACAGGATTCATTTTCCTTTGGACATTTAAGCTTTCAGCTGGCTCCTCAACCGGCGTTGAATCTGATAATGAAGGTTTCTTTTTTATAAAAAATTCGCGTGCGGCTTCAAGCGTAGATGAAATTTGCGTGTTCTCCGGCTTTTCAAATTCTTCATACGGGGCATTAGTCATGTACAAGATCAAATTGGCACAATTATCGTCATTTAACAAATTTGCCAGCATAAGACGCGATTCATTTTCAAATTGATTTAGTTTGTCACCCAAGGTCTTCTCAATTCCTGTCCTTAAGGCTTCAACAAGGGGAATAACAATGCTAAAATATAAATACATGAATTAATTATAAACAAATTTTGGTTATGTCTTTGAATTACCTTTCGTTCGTGCATCTCAAAGCAATTCTTTGTATAACCAACTGAGCAAGAACACGAACTTGGTAATGGGCTCCCATTGTATGTGGTATAAGCCAGTTAATTATTTTCTCCAGCTGCTTGACTTCTAGGCGTTTCCATTCCCGCATCAAGTAAATATTAACAACGGAAATAAGCGACACTTGTTGACTTGGCTTCAAGTTGTCTAGAGTCTCCGTGCGTTGCAGTAACAAATCAAAACTTGGTAACAAAAAGCCAACAAGATATTCGTACATATAACTGATATTGAGCTGATCATTTGGTGTCAGCAATGCCTCCCATAGCTTATCATTCCAGTTGATTTGGTGCTTTAATGATAATAATGCTCTACACACACGTATTTTGGTTCTATGCTCCTTGCAGTTTTCAAAATATCGAGGTTTTTTAATGCTCAAATCCTTGTTAATCTTTCCTAATATTGCACATAATTTGTTTACTTCCTCATTTGGAAGGTTCTTCACATAGAGAATATATTGATTTCTAATCTCTGTACTGTTGCATTCACTAGTAGCTCTGTAGATGTAGGCTTCTTCAATACTGCAAATATTTGATATATTATAAATAGTTTCATATGCAAAGACACAAATGAAATAATTACCGGGCATCCCCTGTACTGATGTCGCCATCAACTATTCCCTGGATAACCATATCCACAGGAATTTCTATTGCATTGTCCATGGCTGACCGAATCACCTCAACCAAAACATTTTGATTTCCAAGCATGTCCTCCACAAGCTTTTCACGCTCCGCATTACTTAGAGATTGAACGGCGTAGCTTATTATATTTTGCACACTGAGAAGTTAAATAAATTATGTTAAATTAAATTGTTATAAATTAATTATTGGTTTACTTACGACTCATGATTATGATGTTTCGTTGCTATTAATGTTGCAAGCACATTGTCATTGTCTTCGATTTTTACTTTAGAAGTACTCAGAAGTCGAACTAAGTGATAAAATGTTTCAGTTGAGCCTCTCTCCAAAAGATCTAGTGCTTTCAAATTAAACTTTTCCATTTGATCCCAAGTATTAAGATTTGTTTTAATAAACCAATCCAGACTTTGTTTTAGTATAAAAGATTTCTCCTCTTTGCCGTGGCAGTCAAGGCTTTGTATCAGATGCTGCTGAATGTCAGAGACACTAACACCTGTCTGTAACTTTTCAAAGTTAACGCCATAGTGAGTCTTATAGAAGTCAATGCATAAGTCCTTTGTTCTTGATTCTACAGAATCTAAATAAAACAGTGGAAATAAGCGCCACCATCCATGTCGTTCTGTTGGCAGTTTTTTCAGCTGTACAACAAGTTCGTGTATTAAAGTGCACACCTGAACGCGGGAGGAACGACGTGTGACTATATCGTAACAAGATTTATTCAAATAAACAATATCCTTGCTTATATCCTTACAATTCGTAAGCTTTGTTTTTAACTGATTCAGTGATTGCCCACCGTTACCTATGCTACCGAGCATCTCAATGAGTATCAAGTAATCGCCCAAATCATAATTGTCGATGGTGGTCTAAAAACGGAAGAAAGTAGTATTCATTAGGAACGTGGAGACATAAACAAACTCAGAACATACTTCAAAAATCCTGAAAACATTGTCAACAGCAATTTTTCGCAGTTTTGGGTTCCTTAAGGATCGAACCCGTGAGCACAGATTTAAGAGAATACATTTGTTTGTGAATTTTTCTTTCTCCGGTTCCATTTGATCAAGCCAAAGTACTAATGGAAGAGAATGCCATGGTACCACGACCATGGCATCCAAGAGCTCATGCAGAGAGCTCTGTTCCAAGAAGGACTTAAATTTAAATGTTTGTAGGAATAAACTATCTTCACTGTACAGCTGAGTTCTGTTGGTTCCGGCAAGAAAGTCGGACAACAAATTTAAGCTACAAAATGTTTTAAACGGAATCCGCTCCAGAAAGTATGTTAGTGTCCATCGTAGTACAAGTATGTTATTATCAAGTAGTAAACGTGTGTATAGAATGCGCAGCCACTCAAGCCATTCATCACCGTCGCAGCTTGTACCAGTTTGAGGCATTAGAGTCTTTAGAGTGGGCAGTATCAAGTGTGACTGCTGCTCCTCTAAGCTCTCCATTATGCTAACATAAGCGATCCAGTTTTGTTCTGTGCATTTGAGAGTTTCAAAGAATTGAATTTCGAGTTTCCTTTCGCCTTTAGGGTCTTGCTTTTCCAACTGCAGGATGACTAGAAACTTTCTCATAAGGAAGTATGCAGATCTCCGAAACTCGCGTACCTCTGATTTAAGAAGGTTTCGTATAACTGTGTGCAGTTCGCTAGAACACACAAACTTTTCTCCCAGGTCACGTGCAAAGACATCAAATAGCTGAACAAGGATTTGAGCGGCATGTGGTTGTTGCTCCGCATTCATACTGAGGGCCCAGAGTTGATTAAGTATAAATTTCCCATCTATACGAGGAAACTTACGGGCATGAAGTTGTATACAAAACAACAAATTAGCCACCAGTTGCCGGTGCATATTTTGGGATCCGGCGATGTCTTCATGTTCAGCTATAATAACTGCAATGAGTTTGTGAAATACCTTCGGTCCAAATTTCACATTATACTTGTTGTTGTTCTGCAATAAATTGTAAATGCACTCCAGTATTCGCTTCAGCGCCAAATCATTTCCCTTGTGTAAATCTATTAGCCCGTATAGCAATTCATCAAGTTCGGCAATTTCACCAAGCAAATTTTGATTTTGAATATATGACTCAACGGTCTGCACAACAGCGTTTGTTGCTGTTGTTGTAACAGCTTTTGTAGACCGTAACGACATCTTCACGTCCAAATTCAAAAGCACAATACACTTAACTCATCAAATCAAAACAAATCAACAAGCACATTTTACTATTTCACAAAACAACTCAATTGATTGCCTATCGATTTTCGATTGATTCGATCAACATTGCTTTTAAAACAGATCTTGTTTTTGAACATCTGGCAGCACCACGAAATGAAATAATTAAATATTTTCTCATCTTGCAATTATGAAATTTCTTAAATATACATATTTCTTTTAAATTGAATTAAAAAATAATTCAAACTTTTTAATTTTTCTTTTATTTGTTGATATTTATCAAATTTTTAAGGTTTCTGCTCGCACATTTCATTACATTATCGCATTTGCTAGTAATCTAAACTGCAGCTGCAATGCCTTTGTTTGGTAATCTTAGATTCTTTTATATTTACACGGGCAAATATGACACCGTCACTAGCTTCAATGGTCTCACCCAGGTCGTGGATGCACCGCTGGTCTTTAATTTTCAAATTTATTTTTATCATTGATCTTTCCTTTCTAATTTCTCCAAACTGTTTGTCAGGAACACCTATTCACAACCAAATGTGATTACAGCTTATCACCAGCTATAACCTTTCAAACAACCCTATCAGCTATGAGCTCTTCAGCTCTCTGCGTGATAGCTTCGTGTTTGATGATCTTTGGTGATTTGTTATAATCAATCAAGGGCCACAATGTCGCAGTTGCATTAATTTTATTTTTCATTCCTTGTAACACTATCACCACGGGTGTGCGAGCACCTGCGTGACTTGAGTGTAGTTCTCTGACCAGTCTACAGCCTAGACACTCTCGATTTCAGTAAGGCATATTCACTCGAGACATCATGCCATAGACGATAAGGTTTGCAACAGCTTACATTTGAAGAGGGTCCAACGGTACAGACGTTCCAACTCAATGGATAAGATAATGGATAAGCGTTTATTTGCAGCTGTGATACTTCCTTCAATTCTTTCTCTTTTCAGATATATATGTAACTCGATGTCTAGATGATTTAGCACATCATTATAACAAATGTGATCGCTGGCTGTAGTTAAATATGCACGTTATGAATGTATTTGTATATTTATTATTACTCTCTTTTACTATGAAGAAATCTAATTAACAATGATAAATTATTTATTTGTATAGTATGTTAACAGCTCCACGCCTGGGAGCTGAACTGTGGCGCTTTGGCAGCGGATCCAGGCGAACATTTGCGATAACCAATTTTGTTTATATATACGGTTTGTGGATTTTAATAAATTAACTTGGTTAATAACAGTAGAGATGACAATACAAAGCGCTTAAAACGCTGGAAGAGTATTGCATCGGTAGATCCAGATATCAGGTCCAAACTTATTCGACGGTGCTATAAAATAAATATAAAATACAAAATGTCAATATCCTTCGTGATTTTCATGTTTACATTAACTATGTACTTACACAATGCGGATGGTGTTGGTGAAGCCGGAGCCCTGCTTCCAGCCTGTAACAACGACAACAGAGTCGCCAGTTTTAATGAAGCCGTTCTTCTTGCCCACCTGCAGACCAAACTGCACACGGACATCGACATCCTTCAGCCAGTCACCAAGAGCAGGCTCTGTAACATGGAACGATAGATAATTAGATTGCTTCTTTTTGTTGTTTTATTTATTATATTTACCCTTGTAGATGAGTGGCACCAGGCCACGGTAGAGATGAGCTTGACGTGCGGTTTGAGCAAAGCGAGTGACAGCAATGATTGGGCAGCGTGGACGATACTTGCTTACAAGGAAGGCAGACTTGCCGCTTGTGGTGATTACCACAATGGCGGCTGCCTTTGCCTTGGTTGCTGCCTCAACAGCGGCAATAGCCGCTGCATGTGGGGCATCCAAAGTGGTGGCAGATGCTCCGCGCACTAAATCATTAAACAGATTCTGCTGCCATAGAGCAGCTTCGGCCTCCTTGCATGTCTTGGCCATGGTCAGCACGCACTCCAATGGATATTCGCCCTTGGCAGTTTCACCAGACAACATAACACAGTCAGCACCATCAAGTACGGCATTGGCCACATCGGAAATTTCAGCGCGTGTGGGGCGTGGCTTCTTCACCATTGATTCCAACATCTGTGTGGCACAAATTACAGGTTTGCCAGCCTTGTTACAACGAGCAATCATGGCCTTTTGTGCCAAAAATACTTTTTCGGCGGGTATCTCAATACCCAAATCACCACGGGCAACCATGATGCCGTCACTGGCTTCAATGATCTCGTCCAGGTTGTGCATGCCCTGCTGGTTTTCAATTTTTGAGATAATCTTAATATTCTTTCCCTTTTCGCCCAAGACTTTACGAATTTCAGTCAAAGCGGCAGCATTACGAATGAAGGATGCAAAGACCATGTCTACTTCCTGTTCAACGCCAAACTGCAAGTCGGATTTATCTTTCTCAGATACGGCAGGCAAGTCAACTGGCACACCTGGCAAGTTAACACCCTTGCGGGAACCTAGGGCACCTCCGTTTTCTACTTCACAGACTACGGTGTCTTTGGAAACTTCACGGACAACCAGGGAAATAAGTCCATCGTCGACAAACACACGGTTTCCGGGTTTCACGACATTGACAATGTTCTCGTAGTCCACAAACACAACCTCGAGGGAGCCCTTTTCAAGGAAGTCCTTGTTGGTAGAGAGCTTGATGGTTTCGCCCTTCTTCAACTCAATTTCAGCAGTACCGCTGCCACCAATCAGACCAGTACGGATCTCAGGCCCCTTGGTATCCAGGGCAATGGCAACGGGATGCTCATATCCCAGCTTTTCTGAGTAATTCTTGACAGCCTGACGCACATTAGCCACGGTTTCTGCGTGATATTCATGAGAGCCGTGGGAGAAGTTCATGCGAGCCACATTCATTCCGGTGGCAATCATCTTCTCAAGCATCTCAACACTGCGCGATGCTGGTCCAATGGTGCACACGATACCAGAGAGACGCACATGTGGCACAGGTGAGTCGAACTGCAGGCGGCACATATGCTCCAATTGACTATCAGCTCCAGCGGCCATGTTTTGTGGTATTTCGTTGGGCTAACAACAAAACAAGAAAAAAAAAGAAACAATAAATAAAAAAAACGCAATTAGTATTGGTTCAACAATCGATGACTGTGTACGCGGCTAATAAAATTGATTTCCTAAATTGCCGGGTTATTGTCCCTTTTATCGATAAAGCTGGCAGCTCGCTGAAAGCAAAGAGCGGGGGTGTCTATACCCAAATAGACGAGACAGGAAATTGGCGACTGACGGAGAAAGAAGACAATGTAGTGCATTGGTCTGGTGAGAGAATGACAGACGGAAGAATCATTTGCATTGGCAGCGGCGTTGCAGCTGCGAAGGTCAAATCTTTTGCATGTGCAAAATAGAGAAGTTGCATAATTTGGAAAATATATGAAAAAATACAATAAAAGCGAAAAAACACTTAACGCAGATATGAAAAAACACACAATTTTCGTAACATCAGCCGCAACATTACCAACTAATCCCCCAAAGAATGATTACCTTCAGCTGTGGCGGTTGATCGTAAATTGTTACGTTTACCATTTTTGGGCCGACTAAATTGGCACTATAAAAACCACGAAAATATTTGCAGTTTTTTCGATTGCGGACACGCACAAAACAGAGAGTAACGACGCGTCTTACACTGAAAATGATTGCGTTTAAATCGAAAGTAACTCTAGAATATTTTATTCTAAATGATAAAAAAAAAATGGCTTAAAATGTCAAACTGTCACAGCAAATTTTTTGGTGGAAAACTTAGCAACTCGTTCACAATGTCCGTATTGCAATGAGCGCAAACGACGAGACTGTGATGAAAAAAGCCAACAATAAGACGCGAAACTGAATGTTACTCTGAGTCGCCAGAGCGCGAAGTGGTGCAAAAGCAGCGGCAACAGGCCACCCCTAAAACAACCCATCCATGGTAATGAGAGACATTTTAAAAAAAGTTTGTTTGCGTTAGAGAGTGGAAAGCTTTCAATGGCCTCTCCTTTTTGGTACATCAAACCGACCTATTTATTAGTCAGCCGGTCGCTTCACTGAGCTTGATAATTTTATATATATTTTAATTTCGTCAGAGCGTAAACAAAAAAATGATCAGCTGTTGTGTGCTGAGATACAAATGTACGTTCAATTATCATTATCAGTCAGCTGTTTTTGAGAAATAAAATTCTGCCGCCTTTGAAGTGGCATACGTACCAAGAATTAATAAACTGAACAATCTTTATCAACGAAATAGCACGCATGCTCGTTCTCTCACACCTTTTATATTATGCAAGTGCGTGAATATCGTAAGTTGTAGGGATGATAAACGCGTGACCATCATAAATAAATGTACTGTGGGAAAGCTTTTACTCTTGGCGCTTTTCAAATTAAATAACAACACAAAAAAAGCTCAAATAAAGTGAAAGTGAAAGTCTTTTTCTTCGATGCCCTTGAACCTGGAACCAAAGGACATTTCTCTAAAACAAAAATATTAAAATTATTTCAACTTGACCGCATGATCATAAAAAATTATGAGCCTCTCTTTAATAAACAAATTCTTATTTTCGACTTTTTGCCGGCAAGGCATTATCAGCAGTTCATTACTCATCGCTGCCGGTTTATTGGCGTGCGGCTAGTTTTAGTACCTAGATTTTTGTTGATTAATGCTCTTTTTATTAAATAGTGATAAAGTCGTTCGACTAAATATTTCACATATTTATTAAAACACTTGATGATTACTATTGCATTTTCTATGGCGTGTTTGTGTATTAATGCATGTATTTGTATGGAATGACTTTTATTTCACCTTTACATATATTTTACCGAAGCGACTCCACTAGTGTGCGTTTGAATTGCGTCTGTATATATATATATATATACATGCGTGGGTGTGTGTGCGAGTGGATCAGTTAATTTTATATGGAGAAAAGATTTGCATCATTAACAATTCACACAAAAGCCATTAAAAAAGTCTCTCACTTACTAAGTCAGTTATAATATTAGCTCACCACTGATTTTGTATATATACACAGAGTTGTGCATATATTTATTAACAAACTTACGTGCACAGTAGTTACTTTTATGTAAGAAGTATATAAATATATATTTTTAATTACCTCGTTAAGAATTAAATTGTCTTGTATATTAAAATGTATTGCTCTTCCTGTTCTGGAATTTATTTTATTTAAATGCACAGGTTGCGTATACACCAAACACACAAGTTCTGAGATGCGGGCGATCTGTTTTGCGACTACCAACTACAGACCTTTCGATTACCAATTCAGACGAGTCAACAACATTACGATAAGAATTCGTTATCGAATAGTTTTAACATTAAGTTTAAAAATGTTCTTTAACATCGTTGTTAAAATTTAAAATAACTAATTGCAGAGACAACTTACCCAGTTGGGTTAGTTTTCTCTGTAATTGTATTAGATTCTGACGTCAAATTTTCCGCTTCACTGAATTTAAAATTTTTAAAATATTATGTATGTATTTAGTTTATGTGCTTGTGTATATTTGAGTATTGATTCTTCATAACTTTAATTTCAAGTGGGCCTGTTCATTGCTGAAAGTTTATTTTAGGTTTTCAGGTCTCGCTATTTTCATGGAGTCTTCAAAGAAAGTACTTATTTTTTGAAGTATTCTAATTGGTATTCGATAAATAACTTATGATGAATGACTTAACTCTTATCCTAATTAATAATCAATTATTGCATCAAAAAATTTATGAATATTTGTTAGATTAATAGTTACCGTTTTATTATCTATTAGTTTATAAGCATGTGTTTCACATATTATAACAGTAAGCTAAACATTATAAGTCATGTACGTTTTTTAAAAACCAAACAAAAACCATCATGCAGTTTCCATTGCTAAAACTTGGTATGTTAGCCATTCGGCAAGTCAGCAAGCCGATAATCAGTACCGTGAAACGTAAAGCTGCTACTAATAAGTTCTTTGGACAATGCGTGGTGCTTCCCACGGCACAAAGTTTGTAAAAATAAGTTAGTAATTTTTAAATGTATTTGATTTGTGATTTACTTGAAGCTTACCATTGGATTTGTGTGAGATCCAAGATGATGATGCTAGGAATGAAACAACCACAGTACGTACCACCCCTGAATAATTCAATGGCTATTGAAACTGGAAGTGCTTTACTTGGTGAACTTTTTATATTCTTAACTTGCTGTGTTATTTTAATGTTGGAGTTTTTTCGGTAAGTAAATTACCTCTCGTCTTCTGACTGTTTTGTCATCGATTGCAATTAGGCAATCCCGCAAAGAGCAGAAAAAGAAGGAAAGTCACGAAATCCAAAGGAAACAGCTTAATGATGAAATCGAGAATTTGAACGAGCGTGTTAGAGAACAAATAATTGAAATGCACAATCTTAAATCTAGACTTAATGAAACTTAATTTTGGGCCACCTCCACTAACTTTATAAGTCAAAGTTTTCTCAAAATTTATTTTAAAAATGATATTTTTAATATTCAACGTAATGGTTCTCGGAGCATTTCCCATTGGAAAACTTGCCATTTTAGGCTTTAAACAAATCGTTAAACCAACTAGTGAAATTCTGAAAACCATTGCGAAGAATAATGAAATATTTAGGAAATTTTTGTGTATACCAGCTGGACAATTACTCTACAAGATTGAAGTAAGATCAAAAATGAATTTTCTGCGTCTTCCACAACCAAAAAATATACCTCGTTTACCTCAATACATGGCTACAAATATTGGTGCCAAATTTTTGGGAGAAATTTTTGTACTAGGTGCTGGGGTATACCTTATATATTTTGAAGTGGCACGGTAAGTTGTCCTTTATTTAAAACAATTTTAATAATATATCTTATATGTATGTATTATATATTAACAATTTATAGCGATGCACGGAAGACTCGGAAAAAAAATGAACAACTGGAACAAGAATGGCTTCATTTACAGGAAAAAATTTCTTGTTTGAAAAACGTAATAGAAAAAAATGATAAAGACATTATTAGACTCAAACGGAAAATAATCGAATATAATCAAAGACAATAATCATGACTTCCATTTAGAATGTTATACACATGACTTTTCGACAAATTCTATCGATAATTTTTTTATTGTGAAATATCGTTTTATATAGTGCGGCAAAGAATAATAAAATCAGCAGTTTTGTAGTGCATTTCAGCCCTGGTTGCTTTGGTTTTTCATTTTGAGATTTTATAACATCATAGACAGAAAACAATGGCTATTGGAGTATTTCCAGCTGCCAAACTTGGCGTGTTGGCAATTAAACAAATCAGTAAACCGATTGCTAATGTGCTAAAATCAAATGCTAAATCGAGTCCATTCTTCGGAAAATATATTTGCATGCCACCGGCACAGTGTAAGCGGACTCGCATGTGTCATTGAAACTATATATATTAAAATACAGATTAATATATTGACAGTTTACAATTGGGTGGAGGTGAAAACAAAGATGTGGGCATTGAATCTAGGTCGCCCTGTAACAGTACCTCCATTAAGTGAAGCTATGGCCATAGAACTGGGAGCTAACCTGCTCGGAGAGTTTATCATTTTCACCATTGGCGCTGGTCTTTTGATTTTTGAGTATTCGCGTCAAACCATCAAAGAAAACAAAAAGAACGAAGCTATCCAAATGGAAAAAATGCAGCTTACAAACATGCTGACAGAGATGAACTTTCGATTGGAGAGGCAGGACGCACAGATTCGAGAAATGACCCGTGTACTTGCAGAAATCGGTGCGTTTGTTGCAATTTGTTTATATATATTAATTTATTAATGAAAGCTTTCGATTTATTAGACTCGCGCAATATATTCCGCTGGCACAAGGAACCACTGCAGGAGTACGTCCCCTTTGATCCCAATGTGCCAGACCAAAGCGCCAGCGCAAGAAACCCAAAAACGTATGAAGGATTTTATGATCCCATGGGTGGCATGGCATTTCGTGCGTTGAACTACCTGCAAAATAAAATATTTGTGGATGGTCGGGATCTAAAGGGTAAGCAAGCACTTCAAAAAATAGACCAAACTGCCGCTGACTTGGAAAAATCATTGGGTGCCGTTGTCGCCAAGGTTGAAGCTCCAGTGCCGAAGGAGCAGGAATGACAAGTCCAAAAACTAGAACAAAACTTAGCGCTACTTATGTACGCTATTACCCTAGGAGATTAAAAGATGATTCATCGATAGGATGAGAAGAACACTGCTTTTTAAGAACAAAAAAAAAATGCTTGTTATATTTAAATTTACATAGGTAGGTAAAAAGTCATCAGGATGTGTATATAAATGATGTACATTGTAATTGTATTTATTAAATTTTATTGTTACACAAGAAAATAACTTAAAGAAATGTTGTTTACAATAATGAATGAGTATGTAAATTATATGCTGCTATGCTGTAACGAATTAACCATAATGTATGAATGCTTCTAGCTGACGTAGCTCCTCGTCCGAGGTTATCAGTTCTCCCAAATAGTCCTGGAACGTGTTACAGATGCTATACAGACTGCGGCGTACAGCACAACGTAAATAATTAAAGTTGCTGTTTGCTGCCCGCAGATTAATCATTGCCGTGCTCAACTTGTCCAGCTCACACTTAAGAAGATGCAGGGCTTTGATGATGGCTGGTAAGTCATTTTGCACAGCTCCATATTGATCCTCCTTAAGCGATGCCACACAAATAAGTGCCAAGGATTGTGTCAACCAAATCAAAGGCAATGAGTTTTCCAGCAAGAACATCGTCTTCGCGCCATCGGGTTCCACAAAGCAATAAACGATTCCCGGTATTCTGTGAATCAGGTTCTGCGTTAATGTCGTCAGTTGCATTGATATGCGCTCGCACCAATTTGGAAGATGGCGTACGCTTTCCACTCGTTTGGCATCCCATTGTGGGCTATTAGCATTGCGAGCTTGTACCTCAGCGGAACGAATTCCATGCAGTTCGTTGTATTGACGGAGTAACACCTTTTCGGCTAAGAGGACGTTATTGGTGTTACTTTGTGTGTCGACAAAGTTCTGCTCACTGCCCTTCATTAATCGAATGTACTTCATTGATTCGGTAAGATTCTCAGTGAAACTGCCAATGATACTCAAGCTCTGGTCACAGAGTGCACGCCAATTGGCTGGCCGATTTCCTGGCGCAGTGAGCTGAAATATCATCAATCGGGACGCCGATCCCTTGCGTTGACATTCCTTGTATAAGAAATGGGCAGCCAGACATTGTATAACATAAGCGTTATAAACACTTAGTCCGGACACTACGGTGGACTCGCGCTCATTGGTAGAATTACACATTACGGTGAACGGCAGCTGCTCGGCAAGAAGAATGGAATAGAAGCGTCGCATGAGATGCATGTTACTTAATATCTGAGCGGTGAGTAGCCAAGCATAGAAAATTAGACGCACGTTGCCAGCTACATCCAATATGCTTAAAAGCCGGTCATCGGCGTTCACCCCAAGAAGATCAATATGCTTTTGCTTTATTAGTGGACCACATAGCCAAAAAATGAGTGTGTAGCTCAACATGGGAAGGAGTGAGCTGATTGGCGCCTTTATTAACGTGCTGTAAAGCAATTCACGTAAGTTTTCGGCACGTGATATTTCAATGATGGGGATCTCGATGGACACCTGTTGCCGCATGTGCACTGATACAAAGTAGTAACAGCCGGCTACAATGCCCATGCCCAACAGGTAGACATGGTAGGAACTTAAGCAATCCTGCCCATAACATTTATATATTAAATGCCTGTGGAGGAAACAATATATTCTTTATGATTGATCAAATTTTATTTTAATAAAACAAATCATCATTACCGGTAGTCGGTATGCAAATAGCCTGTGTATAGCCACGCAGTTAAATATCCAATGCACAGATGAGCACCTAAAAATAGCAACTTTTTTGGACCGTTGTGAAGTATCCACCGGTAACGTGTAGGACAGTAACGACGCTCAGCCAAATGATACTGGGAGAGTAGTACTCCATATATGACCACAGATCCAATTAGTGGGATGCTGGCAAACCACGTGTAAAAGCTACAAACAAGGCTGAATGTGCTAGTCACCCAATTTAATGGATGCAGTAATTCAAAATTAACACAAAACAAAAATACTGTCAATAGCAAAAATTGAACAGCCACGCTGAGAATGATTGCTCGAAGGCAGCGACCGATCAAAATCAGCTTACAATTGGATAATGTAGAGGAAGTATTCATTTTAGTGTTTTTTTTAACGCTTAAATCAAACGTTATTAAAAGTTAATACACAATTTGACTATAAACACAGTTATTTTTGCATTTGCTTGCCGGTACCGCGCGTATTGTTATTCTAATACAGAAATGTGCAGTATTTATTATCGATAAGTGATAATGTAAAAATCGACAGTTAAAATTTAACTTAAAACTTTTTAATATTTTGATCAATTTTTATATTTAAAGAGCTAAGGGCACATTTATTAAATATTTAGTTAAGCTCATTACTGTTTTTGAAGCTAAAATAGATTTTAAGAAGTAGACCTTAATATTGAATATAATTTGGTCGGTATTTATAACGTAACGTAAGTGATAACGTAATAAGAGAGTGCTGCCAATTTTATAGCGCAGAATGAGTTATTGCATTAAGTCTTAATCGATAGTGATTTCTCAAATAAATAAATTAAAATTAATAAACAATTATAAAACAATTAATATAAGTTTATAAATTTAATATTTGAAGTAAAAATGATTGAGCTCAATTGGCCCTGTTACAATATCGTAACAGCTGTTAAGTTTAAATTATATTGTCATCGTAGAAATTATAAGCCCATTGCTTCGGATTATGGGTTTACGTATGCATATTTGTATACATTTATTTAATATACATAAACTAAAAGTTAAATAACATTTATCGAGAATCGTATTAATCGATTATAAAGTTGTAAATAATCGCTGTTATTAACATATTAGGGATCTGTAAAATGTGACTGTTGTTTGCGTATTGTGTTAGTGTCGCGTCGCAGTTGCTGTAAAAAAAACGAACTAGTGAATGGGCAGTCGAAAAATACCCAAAAAAATGCGCGCACACACAACAAGAAGAGTGAAAAATAATTAGCATAATTAAATCCGTAAGTGGTTGTGAAAAATCAAAGCTCATGCTTTCTTATCAAAATGGATACTTGCCACTTCAAGGTGAAAAAAATCCATAGCCATTGAGTACAAATTCGTGTACGCGTACGAGAGTCGAATGTCGAGTCGTCGTTCGTTCGGTTGTCAAATGTTGCGTGAATAAAGCTAACGAATGTAAATCGACGTAATTAATTTATATTTAATTGCTGCTTTGCGCTGTTTATAATAAAAGTTAAATCAGCGTTTAGCTACAATAATTTTGTATTCTCAATAAACATATTCCAACTGTATCAACATATGTATGTATGCTTATGTGTGTATGTGAGTGCAGCAGCTGCCAAAAAAAAAGCGCATGTGAAATGCAGATAAGCATTTGAGGTCACTCCACGTATTAAATTTGTGCTTATGTGTGTGTGAGTTTTTAAAAGTGTATGTGTGTATGTGTATTTAGTTCCCTTGTATTCTCATTATGATCATTAGAGCAGAACTCGAGGGCAGGTGGTGTCCACACATGAGAAAACAAACAGACTCACGCATTAATTATATAGACAGATACGTTAATTTACATACATACATATGTGCTTTTAACATTGCTGTGCAGGCATTTAAGTGAATGTATATTCATATACAAAAAATATACACACACACACACACACACACACACGAACGTGTGCTATTAAAAAGTAAGAACAACAAGCGCAACAATAAGAACAGCAAAAGTCGCGTCGCAAATTGTTTTGCTTCACGCGCATAATTTTTAGGCTGAACAAAGTTTTAATTTTATAAAAACAAAACGCTTGGTCGGGTTGAGCGTTGTTCTGCTTAGCTTCTTTATACCACCACCCTTCCTTCCACCCACGCATACCACAGTTGACGCTATCGTTGTGTTGTCTGTTGGCTACTACAACGATGGCAGCTGCTTCATGCTCCATTCACCTACTTTTACACGTTGCGCGCTCTTCGTCGCTCTCTGTTTCTGTTTCAGTTTTGCGAGCGACGTTCGTTTTCTGAATTCCAAATGAAGTCATGAGCAGCAGTTTGTATTTAAAACAACAACAACAGCAACAACAAGAAAAGAAGAAGCAGCAAAACAAAAATACAATACGTTGTCGCGTTGTTACAACAAGAAAAGCTGTAAAAAAAAGTGAAATTAAGTGCTTAAAAACCCGCGACAGCAGCAGAAGAAACAACAGAAACAGCAGCAATAGCAGCACCAGCAGCAACAACAACAACAAGAACAACAAAAACATGACATGGTCGCGTCTCGTTTACACAATAACTCAAATTAATTGAATATGTTGGCGAATGAGCAAAACGAAAATTACGTTAAAAGGTGAGCAACAACAAAAACAACAACAACAACAACAACTGAAAAAGCAATAAAACACAAAAGACAAAAGCTCAACAAGCTGCGCCGTTGCGTCTGTGTTTTGCGCCTGTATGTGTGTGTGTGCGAACGAGTGATTGTATTTGTGTGTTAATCGGTATTTTAAACGCAATCAAATTGCATACACATACATATACACGATCGCGTATGCGTGTAGTTGTGAATGAGCTAAAAAGCCCTCTGTAAGGTATCCATGCCTGTGCATGTGTGTGTATTTTTATACATACACAAGTGCGTATAATGCTGCGGTGCGTCACCCTTCCCTTACATGCACTTAACGTTGTTCTTGTTGTTTTTGTGGCTATTAATTTGCAGGCCAGAAATCGAGCTTCACTAAACGGCTGCTGTTATTAACATGGCTGCCGCATCCGCTGGGCAACAGCTGCAACAGCAACAACAGCAACAGCAGCAGCAGCAACATAAATTGAACATTGTTGGCAATGCGGAGACTGTTGCTGGCGTTTTGCAGATCAACGAGTTGCAACACAGTCAACAGCAGCAACTTAACATGTACAAGCAACAGCAGCAACAAATGTTGCAGCAACAGCAACATCATCAGTTCTATCACCAACAGAAATATGTATCGCGGGTCGTTACAAATGCCACAATGCAAGTGCAGCAACATCATCAACAACAACAACAACAACAACAGCAACAACAGCAGCAGCAACAGCAACAACAACTGCAGCAACAGCAGCAGCCACAACAAATCTTACCAGCTGGTTTGGTAAATGGTAGCGCCAACATGATGCAAGTCGCCAATGTTGTCGGACATCAGCAGCAGCAGCAACAACAGCAACAGCGTCACAGTCAGCACATATTTGTGTGTCCAACAATCAACCCGCAAATTCAACAGCAGCAACTGCAGCACCAACAACAACAACAGCAGCAGCATCAACAACAACAGCAGCAGCACCACCACCATCAACTACAGCAGCAGCAGCAGCAACAGCAACAAAAGCTAAGCAAACAGCGACAAACGCAAATAAAGTTGCCTGTTAAATCAGCAGCAACAGAGCCTGCAGCCGCAGCAACCGCAGCAGCAGCAACAGCTGTACCAGCAACACATTGCATGCCGTCAACAATTGCATCGCGCCAAATGAGTCAGAACAATCAGCATCAGGTCTATGCAAAGATTGTAACTAAAACCAACAATGCCAACAATAATGCCATCAACAGCAGCAGCAGCAGCAACAACAGCAACAACAGCAACAACAACAACAGCAGCAACAACAACAGCAATGGCAATAACAGTAATGGCAATAACAGCAGCGGCAATAGCAGCATTAACAGCAGTTACAACATTTACAACAACGCGAATTTGGCTCCGGGCTGGCGTCGACTAACCAACAACAATGAAGTGGCCTACATCAGGTGAGTCTCGTGTCTCGTGTCTTATCTTCTCCCTCTTCCTATATTACTTACTGTCTGTCACTCACTCCTTCTGTCTTTTACATGACATTTACTACACAGGCAAAAGCTAAAAGTCAATCTCTGCATTGTCTGGGCAGAAGCCATAAAAATGTTTTCTTGCCAAACAGGAAATGCTAGTCACACACACACACACACACACATATACAAATAAATGGGGGTTGGGGTGGGGTAGGGGGTGTTGTCTAAGCGGAAGAATAGATGATGTCCAAGTTAAGTGGGTGGTTAGGTACTTTGGTTGAACCTCAGTTTGGACTTGATGCCTGCAGTAGTCACGTCCCTGAAACAAATGTTTTCTTAGTTACATTCATATAGGCAAAGCATTCCTCCAGGTCTTGCTCCTGCTTCACACACACAAACACAGCACTTGTAAACAATAACAACAACAGCAGCAACAACAACAATAACTGTTGAAAGTCGAGTGGCTGGCATTATTGCCAGTTTTGAGCGCACTCAACGATTATTTACCTGCCGCATTATCTGCGAGTTATCATCGAGTCGACATAATTACAAACACAAATACAATATTTACTCAAATATATGTCGAAAACGAGCCATAGACTGTGTGTCCCCCTTTTTATTGTTCTACTGCCTTCACTTCTGTCCTCCGATTGCCTCTGGGCAAACGCTACAAAGGGGGTGGGAGAGGGGGTGGGAGAGGGGGTGGGAGAGGGGGTGGGAGAGGGGCTCCCTCGTTGGCTGCCCTCGTCGTTCAGCAAATAGTTTACGTCGTATTCTGACTGCAAGTAGTCGTTGTTGTTGTTGTTGTTGTACTGGTAGTAGTAGTAGTAGTAGTAGTAGTAGTAGTTGTTGTTGTTGTAGTTGTTGTTGCAGTTGTAGTTTGCATTGTTATTGCCGCTGAATAATTGTTGACTTGACTTATGCGTGCCTCGCACTCGACGCTTGGCGGACACTGAGGAATTTTGTTTCTTCAACTCTTCGGCCAACCAAATTTGCTAAAAGAAACCTAAATTGACATTTCACAGTCAAAACTCAAATGAAAAGTATCATTGATTAGATTTTCTGTTAATTATGTTAATTTTAATCCCAGCTTCAGCCAGGGCCTAAATATCGAAATTGCACACAATTTAATACTTTCTTTTTATACAAATTAAAAATTTCTTTTCATTTATAAATTTTATATTTTAATTAAAATTAAAATTTATAAATTGAATATTTTTTTATTACTCGAAAGTCTTTTGATAGCTTATAAAAATATAAAAATATTAAAATTTATAATTAAATTTATTTTTATATTTATAGTTAAAAATATTTGAAAATTCGTTCCTAAGCAAGTTTATAATTGATTTCTAATAAATTGTCCTTGACTTAGTTACCAAAATCTCTCTCAAAAGCTCCTGTGAAAGTTCAATAGTCACCTTCAGTAATTCCATATATCCTTGACAAATATCCTTGACATAGTTAGACAGACTCAAAAGTATATATACTAGAAATTGAACAAATTTTATCTTCGGCCTTCGCCAAAATTTTATTCCTATTTTTAGGGAGGAATCAATAAAAAACTTATCCTGATACACAAACTAATAAAATGAAGATTAAATTAATGCTTTCTTCATATAAAGGAAAATATAAATTTTAATATCAACTCTTGGCAAACTCTTGTGGGAATGCTTTAATAAATTTGAATCGCCTTCGGAATGGCAATTTTCCAAGCCGATATAAAAGGCACACAGGATACTCAATTTTCACAGCGACAGGAAATAATAGAGGAAAACGGATGTATGTATTTGCAGTGTATAGAGTATCCTTAGGTTTCTCACTGTACACGGGGAATTTTGAAATTTCCTGTTGCTTAAGCCTCTCCTGGATGTGGAGTCAAATCGCAGCTACTGTTCCGTTTCTAGGCGCTGCTTCTATTGGGGACACTTCGTCCGCCTGGAATGCCCAGGCTTTGTTTTGCGACAACTCGTTTCACTGCTGCGTGTCAAGCGTTTATCATTGTCCAACAGCAGCAGCCACTACAACAGTAGCAACAACAACAACAACAACAACAATAATAACGACAACAATAACTACAACAACAACGGACGTTGCAGCTGCTCAACTCTGCACCTTTGCCGCTCGTTGTGTTTGCTTAAAGCTTGTATTTATGTGCCGCCCCTTGTAAGATTTTTGAGCTTTCGTTCGGTAAGTAGAGATAAGCAGTGTTTGTCGATGAGGTGGGGCGGGGGAAGCGTTAAAAAAATGTTGATGGGGAGGGGGAAAGGGCAAAATGAATACAAGTTCTTGTTTAGGTGGCGTGTCCAGGCCGCGCCGCCTCCTGCAGTTGCGCAGTTTGTATGGACTTTTCTTAGAAAAAAATGTTGCAATCATTTGGCCTGCACTCAGAGGCAACGATTGTGCTTCCTTTGGTAGCCTGTGGCATATGGAGAGGCGTAGAGATGAGGAGGCAAAGAGTTGAAGAGTTGAAGAGGTGCACAGATGAAGAGATGTGGAGTTGAGGAGTTGAGGAGTTGAGGAGTTGAGCAGTTGAAGAGTTGACGCGATGGGGAACTTTTTGCTAAATCAATAATTGTTGCGCAAGAATTTTGAAGTCGTTGACTGCACGACGTGACGTCAGAGGAGGACACAAATGTGACACATGCACATTTCCAGGTCAAAACGACGGTCGCCCACTGTGCCACAACACCAGAAAGGCAAAAGGCAAAAAGGCAAAAAAGCAAAAGGCGCGGCACATAAATCATAAATTAGAACCGGCAGCTGGAATGGAGGCGACTCAAAACGAGTAGAGCGCCCCGCAAGGCCGCCTCGACTGGCCATAAAGAATGCGGAATAGTTTGGCAAACTCTAACGGACACATGGACGCACACAGTATAACAGACGGACAAGCAACCAGACAAAGTGACAGACTGACAGACAGACAGACGGTCGGGTAACTAAAGAGCTGAACAGTTTTCAATTTTCCTTACGTGCGACAGCAATGAGAACTTTTCTGTCAGTCTTTGTTAACATGTATATATAATATATATGTATATGTGTGTTGGTATTGGTGTCCGTGTGTGTCTCTACGCGTGGGTTGTTTCATCAGTCGGTGGTCCGTCTACCTCTCTGTCTAAGGCCCGCTGTTAAGTTGCAGCCCGTGCATTGTTTTTGGTTTTGTGCATTTTTTTTTTTTTTCCAATTTTTGAAAAGTTTTCCTTTATGTTTCGACACGCCCACTGCACAAATTTGTCTCCGATTCAATGCAATTAAAGGGATTTATAAAAAAATTATAATAATTACATAATAGAACTTAATTGTTTTACATGAAATACTTGCCGCTTTTAATAGCATGTTATTAACATGCTGTTAACAGAGGGGAAAAGCTTTATGAGTCCCCAAATTAAAGATTTCGATCAGGAAAATTCCTTTTCCATAGAATTTCTACGATAATTTCAGTTTAATGGGCAACGCCTTAAACTTAACGTTGCCGCAACAACAACTCCGTGTCAATCGTTGCGTGTCCTGGCGTCCGCTTATTGCGAATTTGTGGCAACTTATTTTACAGTCTGCCCTCTTGACAGTCCCCACCCAGGACCGGGGTTGTAGTTGCTTTTGATGTTGGTTTTGGGGTTTATTAATTTAGTCGTAGGCCCAGCCAACGCTTAGCACTTGTAGACATCGAACGACCGACCCTTGGCACCGGTCCTTGTTTAGCCTCGAGCCGTTCCCATTGACGGGTGCTGACTCGAGGGTGCACTCAAGGTCACGGAGGCGTAAAACTTTTCCACCTTCTGTGACGCGCGGCTCGACGACGACGACGACGCGATAGGCGATGGAAGCATTCAGGCGTCTCTTTTGGCCACTTGACGCTTTTTGTGTGTGTAATTTATTAAATTATTTTAACTCGTTAGCTCAACGCCCTTCATGAGAAACTCCAACTCCAACTCCAACTCCAACAGCATCGCAGTCAAGTCGTCCATTCTTCGTTCCTTCTCCTTTTATATAGACTCCATGGTGTGGCTTCTCCTATCGTTATTAGCGCATTTTGTGTAAATAAGAAAAAAGGAAAAGGGAATTTAATGAGCCAAGAGTCCATCCCAAACGCTTGTTGTTCCTGTAATCGCGGACCCTTAAGCAAAGCTGCCACGCTGGCTGCATACAAATTGAGCTATAAGCTTCGGCGTTGATGACTCTCATTGCCAGGTCCCTTGGCTCCATGGCTTCCTGCCCCTCTACTACCTTCGGCTGTCCCTGCTCTGTTGGCCCCTTCCCGCTCTTCGCTGCCTCCTGTTGCCTCACTGCTGCCTCTCTGTTACCCTGTCCCTGCTGCTGACCACTCTCTCCTCCATGCTCTTTGGCCACTCTTCGAACTGGCAACCAGTCAATTGACTTGCCATCGATTTTTACCCGATTACCCGAACCATAGACCAGAGCCTTGAGCAATACGCATAGGACTTGCAAGTAGTTAAAAATAATTAATAAACGAAACCAGTTTTCCGTTCACTTCAGTGTCTTCTGTGGGGGCCCCCATTGATGAGAATTGAAAGCGAACAGGAATCCGAGCCCAAACCCGAGCCCGAACCCGAGCCTCCTCACTGCATCATTGGCCATGGGTTCAAGCTCATCCTGTTGCTTGGCCGCCTCGTTGCCAAGCGCCTTACAAAGAGGCTACTCAATTGACAATTCTCGCATACTCGTTTAACCCGTAGCAACAATTGTTGTTGTCGTTGTTGTCGTCGTTGTTGTTGTTGCTGTTGTTGTTGTTGCTGTTGTTGTTGTTCGTGTTGTGTTTTTCTGCTTGTTGTTGTCGCTCAATTATGTATATTGTCGTCCCTGTTTGTAGTTGTTTTTGATGCTGCTGCCGCTGTCGCTTCTGCTGCTGCTGCTGCTGCTGCTTTTGTTGTTGTTGCTATTGCTGGGTCTCGCTTAGTGCCCTTCCCGCTTTCACACTTTATGCATTATTCAGATTTCCCACATGAGATGATGCCACGTTGGGCGGCACGCGGTGAGGTTTGTGCCGCCGCCTCAATTCAATGTATTTGCGGCTCGGAATGCCGAGCGCCTGTTATGAGCCTTCAAATTCTGCTCCTGCTGCGGCTCTCGCTGTTTCTGCTGCCCTTCAATGTTTGCTGTCCCTGAAGCTGTCGCTCTTGCGTCGCCGTCGTCGTCGTCGTCGTCGTCGTCGTCGTCGTCAGCGTCATCGTCATTCACGTCAGTGCCCTTGATTCCTTCAACATGCTCACACTTTATAATTAATAAGCAGCCAGCGCCGATTTTTACATTTTTATACCCTGCAAATTGACTGCGAAGAGTTGATTATTAATCCAATATAGGAAAATCAAGAGTTCATTTCAATTCTCAAAAATTTGAAATTTTAGGAAGAAGAAAAGTTGAATACCAAAATAGAAAATATTAAAAAGAAAAGTTGAATTTAATTCCAACTTGTGAAATTGTAAAAAAAGATGAGTTCATTGAATTTCCAAAATATTAAATATTTTGATTTAAATTTAATTTCAAAATATGTAATATTAAAAAAAGAATTGAATTTAATTCTAAAATATAAAATATAAAAAACGGAAGTTGAATTTAGTTCCAATAAATACATTTTCGAAGAAGAAGAAGAGTTGATTATAATTTTTTCAATAATAACAAAGAGAATTGATTGATTCCAATATATAAATTTATTAAAAGAAGAGTTGATTAAAATTCGAAAATATAAAATATTAAAAAGAAGACGAATTTAATTTATTTTAATTAAATTTCAAAATATTAAATATTAGAATTATAGATTAAAATTTTAAAATCTACAGTTTGGTTCTTAGGATTTTCAATTTATTAATTAAATAATTTTTTTAATTGATGGAAAAATCAACGTTTTTCAGAATATAACTTATTTATGCAGATAGACGATATTTCATATCCTCAAAACTTGAATTAAGTCAAAATTTCCCAGATTTTAAATATATTTTAAATTTAAAAATTGAGCCAAATCATTTTAAGGCGATTTCTTAAATATTGTTAAACTTTAGATTTAGATTAGTTATCAGGACTAAAACACTGAGTATCTTCCATCCTTTACAAAGTTATAGGTACGAAATATCTGAGTATCTACAGTCCTTTACTTAGTCCTTTATTGGCACTAAAACGTTGAGTATCTGTTGACCTTTAGTTATTGGTACTAAATGTCTGAGTATCTGCTGACCTATTAAACCCTTTAAAAATATTCTTTTTATTTTTTTATTTTTATTTTTTTTTTTTGCTGGTGCTTTTGATTTTCATTTTGGAACCCCAGCACAATTTTAATGCGCGCTACATGCGAGTAAAGAGTCTCAGCATTTGGACTCTCATACGAGACTTTGGCTATGGTGCGGATTCGGATAGTTTCGCGGTCCGCTTGAGGGGCTCGTCGAAATAAAACTGGAATCGCTGGGTTCGGTTTTGGGTTCTGCGCATATTTACTTTAGATTTCATTTTTTTTTTTTTTTTTTGTCGTGTTCAAATTTAAATCAATTTTTTTGCGTTTTCTCATAATTTCCATTGTTGTAAGAATGAAATGAGCGCAAGAAACGAATTACGGGTTTGGACTTGGTTTTGTTCACCCATAGAATACGGAATACCCTGAATGGCAGACAGATGGGGAAGAAGATCTTGCCAAACGAGCTGAACTTCAACTTCGGATCTCAAAAGAGTACAATTTAATTATATAGTTGCTTGCACCGCTAAGGCTTAAGGACATTGTCTTGCCACAATCCTATTTTGCATAATCCTTTTGCTCCGGTCTCTTCCTTTGTTGTCGAACTTGTATTTAAAGTGCGTCTTTAAAAAATTACTCCTTTTAAGAAATAACTACGTTTCAGTCCCCCCTAAACATGAATTTCATTACCAGAACGAATGGTCGCATCGATGGTATCGACTTATGAGAGGGCATGCCAGGCACTAAGCCAGGGGGAACTCACGTGGAGGGCGAGAAGCACTCATAAAATACGTGAAAACCAGTTGGAATTATGTGACGCGCACTTATTTGACATGCGATCGGAGTGAACAGTCAGTTAATTCTGATTGAAATTAATTTATGTGCGCAGATACACACACACACACACACATACAGGCATACACGCATAGGCAGGCTTGTAAAATGTTGCCTAACATTGTTATATTGGTGGCAATAAACGCGACACTTGGCCATTATGTTAATAAGCTGTTAGTTAAAAGGCCGCGTGTTAGTTTAACGCGCTGTAAGTTAACAGGCGGAGGGTTAATTGTTAATGGGGGGATGGGGGGATAAATGAGGATTTATAGGATAGGAGGTAGTTGGCAATTTGACGGCTTCTCATTTTTCTATTTAAATAAAACAAATAATGCGTTTATGTAATGAATAATTTTTAAAAGTCAAGCAACCAGAAAATTTCGATTGTGTTTATTTATGTGCACAGATGCATAGCTAAGAGACTGAATAGCTAAATAGCTAAAAGACTGAATAGCTGAATAGCTAAATATTAAACAGCTAAATAGCTAAATAGCTAAATAGCTGAATGGCTAAACACACCTGGAAACTCGCGTGGTGCGTCGTCAATGGTAATTTTAACATTGGGATATTTTAACCTGGGCTGACCAATATGTAAATGAGTGTATGTTAGTCTTACATCTCTGTACTGGGCACTCTGTTATTTAACATGGTTGGGGTTAATTGTCGGTGTGGTGCAAAGTGACGGGGTGACGACTTTGTAATTGCCGTTAACATACAACAAATTGTGCAATTAATTTATGAATAATGAATGTCATTAATGTTAACACTCTCTTTCTCTCTCTTTCTCTCTCTCCCTCTCTTTTTTCCTCTCTCTTATGGCTTCCTTTTTCAACGTGTAATTACAGTCCAACGGGCAAAACGCTGCGCACACAATTCCAAATCAAGGACTATTTGCTAACACAGGGTACCTGCAAGTGCGGCCTGCCGTGTCCGCTGAGGCCGGAGTATTTTTTCGATTTCAATGCTCAGGTAAGTTAGTCGCTGCTTTAGCTTGTTTGTCTCATAATTGGCTGTAAATACCAGCGCTCAATAGTCGGGTTAGTAAAAGCCAAAGCCAAACGCCAAACGCCAAACGGCAAACGGCAAACGCGAAACGCCAAAAGCCAGAGCTAAACCTAATTGAATGTGCACTGAGCACTGGGCTAGAGATTGTGGACCAGGCCATGAGGAGGGACAGGAGGGGGCAGAGGCATACAAAAACGGCATTCAAGCGACTTTCACTAAGCGCTGCAGCCATGTAACTGCCGCCTGGCTACACTCGCTACTTTACCCCACTGATGGTCAGAAGGGGGGGCTTCCCTTCACCATACTCTTCGCTCTCCTCAAACAGATGAACGCAAAATATTTGTAAAACCAGTTTGACAACAAATCGGCTGTGTCGACGTCAACGTCAACGTCAGCGTCAGCGTCAACGTCGACGTCGACTGCTGAGCGGGCAAACGAACGACCATCTGCCGCGCGGTCGGCCGCCGCCTTGCTCCAAATTGACAAGCATTTTCATCTCTGTGCATGTATTATGTATGCGTTTAGGTACATGTGTGTGCATTGCTATCTCTTAGTGAATATGTGTGTATGTGATTGTATGGGTGTGTGTGTGCGTGCATGTGCATGTGCATGTGCATTTTGAGAATCGCAGTGAAATCGGTTGCAATATGATTCATTTTCCAATTGGAGCATCAACTGCAGCAATCGAAAAGACTGTTAACGGTAAATCACATACACATGCGCACATATACACACACACACATGTGCACAGACACAATCAGTAGCACCAACAAACCAAAGGCCATGTGGCGCTTCTCCTCTTTTGCAACTTATATTTCTTCTTTGTCCTCATCATGGCATTCTCCATCTTCATTGCCTTTGCTCTTGCTCCTCCTCTTGCTCTTCTCTTCCTCCTGCTCCTACTCCTGCTCTTGCTCTTGCTCTTATTGACTTCTGTTTTGCTTGCACACGGTCTCGCCTTTCAGCTTTTAGCTTTCAGCTTCGCCTCGCTGAGGTCATTAATTTAAGTTTATGGTTTCTATTTGGTTTTGCGTGACGTCGGCGCCAACGCCCGCCCGCACACAATCAATGTCCTTTTCATCGCCAACACACTTACATGCACACACACACACACACATATGGGACCCCTTTGCGTCTTGCACTTACACGCTGTGTAGATTTTCGTCTTTGTGACGTTCGTCAATCGATTTTTCGGTGCAATGCACTTATAACTTATACCCGATACCTTCTCCAAGCTCACTCTCTTCATCTCTCCATCTCTTTCTCCCACTCTCCCACTCTCTCTCTCTCTCTCTCTATTTGTCTCTTAATCTCAAACTCCTTACGTTGGCTTAATTTTGCTCATAAACGTGGCAGCACTGCTGCTGCTCAGTCGACTGCGTGCATATTATCAAAAGGCACCCGCAATTTGTTTACTAAACACTTTATTGTGCCACCGTAAAAGTCCTTCGGCTGTCTGTACCCCACCATCTCGGGATGACCACAAGTCGTTGACTGTATTAACTTCAGCTGTAAGCCTCTTCCTCTCCATCTTTCTCCATACGTATCCCCTATACGTGTCCCCTGCCCCATGTCACCCCTTATTTGGCATGTCTCTCGTATCTGTTCGTCGTTGTGGCAAAATGTGGCAAAATGTGGCAACTTTGCTTTTTTGTTTTATGCGCTTCTCTGCTCTTGTCTCTGCTCTCGTCTCAGCTGAACGTCTCTTGGCACATTCAACTTAATGTCTGGACTTATAGCCCGCTCACTCTTGCCACTTACCCCCAACGGGTCTCTGGGTATCGCGTTTTGGCAATGATTGATGTGCCTCCATAATGAAGTCTACGGTTCGTTTATTTGTTTGTTCGCTTTTTGTTTTGATTATTGCCATTTTGCTGTCGCTTAAGTTTCCTTTGTGTCTCGCATCAAGGTGTGGTAGGTTAGGGATTGCTTTAAGTCGTGCTCCGAGTTGTTTTTGGTGAAAGTCGATGCCAATAGACGCCACAACTGCCTCAGCCTCTGCCAGCTGTAGTGTAGTGATTAGGCATATAAAAAAAAAAAAGAAGAGAAATACAACCCAAGAGTTTGGACTCTAACTTATGATATGGTCTATTCGTCTATAAATTTCTAGTACGTACACACACACATACACACCCATATATGTATGTATACATGTATGTATGTGTAGCAGCATTGAACTCAAAATGTGAGATTTGGAAAGTGGAAACTTGAATAAGCGAACGGCTGTCATTTTGAGCTCAAATTTTGTAGTTTGATTAAATATCAAACATATTCGATATTAATACATACTTAACGTATGGTTTATTAATAAATTTGTCGTTTTATGGGCAAAGCCCTCTATTAACGCGTTTTACATAATCGATACAACTTTTAAGCCTCGAAAGCTTTGACAAAAGCGAAGCTTTTACATCGATACTTAAAACTAGCAATCGATATTTAATTTTGTAATCACGATGCTATCGAATAAATCAAATGATCAAACCTTCTAATGCAGAGAATAGCTTGTATTTTAATTACGTATATGTATATGAATTTCTCTCTCACACACACACATATATACACAGCGTGTATATTTATAATGCCTGCATAAATGTATATCTTGGCCTTGTGCTATTTATCGCTCTTTACATTGTGGTTCGCCTATGTAAACACAATTGCTTACATCTGCTTGCTAGTTTATTTCTGCGTGCGTGCGTACATGTGCGTGTGTGTGTGTGTGTGTGTGTGTGTGTGTGTTATTTGATTGCCATTCAATATATTGAACATAAATACTTTGGGTGTACCTAATCTCGATTGCAATAGAGCGTTAAGTAGGTGGGCGATGGAAATGTTAAATATCCACCAAAAGAATTCACACATAAGTGGCTTGGAGTTAAGTCGCTCGTGCACACACACACACACAAACACACGCAGCACACATGTGAGACGTAAATTGAACTGCAATTTACGATAATTAAACAATTATTTGCAATTGAAATTCTCAATCGAAAAAAGCTTCACCCGCTGCGTGTATTCAATAAGTGCGAGACAATTGAAATTGATTTTCTTCACACACACACACACGCGCACGCAACTCCCAGCTGACTCTCACAACTATATATGCATTTGTATACATATAAAGTTGCACTTGTATGTGTACATGTACATACCTTAAGTATTTCACTGGGTTCTATTTTGAGAACATTGAACGCAATTTGTGTAACGCGAGTTGAACAAACAAATAAAACTTTGGCCCCGGCCTCAGTTTTTTGTAGTTGTCTATACGTTTATAGGTCTGTCAGTAATTCAGTCATTCAGTCAGTCAGTCAGTCAGTCATTGAGTCATTTAGTCATTTAGTGAATTAGTTGGCTTGTCTGCCTCTTTGTATGTGTGTGTGTGTGTGTCGCATGCTCAATGCAAACAAACAAACAACAAGCAAACAAACTTGAGAAGGTCAGCGCCGAGCGTCGACGGCAACTCAAAATTTACAACTCTCAATAAAAACGAAAATGAAACCAAAATTAAAACGCATTGAGTATTTTTGTTTTTGTGGTTGTTGGCCGTTCGTTGTTGGCTGCGGTGACTGAAACACACACACACACACACGCACACACACACATACAGCAAACAATGACAAGAGCCACAAAAGTCGAATTGAGGCAATGTCCCAACAGCAGCAGCAGCAGCAACAGCTACAGCCACAGCCACAGCCGCAGCAGCAGCTCAGTTGGTCATTTTATGTGCGTGAAGGCTACCATTTGCCCCACATCATCAGGCGGCGGTGGTAAGACATGAGATGTCAGGGCCAACTGAACAACTGCACGATCTTTAGACCGACCCGAAACTGAAAGTGTTTCGGATCCCAGTGAATTGTTATACTAATTCACCCATCAACGTGTCTCCCCATTGGGCTATCACTCGCTCCTATGTGGACGTCTACACAAGTTCACCCAAGCACGTCCAAACGCTGTCGCTGCTGTTGCTGCTACACTTTTCGGCCAATTTGCATTTATAAACATTTGCCAAGAGGTGGCAGGATGGGTGTGCGCCGTGAAAAGAGGTGCCATGTCGGGACGATGCAAAATGTAGCCAGACAATTTAGCATATTCATGGAACAACAACTAAAACAATTAGCACTGGGCCAGCGACGGCAGGTGAGCCCAGGCGCTTCCTCCGCCTGATGTGTCAGTTAAATTCGTATTCCCTGTGTATAAACATCTGTCCGTGGGTGCAGGTATATCGGTGCAGAGGTGCTTAGGTTACTCCATTCAAGAAAAAAAATTAAAAACTTTAAATTCTTTAAATTTAAATTTTAATATTTTTTTTTTTGATGATATTATTATTCATATTTTATTAATTTTTATATTTATTAAACATCCATTTATAAAAGTACCTATCGATGCTGTGGATATTAGACACATAAATTCTATCGAAATTTAACGACTTTAAAATAAATAAATACATAATAAATTAATTAATTATAAATAAATAAAAAATGTTGTTGTCAAATACGATATTTAGCAGCAACTATAAAATTAAAAAAAAAAAAAAAATTACAAAATTTTGTTAAATATAAAATTTGCCCATTCGAATCATTAAAATCAATAAAAATTGTCTCGCTTCATTGCTGCAGATAAATCAATAAACAAAACTAACCGATTAATCGATATAATTAACATAAATATAACATGAAAACAACTATTAAATTTAAACAAAAGAATTTCAATATTTAATTTAATTTGGAACCAGTTTTCTTTAATCAACAATTTTCAAAACTCATCCAACTACAAAGTAAAAAATATCGATTAACATTTATGTTAAATGCCAAATGTTATCTGCTTCGATTCTCTGTTAAGCATTACAGCACTTTACCGGATGCTGTATTTGTTTTCTGAGTGGACTGCCTGAAGCGAAAGTTTTATAAGAATATTTGAATAGAAAAATGAATTGTAATTGAAATTTATTCTTTTAAATTTTATACAGGGTATCTCGGGGTCGTTCATAGGCGCACATTTAAGGTAGTTGTGTTGTGTGTTGTGTTTCTTTGTGTAATTTGCACGTCACTCCAAATGCGAACAGGAAGAGCAATTGCCGCGCACATTTTAGCTTCACTTTTGGACAAAATTGAATTTTGG
Organism: Zaprionus lineosus; assembly: GCA_035044505.1. Taxonomy (NCBI): domain Eukaryota; kingdom Metazoa; phylum Arthropoda; class Insecta; order Diptera; family Drosophilidae; genus Zaprionus; species Zaprionus lineosus. Next base: position 360,306 of record JAWNNX010000142.1, read on the forward strand.
CCTCTCAGGATAGTGGCGAGGCGAGGCGGTTTGTTCCGCGGTTGAGTTTGGATTGGGATTGGGTCGGTTGCTCCGCTTTGTGCAACGCTTTCTTGCCAGTCATTTACGCGGGTTTTTATAGAAACTTCATTAGTCCAAGTTAAATGTTGTACGGTGGAAGAGCAGACAGCGTGGCATTGGCAAAGTGCATTACGATGGATGCATCCATGATGTGGAAGATGGCCAACAATCGGTTCCATCCATCCATCCATTCATCCATCTTGTGTGGAGCACCAACACGGGGTATGGGCTGACTTTGACTGACATGAAAGTCAGCAAACTATGGAGTTCAATTTAACGAAAGCTTTAAGAAGTGTTTCCCTCGGGAGTGGGTAAAAGGAATGACCGGGAATCTTTGGGAATGACGCAGATTCAAGGAATGTTCTACAATTCTCGAAAGCCTTGTGTGTATTTTGTTGCATATTTTCCCCCAACTAAAACTTCTAAGAACTACTTTGAGGGGGGAGGGAATTTCTATTCCGAAGTGGTGGGTGCTTTGCGCTCGGGTGCGTCTTGGAGACCATTAAGTAGGGAACGTTGAGCGATTTCCGCTAGGGGTTACGTCATGCATTGCAAAGTGTCCGGTACAAAAAAGCGAGGCGACACGAAAAATCTTGGAGCTCTGCAATGTCCTGCAGGACACGACGTGACTAAGCGATTACTCACATCCGGCAGTGCCGCAAGTTCCTGTCGCGAGTGCGCGCAATTGCCACTGGGGTAGATGCATAGAAACGATGGCAACAACTCGCTGCTGCACCAACTCGGACCACCAAAGTGGTCTACAGTATCAGTCTGCATGCGAACATGAGGCCACCACCTCATTGTTACCCCTGGCCAGGATTAAAGCTGTCGGATGTCGGATGTCGAATGTCTGGCGTCGCTTTCTCGTTTGCTCGTTTGCTTGCCCGCCAGCTCGACGGTCATTATGACGTTAATGAAATCCAACACCGTCCGTGCACCTGTGCACAAGATTCACACCTGCCCAGAACCAGAACCAACATTCTCAGTCGGCTTGTTTGCATGTTGCACACTGACCATGCCACCACCAATAACCCATTAACCAGCACCAGCGCCAGCGTCAGCGCCAGCACCCACCCATTTGTACCGTTGGCATCACAACCACCTGACCAATGGCTCCTGCTCCTGCTCCATCCGTCTGCACATTTCACTTTAATTTCATCGCAATTATGCATGCAAAAGTGCAATGTTTTGTTGGTCGTTTGGCATTTCATTGCGTGCTTTACATAGGCGTGTCCACTGCCCCTGCCTCTGCCTCTGCCTCCTTCTCTTTGTTCTTTATCTCGTTCGCTGCTTTCTCTCACTCTCTCTCCCTCCCTCTGCCATGCGACATCTCCTGCTCTTTCCGTCTTGGCGCATTCATCTGGCTTCCGTCAAACACAGGGACAGTTAATATGTCAAATATGCAAAATGCGTTTCGAACACGCAACCTGTTAATTTACATAACAACTCATGTATTAAGAGTGTAAACAACTACATAGATAGCATACACATAATATACTTATTATGTGAACATAATATGCACTTATGTACTGATTAAGGGCACGCCCGTAATTGCATCCCGCATTTAATTTGCAGATTTTATCGATAATTTTAAAAGCAGGCAAAAATGCACTAAAGGTGACCTGCTATAAGATCTAAAATATAAAATGTAAAATATAAAATATAAAATATAAAATATAAAATATAAAATATAAAATATAAAATATAAAATATAAAATATAAAATATAAAATATAAAATATAAAATATAAAATATAAAATATAAAATATAAAATATAAAATATAAAATATAAAATATAAAATATAAAATATAAAATATAAAATATAAAATATAAAATATAAAATATAAAATATAAAATATAAAATATAAAATATAAAATATAAAATATAAAATATAAAATATAAAATATAAAATATAAAATATAAAATATAAAATATAAAATATAAAATATAAAATAAAAAATATAAAATATAAAATATAAAATATAAAATGTAAAATATAAAATATAAAATATAAAATATAAAATATAAAATATAAAATATAAAATATAAAATATAAAATATAAAATATAAAATATAAAATATAAAATATAAAATATAAAATATAAAATATAAAATATAAAATATAAAATATAAAATATAAAATATAAAATATAAAATATAAAATATAAAATATAAAATATAAAATATAAAATATAAAATATAAAATAAAAAATATAAAATATAAAATATAAAATATAAAATATAAAATAAAAAATATAAAATATAAAATATAAAATATAAAATATAAAATATAAAATATAAAATATAAAATATAAAATATAAAATATAAAATATAAAATATAAAATATAAAATATAAAATATAAAATATAAAATATAAAATATAAAATATAAAATATAAAATATAAAATATAAAATATAAAATATAAAATATAAAATATAAAATATAAAATATAAAATATAAAATATAAAATATAAAATATAAAATATAAAATATAAAATATAAAATATAAAATATAAAATATAAAATATAAAATATAAAATATAAAATATAAAATATAAAATATAAAATATAAAATATAAAATATAAAATATAAAATATAAAATATAAAATATAAAATATAAAATATAAAATATAAAATATAAAATATAAAATATAAAATATAAAATATAAAATATAAAATATAAAATATAAAATATAAAATATAAAATATAAAATATAAAATATAAAATATAAAATATAAAATATAAAATATAAAATATAAAATATAAAATATAAAATATAAAATATAAAATATAAAATATAAAATATAAAATATAAAATATAAAATATAAAATATAAAATATAAAATATAAAATATAAAATATAAAATATAAAATATAAAATATAAAATACAAAATATAAAATATAAAATATAAAATATAAAATATAAAATATAAAATATAAAATATAAAATATAAAATATAAAACAATTAATTTTTTAAATAATACTTCTTTAATTAATATTTTTTTAATTAATAATTTTTTAAAATAAATTATTTAAAATTGTTAATTTAATACCATGCCAAATAACTTGGCTAACCGCGTGGCCATTCAGTTAATTAAAATTTGAAAATTTAATTACTTCTAACCAAGTTTGTATTTAGATATAAATATTGGCAGTTATATTAATAATTTGAACATCAGTTTCGTTTAATCAACATCAATTTAATCAAAGCTACCAAACGCAATAAAATGTTTACTGTTAGATTACATATCTATGAATCTAATCGCACATCTCATCAAACGAATGGAAATTCCTCTTTTGGAACTCCCATCGCAGCCAGCCAAAGTTTAGAGCCTCCAACGGCTGGCAAATCGCAGCTGCTGTCTATTGGCTGAACACGAATTTGAATATTGAATGAGTTTGGAGCGAAATTCAATTAAATTTTCGATGAACAATGGACAATAAATGAGCGATAAATGAGCTTGTCGGGTGGATTATTGGATTATTGTCAGATGTTAGCGGTAATTTTTCGACTACATTTCACATTTCACCTTTCACCAGCCTTGGGGCCATTGTTGTTGCAATGTTGCATGACATGTGCTTAATTATTTGTTTCATTAAATGACAATTAAATTTTCGTGTTTATCATGTTTGAAAATTCTACCAGCCACTCGCAATCAAAGCCTTCACTGGCTTCGTCCGTGGAGCAGAGGGGGGGAGCGACAAGTGGACCGGAGGAGGCTGGTGTTGGTATAGAAACGAGCTTCGTCTGGGTTGCACTTTGGTTGTCATATCATTTACATGGCAGACAGTTGGAGAGCAACTTGGCCACGCCCCCAAATGACGACCCAGTTGGCAATGCAAAATGTGCTACATATTTTCGTATGCAATGGAAAATGGAAAATGGGAAATGGTAAAGGAGAGGCCTCGGGCTTAAGAGGGGATTTCTATCTAACGTTTGTCTGTGTTTTAGCTCTGGGGCTGTCGCTTCTACTGTGTGTGGGATGGGGGGTGGGTGGGAGTAGAGGGGAATGGTACGTGATTGTGGTTTTATTGCGTTTGAAAAGTTGAAATTATGTTTGCTTTTTGTGGTAACGCAGTGCAAGACAGCAGCAACAGCAGAAGCAGAAGCAGCAGAAGCAACGGCAGAAGCAGCAGAAGCAACGGCAGCAGCAGACACTGAAGCAGAAACATCATCCGCCTTTTGACTAACTGGCAACAGAAGCAGTTACAGCGACGGCGACCACTTGAAAAGCCAAAACAGCGGCAACAAGAACAAAAACAAGAAGAGGAACACCAACAACAGCAACAACAAAAACAAAAGCAAAAACCCAAAACGAAAGCAACAACAATCACAGTCAGTGGTTTTTACGTGAAGTCATCAACATGGAATTGGGATATTTGGGACATGGGAATAGGAATGTGAATGTAAATATGTGTGTGTGTGTGTGTGTGTGTGTGAGTGTGTGGATACGTATGAACACGAGTATTGAGGGTATATGATGCTTATCTTCTTGGCAGGGCGTGGCAAATTAATAAACTTCAGTATGTTGTGTCATCTATGAGCAGATAAATGTACTTGCGACTCTTGATGGGCTCTTGAGTGAAAATGAATTGAGTGTCTTTATTAGGGAAATGTGTGTGCTTTCAGTTTTGATGAGTTACTCGAGAATAATCTCAGTTCTTGATTGCTGATTGTTGGCTGTTGCTTGTTGCTTGTTGGTTGTTGCTTGTTGGTTGTTGGTTGTTGCTTGTTGGTTGTTGCCTGTTGATTGTTGGTTATTTTTATTGTTGATTGACTGCTCCCAAGTGATACATTAACTTGTTAAGGCAGGAGAGACGAGACGAGACGAGATGAGACGAGACTCGTCACCGAATCTGGAAAACATTTAAAATGTTTTATTACCAATTTTGGTAAATGGAATTTTCACTTTACTTTTATGTTCCGAGTATTGACCAAAATGGAAACAAATCATTTCCAACGCTTAAGCGTTCAATGATGCAATTGCCGTCTCTTGATTGAAATGGCATAAAAGGTTCGGTCAATCCCACAAAAGGGTCGCCCCGTCGTCATGCTTAAAGGCGTGTCCCTTTTACAGGGCTATAATTTGCATAAATGCCGTGTACCCTGCACCTGCCCTCCATTTGTTGGATGGCAGGGAAGAGGGGGAGGGGGAAACCAAAAAGGTTGCCATGGCGCCAGAGAATCTTTTGATGATTTGCCACATTTGATAGGATTACATGTGTGTTTCTTGTGGCTGTTGCTTGTGTTGTGGATTTCCCTTTGAGTATCTATTTGGAAAATGCTAATTGGACACTCGCTGAGCAGCCACTGGCCACGCCTTCAACAGAACCCAACTTTATACTTCTCTTGGAACAACAAATTTTAAATACCCTGCAAAAATACTAAAAAAATTAATTATATATTTCTTATAAATTTATAACTCCATCATTATTAAGTACATTTTACTTAGTAAATAGTCAGTCAGTCTGGTCACACTTAAACTGTTATTTTTGTCGACTTTTATATAGTCTTATTATTAATACTTATTTCACTTTTATTACATTTCTTTATTATTTCTGTACTTATTTAGTATAATTAACTGAAAGTCAATAAACAGTTAAATAGTCTGGTCACACTTTAATTAGCCTAAATGAACCATTTCTCCATAAAAGTTCATTTTCACTTGTTGATTTGGTCGATTGACTCGGATTTCGTATGACTAAATAAGTTCGTTTTTTGAGCAGCAGCAAATGTGGAATAAAGGATGTACAGGACTTCACATTACTAAGACTCCTATTCAAATAATGTAGGGTATTAAGAGGGCCGCTTTTGCCGGCAGCTTTGAATGGCTAATGGGTTTTATTGCAAATGCGATTCACGTTTTACATGCTAATTAATATTAACACCCATGTATTTCCCTTCCTCAGTATGCCTGTATATGTGTGTGTGTGTGTGTGTGTATGATAATTTTGATTTGAAATTGACAACATTAATCGCAAATCCATCAACGATGACTCCAGCCACCACCTCAATTGAATATGCCAAGGTGTTGAATTCTAATTGGCAATTTGTTGCTTTATGTTAATTGCAGGTGCCCAACAATCCGCTGAAGATGACGCCGGGTGGCAATCAGGAATCGTCGGCGTCGGCGTCGGTGTCGGGGGCTTCTGCGTCATCGAATCAGCTCTGTGCACATCAACGGCATTTGCTCGAATCGGGACAATTGCAATGTCCTAGCCCCCAGCCCGTCAAGGATATGTTGATGCCAAGCATGCCAACGGCTTCGCCGGCAGCCACGGCTGTCAGTGATGTGTTTACAACGTTGATGACAACGGCAGCAGTGTCATCGACAACAACAACAACAACAACGGCAACAACAACAACAACAGCAACGGCAACGGCAACGGCAACAACATCAGCAACTGCTGCAATACCCACAACAGCAACAACACACGAATTGGCCAACAAAGGTGAGTGATGGCTGACAGCCAGAAATGTGTACGTAGAAATAAGCTTCGACAGCGCAAGGACAACAACAATAGCGAAGGATAAACTTATAAATTGAGTTGCTGTCATATCGATTAGCCTCAAGAGTGAATCGATAACACTTCCGTTTATTAACTGCGGTCTAGATGCTTTTTATTAAGCTATTTTAGCTTCATCGTTGATTTAATTATTCCTTAGAGCTTTCATACTCTGAACAGGATACCTTACGTCAATAACTATAATTGATGTCCTTTCCTAAGAATTTTTGTTAAGTGCAAAATTGTAACTGAGCTTTGCCAAAGCATCTCTTCATTTCTTATCCAAGAAAAATAACAAATATGAAAAAGTTGTGAGCCTTCAAGGACAATGCCAATTGCAGCTCAGGGCAACTCGCATATTTGTTGCACCATGGCAACCCTAGAAGCATAAAGAATAAAGCATAAAGCAGCAAGCGGCGAGCGCCCAGCGAGTGAGCATTCGCAGCGCACAAAAGTATGCTACGAAATATAGAAATTGTAGAGCCTGCATTTTTGCGCAACTGCAAAAACGACGACGACGACGACGACGACGACGACGACGACGACGACGACGACGACGACGACGACGACGACGACGGCGACAGCGACAGAAGTCACGTTGTGAGAGAGGGAGTAAGGATTGAATCAAAGGATGGTCGATGATAGTGGAGACAGTTGAGGGGCATGAGGGGGGGAATGTTTGGAGGAAAAAAATAGTGTAGATACGTGCGATAAAAGCAGACGGGGGCGGACAAGCAAAACAAAGCAAAAACTGAACGAAACTCGCGAATGAAGCACAGCAGGAGCAACGATGAAAGCAAACAATATCCACGTATACACACACATGTGTACATGTATGCCACCTACGAGACTGTTGGCATGTGCACACATGCACGCACACTTCCACACACCGATACACACCCACACGCATACGCGCGCACCCACACGCGCACACACCCACACAGACACACATGCCGCAGAGCGGATGCAATTGCTTGATGCTTTGACTGCTTGAAAGTAGGAGCCGTCGCCTAGACAATGATAAAGTGGAAATGCACACGGTGAAAGGGACAACGAGCAGCAAGGAGCTTAAGCATAAGCAGGACTAATAATACCCACTAATTGAGTGGGTTTATTTATATCTTTTTAATTAGTGGCCGCCTCTCTGCAACTCAATGATTGCTGAAAATTTGCATTTGGATGACTTTTGAAAAGGTTTTCCTCCTTTCGTCATCTGCCGTTTGACCGGGCACATCCTTTGTGGCTGTAGAGTGGTGCAGGGTATTAAGTTGTTTGGAAAAAGGATGCCATACAAGCAAATAGTGTGGAGCTGCAAGTATAAGAAGCTTTAAGCTTCAGCGCACTGGGGCTGTAGGCGTGGCATTCTTTGTGCTTCAGCAAAAAGTGCATTTCCGACCTGCCAATCCCCGCCCTCCGCCCGCCGCCCGCCGCTCCACACTGCGTACAGCCTGCCCCCCGTCCTCTTCCTCTTCAGTTTATCTACACGAACTGCTATCTCATCGCTCGACCTGATGCTTGTTTGTATCCTTGTATCTCTTGCTGTGTATTTGATTTCGTCCTTTGCATGACCACTCAAAGGACCTTTACATGTTCTTTCAACGGCATTTCAGGAATGTCCTCTCGTCTCTGTTTAACTTCGCTCGGGGCTGTACCAACCCTTCGATGGGTCCTTTTAAGCCAATGTTATGTTTATTAAATACCCTCAACAACCGTTCAACATTTTCTGCTTAGGATCCCTCGGAGCATCGTTGGAATGTGGTGCAGGGTAGGAAGTGGTCCCAGACAACCGATGATGCATACAAAAAGGAAGTCCCGCAACTTTTCATCTTTGATTGTGGAAACTTAAATATTTACTCAGCTTTCGACTGATAAATCAATGGATGAGAAATAATAATTTAAAAGTGTACAGATTATTCGATGTGCTCCTCATTTGAATCCTGGCAAGGAGCAGCGCGCGCTCAGTGAGAGCTTTGAATGGGTCTTTGGCGTCTGTTAAGCCATTTGGCTTTCAATTCTGCTTTTGTGGCATTCAGCGCATTCGGATTTTAATTTGAGATACGACGAAACTGTTGCCAATTGCCAAGAGTCCAAGCTCCCCAACCCACACACACACACACACATATACACAAACACACACACACATACACGCACGCTTGAAAATACAAACATAACGTATTCAATGCGTTGGGGGTCACCTTTGAGCGTCGCCTCCAGGGCTAACACTTAGCTGCATACACACAGAGACACCCACACACACACACAGTCACACACACACACACACACACAGTCACACTGGCTGAGGGTAACCATCGCCAGCAGTTGGGAAACATTTCGCAAACATTGTTAAAACTTTTAAATGAAAAGGTTAATTGAAACAAAAGGGACTTGACGGCAAAGTTTAGCCATGCGCGTCCGCTGCGATCCGCCTATCAGTGGCGCCCACTCTTTTCCTGGGACCTGGACAACTGTCCATTATGGGTGCAGGCAATTGCATCCCTCGGCCAGTTGCTGCTCCTGGCCAAAGCGCAATCAGCGTCGCATTCAAAATCCCGCACAAAGTAAAACTTTTGCGCGTTTTAGAATTTTTCGCGTCTGTGGTTTTAAGCGAGTTTCCAATTTTATGCGTGTGTGTGTGTGTGTCTGTGTGTGTGTGTGTAAGCTGTTGAAATGTAATCCTTCAGTTTTGAACTATTGGATTTGCTTAAAGGCAGCGGCTCTGTTCCATTCCCAGCTTCAGGTAGCATTTTGAAGGGGTTGAGGTTCGCTTCTGGTGAAGCCAAGTGGAAGACGACGAATCTATTTTAGGACTCGATGATCCTTTCCAGTGAGCAATTATTTTCTGGGACTAATGCCAAAAGCTATTGTGACTCCTGGAATGAGTGTGACTCCTGGAATGAGTGTGACTCCTGGAATGAGTGTGACTCCTGGAATGAGTGTGACTCCTGGACTGAGTGCGACTGGTGACCTTTTTTGCTCCTTAATTTTTTTTTTTTTAATTAAATTTTGTATATAAAATGAAAGTAAATTAAAATTCGTTCGGTTACACACATTGTAGCCACGTCTTGAGTCCTAATCTCTGCGTCCTGTCTCGCTCCTGCTACTGCTACTGCTCCTGCTCCTGCTACTGCTTCTGCTCCTGCTTCTGCTCCTGCTTCTGCTTCTGTTCGCTCTCCCACTCCTGGTTTTAAGTTTGCTGTGCACGTCCTTTGGTTTTGATTTTATTGTTCTTCACTTTGCCAGCCATTTGGAGTTTTTGTTGTTGTCTGCGATTGTCGAGTGGCGACCTGACCTTTTGACTGTGCTGAGGGACACGTTGCGGGCACTTTAAGGACGACGCACTCTGCATAAGCAACGAGTCCTCAACGCAACCTTTCACTGACTTTGTCTTTCAATTTGTTGTTTCATTTCAGACGCTGATTGCCTCAAATATGGCAACAACAACAACTCAAATAACAACAACAACAACAACAGGAATAAGCTGACTGTCAGAATGCCCTACGCCAGGGCAGTTACTACGGTTTTAGCTCCAGCCACGCCCATACCCACAGCAGCGGTCATCATGCAAAATACTAGTCAAAAGGAAGGTGTGGACTGCGCACAGAAGCGATCAACGCCAGCTCCGTCTCCAGCTCCAGCTCCGGCTCCATCGCCAGCACCACATCCACACCCAACTCCAGCTGCAGCTTCAGCTTCAGTTGCTGCCCCTCCGCATGTGATAAAGTCAACGACTCTCGCCGCATCTGCTCCCTTAGCGCAGCAGCCCAACTTCAAGGATGATCCCGCGGGCTACCTGCAGCAACAGACGGCGCTGCTCCACAACACGCTGGGCGTGGGATTGGATCCAAAGCCCGTTGCAGCCATGGCCAGGGCATTGGCTCAAGAACCGATTGTGCACAGCTCCCAGCAGCAACAGCAACAGCAGCAGCAGCAGCAACAACAGCAACAACAGCAGCAACAGCAACAACAGCAGCAACAGCAACAGCAGCAGCAACAACAACAACAACAACAGCAGCAGCAGCAGCAGCCCCGCCAACGGACACGGCGACTCTCGATGTACACCATCAACAAATGGGAGATGGAGCAGAATCCAACGTCTGGTAACGTCCCACGTACCCTGCATGTGGATACAGCGGCTGCGGCATTTGCTCGCCCCCAGAAGCCGCAAATCACAAGCATAACAGTGGTGCCAGCGCCGCCGGATTCTCCAGTGTCCAGCAGTGCAGCGGAGCTGGAGAAGCGGCCCGAGCAAGTGGGAGCAATATCCACCAGCCACGAGAGCCCGCGTCATAGTCTTTCCTCGCCCACGGACTCACTGGACTCGGCTAAGAGCACGCCATCGGCCTCACCGAAGCCTCAGCACGCGCAGCTGCAGGTGCAGATGCGTCACACTCAAGTCCAGATCCAGACCCAAATGGCACCGCAAACCACCACCCAATTGCGAGTGCTGCGTCAACAGTGTCAATCGGTGCCAGTTCTGGGTCAACGTCAGTCGGTGGTCAACAGTGCGTCGACAACGTCCACACGGAGTGTTGTGACCAGCACCGCAGGCATCAGCCGCACGGGCACCACGTTGAGTACGACCAGCTCCGCGGTTGCTCAGCTCCAGTCGATGACGGGCAACAGTGGAGGCAACCAACTTATCATGACATCCACTGGCCAACTGCTGGTCATTCCGGCCAACAAGCAGCAAGGAGCCCCAGGACAGCCGCAACGAGCAACGGCACAGGCCCAGCTCCATCCCCAGCCAGGTGGCGGGTACATTGTCAGCCAACCGTCGGCGCTGCTCAACTCGGGAGCCGCCAAGCTGTTGCACCATCAGATCATCAGCTCACAGGCGAGCCCCATCAGCCAGATCAGTCAGATAAGCCAGACGGGCGCAGCGGGAGCGCCCCAAACTGTGCTGCTCAATACCCTGCCCAATGGTGGATACATTGTGCAACAGCAGCAACAACAGCAACAACAGCAGCAGCAGCAGCAACACGTGGCGGAGCAGCAACAATTGTTGTCGCTGCCACAATCGGTGGCATCTATAATCACGTCGCCGGAGACAAAGCGACGGCCACGCAAACGCAAGAGCTCCGTTTGCAGCACGCCACCACCGGCGCTGTCAAATGGCTCGCCCCTGAAGACGCACTCGCCACAGATCTCGCCAAGCATACCAAGCCAAGCACCAGCGCTGCTGCAACAGGCGGCGAACGCAGCAGCAGCCGTGGCGGCAGCTCCGCCGCCTCAGTTCCCGCAACAGTTCCAACTAAGTCCAGGCATTCAGGGAATTGTGGTAAACAAGACGGCGGCACAGGGCGCGGCTCAGCCGCAGCAACTGCTGCTCCAGAATGGACAAATTCTGCAACAAGTGAATCTCATTGGTCAGCAGCTGCTCATGCCCGCGGGATTGGTCATGGGACCCGACGCAACCCTTTTGCAAATTCAGAATATGCCGACGACCAGTCTATTGACGCCCCAAGGGCCGGTGATGCTGCGCACTCCCTCGCCGCAGAACAAGCCCTCCTTCATCTCGCCGAGCACCGGGGGACAGCAGTACATCGTTGGTGCCAATGGCCAGTTAAGTCCCATAGGTCATCTCTATTCCACACCGATGGGTCTGGTCATGCCCACAGCTCAACAGAGCGGCGCTTCCTTTGTGCAAGCCAGTCCCACGGCTACTATTCAGATTCAGCAACAACAGCAGCAACAACAACAACAGCAGCAACAGCAACAACAACAGCAGCAACATCAGCAGCAGCAACAACAACATCAGCAGCAGCAGCAGCAAGCAACGCAGCAGATGAGCCTGCAACCACCACAGACGAACAGCTATGTTTCGGAATCGCATAGCAACCGGCAGGCTACTTCCGCCAGTCCTCCGGATACTACAACATGCAGTCCGCGCAGTCCCGAGCGACCGCCCAGCCACCGCAGCAGTGGAAGCGGTGACATGGTAACTGCCCATTTACTCCATCCACTCAACTCCGATTGAGCTTTGGCAATTCTCATTGATATTTGTTCAATTGCAGGTGCAGTGCGTGTCCAGCTCGGAACCGGATGCCGCCATCTCGCCCCTAAGCACTGAGAGTCGACAGTCGCCCTCTTCAACGGATTGCGAACGGAGTATGTGCATCGACCACGAAGTAAACAGAGCACACTTATTGACTCTTCGTCTTCATTTCTCTGCAGGCATCGGCAGCAGCAACATCTTTAGCCAGCCAAGTGGAATGTACAAGCCAACGGAGCCGAAGATTCGACGGATTCACATCACATCACAGACAGCATCGGATGGTAGCCACACAGTGGGTCTTTTGGGTCAAGGTATGCGTTTGGCCAGCTCTACATCCCTATCCATCACATCATCACCGTCATCACTTGCAACATCCACACTACCTACGGCGGGATCTGTCCGCCAGGCAATGCACCACCAGCCCCCATCCAACAGCCACTCCAGCGTTTATATCCATAACCACAAAGTAGTTAACGTTGACTACCAGGGTAAGGACTTGCCACCAGTCACTATCCACTATCCACTATCCACTCTAGTCACCAACCACTAGCCACTAGCCATTAGCCATTAGCCACTATTCACAAGTCACTAGTCACTAGTCACTAGTCACTAGCCACTAGCCACTAACTGCATTTGTTCATTAACTGACCCACCCATACGCATACAAACATACACGCACACACGCACACACCTGCTGCATGCCAAGCACTTGTCGCACCCCACGCACCCTTCGCACCCCACGCACCCTTCGCATCCTTCGCACTTCGCATTCCTCGCACTCTTTTGCTTTTGTACTTGTGTTTTCTGCATTTTTGGACTGTCGGGTGTTGGGTACCGATTGTTGGCTTCAGTAATCCAGCAGCTGCCTCCGAATCTTCATATAGAATCACCCACAACAACACAACTGCCGGTCGCTTTGGATGTCCCACCCACCACCACTGAAGTTGTACCCGTTAAATCCAAATGCCGCACACCCACAAAGCGCGCTCGACGACCGAATCGGGCGTTGGCCAGAAACCTGACAACAAGTGTCGCAATGTTGCCTCCACGAACATTTGCCATTGGTGAGCTGATCTGGGGTCCGGCCCGTGGCCATCCTGCTTGGCCCGGCAAGATTGTCAAGATGCCCGATGGCGTTTGTACGCCGTCCCAGCAATTCGATCACGTGTGGGTGCAATGGTTCGGCGGAGGTGGTCGCTCCACCTCCGAGCTAATTGCGGTCAACTCATTGCAGAGCCTTTCCGAAGGCTTGGAGGCGCATCACGAGGCCCAAAAGGATACCAGAAAGTGAGCATCACACAAGCAAGCAGCAATGGGGAAATGCACATTGAATGAAAGTCAAACGTTTATTGTGGGGAAATTAATAGGAAATCTCAGATAGGAAATTGGGTGACCAACGACTCCTTCAGTTAAACCACAAATTTATTATCCGACTATTGATACTCGACTCATCCTAGAAATGCACCTGACGGCACCGTAAAGAATCCTTTTTGTTTTGCCTGAGTAAATCTTAGAGAAATATTTATTTTTTATTTATTTTTTTTTTTTTTTGATAGTTTTTTTTTATAAAATTTTTCATTAAGATTATTTGAATTGTAGTTTTGAAAATTGATATTTTAGATTCTGGCATTCAGCCAGAAGTTGGAATAGTTTTGAAAACTTTTGTAGCTTTTGTATTTTAGTTGTATTTTTTGTGCAGTGTAACGATGATTGGCATTTCAATGCGTTTTTGATTAATTACACTTTGATTTCACGATTTCATTTTGATTTTGCTAATTAAAATTATTCTTCTTTCTTTTTTTTATATTATACGCTGACAAAAAAATATATCCAAATATATATATATATATATAATATACATATATATATATAAAAAAAAACACCTCCTGCCTCTCGACGCGTGTGTTTAACCTAAATGTGTGTGTATATATGCATAATCATCATCATCATGCCAACTCCCCCACACATGAACTTAAACCGCAATCCCGAAAATACCACAACCGCAACGACACTCACACGCACACACTCAAACACACACACACACACCTATACACCCAATGAACCAACCCACAAAAGGAGCCGCAAATTGAACTCGCAACTCGAGCGGGCTATACAAGAAGCAATGACTGAGTTGGATAACATTTCAGCTTCGGTAACCGCAGCAGCTGCCTCATCTATTGGTCACCAGCTGCAGCAGCCCACATCAACAATTTGCAACAACAACAACAACAGCAGCAGCAACAACACGGTCAATACCGTCATCAATGGAGTTGTACGAGGCAAGCGTACGGCGGTACCGACTATCGGCCAGTCAACTATAACTGGAGGCAGTGTCTCTTTAACCGTGAGCACAGCGACGAGCCTGAGTGGAATGTTCAATCAGCAGCGTGCCAAGCCCATTAGGATAGCGCCCGCACCACCGGCAATAATGCCAGCAGCAGGAGCAACCATGAATGCAGCAGCGGCAGAGATCTTGAAGCTAAGCAAATGACCAGCGCTGTCGACGTTCCCGTCGACAGTAACCACAGCAAACTTTACGCTCGTCATAGGCCACAAGTAGAAGGGAGAACCTATCAAATGCAGTAATTATATTTATATATATTATATATGTGTATATACGCATACATATATTTATATACAAACATATACATACATATACAGTATATATGTAGTTAGGTGTCAGCCCTCAAATGTTGTGTATCGCTTGAATGTATTTTTTCATCGTTTCTTATCGACTTATCGATTCTGCTTAGTTAAGCCTGTGCGGCGTTGCCACATCTTTAAAAAATAGACAATAAACAATATGAAAACGTTAACGAAGAAGAGGAATGAGGAAAGCTATCGAGGAGAAAATGAACAATGTTTAAAAATTTAGCAAACAAAAGTTTTTGTTGCTATTTAAAGCAGTGTGCCCAAACCACAAAAAACTAAATTGTTTATTTGTAAATATATTTACATAGATGATCAGAACAGAGAACAGAGAACAGAGAATACTTATTATTAATATTATTATGAACAGGTGTAAATGTTAGGTATTTATTTATTGCATGTAATTCATAGTTTGCATAGGTTTTTTGTTTTCGTTGCAATCTGTAGATTTAACCTTATTTTTTTTATTACCAGTTAGCATAAGTCGTAAATTAGCCATTAAGTTAATGCAGCCAATAATTGTAAACTTTGACAAAAAAAATTATAGTTGATTTGGCTATATTCAAGATATATTTGCAAAAGAAACTTCAAATCAAAAATTTGAAAAATAAAATTGTTTCTAACTTTGAAGAAAAAAAAAAAATACACGAAAACAAAAATTTGTGAATGGAAATAATATCAACAAAAAATATTTATGTTAAAATAAAACTCGATACTCCAAAACTAACGAGTAAGAGCAAATTGATACAAAAAGAAAGAGAATTATATTTATAAATTGTTATTATTTATTTAGTTGAAACTATTGTAAATTTCAAAAAACAAAAAACAAAACGAAAAGAAAAACATATACACACAAGAGAAAACAAAAGAATTGACATTTAAACACGTAGTGAAAAACCACTAAAACGATCAACAAATAAATGCTAAAATATTCCCAAAAAAAAGCTTATAAACATTTATTTATTTAATATAAGAAGTGGTATTTTCTGATCAGAAATTGTATGTTTATTAATATATGTAAGTAAATTCTTGTATATATAAATCAATTGTTGATTTTTAATAAGTATTTACAAAACTATATACAGACTTGCATTGACGTAAGCTTAATTTGATACGTATTCACCAATCACGATATTCACCACATGGCTTATAAGCCATTTGAATTCACCATACTATTTTTATTTACCTTTTAAGTCACGTGCTCGGCAAAATACATTGCGGAAAAACGTTTGTTTTTCATATCCAATCATTTGTAAAAGCGCCACGAAATTCCAATTTATTATTTAAATATTTAAACACAAATTGTGAAATCCGAAATCATTTATTTTGCTAGAAGTAAAACCGTAGTGAAATGGATTTACTTAGCTCAAAGCGGAGCAGATCAAGGTTGGAAAACAAGTTCGGTGAGTGGCAAAACTTACTTCTTGAACCAAGAAATTAAATTCTCATTTAATTTACAGACAATTTACTGATGGATAACTTCAGATACAATGCATTGCATAACAGCCATATCCGGAGACTCCGGAGACTTAAAACCGAATCTTGGTATTAGCGAAATGGATCGGGAATTGCTAGCGGAGAATGACCTTTATATTATATGGAACAGTCACTGTTTTCTTTTTGATCCATTGTATAATGTATGTATTAACTATCAAAACTCGAGCCTTACTCCTTATACTGCAGCGCACCAGGGAAATTTATCGCTTGGATGCCCACCCAACTTGGAAAGATTTGTCCTGGCATCTGCAATAGTAAGAATTACATAGATATCTTTCTTTAATGTTAGATTATGTGTTTTCAGGGATTATCAGCTACAAGGAACAAGTACGGTTTGATTGCTTTTAGCTTTGTGATGGGAGTCATTCGGATCACAATAGCTGGGTGCAACATAGCTACCAATCTTGTACCAATAGATTACCGCGGGAATATAGCACTGATCTTTGCCTGGCACATGGCCAAACGAGGATCTGATAGAGACTTTGAAAGATCAGATCAACTCTTTAAACTTCCACGTGCATCACAGGACAACGTTTAACGTTTCATCACCTGAATTCCGACATGGATGTAGCACTACGGTAACGTGTCCAGGAGCCACTCGTGGATCGACGTATTGAAAAATAATATTAAATTGAATTGAATTATAAATTTACCAAATAAAACAAACAAGCAAAATAAAGAAATTTTAAATTATAAATTAAAATTGATTTTTCATTCAAAACTACGGGAACTCATGCTTGGCCATGAATTGAGAGCATTGAGAATAAAGCGAAAAATACAAAAATAAATAATTTTTCGCCAATATTGAGAAAAGTAGCATCCTAGCCGATTTTGTTTGCCTGGCATTTTCATAGGTTTGAACCCGAGTCGGCCGCCCGCGCAGAGCTCAAAAAATTTGTAAATGGTCGATTTTAGAGCCGCTTCAGAAATCGAGATACCAGGCGAACAGAAACGCTCGAAAGCTGCCCTGGTGCACAGGGAAAAAAAGTGTTGCCTACTTTTAGTGCCACGCACTAAATAGCCGACAAATAAAATAATGAGGCCACAAACTCTTTGAACCTGCCGTAAATTGTCCCTGATGATCCTTTCGGTGTAAATCCCGCCTGAGGATAAAGGAATAAACCAGTTTCTATTTTCTACAATAAAAATATAATGAAAACTATTTTTTATTTAAATTTATTTCAGTTTTAAATAACTTGACAATAATAGTTGTATGGTTTTGTTTTGTTTTTGTTTTCTCTTTTTTTATGGTTCTTATAAGCTGATTGATTGGGTTATTTAATTGCAAATAATGTAATTAAAAATTAATATTTATGTAATATTAAACTAACTCACAATCGTTTGAATTAAGTATTTTAAGTATATTCTGTCTATATACTTCCTCTCATATAAATATAAATATATGTTTGTTTATATATGCATGTTTGTTTTATGTGGCTGTAGTTATGTGCTTCTGTGTGTGAGTGTTTGTATGCATGTTGTTTTCTCAAAAATTGACATGTAAAAAAAACAATAAACAAACAAACAGCGCCGCAATTCTACACAAAATACCTACACGTAACCTAAGAGAAAATGACTCTGGCTGCTAAGCAATGTACACAAAGTGTAATCGCAGTAGATCGAAAATCTTTACAAAATGGGAGAACAAGATATACGGTTAGGTTAGGTATGGTAGGTATGGGTGTGTATATATGTATATGTGTGTGTAAAATGGATGGCTTGCATTAGCTTACAACTCACGCAGACTAATTACATATTACAGAGGCAAATCCCACGTACTGACTTGTACATATGGATGAGCATTTCAACTAGCGCATTTTTGAGGTTCTTATATATATTACATTTACATTTGTATTTGTAGTTTTCTTTAAGCTTTGCAGTCGTATTGGGTTTCTCAACTTCCATCATCTATCATCATTTATCATTTATCATTTATCATTTATCATTTATCATTTATCAATTATGCTTTATCTTTTATCCTTTCACTATCATTTATCTTTATCTCTTTTATCTCAAGGTAAGACTGTGCACATTACAGTGGCATTCACATTTAAGTTTTAAGGTAGACGTCAACGCCATGAGGAGGACGCTATCAATAACATAACATTATGCACGATTTGGTTATCATTACAAAACAAAACACGATTGGCGCGACTGGCGATTGGCGGGTGGCTTTAACAATCCACGGATCAGATGAAGCAGCGTACAGCATGTACGTTATATAAACAATGGTGTTCCTTTTGGGTTTGGGTTTGGGTTTTGTGTATAAATGGTCTTCTATACAAGTCAAGTTACAAAATGTACGGGTTAACTTTAGTGCTTAAAATAGGGATCATGATAATTGCTCTAAAAGCTATTGTAGTTTTTTTTTGTTTTTTTTTTTTTGTTGATGGTTTTGTTGTTTTGTTGTTTTTGTTGTTGGTGGTGATGCTGTGGCTGCTACTTATGTTGCTTTATGATGTTGTATATGCATGTTTGTATGTATGTGTGTTTGATCGTTGTTTAACGTTGTTGTCAACAATAACCAAATCGCTGTAATTCTCATCTGGACAGACTGTGAGAACGCTCCCGGCTGCTACTGCCCGATGAGAGAGGCTGCTTGCTTATCCCCATTTCACCGACACGTTGATGCGGTGGCAGCCTGTCAAAGAACGGATGTCTAAGAGCATCACCTGACGATAGAAGAGAGAGAGAGCGAGAAGGGCAAAGTATAAGTATAAGTATTAGTATAAGTATAAGAAGATAAAAAATAAATCCCAATGAACTCACCTAACGTTATGCGTGATGAGGGCTCATACTCCAGCATCTTCTTAATCAAGCTGAACAGCTCGCCGTGATCCTCACTGTTACTCAGCTGGCAGAGGAACAGAGGCTTGCAGTGATCGCGCACATAACGACCCGCGCTGGACTTCTCATCCCAATCCAACTTACCATGATAGAAGTACTTTGTTTTGGTTTTACTGTAAAGAGTGTGATTTCTACACATTAAACGATTTCGGTAAAGCGAACTGCGCCTTGCAATAAAAAGCATGAGCTGCATTGTATTACCGTGCCATCCGATATGGAATTTGTCCCAGGATGCGCTCCATCATGGCCAGATGCTCCCGATTGTCATGCGTTTGGAATAGCGTAATACCCAAATAGAGTTCAAAGAGAATACAGCTGCCAGGCGATAAAGAATTAGGATCGAAATTAGCTATAAATAGCTATGAATCACAATGACTCCCATTATCAGGGAAGACTTACCCGATGGACCAAACATCGCAGGGCTGTGACCAGCCAAGCTCCAGTATAACCTCTGGCGCGCGATAATGGCGCGTCGAGACAACTGTGCTATGGTGTTCATGGTCGAAGGTGGCCGAACCAAAATCAATGAGGCGCACATCCGTGTTCTTAACATGACGTACCTCGCGGTTCTGCAAAACCGGGAAACAAATAAAGATCAATAATTATTTAAAGCACGGGTGAAAGGATAAATGAAACGTACAATCTTATGATTATAGTGGGACGTGTATTCCGAATCGACAAACAGTATATTCTCCGGCTTGAGATCTGTGTGCGTTAAACGATTGTCATGTAAAAACTTCACTGAGTAGCACAATTGGTAGGCCATATGACGCACTTGGTCCAGGGAATACGGCTCATAGTTATTCTCGCGCTGCAAGTGGAAAATCAATTTATTATTTATTTAGATTCAATAATAGCGAAGGACATACCAAAAAATCGAAAACACTAAGTCCAAGCATTTCAAAAACTATGCACATGTGTCCATGATAATCGAACCAGTCAATCATTTTGACGCACAGACTGCAAGGAAAATAAGGATATAGATATAGGGTTAGGAATTGTGGGCCAAGTAGGGAGTCTAGTTAAAACTTACTGATCACCATGCGGATCCTTTTGTGCAATCTTTTCCAAGGCATTTATCTCCAGCTTGGCAGCTTCGCGATATTTCTGAACATTCTTGATGATCTTCAAGGCCATGCAAAAATCACTGAACACGAAGGAGACAAGAGAAGAAGAAGGACATATTTTGGATTAGTTAGTTGCAGGGATACGTACGTAAAGAACTTACCGTTCCATGTCTTTGACCTTGACCACACGTCCGAAGGTGCCCTCGCCCAGTGTGGCCATGATCTTATCTGAAATGTGGTAAGAAAACTCAGATTGTAGTCAAACTTCAAGGGGGTTCTCACTCATAATATTAATTAATATAATTCTAAACCTGTAACTGGGAAAACTTTCGGATGATTAGGCAAAAATAATTCCAGAAGATTCTACTTTAAACTGCACTCGATATGAAAAGTTAACGGAAGTTTTCATTTTCGATATTATTTCATAATTATGCGCCGTAGCTTAAGTAAATTGTAAGTGTGTGTCGGCGTCTCTCTCTCTCTGTGTGTGTGTGTGTGTGTGTCAGTGTGTGTGTACCGAACGCGTGTTTGTGTGTATTAACTTTTAGTCAGCGTTTTTAACTATCCTAAGAAAGAAATGAGTTGTTACATTTAATTTTAGGTTGAACTTGTAATTTCTTTGTTTTCCATTGTTGAAAAGTTGGAAAAGTGAAACTGACGAAAATTTGTGTGAAAATTTTGGTTTGTCAACGCGGCGCCGCGACTTAAAACTTTTTGTTTTTTTTTTGTCAAAAGATAATTAAGAAATAATACAGAAAACTTGGAAAGTTCAAAACTATAAGAGTTGCGAGTTGAAGGATTGTAGAAGAAGTTGTGTGTGTGTGTGTGTGTGTGTGGCAGTTAAAGTATTATTGTTGTAATTAAAAAATAGTTCTTTCGGTTAAAGTTAATCTTTTTTCTCTTCGCTTTGTCTTTGGAACTTGAAAGTTTTTCTCTAATAAAGCTCTAAACATAAATATGGAAAATAAAAACGAAAAAAATTGTCACGAACATCTGTGATGGAGAATGTCTCCGTTGTGGTATA
Organism: Zaprionus lineosus; assembly: GCA_035044505.1. NCBI lineage: Eukaryota > Metazoa > Arthropoda > Insecta > Diptera > Drosophilidae > Zaprionus > Zaprionus lineosus. The sequence goes on from JAWNNX010000142.1 coordinate 381,960, forward strand.
TTAAGTGACCATCGGCATCATCTTGGATGACAGGCTTTGCTGTCTGTTTTGGGGGGCGATCGATCGACGTTGAGCGGTTGTTGTTGCAAGTGTGGTAGTGGTTGTTGTTGTGGTGGTGGTGGTGGTGGTGGTGATGGTATTGGTGGTGGTAGTAGAAGTAGTAGTAGAAGAAGAGGTGGTGCGATTGCGGATGGGTGCGTGTATAGATCCGTTGATTTGCGACGCATGGCGAGCAAAATGTTGGCGACGGCGTAGACGTTGAGGGGGACGACGACGACGACGACGACGACGACGAGGACGACGAGGACGACGGGAACGACGAAGACGACGACGAGGACGAGGACGAGGACCACGAAGACGGTGAATTTTAAGCGAGTTATGTTTTAAGCGGTTTTGGTAGTGGGTTGAAAGACGACGTTGTTGTTGTTGTTGTCGATGTTGTTGTTGTTGTTGTTGTTACAGATGGCAGTTACACAGACGAATACATAAGGTGCGTGTGTGGATAAAGTATGTAAATTGAAAGAGAGAAAAAGAAACAAAAAAGAAAGAGAAAAAGAAAAAAAAAACACATTTTATGGGACGTGTCCAGTGGTGTCCAGAGGGTCCAACCATAAATCCAGTTCCAACCACATGTTCAGATGATATCAAAAAATCGTCCATCCGTTGAGCCCACGTTGGCACCACAGCGCAATTCATAATCCAGATCCATCATCATCACCAACACGCGTTATTTACCAATAGTCATCCGCAAAGTACAGACAATCCATAAACCAACCATTTACATCATTATCATCAAGTTGTACATCAACCCATCATCATCATCATCATCATCATCATTGTGATTTTCATCATCATATTCAGAAAAAACACGAGAAAAATACGTTTCGTTTGTTCGATAAGAAAATTAGTTCGGACATTTTTTTTTTTTTTTTTTTTTTTTTTGGAGTTTGTGTTTTACATAAAATTGTTAATATTTTGAATATATAAAACATTTACAACAAATATCATAGAATATATATATATATTTTTTTCTGTATATATACACATAGATATGCATGTATACACATATGTAGATATATATGTACGTATGGGCAAATGCACAAAATCAAGTGCTTAGGGGGGAAAATGAAAATAATAATAATAAAAATCGTAATGAAAAAAAAAACAAACCATAAAAATTATTTTGCATTCGCTTAATGCTAAAAAAAGTATTTTTGTCTTTTATATCGCAAAGTTTCTTTGACTTTTGACTTTTATATATAAATATACGTATTTCTTTTTTTTTTATTTTTTTTTATATAATTTCTTTATATGGTAAAAGAAAAATTAAGCACTTCATTTTGTTTTGATTGAGGAGTGAAGAGATAAAAATGAAATCAAGATCAAGTTTTCTTACATGCAATGAACACAATAATAATAACATTTAGGGCTGTTAGTTAACATGGCCGCAGCACTGCGCACTGTTAACATATAACAGATATGTTAACACATAGCTGCAGCCAGAGGTGCAGAGTTCGTTAACATGGCCGCAGTGCTGGTCTGCTGTTAGTTAGCATTTGTAGCTGTAAGCTGTATGCGGACGGATGGAAAGAAACAAGGAACGAGGTGAAGCTGGGTCAGTAGCTGGCGCGTTTCAAGAAGCTCAAGCTGCATAGAACAATGCAACGAATGGCTTACAAAGGTCGAGAGTGTCTTTGGAATGCGTGACCTATGGAACAGCGCCGAGGATGTGGCGCTCTTTGACAGCAGATAGTGATCGTGTTGCTGCAGATAATGCGACGACGACGACGACGACGACGCTGCTGCCGCTGCCGCCTCCTGCTGACGATGGTAGGCATCTAATTGCTGGCGCTGGTACATTGAACCGCCCATGGCATTTGAGCGCCGGCTACTGCTGCCATACGTATCGTGCAGATAACTGGAACCGGCGCCGACACCGGCTCCGGTACCGCTTGCTCCCGGCTTATAGCGATCAAATTCGCTCAGCACAGCAGCTGTCCGTGAGCTGGCGCCCTGATAACGCAGCTGCTGTTGCTGGCGACGTGTATCCGCTGCCGCCAAGCGGGCCCCAATGCCACCAAAGGCAAGCGCACCCGAGCTGGACGAGTGCATTAGATTGCCGGGCTTATATTTCGACAGGTCGTCGTTGTTGTTGTTGCGATCTGAATGGAGCAGAAAACGACTTTTGTTGCTGCTGCTGATGCTGCTGCTATTATTGTTGTTGTTGTTGCTGCTACTCGTGTCGCTGCTGCTGCCGCCGATGGCTGTCGTTGCAGTGTCTTGCAGAGAGAGGTTAGAAAGAGCGGAGGGTAAGGTGGAGGTGGTGCTATTAGATGAGGTCGTGTTCGTGTGATTGTTGTAGTTGTTGTAGTTGTTGTTGTTGTTGTTGTTGTTTCGATTGTTATTGTTATTGGAGGTGATGTTGGTGCTTGTTGATGCTGATGTTGTTGTTGCATCTGCTGTTCTTGCAGTTGTTGTTGTTGTTGTTGGAACTGAAGTACCATTTAGGGAGGTTGAAGGAGTGTCGACCATGTCTGTGGTGCTTTTTGTTTTCTGTGATCTTGTGTCTGTGGTATTGGTTAGTTGGACACCAGACTCGGAATCGCTATCGGCCTCATCAGAGCTACTCTCTGACTCGGATGAGCTGCTTGCATCACTATCATCGTTAGTTACTTTTTTACTGCGCGACTTCTTCTTGGGCGCCTCCGAATTCGATGCCTCGTCCACATTTGCTGCGGTTGCTGCCGCTGCTGCTGCTGCTGCTGCTTTGGCCGCTTGCCTTGCCGCTTGCTGTTCCCTTGCTCTGTCCTCTGCCTCCTCTTCGGCAGCGGCGGTGGCTATGGCTGCCGCCATTGCGGCTGCTTCCTCAGTCTTTTTAGCCTCTGCGGCAGCTTCCTCCATGCGCTTGACTCGCTCCTTCAGCTCCCGCCGCTTGCGCATACGCTCCTCAAACTTCTTGGCCTCCAGAAACTGATTGTCCTCGCGGAGCAACAGAAGAATCGCCGCATTGTCCTCTGACGAACGGTCATCGGCCAGAATCTCCTGTTCTTCGGCTGTCAGCTCTGGCGGTGGTTGCTCTCTGCGACGATTGGCAAATCGAGATCGTGAGCTCACAGGACGTTCCTCTGTTCGTCCGCCGCTCTCTGACAGATCATTGCCTAGGACATCAGTTTTGGTTCGTCCATAAGCGCGACTCAAACGCTGCGCCGTTGAGGCGGTGTCCTCATCGGCACCTCTGCGACCATATCGATTTGTTGAGTATCCTGTGGCACCACCCGCACGCAGTGCATCATGATAGTCATGTGGCTGGTATCGACTGGTGTAGTCCACGGGATATTTATCGTCTAGCAATCGATTGCCACTGGTCAAGTAGCCACTGTCGCTGGAGTCGGCCATGTAGCGTTGACGCTGGACACGCGTCCTGTAGGGTGAACGCTCCCTTCGATCGGCAGCATTAAATGAGCTCGATGATAGCTTCGACTTGCCCAATTGATGGGTGGTTGCACTGCGTAGCAGGCCACTGGATGCGGCACCATAGTCATCCGGTTCCAACGTCTTATCTCGATCCTCGTCATGTCGACGTCGTCCGGCCGTTCGCTCCAGTACATCGGAGTATTTGTTTTCCAGCCTCGAAACTGCCGAAACTGTTGGCGTCTTGTCTTTGTCCAAAAGCAGCTCCCGACGCTGTGCGTCACCACAAAGAGAAACCAGTCAGTGGGATTGCATTTGAGGGGGGGATATTTAATTTAATGGAGAAGGAAAGTGCTTTTTTAAAGCGACGCTCGTGTGAAGCCAATGGAAACAACGACGACGACGACGACGACGGCAACGGCGATGATGATGTGCGTAAAATACACACTTCTTCACGCTCTGCCTAAGACGGAGCCAGCCAGGTGCTAGACCTCGAGATTTGGCGAGACACCAAACTCAATCCCAACTAAATGGCCCTTTCGGCGCATGGCTAATAACAGCGTTTGGGCCGCCTCTTAATTTCACGCAATTTCACTGACATTTAAAGTCTCTATCTCCGGCCGCTTTCTCCGGTCAAACATTTGTAGAGGGGGAAGGTGGGTGCTGGGTGCTGAGTGGGTGGGTGTAGGGGTCTAGATTTATGGGTGGTTGGTTGGTTTGGTCGGTTGCCTATTTTATTTAGAACGCCCAATGAAAATCTAAACAAATATCCACAGACCGCCGACCTTCATAGTTTATATATAAACACTGAAAATCGTGAAAATCTTGAATTGCTTTTTCTATAGAGAGACGAGGTGAGAGGAGAAAGGGTGAACCAAAAGAGAAAGATAGGCGGAGAAGAGAGAGAGAAACACACATCCAAAGAGGCGTTTGTTGGTATCGAAAATAAAATGTTGACGGCGTAAACGCACACGGTGAATAGGAAGATATATAGAACATATAGAAACGCTATAAAACAGAACTGTGTGGGCACAGATATATATCTGTATCTGAACACATATATATATATATATATACATATACAGTATAGGTATATATACTGGCAGTTCACCATTCAATATACATACGCGCTGGGTATATACACCTGTTCTAGATATAGGTACGCTTCTATCTATGGCCAAAGGGGGGGCCAATATGCAATTATTGAAGAAGAAGAAATGTCACCGATCCCACCCCCTAGCCCTACCCCTACCCCTAACCAATTCCTTCCTTTAGATCTTCTCAAAACTGACAGATTTGGGGCAGTAACTTTGCCATGACTCATTCGGCAGGTGAATGGCGACCACCGCACATTTCAGCCCATTCAAAATATGAAATACCCAAGGTGTGAGTCACTGGACACTCTTGTCCAACATCGTCTGGCTATGCTGGCTATGCTGGCTCCGCTTAGCTTCGGTGTAGTCATTGGGATCCATTGGCTTGCACACTGCACGTTCTTTTTATACTAACGTCGTCTAGGTCACGCCTGCCGGCGCCCAGTCCACGTATCAGCGGCTTATAGTAGCCGCCCACGGGACTCAGATGGGTGCGCAGTCTGTCCAGCGTGTTGGCTGTTGTGGAGCTCTTCTGGTAGCGGCCCATGATGGCGGCGGTGCTGCTGCCACCACTGCTGCCGCTGGCTGAGCTTATCGGATGATAACCCAGGCCGCCCCCGGCGTAGTATCGTCTGTGTCGATCACTCATAGCGTTCTGTTCTCGTTCCCTATCCCGATCTCGTTCTCTATCTCGATCTCGATCCCGATCACGATCACGATCTCGTTCCTGATCTCGATCTCGATCTCGATCTCGATCTCTTTCTCGTACCCTATCCCTGTCTCGTTCCGCTTCCGGTCGTCTTCGACCACTAGAAGACTTCTCCGAACTGCGGTGACGTTTCTGTTGCTTTGTGGAGCCTCCTTTGTTTTTGTTATTTTTGTTTATGTTGTCATTCGTTGGAGTTCTTGAGGTGCTTCGTCGGATTTCGTTGATTTCTTTATTGTTGCTGTTTTTATTGTTGTTGCTGCTGTTATTATTATTATTATTATTATTGTTGTTGTTTTTGTTGCTGCTGCTGCTGCTGCTGCTGATGTTGTTATCCTCGGCTATGGTCGCTACACTATAAGAGCCCAAAACAAAACAAAACTGCTTATAACGCACACTTATCGCTTATCGGCTATCGCTTTTCCCTCCCCCCTGTGTGTTCAGTGTGATTTCTTGGCGATCTTATGGGTTAATTGGGTATTTGGTTATTTGGCTTTCCACGCGTCTTTACCGCGGCGAAACGCGCGTTGCCACGACACGGACCAAATAATAACTGAGAAAAGTTCGATCGAAATCCGTGCGACGACGAAAATGAAAATGCGCGTTGTGTGTAGAAGATGAAAATCAAAAAAAAAAAAAAAAGAAATAAAATAAAAAAAAAATATTGGGAAAATGGGGAAAATGCCGCGGATACAAAAATATTGAGGAATCGTTTTTATTTTTGTGAAAAGTGTGAAAATATTGCGCACTTGCCCAGCACCTACTATGGGGGACTGACAAAGAGAACGCATCAGACGCACAGACATATGTTCGTATACCCAGCACATAAGTGAGAGTGAGAAAGAAAGGAAAAAAAAAGAGTGGGCGGTTGGGATATAGTCATTATATATAAATTATTCTTTTGTTTGCCTCTTTAAGATGCATTTAATTATTTTCAAAATCATTGGATCGAGAAGAGCTTTTTATTTCCGTCAGCTTATAAAACGAGGAAATGAACGAAAGTTTTGCGGTTAAATAGCTTGGAGGAAAATCCTTGAACTCTCCCCCATTCGCAGAAGGAAAGAACAAAGCAAAAATAAGAAGTCATTACAATTACGTTTTACGTATTCTAAATAAATAAAGAGCCATTTTCATTAAATGGACAAAGACAATATCAAAACAGAAGAAGAGAAGGAGAAAGAGAAAGAGAGAGAGACCAAGAATGACGATCTCTCAGAAAATTGAATTTTGTTCCGTGAATGAACAGAGCAAAGAACAAGAGTAGGAAGCGAATTCTAAGAGTTATCGCACAGCCATTTAATCTGCCAGAAACACAGATGAAAAAATATAAAGAGACTGAATGGGACAGAGAGAGGGAGAAGAGCGGGAGAGTTAGAGGGGCCAGACAGCCAGGCGAACTTGAAAGCTCCCGCAAAGCTTTACGCATTTGATTGCACTGCTGCTTTGCAATATCGTCAAAACTTTTTTTATTTATAAATAAAAGTTTTTACTAGCCAAAAATTAAATTTAGATATGTAAACACAAAAGCACATATGTGTGTGTGTGTGTGTGTGTGTGTATACGTGTGTGTTTGTGCGTATATGCAGATAGAAAGTAGAGTGAAAAATAAGTTTTAAATGCAATGTAACTCAATTAGAACTGCTGACAGAACTGTTAATTAAAAGATCAACGACTTCATCTATACAAATGAAGTAAATAGTTAATAATGCAGCTTTTCACATTCTTCAGCGCATTGCACATTATTGTATAGTATATATATTTTTTTTTTATTTTTAATTCGACTACTTTATTTCATTGTCAGAATGCAACAATCATAATTGAAGGGTCTTTCGCAATAAACACAAGTGAATGTTTATCTCCTATTTTCACACTTTTCACAGTTCGCAGCGGTCAACGCGAAGTTCAACGGGACTTTAAGCGCACTTAACTTCTCGATGTTTACATAACTCGCACTCGCACCCTGTAGAGAGGAGAACGCGTCAAGAAACGTAGCAGCGCGTTGCTGCGCTGCAACTAACGACGAACGGCCATGCCGCAAATTACATACTTAAATTAACGAAAAAATGGCGAAAAAAAAAATATCAAAACGAATTAAATAAAACGAAAAAATAAAAACAAAGAGTAAAAAAAGAAATTCAAATGAAAATAAAACTTAAATAAATGATGAGCATTGCGCTGCGCTGCGATGCGACGGGCCGCGACGCGTCTGGCAACATTTTGACCGAGTTTTTGTTGTTTGACGAAAAGCGGCAAAAGTAAGAAAGCACAAAAAGGAAAAAATCGCAAAATTAAAAATAATTTATACGTGGGTATGTGCCGACGTGTGTGTGTGTGTAGTAAATGAATATGTGTGAGTGCATTTCATTTCTTCTGCATCGATTACCGATTAAGTTTTTGCTGTTGTTGTTGTTGTTGCTGCTGCTGCTGCTGATGTTTGTTATCAGGTCGTTCGCTCGGATTGCGTCGAAAGCGCTGCAGCAAACTGTTGCAGCTTTCGGAGAGCAGCTGCGTGACGCTCGCCGCTGTCGCGCTGCGCATGTAGCGTCTCTGCTGACGCGGCTGAGCAGCTGACGTCGCTGCCTCCGCTGTATCAGCTGTTTTCTTACTGCTCCCGCCACTGTTGCCATTGCTGTTGTTGTTATCGTTGAGGTTGCTGTTTTCACCATTTGAAGCATTTGGCAAAATCTTTTCGCTTTTATCGCGATGGAAACGGCTTAAAAATGTGGCCATATTTTCGCGTGGGCTTCACTTTTCGCTTTTCTCTTCACGCCTTTAATATCGACAACAATCCGAAATACATATCCAAGTGAAGTCCCGAATTGCAGTTGGATCGATCGTTTGTTATTTTTTGATTTTTGTTTTTTGTAATTTTATTATTTTTATTATTTTGCTATTTTGCTATTTTGCTATTTTGCTGAATTGCGTTCCTTTTATTTTTAATGAATTCTACGAAATGTTAGATATTTGTTGCTGCCGCTTCACTAGTCGAATATTTGTATTGTACTGTATGGTAAGTATAGAATAAAAGGGTATATAAACATACATGCACACACATACTTGTATATATGTACATATGTATGTATGCATGCATGTATGTTGTATGTAAAGAACGTATTTATGTGTTGTAAAAATAATTGAAATTGTACGATATTCGGCAGCTTCGACAGAAATAGACACACAACAGAAGCAGCGACAATTTCGATTTCGATATTTAGACTCGATATTGATGGCGACTTTGATTTTGATTTTGGTTTTGATATAGATTATAATTTTATTTTCGATTTCGATTTTGATTTTGTTTTATTTTTTGATTTTTATTTCAATTGATGAATGCAACGCTTCCTGATTTACACGCACTATGAGCCATTTGAACGCTGGCAATCGAATTTCGCGCGATACTTTGAGAACTTTTTATCTAAGTCTTATCGATTCTCTATCTTTATATATATGATTCTTTTTATTTCTTCTCGGTTTGCGTCTTCCAACAAACAATCAGCAAAATCAGCGCAACATTTACGAAAGCGCACGCCACAAATACTAATTATAAAAATTGAAAAATATCGCAACGACGACAGAACCAAAGTAGCTGCCGAGTGTGTGCTCAGGGCGGAACATAGAACACGCTCCGATTCGATCTCTGAACCGGGCACGGGCACAGGCACTAGTTGCGCCCACCGCGGGAGAGCTGTTGTTGTTGTTGTTGTTGCTGCTGCTGCTGTTGCTTTGGCTTTTGCTTTTGCTGCCGCTGTCGCAGTCGCAGTCGCAGCCGCAGCCGCAGTCACTGCTTCTGCTTTTGGTTTTGCTTTTTTGCTGCACAGCCGCCGACAGCTTTGCTACCGCTGCCTCTGTTTGCGGGCAGTTTCTATTATTATTTGCTAGGTAGCAAAAACAACAAAAACTCAAAAACTCAAAAACACAAAAAATAAAAAAATTAAAGAAAAAAAAAACAACAAATCAAAACTAACCACAAGCAGACGCCAGGCAATGCTGAGTGCTTCTGTCTGGGAATACACTTTTTTTATGGGGCAAGGCTTGCCGCAACTTATGAGGCGCGCATGCAGCGAAAAGGACTCAAAAATCCTAGTAAAAATTAATTTAATTATTTTTGTTAATTTTTTAATTAGTTATAAGGTTCACCCTTTGTTTAATAATGTTTTCACAATTGAAAGAGCATCTGCGAATCGTGGTGGTTTTTCCGCTTTGGGGGGAATTCTATTTTCAGAGAGGAAGAGAACGAACCGCTGCTCATGTTCGATGGTTCATGGTATAAGGTATGTTTTATGTATTTTGGTTAATATTACAGATCTTACATTATTCTAAAGACTGGCAGCTGGCAGCGGGCAACGGGTAACGGGTAACTCGCAGTTTGCCGATTGTTTAGCGTTTCGTGAGAATCTCTCAATTTTTTCCCAAATAAAATATTCGAATTATAAATAGAAGTTTGGCAATATTTAAACAAAATAAAGAAAAGTCAAGTGTGGGGGGGGATGATTTTGGAAAAATCATCACGGGAATTCAAAAAACAGAAAATTAATTCTTAGTTTGTATTAAGTTTTTAGTGTCTTGCACTAAATAAACAACATAAATTAAGTGTGAAGCTATTTTTGGCAAACCACAAAATTGACATTGAATTTTTTTTTTTTTTTTTTTGGCTTTTTGGCTTTTTGGTTGTTTGTCGATTGTGCAACGTCGACGTTGACGCCGATGTCGACGTCGATGGCGATGTCGATGTCGGTGTCGGTGTCTTCGTCGTTGAAGACACAAGTGCAAGTGTCTGACGCGAGAGGCCAGCAAAGGGGCGGTGACAATGGCGAACGCGAGGTATTCGAAGGGGTTCGTCAGGGGTCGTCAGGTGCGCGGGGAGGGGCAACATTCGAACAGGAAGTACGCATCACTATCGAGAGAATCACTGTACTTGGCCCTCACACACACACACACATACGCAGGCGGGGGGAGGCCGCGTCTAACGGGCTCGAGGTCTTTGGAGTGTCATGAGTCAGAGATCTATTTCGGGAGCTTGAGCGGCCTCCGAGCAGGAACCGTTTACTATTTGTTGTTGTTGTTGTTGTTGTTGTTACGTGTGTTAGTAGTAAAGAAGCGGCAACATTTTGGATATACATGTGCAACATACAACAAATCAAAAAAAGGGAAAACATAAGCAAAAACAAAAACAAAAACAAAGACAAAGGCACAAAACACAAGGCACAAGACACAAGGCACAAGGCACAAGGCACAAAACTAGAGAGCAAGAATCTACCTCGATGAAATGGAGGCCCAGGACGGACTTGGACATTTCATTTTGCTGATGTTGTTGCTGGTGTATATGTTGTTGTTGCTGCTGCTGCTGTTGTTGTTGTTGTTGTTGCTGTTGTTGATGGTGATGTTGCTGGTGTGTTTGTTGTTGTTTTGAGTGATTGAATATGACAGAATTGCTTTGTTGTAATTGTTGCTGTTGCTGTTGTAATTGCTGCTGTTGTTGTTGTTGCTGCTGCTGCGGTTGCTGCGTTGCCTGTGGTTGCACTGGTCCGTAAAACAATTGCGTATTTGAATTCGGATCGTATTGAAGCGCGGTGCCGCCTGCCGCTGCCGCTGCTGCTGCTGCTGCCGTCGCAACGGAAGCGTTTATGAACTGCGTATGCGGATGTGGTTGGGGTTGGGGTTGGTACTTGACCGGGTGCACCACCTGACTCTGGCTGGGCTTGGGATAGGCATACGGATCGAAGGTTTGCAGTGGTTTGCGTTCATGTGTCACCGCCGATGGTTGCTGTTGTTGTTGTTGCTGTTGTTGTTGTTGTTGTTGTTGCTTGGGCAGATTATAGAAGTTGCGACTCATCATGCCCAGACCAAAGCTGTGGGGCTGCATCATTGTGGGTCGCTGTGCCGCACTGAACGACGCTGAGTGGGTGAGTGGTGCACCACTGGTGCGTGGATAGTTGCTGGGCTTTGAGTTAACCATCGCCTGGTAGCTGCTCCCGTACATCTGAGGCGCCATGCCCCCTGACGTCTGCTGATGCGACGGCTGCCCGAATTTATTCTCCTTGTTGGTGTTCTTCTGCAGGAACATGGCCAGCGCAGAGGTGGGCTTGGCCGCCTGCTTGGGCACATGCGACGAGGAGTACGATTGCTGCAGCTTGTGCGCATGTTGTTGCTGTTGCTGCTGCTGCTGCTGCTGTTGCTGTTGTCCCAGCGCGTGTTGCTGGAAGGGATCACTGCTGCCATTCATGGCGGAGCAGGCAAACGAATTCCAATTGAGAAAAGGTCGCTTCTGCTGGGGATAAGGTTGCTGCTGCTGCTGCTGTTGTTGCTGCTGCTGCTGTTGTTGTTGTTGTTGTTGTTGTTGCTGCTGTTGTTGTTGCTGCTGTTGTAATATTTGCTGGTAGCCCATGGGCAGTTGAGAGGTTGAGTTTGATTTTCCAATCGGATACGCCATCCTTTGCTGCTGCTGCTGCATTAGAGGCTTCTGCGGGTCGTACAGCTGCACTGGCACTGGGATCTGCGACTCAGTTGCAAATTTGCCAGCAGCTGCGATCGGTGCAGCGTCCTCTTTGTGCTCAATTATCAGCGATTGTGACATAATTGCATTGCTTTTGTTACTGTTGCTGTTGTTGTTGTTGCTGCCGCCGCTGCTATTGCTGTTGTTGCTGCTATTGTTGTTGTTGTTGTTGTTGTTGCTGCTGCTGTTGTTGCTGCTCTTTAGCTTTAACATGTCATTCAGACATTTTTCTAGCTTGTTGTCGACATCTTTTTGACGCTTTGTGGCTGCCGATGACGCAGATGATGTTGTTGCCGTGCTTGTAATTGTTGTAGCCGCAGTTGTTGCTGTTGTTGTTGCTGTCGACGCTGCCGCTGCTGCTGCTGCTGCTGCTGCTGCCGCCGTTGCTGCTGCTGCTGCTGTTGTTGGCAGCTCTGAATTTGCTGTCTGCGACTGCTGCTGCCCAGCCCCCGCCACCGTCGATGGTATGTGAAAGGACGATGTGAACTTCGAGAGCTGCGGCAAGTGCGTCGTGCAACAGTTTGTAACGGTAAAGCTGCTGCTGCTAACGGTACTATTGCTCTTCTCCGACTTACGCTCCAGCGACGCGCTTTCGTTCGCCGACTCAGCAATGGACGTAGTGGCCGATGCAATGGGTGCCAGCGATTGCCCTGCTCCCAATGCAGATCCTTGCCTCACCGACTCCGTGGGCCTTCGGAAAAGCGCGGCTGCACATCGCGGCGATGGGACACAGGAGCTGCTGGAGCTCTTGAAGACTCCAGTTGCTGGTCTGTTAGTTGCTGGCGTAGGTTGTTGCTGGTGTTGCTGCTGCTGCTGTTGTTGCTGCTGCTGCTGCTGCTTTATAAAGGGAAGCTGCTCCTTGCGCAGCTGCGTCGTTGTTGCCGTTGTGGGCAACAAAATTGCAGAGTTTGAAGTGCTGCGGCTCAGCGACGGCAGATGCTTCATATAGCAGGGGATGTGCGTGCGACTGGCACTGCGCAGTAGTGGAGCTCCAACTGAACTCGACTGGCTTCCTGGCACATGTGTCATTGAGACGCTTTTGTTCAGCTGCTGGGCCATTGCCGGCGGCTGTTGATGCGCCTGAGGCAAATGTTGTTGTTGTTGTTGTTGCTGTTGCTGCTGCTGCTGCTGCTGCTGCTGCCTGACAGGCACGCGGCTGGTGAAGGGCGGTGATGTGGCCGAAGTGGGCGACTGCTCGTTGCATACAATGAGCTTATAGAGATCGTCTTTGGTCACTGCCTGCCTGACCTTGAGATCGAGATGCGACAACGAGGCGTTCTTCTGGAGGCGATGAGCGGCGATGGGCGGCTGCTGCTGCTGCTTCTGCAGTTCCTTTTGTGCCGCCTCAGCAACAGTTGGATCAAAGATTGCCAGCTTCTTGGCTGTCTTGGCATCCACCTTGAACGGCTGCCCAGCATCGCCCAGCTGAGCGCCGCAGATCTTCTCGTAGTTCCAAAACGTTCGCTTGGGCGTCTGACGCTTCTGGGAGCTGCACAGATTCTCGCTCCAGAAGTCATTCATTAACTGTTTGTTCAGGGAGAGATTCGAGTCGGTCAGTTGACCGTTCTTCTGCAATCCTTGCGGCCGGAGTGGCCCAGCACTGGGAGTACCACCCATTGGCATGTTGGAGCTAGAGATGCTGCGCTGCAGCTTCGGCTGCTCATTGACATTCGTCTGGGCAAAGATCGAGGGGTAGGCGAGACGAGTCATCCGGTTGCTGTTGCTCATCAAATTGTTGGCAAAATTAATGGACGAGGATTTGGAGAGACCGCCACCAATACCGGGACCAGGAGCTGCTCCCTGTGGCGTTCTTAGCGCCACCGACTGCTGCGAGTTGGACTTGGTGAGCGGCTGCTGTTGCTGCTGGCGCTTGAGGCGATCGTAGAGATCTTCGCACTCCTTGAACTCCTGATGCAGCTTCCTGTCCAACTCACTGTAATCCGGCAGACTCTTCAGATACTTGTTCATCATCTCGATCTCCGCATCATAGAAATTGGCATCCAGCTTAGCGCTGCTGGTGGCAGCCGCCGACTTCTCCTCGAGCTGTTGCTGCTGCTGCAGCAGCTTACCGAGGTCGATCTCGCCGGCGATCTTACCGCCCGGCGTCGGCTTCTGCTTGGGCGCACGACAGGGCACCGGCGGTGGCGGCGACGACGAGGGCGTGCTGCAGGATGACAGCGATATACTTGAGGCAGGGCTGCTGGCAATGGTGGCCATGACGCGCGTGGGTGTCGTGATCGCGCCCGTCGCCGCGTTGTAGGCCAACGGATGGTGTTTCCGTGGCAGGGGAGGCGTTGACTTGGGGCTAGCTGGGAGAAGTGGTCTATTCTTGCGCAGAGCCAGCGGCGAGGAGATCGGCGAGCGGACCGCGCACTTTGTTTCCGGTATACTAGACGACAGAACAGACGCGAACTGCGGCGAGACGACCTGAAAGAACTGCTGGCCGCTGGAGGCGGGCGGAGGTGTTGGTTTTGTTGGTTGCATGACGCACGGCGACGCTGAAGACGACGCGATGCTTTCTTCACTTGATTTCACTGCCACGATGCTGGGACTTGCGGTTCCAGTCGCAGCTTGAGTCTCCGGCTGAGGCGATGTGACAACGACGGCCTTGCCAACATCTTGACTCATTTAGGCACTTGGTTTAACTTGCGCGAACTGCGGATAAGAATTTTCGAGAAATGAGCTAGTTCCCTGGAACCAGTTCACGGTTCCTCTCCTATGCGCTTAGAAATGGACTTTGCGGTTTCAGATATTTAAAGCTCAAAAGATGAGTTCATCTTTGGTGATGAGTACAATAAGCGGCGCAGCTGACGTGTGTGTTTAGCGTGTTGTGTGTTTATCGATAACTTATTATCGATAGCAGCAGTAAGCGAGGCAGATTCAACAGAACAAAAATGGTGGAAAAAAAGAAAGGAGAGAGTAGACGACACCTGGAAAAATAAGCCACTAAACAACTGGAGGATTGGACAACTGAGTGACTGGACAACTGAGTGACTGGACAACAGGACGACGGGACAACTGGACAACTGGACAACAGATCATCATCAGACAGACAACCAACCTGCAGATACTGTTCCGGTATCTTACTATTCTTCGGCACAATTATCTTTTTGATAATAATAATTTTATCGCCCTCAATTTTCGTTATGGTTATGGGCACTCCCATCTGTGGACGCTGTGGCTTGACCACCGGCGCAGGACGATTGACGGTGCGTATGACCTGGGGACCGGTAAGGATGCCGCCAGGTGAGGGCTTAGCTGCCGGCGGTTTGGGTTTCGGCTTAGGTGCTGGTTTCTGTTCCTTGTTGTCATTGCGCACAATGGACAGATGATACAGCGGCTGGTCATCATCCAATATGCTCTTCTGAGGCGCCGTCTTCTTCTCCACCTTGCGAAGCACCACACCCAATGAGGGTAACTCTCTGGGCTTAACTGTGATAGAGCCACTGGGCGCTGTAACCCGTTTCAGGCATACACCCAAATTCGCACCCACCGGAGGTGGCGTCTTGGTTCGATGCACCATCTTTCCACTGGGTATCTCACGATAACCATCTTCATGCCCGCCTGGACGTCGGGCATCCATCACTGGCGGTGTGGTGGGTGTTGTGTGCAGTGATGGTTCCGGTGCCACAAGAGGTGCCGGTCCCGGGAAGAGTGCTGATAAGCTGCTCCGACGTCGATTCATATTGGGCGCCGATACCGTCTTGGACAGTGGAAACTTGGGGGATGCTGCCATCTCCACATTCGTATCATTGCTTATGGCGCTGGTGGTGCTGCCGCGACGACTGCCACTGGCACTGTCATTGGCCAGAGCCGAATCAATGCTGCTTATGCTGGAGCTGTGCATTCGGTCAGGAGCTGCGCTCCGCTCACGATAGCGAGCGGCTGGCGAGGTGCTACGCTCACGACTGCGATTCTTGGAGCGCACATCTCGTGCTGCTCTCTGCATGCGAAGCAGCTCAATGGAGTCGGCAATGTGCGACTTGCTCTTGGTAGGGGAGGAGGATTCACCGGAAATCACCCGACATCCGCTGGCATTTGCCAAATGCATCTCCATGGCATCATCGAGAATGTTGGGCAGTGAAATGAGGCGATCCCGCGGTGGTGCACTGGCGGGCAGAGCACCCTTGGGCGATGGACTAGATGACATCTCGTTTTGCTTCTCCGTCACGGCTTTGCGTTGCTGTCGCTGCCGTTGCTCCTCGGCCTCGGCAGCGGCACGAGCGCGAGCCGTCGCCTCCACAACTGTCGCCAGTCGAATCTGCTCCTCGACTAGAGCACGAGCTTGGGCCTCGATCTCCGCACGAGCTCGGGCTTCCGCCTCAGCAGCTGCTGCCGCGCGTAAATTAGTCAGCTCCGTGGCTGTCATTTGTTTTATGCTGAGGCGTCGCTCAGAATCAATCACTAACTGGATCTGACCATTGCCCTCTGGACGGGTCGTCAGATCCGGGCAGCTGAGGGCGATCATTTCGCTAAGTTCGTTGGACATCGCGGCTGCACTGGCTGCTGGATCGTATACGCGATATATCTCTATATATTCTGTGAATGTTTGTGATGGATCTGTTATCTAATTGCTTCACCGAAAAATCCTAGGAATTGCGTTGGGTTCGACTTGCACGGCGCGACTCACGAGTCTGCTGGCGTTTGCAATAAAGAAACCTAAACGTTTCGCGTCGGATATAGCCCTGTAAAGATCGAAGATCCAAAGACACGGGGGTTTGGCTTGAGAGGAGGAGCTGTTCTCAATGTCAATGCCTCATTGGCATTTTGGCAAATGCATTCCCCTGATGTCTAATTAATTGATCAAATGATCGCACTAACAACAAATGTCAACGGAAAACACACTATCACTTCCCCTCCTCCGCCCATCATTGGCGCCCATTCGATGCACAATGAAAGATGTGAAAGATTTCTATACCTGATTCCTTAGTAAATAAGCGACATAAATATGTAAATATAATATATATAGATAAATATACATATACATATACACATACACATATATATATATGTATATTCTTGTGCATCGTAAACAGCAATGAGCTCATTGATCGAAACGACGCCTTTCTTAACGCCCTGCCAATTGATGATCCCCCATAAAAAGATGCCTACACCTTGTCCTATATATGAATGATGCGAGGAGAGGGAGGAAAGCGTAAAAGGGAGAGAGAGCGGGAGAATGAGAGTGAGAGTGAGAGGAACATGTACTGGAAGACGACTATATCCAGATGAGTGACAGCCCTGGCTGTGATATATATTCCCGAACTACATAGCTTTGTATATGCCCCCATCGGTTTGGTCTCCTCCGACTGCTGCCTGTTAGTTGCCTTTGGCCGTGTGTTTTAGTTCAGAATCTGTTTTTATTTTTAACAAAAACGACGACAACGCACGTAAATTGGCGCACACAGATGCACACACAATGTGTGTTGGTATACATGTATATATGTATTTGTGATACAGTGTTACCCCTGTATAAAGAATACGTTGATCTATGCACAATTTTTAATTTATATTTCGCATTGTCTTTTGAGGCTTCTCTTCATGGTTTGTTCCATGATCTTTCACTGTACTGCGAATCCGAACATGTCAAGTTAAAGCAGAAACACATTCACACATACAAACACACACACACATATGTATGTACACTCACACATGCAGTGCTTTTCCCTTGCTGACTTTTCTTATATATGGGCAATATGTGCTTGACTTTTTGCTAGGTTTTTGTGGAAATAAAAACGCGAGTACCAAAAATAAATCCAAACATTACAAAAATAACTATACAAAATTGCTTGGCGAGTATATGAAGGAGATGAAGAAGAGGAATCAGTCATCAGAGGACGGAGAATAAGAAGAAGAAGAAAAGGGGGCGATGAAGGGAGAAGGGGAAGAAGGAACCATTCTGTAAGATCATCAAAGATCAACAAGATAAGCAGCTAAAAGACGATGATGAATAATCCCTGCTGATCTGTAGTTTTGTGTACACATACAAGCGCACACACATACACACTCTTACAGAATGTATTTGTGTGTGTGAGTGCATGCATGTAAGTGTGTGTTCCATTTGCCGTGTAGTTGCTGTTGTTGCCTCTGCTGTTTGTTAGTTTTGAGTTTTGTTTTGATTTGCTTGGCCGCCTTGTTGTACGTTCTGCTCTCCCTCCCTCCCCCTCCTCCCTTCCTTCTCTTCCTAAGCTTTTCAATATCTAGTTTTCCACTTTGAAAATCGTGTTAAGTGTCTTTCGAAGCACAAGGGAAGATGTGAGTTTTTCAACCTCTAAAAAACTACTACTTGACTTGGACTTCAGTTTATGAAACATTTTAGAGTCGAATTCGCGCATGAAATACTTTTTAGATATTTAAACGTTTTTTATATTTTCTTTTAATTTATTTTCAATTTTTCCAAGTTTTTATTTTCATTTTTTCCTAGTCCATTTTTTTAGTATTTTTAAGTTATTTTCATTTCTTTAAGTTTTTATTTTATTTTGATATTTTTTAATTCATTTTTTATTATTTATTTTTCTGTCGACTTTGCGGCACTTTTGTTGTAGTAGTTGTTGGTTTTCTTCTGCTTCTTCTTTGCTTATTTTCAATTTTATTTTTAAAGCACTTAAATTTTGTGTTGTTTTTTGTTTTGTTGATTATGTCACGTTCGATGTTTAGCAATTGTTTTATTTTTTTGCGTTTTCATTAAAGATTCATGTGAAGTAATCGCTACATTTGTATCTATCAGATTTTCTTTACTAAACACACACACAGCTACCCAGAGGAAATACAATGCACACAGACACACACACACAAACGCACACTCACACATAGAAATATAAACAAATTCGCGACTGAAGGAAGATTTGAAATCAATGAGAGAATCTGTACGCAAGCGGCAAAGAGAAAGGGAATTATATATGTATATGTGTGTACACATATACATAGACAAAAATATGTATATAGATATATGTATGTATTTATATAGGTATCTTTTTATCCGCGTACCGTTACACGTACCGTTAGCTAAAGGCCTCAACGACAACGACACAACGACGACGACAACGTGGAACACAACCGACAAACGAAGATTTGAATCTGTTTCTGATTCTGTTTCAGTTTCAAAATTTTAGAAAATGCTCAAGCATCGGGGAAAAGCCATCGGAAAAGAGCTAGAGAATTGGATTTTCTTCTGTTTGGGTCTGTGATATTTTTAATTTTCATTTCCCAAGCAGCGAAAACCATTTCCGAGCAAATGGCAAACGCGGCCGATAGGTGCGATCAGCTGCTAACCAAAGGCATGCGCAGTGCTCCCCAAAAAGAGAGGCATCCCCAGAGAGAGTGAGAGAGTAAGAGTAAGAGAAAGAGAGAGAGTAGTCAATAGAAAAACAGGAAGACACAATGAGAGGAGAGAGGAAAGTTTGTGCGTGAATGTTGGGGCGCCAGGAGGCATACACATCATTTGGTAGAGGGAACCACATGCAACACGCCAAGGAACAGATTGAGAGAAAAAACGAGAGAGAGAGAGAAATTGCTCTCAGTTTTCCTCTCTCTTGAACTCATTTAGTTATTCATACACACTCACGAGATAGTCATCGGCATGATCGACAAAGTATTCCTCGACAATCCAACTGTCGCCGGCGTATCTATCCACGGGTATATCGGTCAGAGCCACCAAGTCGAAAAGATTCCGCTGGCGCTTCAAAAGCAAGCAACGAGTGGTCAGAGCCCTATCGGGATGATCCTCTGTCCCGCCCGTCGATTCGTGCTTTCCATTTGAAGTTGGCGCCTTTTCCTGGCCATGCTGCTGCTGCCGCCTCTGCTGCTGCTCCAATTGCCGAAAGAACTGAATCTTGACGATCTTGATAACGCCGCTGGTGCGGGGGGAACGCGACAATCTTAAGTATTCTTTATGGGATCTACACACGCTGTGGTCAGCAGCCACTCAATTGGCGTCGGAACGGGCACTGAACAGCAACAGATCGACCAGCAGCCAGGGACAGAGACGGAGCACCGGCTGACTGGCTGACTACACATCGGCGGCCAACGAGTTAATGTCAAATGATCAATTGAACGCAGAGGAAACGAGGACAGCGGCAAGACGCGTTGTCGGTGGAGGCAGCAAAGTGTGCAAGGGGAGGGAGCAGAGTAATTAATTTATTTTTTTTTTATTTTTTTAGATTATCTCGACAAAAGGGCGGCGGTCGTATACATTAAGTGAATCTTAGATCAGCTCTATGAGCGAAAGAGAGGAAAACAGAGAAAGAGAAAGAGGGAATGCTGGAGATATTGCTCCATCTTCTATGAAAGATAGTGCATTATTAGGGTTAAGAGTTGTTACACGATCGGTTGATATTTTCCAAGGAGCACTTCATTTTGAAGAGTGTTCCAAAAAATTAAATAAAAATAACGGTTTAAATTTAATCTTAAGAGCTTGGAAATAAAGTGATAGATGGATTAAATATATTTTATATAATAATATTAATATATATTAAAACATGTTAATTAAATTAATATATAAAATATATAATTTAATTAATATATTAAAAAAATATATTAAAACAATTATTAAATAAAATATAAATAATAATAAATAACAATTATTAATTTGAAGTAAATATAAAAATATGTAAATGGTTGACTTTCTGTAAACCAAAACATTTATATTTATATTATATATATCATTTAAATGTATAAATTATATATAACATATATATACTTTGCATTGCGATTGATTAAATTTAGTCACGTCACGTCTATCGTCAGATTAGAATTGAATCACGAAAATAAAAACAAAAACAAAAACAAAACAAGAAGAAAAAAAATAAATAGAAATACAAGAGATAAGAGAATTGATCAAGGGAGGGCGGGGCGTGGGGGTTGGAAAAAAAAACAGATATCAGAAATGGGTGAACGGATGGACGATTGAGGTACGCGGCTTACAAGGTAGTCACTGTCGTGATCGGCGAAGTAATCGACGACGATCCAATCCTCGGTGTAGGGCATGAAGCGTATGGAGGAGCAGTCCAGGAGGAGATCGCGATGGTTATCGATGCGTACGGGCGGCGGCAGGGCACGCATCTTGAAGTAGCAAGGAACTTGCGATTCCTCAAACTGCTTGGCCGTGAGCTGTGACTTTTCCAAGTATCGCTTGAAGAACAACATGATGGGGCGATGATGTGGATCGGGCGGCGGTCTGATAACTGAGATAAAGAGGGACGGCCAAAAGTTGGCAAGCGAATACCGAGTGTCGGTGGCGATACTTTTACGATATATCGCGATGGGGCATTACGGCGGAGGGCAACAAATTGCATGAGAGGCAGAAAACTTGATCGACGATTGATTATAAAATATTTATAATTTTTTTTTTTTTTTTTTTTGGGGACATTTGCTTAATTTTTCTTTTACCATATTTTCTGTAGAATTTTCTTAAAATTTTTTAAAAATTCGATATTTTTTTGTGGTTTTTCAGCCTAAAAATGTTGGATTGTTTTTTTTGGTTGTTGTTGATGTTGTTGTTGTACTTAATTTATTTATAAAGTGAAAAAATGAAAAGTTTTTACCTTAGTTTGGGATTGGCGATTGCTGCGCCCGCTGTCGCGCTCATCCTTGGGGCGATCGCGATGCCGGCGCCTTGAGCTTGAGTGGGAGGTCTCATCCCTATGGCGGTATTTGTGCTGACGCCGGCCAGAGGCGGGCGATTTACGATGCGAACGCTTTGAGCGTTCCTTGCGCCGGCGGGAAGACGAGATACTATCATCAAAACTGCAACGGGGGGAAAAAAAAGTGGAAAAGTGGAAATGTGAGTTAAACTGCAAATTTTTAAATGGATCGAGTATTACCAAATAATCTGTACTTTATATGTGTGTGTATGTGTATGTGGTATGGGGTATGGGTATGGGTATGTGTTCATGTCTGCGGATATGGTCGACGACAGATGAATGGCCGTCCTTGACGGAACGCCCAGCAACTGTCGAATTACGAGTATTTGTACACAAAAAATAAAAAAATAAAAAAAAATAAAAATAAAAAAAAATAAAAAAAAAAAAAAATAGAAAGAAAAAAAAAGGTGGCCAACCAAGAGAATTGGTGGACAGCAAACGGAGTCGACATGGAAAGCTACTTAACGGCTTAGCTGCTGCTGCTTTGGCAGCTGCTCCCCGTCGGGTTCTTAGCCCCAAAGCGCCCGGCGAACGTGTGTGTTGGCGAATATGCGAATTTGCGTTACCAATCAAGTTAATCAACTTGGCCGGATGGCTGCCTGACTGCTGGCTTACTGACTAGGCTGACTAGCTGACTAGCTCACTAGCAACCTGGCTGGCTGACTGGCAGGCTGACTGTCTGATTGTCTGACTGTCTGACTAGCTGTCTGCCCACCATAAACGACATGCCTTTGAGAATGTGTCTCGCCGGAGACTGAAAAGTCGTCGGTTAAGTGGCAAGCGGCCTATGACACGGCACAAAGTACTAATCTGAACTCAAAGTCAGCCACACGGAGCGCCATCGAGGCAATACAACTGGCGAGGCCAGAAACTGTGTCAATAGCAGCGATAACCTTATTACATCAACATGGAGAATCGCACCCAACATCGAAACGACAATATCGACACGCCCAAGCGAGCAGCCAGCCAGTCAGCCAGCCAGCCAGCCAGCAGCAGCCATGCGGGTGGGTGGGCAGTTGTCAGGCACTCGATGGCCGCCAGTGGAGTCAAGATCTTGGCATGAATCAACACCGCATACTCTGCTCTATGCTGCTGCCTCTGCTGTCATACATGGGATCCGATCTGACGATCAGCAGATCAGATAACTGACCTAGCCAGACACTTAACACGGCATAGAGTCAGTCAGTCCAAGAGACAAAACCAAATGCCAATAAGGTAAACGGCACCAAGCGACCGCAGCTGCTCTCAAAGATTTTTTGACACACGCGATTACGACAAAATTTTCGGTTTGTTCTCCGCCCACGTGCTGCTCCATGATCGTCTCTAAATTTGGTCACAAAAAGTTATGAGAACGCAACGAAGCTGAAAGTGACTTTGACTACAAGTACATTACACTCACACAGATGCAGATAGAAATATACTACACACACACACATGTGCATACATATACACACTCATACGCCTGCGCTCATATTTCAGTCGAACAGTCAAGAAGTCAGCGCCCGGTTTTGAATGTAGGCTCAAATCTCTTTGACTCTTGGCTCAGACCACTTGGCAATTGGCCAGCAAACATCCGCCGAACAAAAGATCTTTGACTGGCGTCTGGCGTCTAAAAGCAGCGAATGCCTCTTAAGGCTACACGGTAGTTAATAAAAGGAATATCCATAAGCCATAAGCCAATAGCCAAACGAGAGCCGTTCGATGAGTATCTAACTTATTGCTCTTATGGAAAGAACACTTTACACACATCTCGACCTTCGAGTGCCACAAAATGACGCACGTGATGCTTAAGAGATGATTTTTTTCCCCCTTTAATTAAATAATGGCTTTTAGCACTTTGACAGACGCTTGTTTGCAGTTGCATGACTGTCAAACAATGTGTAAACATTTATGTTAATTTCACAGCGAAATGTTAGCGGTCGCTTTAAACTCTACAATTATTTGATATTCAAATAAATATTTGAATAACAGTGGGTATAACAGATGTATGTTAACTCATAAAGGAGAAGCTATATTTATAATGAACTCTTTAACATATGTATGTTAAATAGCAGATTTGTAAATAACATATGTATGTTAAATTGCAGATTTGTAAATAACATTATGTTATCCGAACATAAAAAATACAATAACATCATATCTTGTCCGCAAATGTAAATAAAGCCTAGCTAACAGATATATGTTAAATAACATATTCATAATGAAGATTATGTTATTCCATCTATTAAGGTAAATTAATTATCAAATCATATCTTACTTGTATATATTTTAACAGGCTATCTAATAAACATGTTAAATTACAGAGTCTTAGTCTTAACAGAAAAATGATTAACATTGTCTGTCAGCAACAGAGACAACTTATCCATAGACATGAAAATGGAGTTGTTGTAAACAACAACATTTTGAAGAGAGACTAAACGAGATTGGACCCACTCAAAATAAAAAGAGAGAGCTTGAGAGTCTGAGTGCCTTTTGTCTTTTGTCTTGCTTCCGCACATCTGAATGCTGAGCGACTGCTTGAATAGCCGAAGTAGACGAAGTCATGTTTACAAATATCACACATTTTGTCCATCAAGAACAAATGTAGAAGCAGATCTTCGAAGAAAGATCCAATGCAAATAATAACTAAATTTAATACAAATTAAGCTATTTTTGCTAACATCTCAGAAACAAATTGAAGCATATGGCATCTCCAAATTATGCAAATATTTTATTTTGTGAAATTAGTAAATTAATTATATTTTAGTTAGTAAAATAATTAGTTCAAAACATATTTGTCACAAATGTGTAACATCATAAAGTAACCCTTGATCAACAAGAATTAATAATTCAGGCAGATACATCTCATTCATTCAGAGGCTTCTGCCTGACTGATCACTTAAAAATCATCAAAACGAAGCAAAAGCGATTCCTTCATATTCTTGGGCTGCCCTTTAAATAAGTGAAGTTCAAGGAATATGATAGACAAAAGCATGCGTATGTCACAGGCAGGGCCAATTTAATTCATTTGTATGCATTGCTTCGGCCCTAGGGTATCATACGATCGCGCGGTCGTTTTTCAGGGGCCACGAAAAGTAGCAAAACTCTTTTAAATCGCTTCAAAAATCATTTTTCGGCAATGGGTCACACATACCATTGCTCGCTTCTACGGTGTAAAAGTTACATTGGTATGCGTTTATCAGAGGATAGACACAAGATGCGTCGTTGCTCAACTTCATACAGAATCAAAACAAAGCGACCAAGAATTGTACAAAGCTTATGACAGCGTGCGAAGAGGAACACAATGCTTTTTCCCTTTTTGTTTCTATATTCGTATCGTTGAGCTAAGTCAGTCGGCAACAGCCGACAACTCTGCATTGCGCTCAGTACTGAATGAGTTTTAGTTTCCACTCATTATTCACTCATATAAGTGCGCTCGGGTTCAATCTCATTTAGTCTCTCTTTTTTTTAACAGGGCGAGAGAGTCATTTTCATGTCTATGGATAAGTTGTCTCTGCAATTAGCTAAAGAATGTCAAAGGCATTAAATATGTAGATTAACATTTTTCTGTAAACATGAGAAACTATTACGTAAACCTCTAGACTGAGTATGTGATTCTCTTTTCTGTTATTTAAGAGGCTTAAATATTGCTGCAGAGACAACTTATCCATAGACATGAAAATGGACTCTCTCGCCCTGTTAAAAAAAAGAGAGACTAAATGAGATTGAACCCGAGCGCACTTATATGAGTGAATAATGAGTGGAAACTAAAACTCATTCAGTACTGAGCGCAATGCAGAGTTGTCGGCTGTTGCCGACTGACTTAGCTCAACGATACGAATATAGAAACAAAAAGGGAAAAAGCATTGTGCTTCCTCTTCGCACGCTGTCATAAGCTTTGTACAATTCTTGGTCGCTTTGTTTTGATTCTGTATGAAGTTGAGCAACGACGCATCTTGTGTCTATCCTCTGATAAACGCATACCAATGTAACTTTTACACCGTAGAAGCGAGCAATGGTATGTGTGACCCATTGCCGAAAAATGATTTTTGAAGCGATTTAAAAGAGTTTTGCTCCTTTTCGTGGCCCCTGAAAAACGACCGCGCGATCGTATGATACCCTAGGGCCGAAGCAATGCATACAAATGAATTAAATTGGCCCTGCCTGTGACATACGCATGCTTTTGTCTATCATATTCCTTGAACTTCACTTATTTAAAGGGCAGCCCAAGAATATGAAGGAATCGCTTTTGCTTCGTTTTGATGATTTTTAAGTGATCAGTCAGGCAGAAGCCTCTGAATGAATGAGATGTATCTGCCTGAATTATTAATTCTTGTTGATCAAGGGTTACTTTATGATGTTACACATTTGTGACAAATATGTTTTGAACTAATTATTTTACTAACTAAAATATAATTAATTTACTAATTTCACAAAATAAAATATTTGCATAATTTGGAGATGCCATATGCTTCAATTTGTTTCTGAGATGTTAGCAAAAATAGCTTAATTTGTATTAAATTTAGTTATTATTTGCATTGGATCTTTCTTCGAAGATCTGCTCTACATTTGTTCTTGATGGACAAAATGTGTGATATTTGTAAACATGACTTCGTCTACTTCGGCTATTCAAGCAGTCGCTCAGCATTCAGATGTGCGGAAGCAAGACAAAAGACAAAAGGCACTCAGACTCTCAAGCTCTCTCTTTTTATTTTGAGTGGGTCCAATCTCGTTTAGTCTCTCTTCAAAATGTTGTTGTTTACAACAACTCCATTTTCATGTCTATGGATAAGTTGTCTCTGCTAATTGTATGTTCTACCCCCGCGGGCGCACACACAAATTTTCCGACAGCTCGTGTTTCGTGTTTCTGGTCCCGAGTTTGATTAATGATGCGATGCCAGCAAATTAGAACAGCTTTTATGGCAGACTTTAATTGGATATTAATGATGATTCGTCGTATTAGACTTGCGAAACTGTTCACACTTGCCCCGAAAGTCAAGCTTCGAATGAATAGGCTGCCCGATTTGGGCGGAACATATTAAGTCTTTAATGTGCCAGAAAATTGGACAGATCGGGTGAGTAACAAACTGCGTGATTTAAAAAAAAAAACAAAACTTGAACCAAAAAAACCCTCAAAATACAAGTTCAATGGCAGAGATTGTAAATACCATAAAACAAAATAATATCCAAGAATTGAAAATTTAATCATCAGACTCTTCAGATAAGACTAAACAAATATAATTTCCACCCATGTTTAAATACTATATAGTTGGCGGGTTAAATCGAAGTCATAAATCTTGATATACACATAGAAGGTATTGATCTTTCGCCTGCGGTTCACGCGTTCACTGACCCCAAGATCAATATTATTATATCATTCGTCATTATCGGGGGGGTATTGCACACAAATCGATTTGTAATACGAAGTATTGGAAATCCATATATATATATATATATATATATATCGAACTAGCGATAAGAGTGAATCGATATGTATTGAAATATTAGGCAATTTCCAATATGTCAATATGTCACGCCTGAAGGCCAACAACTCAAAGGAAATGTATTTAATAATTCTTTATTTTCGCAATGCCCTTCGAAATTTCTCAAGACATTTTCTGGGTAAATCATTATATAGATATTTGAGATCAGTAAACATTCGCATGTTTTGCTACGAGGGGGTTCTTTCTCTCTCGGCCTTGACCGATTCCTGTTAGTATTTCTCTTTTATTGGCTTTTTATTGGGTAATTTGTATTGCAAAAAAAAATAAAAAAAACAAACACGTTTAAAGACAACATTTACTTGGCCAACTTCCTTAATGGCTTAAGGCAAAACAATGTCTGAAGTTTATGGCTTCGACGATTCATCATGCTAAACGCTAAAGTTTATACCCAAGATAATCCCATTTCAGATACAGCTCCCGGATAGATCTGTTACCTTCTTATTTCTTATAATTTTTCTGTTATTTAATTAAAGTTTTCTACTTCTTCTTCTTCTTCTTTATACTATGAAATGCGCCTTTAGATCAACAAATGAGAAGCGAGAATTGTTTCTTTGACTCTTGATCGTGCTATTGAGTTATGAAATTAATCATCTGAAAACCAGTTTCCAGATGATTTACATAGAGCACCACCGCCGCACAGCTGAGATACTTTAAACCCACCAGCGTCCAACTGCCGACAAACATTTGCTGCGTTTCGAGAGATCTTTTTATTTCTATATATTTTTCATTTCATTTTTTTTTTTCGATTTTTTATTTATTTGTTTTTTTTCTTTTTTTTTTTTTTTTTTTTTGTGCTAACCCTGAAAATGCCATAAATACATTAAGCAAAAGCGTACCGTACATTTGTACCGCTTATGAGAGTATGTCACTGCGCCCCCTCCCTCCCCTCACCCTACATTCAATCATCATCATGGGACTTGTGGTGTTTGCGCTTGTACAAATGCACAATAAAAAGCGTTATTAATTCTCAATACCCTGTAAAATTCATTTAAATCGGTTGGATACTTTTGCTCGAAGAAATCGTTTGATTCCGAGGCCTGTCTAGGCTTAAAATCGGACTGGATTTGGCTTTTTGATGACAGACAAAACAGATGAAAAGCCCAGCTTCAAGTTTATAGCCCAAAAAAATCGTAGGGTATTTAAAAGTCTAATATTTTTAATCTATATGTTCCAAGTGCATTTTTGATTGTCCTGGCAGACAGTTTATTCTGAAAGAGACTTTTAGGTTCCACCCACATACAGGGTATTTTGAAGTGCATCGAATTTTAATTTAGTTGAAATTTTCACTTGCGATTTTCGAGCCTCCAATGAACTGTAAATGGATGCGTCAGTGCGCGTTATGTGGCACAGAGATGAAAAGATGGTAAGCCACAAGGAAATTCGTAGAATTGAATCGTCTCAGGGGGAATTCGCAGTAAAATTTTGAAATGAGTAACTCACGTAATCAAACGCAACGAGTCGATAAATTCAAGCAGTTAATTAGCAGATATCGAGTTTATAGAGTTGATTCCCAGCATGGGAGATTAGATAGTCGCAGCTCTATAAATGGAGGGAGCACTTCTGGTATTTAGTGTCCACTTTATAAATCACAAATATCAAGTGCAATTTGCTTCAATCAAATATGCATATTTTTTCTTTTTCGTTCCAAAGAACGCGGAGTGTAAAATTATAAAGAAACCCTGATTTACCCTCGCGTATGAATAAGACTTTGGAATTTTATATTTTCGGCTCCCCCACCTCCTCCCACCCCCCACACCCCCTTCTTCCTGTATCATTTTGAATAAAGTTGAGGTCAGTCAGTGTTTTGATAGTTGAAACATAATAAGAAACCGGAATTTTTGGTCTGTGTTTCGACAAAAACTCCAAAATAAAAAAAAAACCCCTCTCAACGCGGCAAAGCGTCAGCTCGAAGCGATGACAACAACAACAACAACAACAACAACAGCTGCCCAATGATTGTTGCTGCCTTCGATATGGCAATACAAAGTCCCGTTACAAAAAATAATTGTAAATATAATTTAAATGAAAAGAACAAAGATAAATAAAACAAAGAATGAATAAATAAAATACATATATCGTAATGGACGGTCGTACGCGGCGTATGAGTAACGGAATTATGTAAATTGATTTGGGCGGCGGCACAAATCGAGAAATTGAGGAATCGAGGGCGTCGCGGCGAGCCTTTGAGCTCGCCCAATGACCAAGGTCAATGGTTGCGTCTGCGCAAACAAGACATATAACAGATCAATATATATACACACATACACACACACACACACACACACACACACATATGCACACACATATGCACACACAATGGATATTGCAAACAAATGCAAGAGCAGTGCAAATAAAGAAATGAATGGACAGAGGACAGACGGAAAGCGATCGCTGATTTCGAAGCGTTTGCTCTGTGCGTCAGGGCGGTCATGTCAGGAGCAGACTGAGTCAGCGACGACTCCACCAACGGAACGGATCAGTTCAGTTTCCAAGTTGATCTTTCAGTTCGTCTGTCTGTCAGTACTTTTGTCCATTTGTCTGTCTGTCCGTTTCTCCATCTGTCTGTCTGTCCGTTTCTCCATCTGTCTGTCTGTCCGCTTCTCCATCTGTCTGTCTGTCCGCTTCTCCATCTGTCTGTCTGTCCGTTTCTCCATCTGTCTGTCTGTCCGTTTCTCCATTTGTCTGTCTGTCCGTTTCTCCATCTGCTTGTCTGTCCGCTTCTCCATCTGTCTGTCCGTCCGCTTCTCCATCTGTCTGTCTGTCCGTTTCTCCATTTGTCTGTCTGTCCGTTTCTCCATCTGTCTGCCTGTTTGTCCCTATGTCTGTCCGTCTCTCCATATGTCTGTCCGTTTGTCGGTTTGCCTTTCTGTTTGTTGGTCGTCTTTCTGTCGGCGCCCTGTCTGCCAGTTGTGCAGGCGTCCATTACTCAAGCGGCGATCATACGCGGGTCTGCGGTTCAACGAACGTACTGTAATGTATACTGTACAGTGTACACTCTATACACAACTCACAGTACACACAGGCACACATCACTCTCTCTGGTCATTACAGTTAACAAAAACAAATAAACAGTTAAAAGCTGCAACAACAACAATAACAACAATCGAAATAAGCCAAAAACAACAATGATTTTTTGGCAAATGGCCGCTGGTGCCCTCCGAGCGGTCATTTGTTGTTGTTGTTGTTGTTGTTGTTGTTGTTGTTGCCGTCGTTTTGGCCGTAGAAGCCGTCGTCATTTTCGGTCTTATTGTTGTTGTTGTTGTTGTTGCTGTAGTTGCTGTTCGAGCAACAACTCCAGAAAAGGAAGCGATGAAATTTTATGAAATTTATAAAAATAAAAAACAGATCTTAAAGATTTTATCGCATTAAAATAATAATTAATATTGTTATTGTTATTGTTGTTGCTGTTGTTGCTGTTGCTGTTGTAGTCAATCACCTTTTGGTCGTAAGCTTTTATAGGAAGTCAATAAAACGAATGTTTATAAATCAATTCACATGTTCACTCCCATCCCCCCACCCACCCCAACGGTTACTGCCGCCTTAACGGGGTTCTAGATGCAAGACGCACGAGGGGAAAGGAGAACAGACTGTGAGAGAGAGAGAGAGAGAGAGATACAACCTCCACACACTGGCTGGTGGCACGGCCGCTAAATGTTGCATGTGTAAATTTTCGGGCTGCCTTGCAGCTGTCGGAACTACTCGAGAATCGTGTGCTCAAAAGTCAAGACAAGCCTCGACGACTCAACATCATTGTTAATGTTGTTGTTGTTACTGTTGGTGTTGTTGTGCTGCTGCTGCTAGCGGTAGTCGCATCGATTATGAGCGTATATGGACTACGGAGACAAGTCCGGTTTTGTTTTGGAGCGCGATAAACGTCAGCTAAATGAGCCCGAGAGCAAAACAGAAGCAGAAAACGAACTGAGAAGTAGAACAAAAGCCGAGACTCCGGGCATTTCGGAATGACTTAAGCCCCTCCCTGACACTAAGACTCCAGAATCCAGAAAAAAAAAAAAAAATAAAAAAAAAACAATTCCAACATGGGGCAAGTGTTGACATAAGTGCAAGCTTAATTATTAAAGGAGCAGATGCTGGCAATTAAAAAACATTAAGAAACATTTAAAAAAGAATTCGAAAATCGTGTTTTTGAATTAAGATTAAAAATATATCAAGAATTTCAACTCCAAATAATAAATCATGATTTGTTATTTAAATAGGATTGAAATTCGGTTATTCAAAATTTTACAAGCTGTTTAAAAGCAGATTAAAAGTATTTTTGACGTTCAGAATTGTTAAGAAATTAAAAAACAATAAGGAATTTAATAAATGCAATTTTAAAATGAAATTCAAATCTTAATTATAATAAAAAATGTTTGAAATTAGTAAAAGCTATTAAATCAAATTAAATTAATCTCAAGAAATTAATTAAAAAAAAAATTTTTAAAATTAGTTAAAAGTGAAAAAAAAACAAAAAAATTAATAAATCTAAAAATACGATTTTTAAACTGAATTCAAAAAATTTTTATACCAGTATAAAATATCCCAGTATTTAAATATGATTTTTACTCATTATTAATAAATAATAATAAAAATAAAACCCAATTGAACCCAAAATTTTATTATAAGATTAATAAACTAAGCTTACTTTTTTTAAAAAGAGGCTTACAATAGTTTAAAAAAAAATTATTATGATTAATTTAAAACTTATTAACATTTTTAATCTTTGGGAAAGACTTTCAAAAAACGCAGTAGCTTTATTTGGGTGATCAAAAAAATGGCTAAGCTTTCATCGCCTATGCAAAGATGTACGATTAAAGCTTATTAATGTAATCAAGGTAACGGTACTTTTCCCATCAAACCCAAAATATTTAATATCTTAAAACGCTTTAAAAGCGACACAAAAAACATATCAAAATTCTTTGGGAAGATCGCAGATCTTTGATATCATTTCACGACTGGAGGGATTCTGGCGGTTTTTGCTTGGGAAAGGCCCTGACAATGGGAGAGGAGGAGCCAAGATGTAACTGATGTAGAACAGAATATACATATATATGTAAATACATATACACATACATATACACATACATATACATCCATAGGTCTTATTGATAAACACATAATTTGATAAAGTAAACAATAGCCAAAATATATGGAAATATAGCTTAAAAAATTGACTATAATTTTTTTTTGCTTTTGAGAGAAGCAAAAGACTTGATCGAACCCGTAAACCGTTACCCTTAGGGCCGAGGTTTCTATCGATGGAGCATTCAAAATATGTTTCCCCATTGAGGTCACCGGCTGGAACGACTGCTCAGGAAAGTGAAGTGTGCCACTCCAGCTTGGAGGGCCGAACTTTGCCGGCACGTAGCTCAACTCCAAAAAGAAAAAAAAAAGTGACTCCAAGCGGTGACCAAAAGTGCTGGCGCTTAGATTGCCTAATGGGTTTTGGGCTTGGATTCGGTTTGGGGCTTCGGATTTCGGCTAAGCTGTGGAGCGACGTTCTTCGGTCTTATAAGTAGGGGCGGCACGCTTGACCAAATTGGGCAGCCACACGGGTAGTGCTCGAAACGAGGAGTAGCAAAGAGAACGAACAAGCGGGAGAGCGAGTGAGAGGGAAAGAGAGGGAGAGCGAGAACAATCTTAAACGGATCTTCGAATCTTAGAGGCAACACACGTCAAAATATGAGGAACGACTTAAAGCATAGAGTGCTGACAGTTCGCTGAGTCAGCGGATGAAGAGCCGCTGAGGAGCAGCTGCTGGTCAGCACTTGAGTCTAGTGGAGATCTTAGAATGTTTCCGCAGTGTGTTGGGTGTGATGATACTTACTTATACTCACACGTCGCGGACCCCAAGCGCTCGGACCGACGTCGCGTTTGCTGTTGCTGTTGCAGTTGTTGTTGTTGTTGTTGCTTATGGTGGTTGGTCCTGTGATTGTAATTGTTGTTGTTGTTGTTGCTGCTGCCATAATGATTGTTGTTGTTCTTGTCGGCAGTTGGCAACAGCACGCGGTCGGGATAGAGCGGCTTGGGTGCCCACGATGCTGCGGCCACATAGATATCCGTTCGAGGCGTAGGCGGTGTTTGTGGCTCGGGTGTCCCAGCTGCATAGCTGTAGTAACCATCCTCGGGCTCATCCACCACTGATAGTCGATGTTTCGTTGTCGTTGGAGTCGTTGTTGTTGGGGTTGTTGTTGTTGTTGTTGTCGAAATGCCATCGTCACTATAAAGATAATCATGCATGGACCGGGCGTACTTGGCACCACTCTTACGTCGTTGCTGGGCCGGCGTTAGTCGGCAGGCGTTGTTGTGACTAGTTGGTGGTGGAGGCAGTGGCTCCATTTCATCATGATCTGGCGATGCGCGTATCCAGGAGCTGGCGGGCACGTATTGACGTTGCTGCTTGTGGCTATGCACCACTTTTGAGAAGTCCACGTACAGTGCCTCATCCGTTGCGGGCTTGCGTTGAAACTCATCGTCATCGTCATCGTGGGGCGTGGCGGGTGCGCCCACGGAACTGTAGAAACTATAATTGCTTGAGGATTGCGAATACGACCGATTGCGAGAGCCATAAAATTCATCTTCGAAGGGCAGTCCCTGCGGAAACTTCTTAGAGTATGCCTTCTTCAATCTGGGTGAGTCATGTGAATCGGTGGATCCAGTGGAGGAGCTTGCTCCACCCTCGGCCTCCACGGTTCCAACCGCCACACGCTGTCTGAGACTCAGCTTGGGCGTTGCCGGCAACTGGCGACGCTGCACCAGCGGCGTGGTCTTTGCTACCATGAGATCATTGGTTTGCTTGCGCTGCGGCTGCTGTGGCGGCAGCGGCGCTGGATAATTCTTGCTGGAACGTTGCGTGTTCCTTATCGGACAGTTTTCCTTGGCGTAACGAGCACTCGTTGCCTGATACGCACGCTTCTGGGTGACATTTGCCGCCGCCTGCGTCTGCTGCAGCGTTGCCTGATTCTGTTTCCTGGTCACTCCCGATTGTTGCTGTTGCTGAGCCACAGGTGGCGCTGGCGCGCGTGGCTTGCCATGCCGTGCACCGGAACACGAGTTCGCGGCACATGTATTCTCAATGCGTCGTATCAGTTTGGGGGTAAGAGGCTTTACATTCTGTTGTGTCAGCCGGAGATGTTGTTGTTGTTGTGGTTGCTGCTGCTGGTGTGTCGTCTCCGGCATCCTGTGGCGATTACTGGTGCAGTAGCTGCTACGCCAAGGCTGTTGCCGGCTGAAGCCATTGCTTTGGCCCAATTGTGGCTGGTTGAGTGACGATGAGGAGGAGCAAGTGGAGCTGGAGGCTGTGTTAGTTCTACTGTTGCCAGTGGATGTGGCGGAATTTGCTGCTCCTGCTGTTGCTTTTGTTGTTGTCCTGTTGGCGCCGTTACTGCTCAAAGGTTGTCCATTGCTGTTGCTGCCGCTGCTGTTGTTGTTGTAGCCACAACTGCCCCGCGGCACTCGGAATGAGCTGTATGGACGGAATCCATTCGCGTATTGCTGTCCTACGATTGGCATTTTGTAAGCTTTTCGTTCCTTTCGCTGATGTTGTTGTTGTTGTTATTTTAGTTGTTCGAAGTGTCGATGTTTTACCATTGACAATTTATTCGATTTTGTTAAGTTTTGCGTTAAAATTTAAACGTTGCTATTCATTTACTTTTACGCACTAATTTTAAATGATATTTGCTTGTTTTTTCTTTTTTAATTTCTATTTATATATATTTTCTTTATCTGCAACATTTAAATAATTTAATTGAATTTTCAATGCTGTGCACATCCGAAGCCTAGCCCAACACTCGAACACCTCCGCTTTTCTCCCCTTATTTATATTTTAGTTTTTTTTTTTTTTTCCTGTTGTATTTTTAACCATAAATTATCGAGCTTTTTTTTTTTTTTTTTTTTGTTTAAGTTAACACGTTCTCATGAGCTTATGACTTTTGTCTCGTCTTTGGGGTTTGGCTCCCCCAAACCACCCCACCCCACCCCACTGTGTGTAGCCTTCTCTTTTGTCAACCCCCCGTCATGTTGTGTTTGTGGAACGAATTGCATTTATGCGACTTCTCGTTGGCCGCGTTTGCAGCTGTTGCACATAAGCGTTGCAAAAATTTAATTAGCTATATAATAAGAAAATAGCCCTGAACCTAACTGCGATTTTGTCTATTTACCTTCGCATCAGCAAAAGCAAATCCAATTGGCAAGTTCATTGATAGGACCCCCAAAGAGCTAACCAGTTTACTTTATGCAACTTTGGTAGAAAGTGCCGTAGTCACTGGTCCTCCGACCAGTTTTCACACAAACACACACACACACACACACACATATATAAACTATTAACTCCTTTTATTTTTTCACCTGATTCGAAAAGGAAACGCAAACGGGTCAACAAAAGTTGAACGCCAGCATTAAGAAAATACAAATAAAAATAATAATAACAATAAAAAATAGTAAATAAATAAATAAAAGCAACAACAAAGAGACGAAAACTTGTTGCCTAATGAATCAAAGTGACGACAATAATAAATGAGTAACGCGAAGAGATTTTAAAAAGTCGGAAATACATGAAAATCCCTCGCTATCAGACAATCACGTCCGGTGTACGGCATAACCAGCGCCCACCGATCCGGTTAAAATAAAGAGACGTATGGCGCATACTTCAGGCTATGATACAGATCCCAATTATAATGGACATAAGTGGATCTCAATAGAGATCTTTATACATGTGTCTATATACCAGATATACCGATAAGATTTGGACTACTTGTTTATATAAAAATATAGAGCACGCATATAGAACACATGGTTAGGCGTCTAAATGTCGTCGTCGTCTTGCTCATATCTTATCAAAGTTAGTTAAACCAACAAAAGTTGTTCTTGTTCTTGTTTTTGTTGCTTCTAAAGAGACGATCGTTTTGGGGGTTTCGTATACGAAATGAACGCATAGCATTGAAAATTGTTTTATGAATCTTTTCTTTAATGTTAATTTCAAATTCCATTTGCAGGATGCATAAACAATTCGCTTTTGATTTTTGTTGCTGCTAATTTAAATATGCACGACACATTTGTACACGCACACACACACACTTGGGCACATAACTGCATTTGGTTGGATTTTATAAACACACAGTTCTATATTATTTAATTATTTTTTTTAATTTTGCGTTTTACATTTATTTCATAAAGGCACTTGGATGTTTGTTGCTGTTGCGGTTTATTTGAATTTATTGTTGCTGCTGATGTTGAGGCTGCACGGCGGCGACGACCGAAACCAGCACCTCCATTCGCTTGCAAGTTGTCGTTGCGACTGAGCTTTAATGCGACAAGTCCGCAGCGAACAAGTGTCGGTGTTGCCAGAAGCTTGACGCGACTGCGGCGACAACGACGTCGGCGTTGCGCATTTCCAGTTTACAGTTTGATCGCCGCCTTTTGCGTCGCGTGCTTGAATTCGCCGCAGCGAGTTCGCCGTGCGTATGCGCTCAATTGACAGATCACACACATTAAGGCAAGCACAGACACAAAAACACACACACACACACACGCACTAACACATTTGCAGACAGAGCGAGAAACACAGCGTGAAAATATTTAAACAATTGAAATTGTAAATGTTTAATCAAAAACAATAAATTGCGGAAATGCGACAGCGTTCGACACTGAATACATTCATTTAATACCCTGTCCAAAATATATAACAGCTTACAGAGTATAATTGAGCAATGAATCTGTGAATAACACAACTTTTACAAATAATTATATTTCTATTAATTAATGTATGTTTAAATGTGTGTGTAGTTGTAAACACGTGTGTATGTATACAAACATCTATGAATAATAAAACGTAGTTTCACGTGGTCGCACAGCAACCTACAAATTGGCTGAGGACGTCAAAAGTCAAGTTTCCAGCAATCTGAAACTGTATTACGAGTAAAACTACTCACAATCCAGCAACATGAATCAATTTTTAAGAGTTTTAGTAATTTTTAATTTAATGCACCGTTATTAACAATTATCATTTGGAAATAAGCCAAGCTGGATTCGATCTCAATGAATATGCTGAAGGCTGTGATTCCAAGTTTACACGCCAATTTTCACTTCAAAAACTAATTTATATTCAAAGACGCGACGCACTTTTCAAATTAATAAAATAAAATTTATATCCCGAATTTAAAATACCGATAAATAATTTAAGATTTGAACTTGATAAAGAAAAATGATGCGGGATCATAGGCTTAGACACGTACAAATCTTAGTTTTAAACAATTAAAATAAATAAAAAGTGTAGCAGGCAAATATAATTTTTTATAGGAAATAAATGGGAATGGAAATTGTGATCCCAATCTCTGTTATCTGTTCCTATAAAGACGTGATATATGAACATGAAATAAGATCGTATCTATAAGTTATCCCGCCATATGATGTATTAACTGTTCTATGCAACTGTAACTTACTATAATTCATAACTTTAATCGAACGATGGGGAAATAAAAAGCTGAGCCATAAATAGCAGGATATATGCCATCACACTTGGGTGACTTGGATTCAATGTTCGTAAGGAGTCTGATGTTTAACATATTTAAAATGTTTCTTAATATTTTGTGGAATTTTCTTTATTTAGGCTAACTGATCTTTTGGTTGACACTTCCGCATCGTCGCAAGGTGTCAGATGAATAATTGAGCAAGCGAAGGCGCTGCTGGTTGAGCAATTAATCTGCCGGTGGGTAACACTTGGCAAGCGGGTTTTTATTGCAAAATGAAAAGGTTAATAAACAAAACGAGTGTTGCACATGAATTCCTGAAGTTTATGACAAAGAAAGCGACACTGCTAGTGGCAGATAAATTAAACCAAACTCCGGCCAGACATCTTACATGACAAAGAATGGGGACGCATGGAAACGGGCGGAGGCAGCACTGATACCGGCAGCAGATGCTGCGCGGCCGTGGCAGAGGCCATGCCTAATAAGGCCAAGCCAAGTTTATATAACAACAAAAAATAACAATACATGTGCAAATGTCGCGCCTCAGTTGTCGTCGTCGTCGTCGTCGTCGTCGTCGACGTTGCCGTCGTTGTTGTTTTCGTTGTCGTTGTCGTTGTCGTTGCTGTGTTTTGAGTAATATGCAAATATCTTTTAAATACGCAAACAAATAAATTACACGAACTGCAGCAAGGAAATGCAACGGACAGGATTCACGCCTACACCCACGCCGTTCCACCGCCGAAGCGGGTTAATTACAGTTGTGCACAAAGAAATCGCAATCGAGATATAAATTTACAGTAAGCTGACTAAGCTCCCTGGAGGAGTATGTATGACTGGACCAATGTGACAGTTACAGGATTATGAGTTTCACCTGCCCAAAAATGGCACAAGGCTTTATCTTCTTTGGAACTACTTGGCTGCTGCGGATATTAACGATACTTTCCATTAAAGAAATGACTGTTTAACACTCAAAATAGTCATTAATAAGAAATCCTCAGAAGTGTGCTGCGTAGGCACGAACTGGAAGTCTTGGAAATGCATGATTAACTCGCTGATGGGAGCAACCTTGTAATCAAAATCTCATTTTGCACGTCATCTAAATTCTTAAACGGATTTGCTGCACTTATATGATTCCCAGAAAGCATAACATATAAATTTCCAAAAATCTATTGCGAACAGAATATTTATAAGTCTATAACTATAAATTGATCATTTCTTGACTCAATGAAACTTAATTGACAATAATTCTCACAGATTTTATAATCTCTCAAATCATTCTATACAAGTAAAAAATATTTGTAAATCAAAATATTGAACAAACTTTGGAACTACCCCAAATAAATACAACTTCTTATAAGTCCTTTGCTGCAATATTCCACATAGTTTTACATTTTCCTAATAAACTAAAAACTACTTAAGTTTTTTTCTACTCACGTTGGTTCTTTGGGTATATGTGAAGTGTTCGCGTCAATTTCATGCCTTCGACGCTTAGCAGCCGACCTCGTGTGATGTGTTTTGGTTATGCGCGGCCTATTTTTAAAGATTAAGAGAATGCCAACGATATTATAGTGAAGGGAAGAATATAATAGTATTGGGCAGAATATATTTATTGGGCAATATGTGCACCACGATATTTATACTCATTAATGCACAATATATATATATACACTTACGGCGACGGTGCATCCATAAACATTGGCCCAAGATTGCCAGTATCGAGCCGCCTTCGTTTGTCGCGCGTGCCGGCTGAGGATCGATCTCTCGAATGATGGCGTCTTCTTGTTCGCGGCATCTGCAAGGGAGCGGACAATATATTTAAAAATGATTTTTTTATATATTCCATTTGAAAAAATTTAATCTTCGTCACCAACTGGGTTTCTATACAAAAAAACCAAAAGTGAATCAAAGTTTGTCATATTTGCTTGAGGCACAGGCACAGGCACAGGCAAAGGCAAAGGCAAAGGTGGGTATGCACGTATATATATATGTGTGTGCGTGCGTGACAATTGCACTACATGCGCGTGTGTGAGTTTATGTGCTTTAATTTTTGCCTGTACTTTATACAGTAATGTGGCACCAGACATCCCAATTGTAGCATACCTCTTATTTATTTTCACCAATTTTTGTTTACTATGCACGCTAACTTCTTTTCTTTAATCCAAAAAATTAAAAAGCAGCGCGAAAATTGATTTTTCTATGTATTATCTTTTTTGTTTTTGTTGTTGGATTTACAAAGCGTCTTGTCCAAAATACGCAGCTGCTTGAGTTGCTTATTGCCTACTTTTGACATGTGCGCAAAATATGCACAACTACAATCGTATGTTCAGGTAGGCTTTAATGCTCTTTTCTAAATTGTTTATTCCGTAAATCACTTTAAAGTTTTGATTTTCTTTTTGTGAAAATCGTGTTTTTTCTGCACATATTTCACGTCACTTTACTAAAATTCACCACGACTGTTTAGAGATGGCAGCTTGGTGGCCGAAAAATCCGAGCTGCCAACTTACGCTAAAAAATTGCAACACTAATTGCAGCACCTATGCATACATTCCATTACAGTATTTATCTTATGGGGCGGGAATTACTCAAACGTATTATTTTGAAATCATTTACGCTGAAGTTTAGTATTTTTTCTTGATTGAATAAATATGAGTAAAACACTGGTAGTATGTGTGATACTAAATGAGGTGGAGTAACTGCTGCACCAACACAGCCAATCGCTTGCTTGAGATGTTTGAATATTGTACACATATTGGATATCGTCTAGCAGGTAGCCACAAGGTTCACAGTCACACGCACACAGCAATACATAAAAAAGGCATCACAAAAAGAAAATGGTTTTGCGTTTATCATTATCTTACCTCTTCCTCTTCGCGTTGCGTGGACTTGTTTCGTTTTGACGATGTTAGTTTTTTTTGTACTAGCAGCGTTATGAATGAGGATTGGTGTAAATATAACTGTTTCCACAATCCGACCACCTTAATTACTAGTTGCCAAGGAAACTTTGTACTATTTATTATGAATGGGTGCATTAGTACATTTAAAAATTATGTATAAACAAATTGAAGACAAGTTCCACTTGTTTCTTGACGCTGGCGTCAATTTAAAATTGTAATCTCTTTGTAACAATTATTGCGATTGCCCACAGTTGGCACTAAATAAGGCATTTTTTTAACTTTTCACACATTTTAAACACAAATTTGCTTAAACAATCAGACTTTTCAACTCATAAACAAAAGATATGTAATACAATCTGAACAAGCAATATTAAATTGAATTGAATTTCAGACAAGCCAAGCGCGTCAGCAGCTGACTATCTGCTTCTTGCTTCTTGGGCTGCCACTTTCAGGCATAAAAATGCCAAACAAATTAAGTGTTGTATAACAATATATTATTTTGTAGTGATGCCACCTAGTTTTATTTTCAAATCAACAGCTGACCTACACTGCGCGCGCGCCTTTTTTCATGTTGGCGCCTAACGAAAATACTGGCAATTCAATTGCATAACACGATAACGATACCGTTATACCGTAGCATATCCTCAGTCAGATATTGACGTGCTTACGCTAACGTGTGCTGCGACGCCAGCTACCGCGTAATATAATCCCACGCAATCGCAATTGTAAAGCTCTAAAATTAAATATTAACAAATAAATCAACATTTGCGCGCGCTAATGGCTAAATAATTGATTGCGTGTTTTTGAACGGTATGCCGCGCCTACGTCAGAACTGTTATCTCCACAAACATAGTCAAACTTCATAGCAGCAGCTTTAAAGGTTACCCAAACGTGTTCATTCGCCCATTCGCTTCCTGCAATACAACGAAGTCTTTTTGGTGCTTCTTATTGAAAAAAAAAAAAAAAAAAACAAAAAAAATGTATACAAATTTTCTGCATGGCCATTTTGTTGCCTTTTAGCCATATTAAACAGCGAACGGGTCCTATGCTAGATGTGAGTACAGCCTATTGATTTTTACTGCTTCTCTAGGAGTCTGTCCAGCTCCGAAAGTCGCGTGATTCACCTAAAATATTCAGTTTCGGCTACCTCCCAGTCAAGCCTGTAGCTGTGAATGTGCCAGTAAGAAATAGTCACCCACACATGCAAATACACATACACAGGCGTGCACAAGTATTGGTAATTGTGTGGACACAGTACACGCGCAATCCTTTTTGGGTCACGAGGCAGCTGCGGCTATGTGTTGACATTGTCCTGGTCTCTTTTCTGTAGGCAAGCACGTGCTTTTTTGGCACAGGACATCGAAGTGTATACGTAACACATTAAAGGCGTTTAAGTATGTGTGCGTGTGTGCGTGAAAGTAGGCTATCAAATGACGCTCAACTCTCGTGTTTAATCTTTTAATAAATAAAATATCATATATTTCGTTAGAAAATGTAAACACATTTAAAATCAACCGCGTAAAAAAATTCACAGTGAGAAATTACATAAAGTAAAAGACTCTTTGACACTTGTATGTGTATGCGTGTGTGATAGTGTGAGCTGTGTTTCGTGTCCTTTATTTAGACACGTTCGCATCTCTAGTGTAGAGGATTTTAATGACAATGCGCTTAAGTTTATAATTCATGATGTGAACTCTTGATTTCAGCTGCTGTTTGCCTCATTCTAGTGTACAAGTCAGATCGAGAGTCCTGTTGGCATGGACACTGCTGCTGCCGCCGCTGCTGCTGTTGCTGTTAATCTGAGCACCGAGGGCGGCAAGTCTTCTGCCACAAAATTGCTTGGGAAGCCTAAGCAAAAGCCGGCGTCCAGCTACGTCCCAGTACCAGTTGGTCCGCCTCCGACTTCCTGCCCACTGAGCGAAGAGCACGAGATCACCCAATGCCTGGGCAGCACTGTCGAATCAATGTCTGCCACGCCGCCAGCAACACCAACGCGCACACGAAGGATTGCCAACGAACCTGTAGATACAATGGGCATGAGTACTGGGACGGGAACTGTGCCCAGTGCCGGAAATAATAATAGTGAAACGCATGCCCACAGTATGCCGATGAACGGTCTGAAGGATGCCACCATTGAGAACAGTCATCCAGAACTAATCATACCAGCGCACGCACCATTAAACTCCATAACATCGACGTCTTCCACGAACGCTTCCGCAACACCAATGTCTGCCTTGCTTACAGCACCAATAGCCAACACAGCGGCGACCACAGCGACAGCAACAACAACCACACAAACAACATCAGCCACATCAGGGACTACAACGATAATATCAGCGAGTGGGAACAGCACAAGCGTCAAACGCAGCGGTACGGAGGAGATTGACCAGCTACTCCAGTGGCAGGATATGCCCAAATATTTGCAGTTCAATCCTTACGTTCTCAAGGGATACCGTCCGCTGCAGACCTTTAAAGGATGCCTCCTCAGTCTCTTCTATTGGCATAACGAGACCATCAACATACTGACGCACGGTGAGTACCAAGATCCACCCTCACCTTAACCACCTTAACCACCTAACCCATCGATTCCCAACCCCGTTTCTTGGTCTTATACCTCTTATCGACCCGTTTCACTGCTATTAACAATCACGGTCAAAGCCAAGTGCAAACCTAACGTACATAAATAGCTACTTTCGACCTTTCTCCGATATGGAAGAGGGTTGGCTGCATACCTTCGGTATATACATATAACGGTTCAACTGTCTTGCCAAAACTACCCTTAACTTTGGGAAATAGTCACTCTTTTCATTGAACAAATTCTCCTGCTTTTGGGCTGTGGACTGACTGTGGTCCGTCTCAAGACTCAGTATGCTATTTATTTATTTTCAAGATCTTCACTCAGTATATTAGGTCACTTTTTGGTGGGATCCATTGGAGTGTCCTTATGGCTTTGGAACTCTTTGGTAAACTCTTGGGATTTATAGAAGTCCTGCACATCCTCTGGGTTATCAACGGGCTATCACAGGGTTATCAACGGTCTATCGAGGGGTTATCAACGGTCTATCGAGGGGTAATCGACGGACTATCGAGGGGTTATCGACGGCAAAGAAGGAGAAGGGAGAATCTTAAGTAGAATCCAATAATTTGGAAGAAGCTTTAATTAGTTATTTAATTAATTATTGATCGAAAGCGATTAGTTGAGATCGTTTTTAATTGTCACACAAAGAAACTTAAATTTATTATATACCAACTGCATCCCGCCTCCTTTGGCTATGGCACACGTGTTTCCCTTTTCACTTATTCCCTTTAATTGATATTTTACTTATTTCCCACTCACGTGCTCTCTGCTTTTCGAGCTTCACTCACGCTCCCATCTCAATGGGCCGGTCGCGATTGTTTTGGTGCCGGACTAATGACAAGTCAAACGCGATAAGCGAAAGCTTGGCTTTTCCCTACGGCGCCTGGAAGAGTATTTGAGCAGCATCTTTGGTCGATGTGGAGCTATGGAACACATGTGGGCGTTAGTTAGACATGCTTCTCTGTGAGTGAGCATCATCGTTGGTCACTTCCTCCCACATGATGCTGGACACACACACACACACATACACACACACACACACACACACACAGCTGACTGAGTAGTTCCCTGCATAATGGAATGGCTTATGTACAGTGAGTGATGGTACTTGACAAATGCAGGGATGCACGCACTTGGTCATTTAGTATATAGTTTATTTACTTTGAAGATCACTTAGTATATTATACACTTTTTAGAAGGATTCATGGGAGTGTCCTTTTTGCATTGGAACTCCTTGGCGAACTCGTCAAAGTTCGACAACGGTCCGATGACACGAAACTCATTGGGCATGTGTTCATCCATAGACAACAGCTTGTCGCGGTCTGATGAATCCACATCCTTGCACCAGTTCTGCGCATAGGTGATGAAGAACAACTGGTTGTTAGTGTAATTCATGGTTGGCAACTTCTCCTTCTGCAAAAGCTTCC
Source organism: Zaprionus lineosus (assembly GCA_035044505.1). Taxonomy (NCBI): domain Eukaryota; kingdom Metazoa; phylum Arthropoda; class Insecta; order Diptera; family Drosophilidae; genus Zaprionus; species Zaprionus lineosus. Next base: position 426,150 of record JAWNNX010000142.1, read on the forward strand.
GGCCCTCGTCGGAACCTTCCTGCAGTGTCTGCCAATTGCGATAGGCGGCATAGGCAAGGCGCAGGCCTCCGTTGTCCGCAATGTTCTCCGACTGGCTTTTGAACTTGGGAAGCTTGACACCGTAGTAGGTGTAACTGCTGTACTGATCCATAAAGCATTTCTGGCGCTCATCGAAGTTCTTCGCGGACGTCTCATTCCACCAATCGTTGTAGTTGCCGCGTGCATCAAACTTTCGACCATTATCATCGAAGCCGTGGATTATCTCGTGTCCAACAAATGACGCCAAGCCACCGAACTTTATGGCAGTGGGGTAACTCGAGCACCAGAGGTAGTAAGGCTGCAATAGCGAAACGGGAACCCTAATATTGTTTTCTAGGACAAGATAAGCTGGAGTGAAGCTAGCGATTTCACCTAAATTCACTGGCTTAATTGGCTTGTGCAGCTGCTCCCTCATCTGACGAGCACCGACTATATGTGCCTGGCGTAGATTCTCCAGGAAGTCATCATCGTTTAGTCTCAGACCACCAAATTCCTCTGTTAGGTTCTCATTGGCATGCGAGTTTAGCTCTAGAGTCATGGCCTCCATCTTCGCGGCAGCCAAATCGCGGGTGTTACGATCTATCCAGTTCAGGGATTGGTCAGACTGCATCGTCTGCTTGAAGGTTGATTTCAGCTCTCGCCAGATACTATCTACGTCCTTAGCGGTGCCACTGTTGTTGTAGTGTCTATAAATCATGTTGTCCAGGTTGATGGTAAAATACTTTCTAGTCCTATAGAGGCACATTTTCTTCTGCTCTGCCTGGTTGCCAGCCATATCCACTATAAACCACTTAATCAGTTGATAGAATATATAGTTGGCGACCGTTGCCTTGGGTGTGACCTGCATGACTTCCTTTAGATTTGTTCTATATTGTGCGTTGACTTCATAAACAGAATCTTTGATCTGTTCATCCAGCGAAATGCTGATCAGCTTCTCAACGTTTATGGTGGAGCCATAGACTTTTTGAAGCTCTGAAACCGATGTGAAATTCAAGCTATCAGAGATACTGTAGCCATCGCCGAGCTCGGGAAGTCCTTTGGCGAGCTGTATCTCAAAGCTCAGTAAATCGGCGGCTGTTAACTCAGCCTGTGGTTTGTCCAATCCCAAATAATTGTGCAGCTTAGTTGCCATTTCATTTCGATGATTTATACGAATCTGTTTGTTTACCGGGTCTATATAAATGTTCCGAGATTCCAGTGCAAAATCCTGGGGCGTTATATAGACCTTATTTATTTCATTGTTGACAAAGTCCTTTAGAACCTCAACGCCGATGATTGTATGAATTCCATAGCGAAATGATATGTTTGCAACTGTTTCCACCCAATCAAAATCCTTCCCGGACCAAGAATCTCTGCCCAGAGCGGGCATTGAACCAAATTCGGCAATTATATCCTTTAACTTATCCTGATATTCTTTGGTCATCGTTTTTAACTTTGTACAGGATTTGTAGAAGTTTTTCACCTGCACATCCTCAATTGTGTCCTCGGCAGTGTCCTCGCTCATAAGAATTTTCTTATATTTGCGATCAAGTCCATCATTCAGACGACTTAACTGTCCTTTCATTGGATAAATCCGTGGCCAATTACCGCACGCGAATTCATAGAAATTGTCGCACGGATCGACGCTTTCCTTCATAAAACTCTTCATTTCTGCTGCTTTGGTATAACGTGTCAGCTCAAGAACATACAAGGGATCTTCTAGGCTAGGATCAGGGCTCGCAGGTGCACCATGGACAACACTTTGGAGCACTAAAAACTGCAGCACAAGCACAAGCTTCCACGTCCAGATTCGATGGCAACGATGCACGTGGCAACGCATTGCAAATAATGTAGCTTCCGACTTACTGCCCTTGTGGTGGCAGACTAAACGCTCCCCCAGTCAAAGTCAAAACATTTCATCCGAGCGACGAATCACTCATGGAGCCGGGAAGAGAAAGAGAATATGTTTTGAGCAAATAATCTTGAGTAAAACCTTTTAATCTCGTTCACAACTGTTTTTCACACTCATTTTAATGTGTTTTGTTTAAATATTGATTTTGGAATAGAAACTGAAAGTGAAATTATTGAATATCAAACCATTAAGTCGATCAAAATGCAATCAAATAAAATCTATTGATTTATTGATTGGAGAAGCGTCAAGTTAATTATGTATTTAAAGTGCCTAATCGAGTTCCTATTCGGTAGTTGCGGGAAAAGAATAATAAATTTTAAAAAATTAAAAACTAAACGTCGTATAAATTAGATAATTTATTAATCAAAATAAAGTGGGATAAAGAAATGTATACAGCTTATGAGTCATCTGTCTGCTGATCGACCCCTAAGAGAGTCAGGAAAAGCTCCTCTCTCTTTTTTTTCTGTTTCTCTTAGCGTGGATGCAATTTTTTTGCCTCAAACATTACTTTATTTCCGTGCCAAATAGATTAAAATAATTAAATAATTAATATCTCAAATCTGCTAAATGAATTTTAATTTCGCAAAGAGCAAACGTCTCTGGACTAAAAATATATAAATAAAGAAAAACATATAAATAATAATAATAAAAAACGACCGTCTAAATTACGTTTTTATTAATATCAAAAATCACAAATAAACAAAACCAATTATATATAATATTTTTTAAAAAAATGCTGCTTTAAATTATTAAAAATAAAAAAAAAATATTTTGACTGAAATAAAAAAAAAAATAAAATTAATTCTATTCTAAAGAGAGATTTTTATAAAGTTGTCCTTCTTAATAAACAATTGAAATTAAAGTGTTTTTATTCTTGGCTAAAAACACATTTTATTTATGTTAATATTAAAATTAAGGTTGTATATTAAAATCAATAATTTTACGAAAATGTTTAAATTTGTGTCGTGTTTAATAAATTAAATAAAATACAATTTTACTCTTTATCCAAATAATACATTTACATCTGATTGATTAAAGAATTTATTTAAAAATGAAAATCAAATTTTAAGCTTTGCCAAAAATTAAAAATTACAACAATATATTTTATATAAAAAATTATTTAATATAATTTCTAAGTGAGTATTTTTTTTTAAATCTCTTAAAGCATTATTTTTTAATAATGAAGTCTAAAACTTATAAAACAATTATTAAATATAAAACAAATATAAAAAAAATTATTTTATAAAACAATTATCAAATATAAAACAGCTTTTAAATATAACATAATTATTTAGTATAAAACAATAATAATTTCTAAAAGTTTAAAATGAGTTCTACTTGGACTTAAAATATATTATAAAAAATGATTAAAAGTAGCTCATTGAGTAGTCGCCAAACGCGATAAGCGAAAGCTTGGGCTTTGTTTACGGCGACTGCGAGAAAGTTTATGCATCTTTACACACACACACACACACACACACACACACACACACACACGCACACACAGCTGACTAAGTAGTTCCCTGCATAATGGAGGGCTTATGTACAGTGAGTGATGATACTTGACAAATGGAGGGATGTACACATTTTGTTATACAATATGGTTTATTTATTTTGAAGATCACTTAGTATATTACACACTTTTTAGAAGGATTCATGGGAGTGTCCTTTTTGCATTGGAACTCCTTGGCGAACTCGTCAAAGTTCGACAACGGTCCGATGACACGAAAATCGCCCGGCATATGTTGATCCGATGAGACCAAGAAGTCACGAATAATTGGATGAACATCATTGCACCAGACCTGCGCATAGGTGATGAAGAACAGCTGGTTGTTAGTGTAATTCATGGATGGCAACTTCTCCTTCTGCAAAAGCTTCCTGCCCTCGTCGGAACCTTCCTGCAGTGTCTGCCAATTACGATAGGCGGCATAGGCAAGGCGCAGGCCTCCGTTGTCCGCAATGTTCTCCGACTGGCTTTTGAACTTGGGCAGTTTGACACCGTAGTAGGTGTAACTGCTGTACTGATCCATAAAGCATTTCTGGCGCTCATCGAAGTTCTTCGCGGACGTCTCATTCCACCAATCGTTGTAGTTGCCGCGTGCATCAAACTTTCGACCATTATCATCGAAGCCGTGGATTATCTCGTGTCCAACAAATGACGCCAAGCCACCGAATTTTATGGCAGTGGGGTAACTCGAGCACCAGAGGTAGTAAGGCTGCAGTAGCGAAACTGGAACCCTAATAATGTTTTCTAGGACAATATAAGCTGGGGTGAAGCTAGCGATTTCACCTAAATTCATTGGCTTAATTGGCTTGTGCAGCTGCTCCCTCATCTGACGAGCACCGACTATATGTGTCTGGCGTAGATTCTCCAGGAAGTCATCATCATTTAGTCTCAGACCACCGAAGTCCTCGGTCAGGTTCTCATTGGCATGTGAGTTTATCTCTAGAGTCATGGCCTCCATTTTCGCGGCAGCCAAATCGCGGGTGTGACGATCTATCCAGTTCAGGGATTGGTCAGACTGCATCGTCTGCTTGAAGGTTGATTTCAGCTCTCGCCAGATAAGCTCAATGTCATTGGCTGTGTCATTGTTGTTATAACGTCTAAAAATCATATTGTCTAGGTTGTTGGAAAAATATTTCTGGGTAGTCTCCAGGCACAGCTGTTCCCGCTCCGACTTTATTTTCGTCAGCTTAAGGAGCAGATTATCTAATAGCTGATAGAATATATAGTTGGCGACCGTTGCCTTGGGTGTGACCTGCATGACTTCCTTTAAATTTGTTCTATATTGTGCGTTGTATTCATAAATAGAATCTTTGATCTGTTCACCCAGCGAAATGCTGATCAACTTCTCCACGTTCATGGTGGAGCCATAGACTTTTTGTAGCTCTGGCACAGATGTCAACTTTGCAATATCGAAGATACTTTGGTCATCGCCAAGCTCGGAAAGTCCTTTGGCAAGCTGAATCTCAAAGTTCAGTAGATTGGCGGCTATTAACTCAGCCTGCGTTTTGTTCAATCCCAAATACTCTATCAACTTTATTGTCATTTGAATTCGATGACTGGTACGATACCTTTTGTGTTCCGGTTCTACGTAAATGTTCCGAGATTCTAGTGCAAATTCCTGGGGAACTACATAGACCTTATTTATCTCATTGTTCACAAAGTCCTTTGAAACTTCAACGCCAATGATTATACGAAGTCCATAGCGAAATGATATGTTTGCAACCGTTTCCACCCAATCGAAGTCCGTCTCGGACCAAGAATCCCCTACCAGTGCGGGCATTGAACCAAATTCGGCGATTATATCCTTTAGCTTATTCCGATATTCTTTAGTAATCTTTGTTAATTTTGTACAGGATTTGTAGAAATTCTTCACCTGCACATCCTCAATGGTGTCGTTGGCAGTGTCCTCACTCATAAGAATTTTCTTATATTTACGATTAAGCCCAATGCTCAGACGATTTAATAGTCCTGTGATTGGATCACTGATATTCGTTCCGGGATTTAGCCGTGCCCAATTACCGCATGCAAATTCATAGAAATTGTCGCACGGATCGACGCTTTCCTTCATAAAACTTTTCATTTCCGCTGCTTTGGCATGACGCATTATTTCCGCAATGTACGAAGGATCCAAATGACTATCAGAGATTAGTTCAACGCTCGCAGGTGCACCACGAACACTCTGGAGCATTAAGAACTGCAGCACAAACATAAATTCCCACCTCCAGAAATTCATCACGAGCAACGTAGCTTCCGTCTTACGCAGTTACAATTCAAGACTAACCGCTCTTTCCCAGACAAATTGAAGGCATTCCCTTCAAATCGTTTCCACTCTCTCGTTCATAATCTGCGGAGACATCCGAGCGACGTATGACCCAGAGGGTTATCGACGCCAAGCAAAGAGAAAGAGAAAGAGAAAACGTTACTATTTAAAAATAATCTATTGTAATTAAACAGCTCTCAATTATTTTTCACACTCATTTTATTATATTTTATTTAAATATTAATTTTGGAATGTAAACTGGAAGTTAAATTATTGAATATCAAGCAAAAGATGAATCAAAATAAAACCGAATAAAGTCAATAAATTTAGAGAAGCGCACAATAAATTTTAAATAATTATTAATTATAATTATTTATTGATCTTAAGTGCCTAACTGAGACTCGGGAGTTGCAAAAGCAAAATATTATAAAAAATAAAAAACAAAGAAAAAAGATTTTATTATTTGTTAATCAGATAAAGGGGGATAATATGAAATGTATACAGCTTTTGATTAATCTCCTTGGTAGTCGATCCTTGAGATAATTAAATAAATCTCTTTCTATTTCGCTCAGCGTGTGTGCAATATTAATATTTTTATAAGTTATTTTATAAATTTTAACCTTTCTTATTTTTTGGGCTTCCCAATTATTATTTTACTTAAAGATTTTGATAAACAAAACTTAAATACACCAGGAGATATACAATTAAATTATAATAAATATTATTATAATAATATAATATATAATAACATAATATAGTATTTAATATTTAAGTGTCTCTTAAATATTAAATTAAATATTTAGCCATAATCTAGAAACTAAACATTTTTGCCTTCTCTCTCTCTCTCTCTCTCTCTTAAGCAGTTTTAATTATTGTTAAAACAATAATTTATTTAATTATTTTTAAATTATAAAAGTTACTTTTACTTACTTACTATTTCTTATCCCTACCTTATGAGCAGGACAACTTCATCATTGGGATCAGCTTTTCAATGGTTGCTACGGTACTTTTGAAATTTTAAGTAGTTTATTTTTTATCCTACAACTTTATTTTACTTTCTTTACTTTTAAATCTTTTAAATTAAATTCTTAAAGCTCTTCCCTGATCCCCCAAAAGTTACGTCTCAAATTTTAAAAAATTAACGTATTTACTTAATGTAATTATTTAAAAGTTTAAACAAGTTTTCTATACATTTTAAACAATTTTCCGAAACTATCTTTGGTCTTTAGACTAATTGATATTCATTTATTGTTTAATCTATCATGGCTTAGTTCTGCCTTCCCGAGATCACATCACAGCTTATAGATTTATAGACAATAATATTTACCTTAATTAGTTCTATTCATTTAAAAGAATATTTTCTTCTCCTTCTTCTAATAATTAAATTTTGTTTGGTGTTTTTAAAAAAACAAAACATCACTGCCCGAGTCTGTAAGATATTCTGTAACCAAAAATATACATACATACATACATATGTATATAAAATATATGTATATAAATATACAAAGAAATATTACTTAATTTTACATTATTTTTGACAGCATTCATAGTTTTGATCCATTCACGTAGAGATCTTGAACCCGCAGCAGTTGTATAATTGCAGCTGTGTTAACTTCGTTAAATGTTTAGTACTTACGTCCTTGACTACGGAGGTTTTCTAAAAATTTGACCTCTGCAGTCTGCTCTAGCAACTTATTGTTGTTCACACTATCCTTAAAGTATATATCCATGCCGAAAGGTTAAATTTCGTCCTTCTAAGTTCTTAGAAAATTTTGTTTAGGATATATTCAACGGTTTGAATTTTATTTAGCTCAAGTGTAAACTTAACTAAATTTAGTCCGACAAACACGTGCACATCATTTTCCATTGAACTCCAAAACTTTGAAGAGATCAAATAATGCTGCTAAGCTGTTCCTAGATAAGTTGTCCCTGGCTCTTCTGTAAACTCTGCTTCTTTCTTCGTCAAGTTGGCTGGTGATCCCAATGAAATTTCAATGTTGGTTGTTGTCTTCGATATTTAAGATGTACTGTTTTTGCTGTGTCGTTGCTATTTTCGAAAAATCTAAAATTGCCGTTATGTTCGTTGTTTTTTCGAAGTTACGCAGCTGGCTGCGAGGCATTGCCAACATAAATCTTATGCAAAATCCATATCGTTTTGCTTGTTAATTGTTGATTATTTTAAGCAACTCTTTGTGGTGCTCACTGAAACGATAAATTATGGAAATAAATAATTTCTATAATATATATGAAACTTATGACAACGTCTCAATTTATAGAAGCCAAATATTTATGTGCGTCTTCTCTTCAACGACTGAAACGAACTGCTTAATTTCAAATGTATGTCAAATTAAGCCTCACACATAAATGTGAGTGAACAAGGGAATACTGAGTTCGCCAGACCGATGTGTAAGCTTGTATTGTATTTGTATTAGTTCTCTTTTACATGTAAAATATGTTTCGTATAATTAAATCTATAATGACCATTTACGTGATCTCTGCTCTCCGAGCTTCGCTCACGCTTCCATCTCAATGCGGTAGCCATGGTGCCAGACCAACGACCAGTCATCAAACGCGATAAGGGAAAGCTCGAGCTTTGTTTACGACGCTTGGAAGAGTGTTTGATCAGCATCTTCAGTCGTTTTGGAGCTATGAACGGCATGTGGACGTTTTTGGGACATGCTCTTTTGTGGGTGAGCTTTGTTGCTGGGCACTTGTTGTCGGAATTGAAATTGGACACACACATACAGCTGAAGGAGCAGCTCATTGCCCAGCATAATGATAGTGTTTATGTACAGCGGGTGATGAGATTTGCTAAATCGGCGGAGATGCAGAGCTATATGCGACCGGAAGTGGAGGCTTGCGAGAACTTCTATGCCTACAGTTGCGGCAACTGGCCCAAAATCAATCCAGCAAATGATATAAAGCCACAAGAGACCAATTACCTAAAGTTACTGGACAAGGGATACCAACATAAGCAGCGAAAGCTATTGGAGAAGCCAGCCGATCCGGAAGTTGACAATGGTGCGGTGCTCAAGCTGAAACAGTTTTATGTCAGCTGCCTGCAGTTCCAGCAAACACCTAAATCTAAGTATGGGGAAAAATTGTTGGAGATTGCTGCGGGGATTGGATACATGCCCGTCTTGGCGCTTCCCGGCCAGAAGTGGTTGGCTAGCGAGTTTGATTGGGTGGCAACTGTGGCTCAAATCAAGCGAAAGTTCGGTTTGGACATCTTACTGCTCCTACAAATGGCACCTGATCCGCTTAACAAGACCTCGAGTTACCTATACGTTGGTCAACCATCGTGGTTAAATGTAGATTCTGATCGCAATGCGTCCGCTACTCGCATTGCTGATCAGCTTAAGCAGCACCTAGGCGTCAACCCGGAAGTAGCCAGTAGCACGGCGAGTGATATTGTAGAATTTAAGGATTTGTTGCTGAAAGGTATGGAAAATCAACCCGTAGGAGCAATCATCCGGGCCAGCAACCTCAGCGAGCTCTCCAAGACCTACGCACCCCAATTTAATTTGTCGAGGTACGTGGAACTGGCATTGGATCGTATCCTACCGTCAAATGAGACGCTCTACGGGAATGTGCCAAGTTACTTGCAGCATTTGCAGAATGTTGTGTCCATCACCTCACCTAATGTACTGGCCAACTACATCTTCCACCAGCTGCTCGAGAATTTCTATTTCGATCACTCGGCTCCGATAGTTTCCCAGTGTTTGGCCAAGTCCCAGCAACTGTTTCCCGATCTGCTCAACCAAATGGCCTATCGCCATTATGGAGATGATGCCACTCTTGGCGATATCGACATCGTCTGGCAGCACATCAAAATTGCCTTCCACGAATTGATCAATGGAAGCTCCGGTGATTGGCTTTCCACATCAACGCGCGGACATCTTTTGGAAAAATTAAATTCCACACGTTTGCTGATCAATGGAAATATAGATGTAAACTTTACGGAGCAGTATATTCATTTACAACTAAAGCCGCAGGACTTTCTGTTCAACATAGGAGCAGTGCTCAACCTGACCAAGAGTACTCCTGCACCCACAGTACCCACTTATGATGCCGGAAAGAATCAAGTGATTCTGCCTGTGACTCTACTGCAGCCAAACCACATTTTGTCACGTTATTATCCACGTGCTTTGCGATATGGAATCCTGGGTTCCATCCTTGCACATCAAATAGCGCATGCGTTTGACAATCGCTCGGAATGGGATGCAGTATCGCTTAATGGATTTGGAAAGCGTAAATCCTGCTTCAAGTATCAGTATGAACGTCTCCGCTTGGGCGGACAGTACCTTGCGCCCACTGAGCTTCAAAACGAGAACATTGCCGATAATGTTGCCGTTCAGGTGGCATATCACGCATACGCAAGCTACTTGGATAGGCTGCCATTACCAAGACTGCCATCGGAGAGTCTGCCTCAGCTAAACCTAACTCCCGAGCAACTCTTCTTCCTCAGCTATGCTCAGCTCTGGTGCAATGATGCCAATGAGCAGTTCCGCGAGAGGCAATCGCTGTATACTATGACCACTCCAAGTGCCCTCCGAGTTGAAGGAACTTTGTCCAACTCTGAATCCTTTGCCAACGCATTCAAATGCTCATCCGAGTCGTTCATGAATCCCTCCGACAAATGCCGAATGTATGCACCTTAAAGTGGACTTACAAGTAATAAATAAAGTTATAAATATATGTATATGTATATGTATATGTATATATTATATATTTATTTGTATATATTTCGAAAATGTGGATATATTTGTAGATAAAGATATGGACATAAATTTAATATATGGCGCATTTGTACTCCGGATCCATAGGTGCCTGCTGAGAGCACTTGAAGACCCACGAAAACTCCTGGAAATTGGACAAAGGTCCAATGACACGGTACCTGCTCGGCGCATGAGAATCTGAATCAAGTAATGTTTTAAAAATTGTATGGATATCATCACACCAGATCTGAGCAAATCCCAAAAAGAATAGCTCTTTATTATTTAAATCCAAGTTGGGCAAGGTTTCCTTTGCCAGTGTCTCGTACGTCTGATTCTTTAGCCATCGGGTGTACGCCGTGAAGGCCAACTTTATGGCAGCATTATCCGCGATATTTTCCGATTGCATTCCGGTCTTCGGCAGAGGTACTCTATTGTACTTGTAGTCGTGGTATTGGGCCTGGAAGCATTTGACTCTTTCGTCAAACTCATAGCTGGACTTTGTGTCCCACCAGTTGTTCCGATTACCAAACCAATCGTACTTGCGTCCATCGTCATCAAAGCCGTGAATTATCTCATGAGCCAAAAGATAACCCAATGTGGCGTATTTAAGAGCTTGTGGATAGTTGGGATCCCAAAAGTAATGTGGCTGCATCAAAGCCACCGGAATTGTGATGTTGTTTTGTAGTACGTTGTAGGTTGGTGTGAAACTTAATGTTTCCGTGTCCTCCGGCATTGTCGGCAGCAGGTTTGTTCTGCTCTGGATAGCCTGCACGGTTAGCAATCGCTGGATATTGGCTACATAGAGAAGTCTGTCGATGGTCACATTAGTGTAGAGCTCTTTAAAGTTCTCATCGTCATAGGATTTGATGATCAGGTGCATTCGATCCAGTTTCTGAATCGCCGATATACGTACAGAATCCGACATCCAATCGTATTTATCACCCTCCAGCTGCTGACGGAAAATACCACGTACCTGGTTCCAGACACTGAACACCTCCGCTTCCAATTCCTTGCTACGGTATCGCTCATACACCAGGTGATCCGCTAGCTTGCCAAAATGTTTCTTCGTCTTGTCGGTGCACCATTTGGGCTTAGCTTTATCGTTTGTGCTTATTAAAAATTCCTTCAACAGATTCCAAAGTACATAATTGGCCAATGCTGATGCTGATGTCCTTCTGACCAATTTAAGGACATTCTTCAGATAAAATTCAGACACCACAAACTCATCTGGTACATTCGATTCCTCAGAAACTCCGATTATGCTCAGAAACTCCGTCAGATTGAAATATTTGATTTTAAGCGCCTCCAATGCTGGGAGCGAATACAAAATCATGTCATCATCGGACGCGATCAATTGCCTAAAATGGTACAATTCTTGGTCTATTTGGTTAATCTCCAATGCAGTCTTCTTGGCCACTTCTGCACTTAGGCCCAGGAATTTTTCGAGCCTTGCGGCTAACATGGCATTGCTTAACATTTGAAGTACATTGGTGTCACCGATGTACTCGATCGTTGGATTACTCACATATACCTGAGATTTTGAGCTAGCCTCTATCACGTCCACGGATAGAAGGGTTTGTATTCCGTATTTGTGACGTATATTTGCGATAGTTTGCCACAAATTGAAATTCGATGCATTCCAAAGGTCACCTTCCACTGCAGGGAACTCGCCAAACTCACGGTAAACGCCACGAAGTGCAACTTTATAGTGAACATCATCAGGACTTATTTGCATGCACGACTGATAGAAGCTCTGCATCTTCTCCTCCAAATTTGACTTCACTTGTGAGGACTGCAGTAATCGCTGCAAGCGCCTATTAAAACCCTTCGTTGCCAGCTGAAACATGTCCGTTACTATGTCAGTTAGCTGGGCAGGATTATGGCGATTCCAGTTACCACAAGCATAACTATAGAAGTCGTTGCACGGCTCAATTGTCATGTCTCTCATAGCCCTCATTTCAGCAGCCTTTGATAGCCGCATAATCTGTTTAGCGTAATCCGTCGATAGGTCATCGTAAGCAGCTTCATTCTCCGTACCCGCCGCCAAGGTCATCACACTGACCACTGCCAATGAAATCACGAAAGCCAGCAGGAGCTTTACACACTGTTCCAACATCTTACTCGTCTCCAAAACGACTGAGTTTCCTTAAAAATCGCATCGACTTACTTATCAGCATTCTCTGAGTCTCCCCAAGGTGAATCACGTAGTCCGAGAGCGGAGTATTTGATTCGCGTACGGCTCTCAGAGGCAACTCATCTATATGAGCTGTCTCTGCAGGGCGAACATGTCCATTTTCATGTCTATATATGAGTTGTCTCTGGGCTCTTATACGAAAGCTCTATTTTCCAGAGAGCTAAAGAGAATTTAGTCTAAGCCTCCAAACAAATTGAAATTGAATTGAGTCCAAACTTAAACTTGAATCCCAAAGAGATTTCAAGAATTCATCGGAAATAAGTCAGATATTTTTAATGGCAACTCTTTCTCTTTGCAGCTATTCCTATATTCTATATTCTGGCCATTGTTCCGGGTCTAATGCCATGGGACAGTGGCTATAAGTTCCTCTCCTTCTGCCATGTCTTCGGATCCGTTGCTCCCTGGTGTGGCAGCTTCGTCTATCATCTGTTCATGAACATTGAGAAGGGCGAAGGAGTTTATTATACGTTGCTCAAGCTGGACATGGTCGGAATTTGGGTGAGCCAAAGCTTTGGTAAGTAAATTATTATAATATATATATAAAATAAACAATTAATTTTATTTTTTAAATAAAGGTTCTTATTTTGATTATTCTTTGTAAACATCGAAATTCGAGAGCGTCTTATCAGCCTAAGCCTTTGCCCAATTCTTGTCTCAGTAGATAACGCACTTGATGCTGGGATTCATTTGGGAGTTCTGAGGGCAATCGTATGCCTTGGCGAAGGCATCATAGTTAGTCATGATCAATTCAACTCTTACGTTAGCAGGAGCATGTTCATCAGTCAAAGCGGAATACCACTCACTGATGTAGTGGTCGCACCATGTCTGCGCGACGACCAGAAAGAAGAGCTGCGCTGGGCTGTGGGACATTTGAGGTAGAGACTCCGTGTCCAGTTTTGAATTCTCTAACCACTTTTGGTAGGCGCCGTAGGCAATGCGTATGCCTATATTGTCTGATATATTCTCAGCTTGATTCTCTGCTCGTGGTAATTGATTTCCCTCATAGGTAAACGTGCTAAGTTTCTCCATGAGACATTTTTTTCGATTTTCAAAGTCAAAGGCATCTTTTTGCGTCTTCCAGTTTTGGAAATTTCCATGGCTGTCATATCGGCCCCACGTCTCATCAAAGGCATGGGCTATCTCATGAGCCATAAAGAAACCCAAAGTTGCGTACTTCATAGCCATGGGAGTAGCATCGTCAAAGAAGTATCGATGTTGTATGAAGCTTACAGGAATAAACACACGATTCAGTGATGAATCATAAAAGGGGGATTTACTTATATCCCAATAGTTATCATTATAGGCAAGAGTGCGTAGACTTTCGATCGTATTTCTTCCCCTCATCTCAAGAACTCGTTGCACATTGCCCAAGTAGTCGCCGGTACTAATGATCAATGAGTCGTAATAATTAGTTAGGTTCTTGGAGTTAGAGCCTTGCAATTCGAAGGTGATGCTCTTTAATTTATCCAATGCTTCATCCAGAACATCCTTCTCTAACCAGCTCGATCTTAATATTTTGTTAAAGGAGTCTTTGAGCTCCTGCCATAACTGTCGCAAGGTTCCAGGAATGTCTGGGCTCTGCCTTTCTAGCGACCGGAACACCATATGATCGACATAGTCTGTGAACAGATTTGCGGTCTTGACGGCACACAGCCTTTGTTGCTCTTCCACAGTGGGAGCCACCTTCAAGTCGAACTCCTCCAGCAGCGATGAGAGTATATAGTTGGCTAATTGATATTTGGGTTTATTGGCTAAAATCTTGTACAGTTGCCAAAAATATCTGTTCCCGTAGTCATAGACATTCGACTGGTGATCCTCCTGTAGCCAAATGTTAACAAATCGCGTTAAGTTTAGGATAGGACCATAGCTCTTAGTCATATCCTCCAAGTTGCGCAATTTATATAGACTGTCGATGTGTGAGAAATCCTTTTGGTTGCTGACTCCTTTTTCTAGCTCGATCTCGATTTGTGCAATTTCAATAGCCGTTTTCTGTGCAATTTCCTCGCTAAGGCCCAGCATCCTTACTAATTTATCCCTAATGTTTTTGATTCTTGGAAAATCTTTGCGCTGACCCAGATAAATGTAGTTTTTGTGACCGTCAGTAATTCCTGGGCTAACCCTAACCTCCAGCATTGTAACTATTCCAAAGCGACGCACAAGTTGTGCCATCATTTCGATGGCATCGAACTTGCTTTCATTCCAGGCGCTACCTTCGATTGCTGGCATCCCGCCAAACTCCTTGAACATGGAAAGCAGATGGTGACGTCGAGTAACCTCCAAGCTCGATGTGTCCAGACACGACTCGTAAAAATATTTGATATGTGTCTCTGTTGGATTATCGTTGCTCATCTTTGGACCATTTAATAGTCTCCGCACACGACGGTCGTATCCAGAATAAATAGCAGAAAAAATATCACCGCCGATCTTCGTAGGATTTATTCGAGCAAAGTTTCCACACGCATACTCATAGAAATTATCGCAAGGCTTCACACTGTCATTCATGTAAGATCGCATGCCGGCGGATTTCGCTTGGCGCACGATCTGATGTGCCAGCGGAGTGTTGATATTAATGTCCTCAAAGACACCACATCTTGCTTCCCGTGGCACAAGCAGCACCAAAACGAATGTCCAAACCAACATTAATTTAAAAACGGGAACGTGGCTCATCTCGCGTTATAGCACGCCCGATTGCAGGTATTGAACTGAGCCGGGATTGATAATAACTCATAACGTTGAGACTTATCAGTTAAAGTACGGAAGCAGCGTCAGCAGCGACGTCGACATTGGCATCGACATTAACATGGGCGTCGACGTCAACATCGATACGGATGGCATTTTTAAATTTAATTGATTCTCATTAAAAACGTTGCTCTCTTCTAGGTGCCTTGCCTCTGGTCACGGCGACTACCCTGTGCTTCACCCCAATCCTGAAGTGGTTCATCATAATATCGTACTGTCTGCTCTCGCTTTGGGGCCTCTACAAGGTACTATGTATTGTGTGTAGAGCTATAAAAAATAATTGTATCTGATAATCCTACTATTAGGCCCTAACCGCCAGTTCTCCATGGCAGAGACGACTCTGCTTCGCTCTGCCGTTTGCCATGCGATCGGTTCTGACGTTTCTTCGCATTAGAGGAATGGTGGGCGGCAGTCACATGGCCCTTTCCCATGTCTATCTACAGGTGCGTATGTCGAGGCATTCCAATTGACTAATTTGTTATTCTCACCATCCGTTTTTGGCTGGCCTGTGCTCATACTTAGGTTGAAGTTGTAAGTGAATTTTCATATACCTAATACACAGCTACATGCATATGGACTCAGTGTAAGACTAAGCCGTATGCACAGTTCATACGTTGGAGTCCATTGACTACCAACGGAAACGAAGTACTGGTTATTACGTTTCTTTCTCATTCGATTCTTTTATATTTCTTCATTCTGCCAGGATGGCGTCTCCATCTTGGGCGGT
This sequence comes from Zaprionus lineosus, assembly GCA_035044505.1. Lineage (NCBI taxonomy): Eukaryota > Metazoa > Arthropoda > Insecta > Diptera > Drosophilidae > Zaprionus > Zaprionus lineosus. The sequence goes on from JAWNNX010000142.1 coordinate 442,225, forward strand.
GCTATTGGTGCGATGCGAATACCCGAGAAGTGGTTTCCGGGCCTGGTGGACTTCTATCTGAACTCTCACAACATAATGCATGTGCTTGTCGTGGTGGCTGTCTACTCGATGCATAAGGTGCCGTTAAAAAGGCTATACAATAAAAAGTTACTTTTTTCAATTGGGATTAAATATGTATTTTATCCGCAGGCTACAATCAAGGACTTTGAATGGATGTCTACACAGACATGCAATTCAGTTGTCAATGCCACGGATGAGTCGTTGACCCACATGGAACTATGACCCGCTTACTGGCTGCTCCTGCCACTAATCCTCTCATTGCTGCTCTTTCTAAAGCCTCATCCCACTCGTGCCCCCATCCGACAATGGAGAAGGCACGCGCTTGCTAATCAAGGATAAGAACAACTGCTATACAGATGTGAATGTAACTCGAATATACCGTGTATAAAAGAGCGCGTGCTGTAACAGTAACAAAAACAATATAAACAAAAACAAAAACAACAACAACAACAACAACGACAACAAAAATTGTAAAAGTAACAGATATTTAAAAGGATATAAAAAAATTATTATAAATTATTATGAAAATGAAAGTGAAAATGAGGGGAAATGAAGAGCAAAAATGAAAAGTGTAATAGAAACAATAAGAACATTAGTATACATACTAGTAAATAGCAGGATTATATGTACATAGTTATGTGTATAATTAGTACATACTTCGACTGTGGTATTTAGAATTAAGATAATACGAATTACTAAATCGTTAAATGAAGTAAATGAAGAAAATGCGGGCGCGTGTTTGAGGAAAACTCAATGCGCGATTTCCATGCAAATTATCCGCTTACTACTTACACATAGACAATTAAATATATATGCCTTTATATATGCATATGCACATGTATATACAGATGCATACGTATATGTGGGTGTGTGTATGTAAGTAGGATAATTTCAATGATGTTGATACATGTGTACCTCATTATGCTTACAACAAGAAACATCTAATTTTCACATATAACTTTGTACCTCGTCGACTATAAAGAACGTAAAAACAAATTGAAAAAAAAAAAAGAAAAAAAAATAAGTAAAAATTAAAAAATGGAAACTAAAAATTAGAAACAATCGCAAGTGAAAAAATATTTAGAATAACATTAAGAAACGAAATACATACCTATAAGCAATAACTTACTGTTAAACTTGAAACTCTTCCTAGTTGAACTATTGAAATATGCAATTGGTTATTTTTTTCAAAAGCTTAGCCTTAGATTTAACTAAAAATTAATTAACTGAACGATTAACGGGTCTTTTATGCCGTTAATTAGATTTTAAATTTGGACAAGCGTGAACAATTTCTTAAACCCAAATCGCTGCTGAGTCGAATTAACAAATTAAAGAACTAATTAAACTTCCTAAGACATAAGTTTTACCATCTTATCCAAAGAATTAAAATACCTACAATCTCCGTATTTATATTTGAATTTAAATTTTTATCCGAGTTTGTGTACTTGAGTTGTCCCTTAGATTTTAAGGTGTTAGGATTAAAAAACAAAATATAATGAAACATAAATGCGGCAATGAATTTTAATCCAACAAATGATGGACATTTATAAATAATTAGATTTTAGTAGTTTCAATAATTTACACAATGCCTACAACGCAAATAATAAATATAAACATTAAACTAAACAAACAATTAGATTAAACAATAACGAAAATAATAATTATAGTTAAAAACAAAGCAATGATAATGACAAATGCTAAATTTATGCTTGTAACTATTTGTTACTTCATATATCCTAAGGAACAATTATAGCGAATATGTTATATATATATGTATATATATGTATATATATATACATATATATATGTATATATATTTATTAATATGATTTCGGAGAAAGTTAATAAATTTTAAACACAAATTAATAAATAGAAATTCATATATATTTATAGTGAAGCTCTAGAAAATTATTATGATTTAATATTGGTCCAAAGGTGATCAGAGATTAAGTTGAGTCTTAAGTCATTGGAGGAGATGAAGACCGTCTTATCAGCCACCGCCCTAGGCTAACTCTCAGCCTCAGTAGATAACGCACTTGATGCTGGGATTCATTTGGGAGTTCTGAGGGCAATCGTATGCCTTGGCAAAGGCATCATAGTTAGTCATGGTCAATTCAACTCTTACGCACTCTAACTCCTTAGCAGGAGCATGTTCATCAATAAAAGCGGAGAACCAATCAGAGGCATGATTGGTGCACCATATCTGCGCGAAGTGAATTTTCTAAATGCATATGGACTAAGTGTGAAACTAAGCCGTTTGCACAGTTCATATGATGGAGTATCGGCAGCTGACGTCGCTCGTTTAAAATCATTGCTCTTTTTTTTAATTGCCTTAACACTTGGTTTAACCACTATTAGACACCAATTTTTTGGGCTTAATTTTTATATTCTTGCCTCTGTTTTCGCTTTAGTGTTTCTGTAAAATATTTTGTATTGTTTTAAGCAAAAGTCGTTAATGCTTATACTTATGTTAGGCGCTAACCGTCCCCTTATGCTAACAAAGACGTGCAAATTTAGCCACTGTTTGGTATGCGATCCAGGATTCCATTTTTTAAGATAACTTTTCATGTTCTTACTTGCAACAGTGTATATGTATATATTAAAAGTCAAGCAAATAAGAAAAGTCTGTTTGAATTTACCACCTATCATTTACGCAGCCTCAGTGGCCAGTGCTGGTAAACTTTAAAATATTTACTTTTGCCAGATATCGATACCAACAAACATCGTTAAACAATTCTAAAAATTGTAAGTATATAATATTTACAATATTTATGAAGTCTTAAATATATTAATAGCTTAATATAAGACATTAATGTCGATAGAAAGATTTACTTAATTATCGATATCTTAGTTCACACAGTGTGACCAAATTATAAATATTTAATAACAAGGTTGGCAGCACTAGCTACATATGAGCTTCATTGTTGTTTTTACATTTACGATAGGCTTATATTAAAAGTGTTTTTAACATATAGATTAGTAAATATAAGCCTAGGGAGGAATGAGTACAGAAACAGCAGTGGCCGCCACATCTGGCGATGAGCCAATTTGCTTCTTTGCAATGCAGGCAGCATTTGAGGTGAGAATTGACAACTAACCGATTGTCGAAGTAAAAAGCGGTAATTTCATACAAACATGATTGCAGAGCATGCTGGAGCAGGCAATTGTCGAAAATAGTGTGGAAAGCTTGGTAAAGACTTTTAATAGCTTTGGTGTTAAGTCTGATCACGACAAACGCTCCCCTATGGATCAGGCATTTCGGGAATTCCTAATGAAGCGTCTTTGCGATGATGTTAAGAGCATTGGAACGCTAGTGCGTCTCTCTGTAGAAGCTGCTCGAGCTGAAATTGTTTCCAATACGATACCTGTCGTTTTGCTCGGAGACACGTTTGATGTAGTTACGCTAAGCAAGTGTGAGCAAATATTTAATTTTGTGGAGGAACTGGTTGAGGTTTGGAAAGAGGAGATATTCTTTGCTTCGTGCAAAAACAACCTGCTTCGCATGTGCAATGATTTGCTGCGCCGTCTGTCCCGAACACAAAATACTGTGTTTTGTGGACGTATATTGCTATTTCTGTCCAAATTTTTTCCATTCTCGGAGCGCTCAGGGTTGAACATTGTGTCCGAGTTTAACTTGGATAACTTTACTGAATATGGTCTAGATAACAAGGATCATGATGAGCTAGATAACAAAGAGCTGGAGGACACTGCCGAAGAAATTCCACTTAAAATAGATTATGATCTGTATTGCAAGTTCTGGTCACTTCAAGACTTCTTTCGTAATCCCAACCAGTGTTACAGCAAGGCACAGTGGAAAATGTTTCAAATGGTAAGGCTGTGAAAATAATAATTATTATAAAATTTTTCAATGATTTTTATTATTTCTTAGCACGCAGAGACTATACTGCAATCATTTTCGAGCTTTAAGTTAGAGGATGTGCGCCAAAGCTGCGATAACAACAGTAGCAACGGTGAAAATTCATCGCAAGCAATGGACGTTGATACAGACGAACAGACTGATGCCGCAGCAGCAATAGCCGTACACAAAGAGACCCATTTCTTTGCAAAGTTCTTAACGAATCCAAAGCTGCTTGCACTTCAGCTTTCCGACTCAAACTTTCGGCGTGCTGTGTTGGTACAATTTCTGATACTCTTCCAATATCTACAAGTTAGCGTAAAGTTTAAGATGTAAGCAATTGTAAGAAATATTATCGTGAAAGTATTAAATTTTGATTTGATTCATGCAGGGACACGTACACACTGAACAGCGCTCAGTCTGACTTCATTAAGGAAACGGAACAGGTTGTTCAGAAGTTGCTCGAGGAAACGCCGCCAAATGGCAAGCGCTTTGCGCGTACTGTGCAGCATATGCTGCAGCGTGAAGAGATGTGGAATAATTGGAAAAATGATGGCTGTAAAGAGTTCAAGAAACCCGAAGAACCTGAACCCACCGAGGATACATTGAAGCCACCACCGGCAAAGCGTTCTAAGCGGCCATTGGGTGATTGTCTGCGAGATGCAGCCCGTAGTGGAAAGTTTTACTTGGGAAAGTAAGTGAAATGCAAATCTTTTAACTTTATAAACAGCCACTAATCATCATTTTCTAGTGACACCTTGACTCGTCTGTGGAACTACTCGCCGGACAATCTACAAGCCTGCAAGAGCGAGCAGCGCAATTTCTTGCCATTACTGGAAACGTATTTGGAAACACCGCACGACAAGAATGATCCCGCATTCGAGTGGAGAGCACTGCGTCTTCTGGCGCGTCAAACTCCGCATTTTTTCACATTTGTGTCGCAGCCGTCGAGTAAAATTGGCGACTATCTGGATGTTGTGAGAAAACGCATAACACGGGAGAAGGAGCTGGTTAAACATGTCAGCGCCATGACTTCAAATTCATCGGAAAACAATAATGGGTTGAGCAGCAGCCAAGTTTCCGTGGAGCAGGAACATGATACTGCGGTTGCTCTGCAAGAAACAGAAACTGATCAAGGCCTAGAGGTAGAAGATACAGAACCTGTCACTGAGGATGTGGATGAAACGCCTGCACATGAGAAACCTCTAATGGTTACCCACGCTCACATTGATGAGGTGGCTCCCTTAATTGATGAACTTTGGATGAAGGTGGGCAAAAAAATAGGATTCAGCAACGATGAGCTGCTTTTCTTTCAAATGGAAAATCCCGTCGCGACTGTAGCGTGCACAAAAATGTTAACCAACTGGATCTCGGATGACGATGATGCTACTCTAGATAATTGGGCTTACATGTTGGAAGGACTTGAAATGCACAAAGCAGCAGAGGCCGTTAAAGCAATCATCGAGCGTGAAAAATCAAATTCTCAGTTACTGTCCAATACCCAAGCCCTGCTTCAAGAAGATATCCAAGCTGATGTGGAAATACTCTCCGACTAGCTCAGGACAAGATGACCAGAATCAGGACAAGATGACTTTAATTCTGTTTTATTCATCATTTAATCTTATCACATGTAATAAACGGGCTTACTCAAATCCCCATTCAAAATCAACGCTTCTTAACTGTCTGTTGCTGCTTTCCCGGGCGTGGCTTGTTGTGAATCATGGTGGCACAGCGTGGGATATGGCGTTCCGCGGCTTGTTGGTTGAAACGTCTCTGGCAATGCGGACATTGTATATAATCTGGATTCTCAGACGGAGGCGGTGGTGGCAAATCACTTAATTTACCACCGCGGGCTAAATGCGCCTTCACTTCCTTGGCCGCTCGAATTGCCTGGATAAACTCCTCATGCTTCTTGCGCCAGTTGTTCTTCTTAACGCCTGTGCTTAGCCCCTTCTGCTGTGCGGCACTGCTGTACGTCGGCTGTAAGTTGATGCCACTCTTGTTTTGACGTTGGGCCAATTTAGCGTACTTTTCGCTTTCGGTGCCCTTGAAGCGTTGTTTGGAAGCATCGAAAATTTTGCGCCGTGTATTCATGGTCCGCTGGCAAACTGCCTCATGCTTGCCCAGGCGGTCATTGGTAAAGTGCCGGCCGCAATAATGACAGCTGCTGGTACCCTCCGGAGGCGGTTCACTCTGCAAGACACCCAAACATTATCCACCTCTCCCATTGTATACCCTGGAATTTACTTACCATATTACTTTTAGAAACAGGAGATTTTGGGGTGACCTATTTCCATTTTAGGATGATGAAAAAAAACATTTGAGTTGAAGTTTAAAACATGGCCTAGTATTTGAATGACACTTACCTGTTGTGATCTTGGCGCTGTGAAACTCTTTTTGCCTTGTGCAGAGACTTGTCCACCAACTTGACGCGGGAAAGTCGTCGGAGCAGCTTTTTGTGTAGTTCTGGATCTGGCGCTGCTCAGCGGCGAAGATAAGGATTGCCTTACGCTCTCCCTTTCTTTGATAGGTGGCGTCTTGCGGGTAACCACAGGCTTTAATCGATTCCCATTCACTGAGCTGCCTGATGCATTATACTTGCTGTTGTTGTTGTTGTTGTTGTTGTTGGTGTCACTTGTCATCAGCTTTCCCGGGACTGGTTTATCTTTGATGCTCATCGATAGCACTGCCTTGGAAAGTTGTCGTTGCTGTTGCTCTTGTTGGTGTTGGTGTAGTTGCTGCTGCTGTTGCTGTAGTTGACGTACATCACTGATGGGCTTTAGGGGATTACTCCGATCAATTCCTGCCCCACGGCGCCGCTCGTCAAACATTTGACGTACCTTTCCATTGCCAATGATGCGAGTGGTGGTGGCTCTGTTTGTAACACCATTCTTCTTGGGATTAAGCTCTTGGCGACGTAGCTCCTGCTCTTCCTGTGTTTTTTGCTGGAAGCGCATCTGAAATTGCACAGAAAGGGTAATCAATAAATTTCATCAAATGATTGGCTACGAGTCTGTGGTGCATGGAGGCCTCTTACTGGTGCCGAATTACTGGAATTGTTATGATTGGGGGGCAGATGACTAAGTGCCTCCATAAGCCGCCTGGCAGCCCAGGATTCGTTTAGCTTAAGCGGCATTATATGATCTTGCAGGTATTCTGACTCATAGTCGTAATACCCATCGATGTCGTCCACGACGTCATCCGTTTGCGACATACTCATGTTCGTGCGGGGCGCGCGTGTCGACTGAACTGGAAGCAAAACTGGACATTAGCATGTCCAATTTCCCCCGAGTGGTAATTAAGTGAATGTGTGTGGTGCACATGTGTGCGTGTGAGTAGGTGGTCTGTCTGTCTGACTCTTAGACCCTCCCTTCAAACCTCCACTCAAACGATGAGCCACCACCGCGGTCTATCGGCCAGCCAATACCCGAATCTCTGCTTACTTACATTCCGCCAGTACATAAAGCCACGCGCCACTCGACCCGCCTGGACGAAGCTTACTCTGGCGGACGTCGTTGCTGGCGTCGCAAAGTAGTTGGCGCGGGTCGTGGGCATGCTCCTTCTAATAGTCAATCACTGCTCGCCCTATGTCCAGCCATGGCCACCTGATGTCGCCCTCGTACTCAAAGAAATTGAAATTTATTTTATATTCTTATTTCAGGATATTGAACACTTCAGAAATCAACGTAGCCGCCTCCTTGTGTATCTTTGATGTTGTTGCTGGTCTATGGCTTGTTTGTTATTATTGTTGCTGTTGCTGCTGCTGTTACTGTTGCTGTTGTTATTGTTGCTATTACTCGTGCATACCAATAACTAAAATCAATGGTTGCAACGCGGCGCCAAAGGTTGCCATGGAAGAGAGCTCGGCGTCTAACAGTAATAACAGGACGACTACAAGCTGTGGCGGGCGGACGAGAGAGAAAGAGAGAGAGAGAGAGGGGGAGACACACGAGCGGTTGTGCAGCATTTGTTGCACAAAGAGACGAGCAACTACAAAAGGTGACAAAACTTATGAGGGGGACCGATTCTCTCTCCGGTCGTCCATGTCTCCAAAGGATTGTTACCACTTTCCGGCTCCGCCCTAATCAGCGATACAAATCTCGTGCAACAATTTTCGAGCTTGTTTAGTTTGGGATTGTGTGTGTGTGGGTGGGTGACTACATGTGTGTGCCCTGTGTGTGTGTGTGCCTGTGTGTGTGTGTGCCTGTGTGTGTGTGTGTTGGGGTGGATAAGTGTGGGTGCATGTGTGTGTGTACTACATGTAGAAGTATATCCTTGTGTGTTTGTGTGCACATGTTTACAGGCAACACCTTTCTTATGGCCCGCGAAAGGATGTGGCACACGTTTTGTTGACAGTATCCTGATACGAGGGATATTTACATATCAATATGGAAAACAGTCTAAGAATAAAATTAAGCCAAACTTCCTAATTACTAAAACATTTTAATCGTCGACCTAAGTCTTTAAATACCCCTTGACCCTCTACTTGAAAATGAAGGGTATGCTGATTGAAAAAAATGGAAGCACAAGGATATTCTGGGTTTATATACTAAACGGGAACTAGAGCTGCATTGAAGGTCAAATTATATAGTTATTTTATCATCACTTGAGACTAAAATGTTTATAGGAAATATTAGAGTTTTTTTTTAAATATTTCTCCACTTTATTTTTGAGTCTCCATGAAAAAAGAACTTTTGGCCAGGGTTAATTAAAATATCTCATAATTAAGACTGAAGCTTGAAGGACAACAAATAGTTGTCAGCTTGATAAGAATTGTATCTAACTTTATTAGCTAATAAAAATTATATATTTTTTTATTATTATATTATTATATGATTTTAAAAAAGTTAAGCCATCGTCAAGAGTTAACACTCTTTCCCGGTAAAAAAAAATTGTAATCAAATACCTAATTATTTTCTTGAAATTTCGAAATACAATACTTACAATATTTAAATATTTCGATTTTATTTCTTGAATAATGTGTGGAAATATTTATAATTATTTATTGAATTTTCTGATCAAATTGTTGAGTAATTTTATTGTAGGAGTAATTATATGATCACTTTATTATATGAAATCACTTGACGGATCATACATATCTATAAATATATATATATAAAAATATATATTTAATATATTAAAAGCAATTAAGTCCTAGTCATTAGATCATTTTTATATAAAATTATGTGAATAAAAGGGACAAGAATTTCAGATCCGAAAAGTATTTATGTACATTTCCGATTTAAATCAGAAATTAATATAATAATATATAGAAATTTATATATATATATATATATATATATATATATATATAAGATTAAGATTCCTAAACTTTTTATCGATTTTAAAAATATTAAGAACTGTAAGCAAGTGTGAAGTCCCTAACTCACTGGCGTCGAGCCTAGCTGAGCCACTTAGATCTCGCTGATTAAAGAGAATACATCCCACCGATCTCCCTACTCGTAGGATTAATTAATAGGATTAATAATTATATATTATATATATAATAAGTTAAGTTAATGTATATATTAGGTTAATTAACTTTAAGGCTACTTCCTTCCCTTTTTTTAAACGCCCGGCCGAGTTCAAAAGACTGAACAGTTTCCGGTAAAATAAATATTTGTTAAAAAAAAAAAAAAAAGTGTGAAGTAATAATTGAGCATTGGGTGCATCATCAGGGTAGCTGAGAGTCGAGCAAGTCCAACTTTGCTTTATTATTTATATTAATATAGCTGTTAATGTCCTTTGGGCATTAATAAATAATATATGCCAACGACAATGTCAAGTGCCCAACCTGAGATCCCTCGCCGTGAATTCACTGACAAAGGAGAAACTGGAGTACCTTCTAAAGCATTGGCATTGGCGTGGGCGTTGGTGTTGGCGTTGGCGTTGACGTTTACGTTTACGTTTGACGTTGAAGTCCGGGGATCCCATTACCGAATATGAGCCGAGAGCTTAAATTAATTGGCAAACAATTTGATGGGAAACTTCAAGTGACAGGCACAGAGCCACCACCAGCCCCACCAAGCAGAAATAGAACCACAAATGCTGGCACAGCCACCGCTCAACCACCGCTCAGCCACCGCTTAGCCACCGCTCAGCCACAAGTCTAGACATGAACACAAACATTAAACTTAAAACCGCAACCGAAGCCCAAACACGAACCTGAAACCAAACCCAAACCATTTATGGAAGTGCACGGAAATCGCGAGCAATGATGTGGATGTCACCGTCAGCTGATAGCCAAGAGGAGGCGACAATTAATTAATGGCCATTTGGTCAAGAGAGAGAGAGAGAGAGAGGGAGAGAAATAGAGAAAGGGAGGAACGAAAGAGAGACAAAGAGTAAAAGAAAGAGATAAAGTGTAGGCCGTTGTTTGGCACACTTCCTGTCAATCGAACATTGACTTACCCGCATCTGCGTCAGCCTTGAGGTTGGATACGCGGCAGCATCTTGTGACGCCATCACCAAATAAAGTTCGCACTCTCGCAAATCAAGTTTTGAATATCGGCTTCGACTTCGACTTTAGGTACGAGTGTGTGTGTGTGTGTGTGTGTGTGTCTGTGAGTGGGCAGCAAATGGCAATGATGACGATGACGCGGCACAGCCAAGTGGTGAGCACAGACCCGGCTTAGACTCTCTGATGATTCATGCACTGTGGCCTAAAGCTATTGCAAGCACAGTGTCTGGAAAATAAAAAAAAAAAATAAATAAATAAAAAAAAAAATATTAAACTTAGGAACGGCTTGAAATGTCGTCAGGAGGCGTGAATGGAAACAGGGCGCAAATTGTTGTTGAACATGTGGCATGTGGGCGTTATATGGAAGTCGCAAGATCAAGTCAATCTGGAAGCCATACCCAGTTACCAGCCGTTGGGACTGTGGGCCGTTTGCCGTCTGCGGCATTCAGTTGCTCCAAAAATGGGCTTCTCAATGAGCAAACTAATTGAATTGAGTTTTTATTTGTTCGCTTACCAAAATGAATAAACTCTCCGATTAACATCAAGGGAACGCAACTAACGCTCTATTTATATATTATATTAAATATATATGTATAGCTGTGTGTTTTACAGTTATTCGTGGTGTTGTGTGGGTGGCTTGAAAGTTGCAATGTTTTCTAAGAAAATACACGAAAAAATTTAATTAACTATATCAAAGCCCAAGCTTGGCTGTCAAAGGAAAGCCATTCACAAAATGTCTACGACTGTGGCTTTCATTAAACTGATATACAATTTTGAAATATTTGATTTTTGTTATAAACGAATAATTTATCAATTGCTGAGTCAATGCCAACTGAGGGGAGGGGGTTGAAAATAATCCAAAAATGAAGAAACTCTGATTAAGAGGATGACTTCGGGATTCTAAATGAATTTCAATTATCACGCACAAATCGATACCCTTCAATTAGAAAAAAAAACCTCCTCTGACTTTGCTTGGCTCTGAAGCTTAGCTTGGGGCAGGGTATTGACTCGCCGGTTTGGGTGGGGGGTCAGCCAGCTTGGCCATTTTTGCTTCCGAGTTTGAACTCTTGGGTAAACTCGTTTTGGCATCGAGTGTGCAAATGAGTGTAGGGTATGCGATAGTCGTCTTTGCGCCCACAACAAGTGCACAAAGCAATTAATTTATGTTTATTTTTTTTGGCACACGTTTGAATTTAATGGCCCCGTGTGTGTGTGTGTGTGTGTGTATGCGTGTCCGTATTATGTGTGTTAGATTTGCATAACTTTGGAGTCGAAACCAAGTTACTTACCAGGTAAACGGTCGACGACGACTGCGAATGTGAATACGGAATGTTTGCCAGCTGAAAGCGACAAGGAGTGGAGCCTGTTGGTCAGTCCCGGGGGCCAATGGCACACCGTTGAGTTTATTGACACACAAAGAGGCTCAACTTTAAAACCGACAGTTGGAGCAGTTTCACAGCGAAGGCTTTTAACTGGGACACGACAGTCACAGCGGGCGCAGCAGGACACCAATGGAATGGCAGTTGGTCAAATAGACAACGGAACCGTAATTACGCATACGTCGCGTGTGCCGGGCAATAATGAAGAGAATGCAAAACACACAAACCAAAACCAAAACAAAAAACAAAATCAAAGACAAAAAGCAAAAGCAAAAGCAAAATTTGCGCCGGCCGCGATGTCGAGGTCTGAACTGTTTGCTTAGAAGTTTGCCTGCTGACTGAGCCAAGACTGCGGCCGCACACAAAGCCAGCCAAATGTCCAATGCCAGTCGCCAATTGGTGAGTAGCGCGACTGCAGGCAGAGTCAATGGTAGAGGCGGCGGTAGAGGCGGTAGAGGCGGTAGCGGCGGCAGAGGCGGTAGAGGCAGCAGCTGAGACTTAGGTAGAAGCTATCGTAGTCAGTGCACTGATCTGTCGATGACAACGATAAGCTTTATGGTAATGATGATGATGATGATGATGATGATGATGGTGATGATAATTAATGTGATGATGTGTATACATCAGGTTGCGTGTCTTGGGGGCGTGGTCGGGTGTCCCATTTTTTAATAGAAATTAAACGAAACACTTCTTTCTTTCCACAAAAACATGTATTTATCGCTCAACTGTTGACTTTGTTTTGTTATTGTTGTTATTGTTGTTATTGTAGCTATTGTTGCTATTGTTGTTTTTGGTATTTTTATGTTTGTTATTGTTATTATGCTTTGTTTTAGCTTTTATTTAGTTGCTTTTTATTTCGTTTAACAGATGTTTGCATTCAGCTTAAGCTTTAACTCTCAATCAACTTTTGACTCACATTTGTCTTCATATAAACACCTAAGTACGCGGCGATTGTGTGTGTTTGCATTAGTATGTGTGTGTATTAGTTAAAACATAATTAATTATTTTCGACATGAGTTCATGATACCCTTTCCCTTGCAGGTGATACGTGTACTCAGATTTTCGGACTAAAGTTTCGGAATTCGTTTAAATCTCTTTTTCTAAGTCAAGTTTTTTTCTCACTGGTCTCACCTGGCACACCTGCAAGGGTATCAAACATTCGGCTATCCGATGAGGTCTGCGCTGTTTGCTCATCGCTTGTTTATATAATTATAATTCATTAAATTTCATATTTCTTCGTTTTAGCTGTTACTGCGGTTTTGAAACCTAATAAGTGCGCACACGGCGATTCGTATTTAACTTTTAGTTTCGAGCGAATTATTATCATGCTTTCCGAACATATCATATCCATAGATGATCTCTAGTTTCCTAGTTTCCTAGTTTCCTGATATATTTCCGATGGTTTGGATCAACTTTCGATATCGTTATTTTTTTTTTTTGTTTTTTCTAGATTCTTAGATCTTTTAATGTGTTTAAAGCGTTTGCTTGGCTTATGAGTTGAGAGTTTTCATACATTTATACGAGATATATGGTTAAAAATATATATAGACATTTATGTACAAGCATGATGAACGGGGTTACCTTTGCCACATGTGGAGTACAGCTAATAGACAGTTAGGAAAATACAAGTATTATGTGAGTTGTCCCCAAAGAGTCTCCGCATGGGAGTCTGTGGGTGTCTATGGCAAAGATAATCTCAACTTTTTCAAGTTCGAGCTGCCGAACTTTAATCATCGCTTGAATCTAATTCAAATTTAACTGTTTCAACTTCATCATCATCATCATCATCATCATCATGGAAGTTTCTCTTCCGACCTCCCCATGTGATCAGCTATTAATCCTGTTGTCCTTGTGTTGATCGTGTCAGCGTGTTGCATGCCGCTTACATCGACTACAGTTGTATACATCTTTCAAATTACAATTATTACAGCGAATATACGTATACGTTTACGAATACAATTACAAATACAATTACACACATAACAAATACACTTATACATACACATTCTATGCATTCGAAGCCTTTGCAATACGATTTCGGGTACAGTTAACAATGAGACGGCAATATCAACATCAACATCAATATTAACTTCAACATCAACATCAATATTAACATCAACATTAACATCAACATTACATTAACATCAACATTAACATCAATATCAACACTAAAGCTAACATCATATCAATTTTAACATTAACATCAACACCAACGCTCACATCAACGTCTTCGTCAATATCAATTTTAGCAATAACATTAACATTAACATCCACATTAACATTAACATTAACATCAACATTAACATTAATATCAACACTAAAGTTAACATCATATCAATTTTAACATTAACATCAACACCAACGCTCACATCAACGTCTTCGTCAATATCAATTTTAGCAATAACATTAACATTAACATCCACATTAACATTAACATTAACATCAACATTAACATCAATATCAACACTAAAGCTAACATCATATCAATTTTAACATTAACATCAACACCAACGCTAACATCAACGTCTTCGTCAATATCAATTTTAACATTAACATTAACGTCCACATTAATATTAAATCCACATTAACATTAACATTAACATCAACATTAACATCAATATCAACACTAAAGTTAACATCATGTCAATTTTAACATTAACATCAATACCAACGCTAACATCAACGTCTTCGTCAATATCAATTTTAGCAATAACATTAACATTAACATCCACATTAACATTAACATTAACATCAACATCAACACTAAAGTTAACACAGCTTACATCAACGTCTTCGTCAATATCAATTTTAACATTAATATTAACATCCACATTAACATTAACATTAACATTAACGTCCACATTAATATTAAATCCACATTAACATTAACATTAACATCAACATTAACATCAATATCAACACTAAAGCTAACATCATATCAATTTTAATATTAACATCAATACCAACGCTAACATCAACGTCTTCGTCAATATCAATTTTAGCAATAACATTAACATTAACATCCACATTAACATTAACATTAACATCAACATTAACATCAATATCAACACTAAAGCTAACATCATATCAATTTTAACATTAACATCAACACCAACGCTAACATCAACATCAACGTCTTCGTCAATATCAATTTTAACATTAACATTAACATCCACATTAACATTAACATTAATATCAACATTAACATTAACATCAACACTAAAGCTAACATCATATCAATTTTAACATTAACATCAATACCAACGCATACATCAACGTCTTCGTCAATATCAATTTTAGCAATAACATTAACATTAACATCCACATTAACATTAACGTTAATATCAGAATTAACATTAACATCAACACTTAAGTTAACATCATATCAATTTTAATATTAACATCAATACCAACGCTAACATCAACGTCTTCGTCAATATCAATTTTAGCAATAACATTAACATTAACATCCACATTAACATTAACATTAACATCAACATTAACATCAATATCAACACTAAAGCTAACATCATATCAATTTTAACATTAACATCAATACCAACGCATACATCAACGTCTTCGTCAATATCAATTTTAGCAATAACATTAACATTAACATCCACATTAACATTAACGTTAATATCAGAATTAACATTAACATCAACACTTAAGTTAACATCATATCAATTTTAACATTAACATCAATACCAACGCATACATCAACGTCTCCGTCAATATCAATTGTAACATTAACATTAACATTAACATGAAAAATAACATTAATGTTAATGTTAGCATTAACATTAAAATGAACATTAACATTGATATTAACATCAACACTAACGTTAACATTACAAGTACAACAATACATTTACTTAAGAGCTACGGCGAACCGGTTAACTGGCCAAGGCGTCGTATACGTAATGCAGCGCTTAAGGACTGTTCCAAGTTGTCCCTTTAGCCAAAGGAAGGCTCGATTATTTATCCTTCATCAGTTATCGTTCTTGTTCTTTCCCCTTCATCTTGCTAGCTTATCGGGTGGCTATTCTTACATCAAATACCTATGCTACTATACACAGTGGATCTTTATGCTTTGCCGGTAAAATGGGATAATTTCGATTCGTTCGAAACGCAGATTGGAATTTCGGCTTGGGAGGAGGTGTGGGGGAGGGAAGGGTGTGTTGTACAATTGCATCTACAAAAAATGTACATCTAAAGTATAAATGTAAATATTTGGTTATTACAAATGTGTCTATTATAAAGATTATAAAATATTCTGTTCAATATGTATGCTTGCCATAAATAAGGAGCAAAGGATCTGTGAGCTGTGTTCATCGATAAACAATTTCTCTGTCTCTGTGCTTTGGAGCTCTTGTGCGGTATTTGCGGCCCCAAACATTACCCTTACTTTCTAGTACAGTTGCCATCAAAAAACTCCGATCGGACCTGCCTTTCAATGTCCCGGTTATTCAATTTCGATAACGTTATCGATTACAATTTCAATTACTATTATTACTATAACACTTACTGACCAAACGCAATTCGACGCGATGCCTATTCATTTTTTATATACTTTTAATTTGTTTATTTTATTCGTGATTGTCGAAGTTGGTTTTTTTGTTTATGTTTGTCTTTGGTTTTGGTTTTGTTTCTGGTTTTGTTTTTGTTTTGGTTTTGTTTCTGGTTTTGTTTTTGTTTTGGTTTTGTTTCTGGTTTTGTTTTTATTTTCTGGGCTTTTGTTTTATGCTGTTGCTTTCTGCGTTGGTTTAACTTTCACTTTATTATAGTTTGAATCGAGCTTCATTTTTCTAACACTTAACTACATCCAATTACATTCAAATACATTCAAATACAATTCAATTACATTTTAATTACTTTGGCTACACATCAGACTACATGATAAACTCGTCCGCCATCCCATGAACATTACTCTTGGTAGTCGCTGCATTTAACTACTTATCTAGATACGTTTCTAAACATTTTAAAGCCAACAATCAATGCGCTCTAATTTAACGTCTATACGACAATTGCTTAAGTCTTTTAGTCTACATTTCTGCAAAGGGATTTTCCTTTCTCTCAAAACGAACAACATTTAGTTAATATGCATAATAATAATAATTATAATTATTATTATTATTATTATTATTATTATTAATATATATTATATTTTATTATTTTTTTTTTTTGTTTTTTTTCAAGTTTTTGTAAATTTTCTTTAAATGTTTTTTCTCAGCTTACGTTAAGTAATTCCTCCTCTTCTCTCCCCTCTTAACGTGAGTTGTAACTAAGGCTGCAAGGGCTCAGGTTATTTTGGGTTTTTTGTAAGATTTTGTTATCGCTATCGATATTGTTAATCGATAGACTTGTAATGCGTTAAGGCTGTAATCCTTTTGTCTAATGGCACTCTATATAATCATTTGTATTTAATATTACATCCATGTACTAGGCATCGCCTAACTCTAGTATACAATTACATATACACACCTATTAAAGCTACACTTATGTGCCATACGGTATGACGTAATGGCCACATACATATGCAGAGAGGCAAGAAAATTCTTGTTACCCGTATTATTCATTGAGTTTTTTGTGTTGTGTTTTGTTTTGTTTTGTTTTGTTTTGTTTTGTTTTGTTTTGTTTTGTTTTGTTTTTGTTTTGTTTTGCTTTACTTTCTTTTTTTTGTTTTTGTTTTTGTTTTGTTTTGTTTTACTTTTTTTGTTTTGTATTGTTTTTGTTTTGTTTTTGTTTCGTTTTACTTTCTTTGTTTGTTTTGCTTTTGTTTTACTTTGGTTTTGTTTTACCTTCTTTTTTTTTGTTTTGTTTTGCTTTATTTTGTTTTGCTTTGTTTTATTTTGCTTTGTTTTGTTTTACTTTGTTTTGTTTTACTTTGATTTGCTTTGCTTTATTTTTTTTTTTGAAACTTTCTTTTCTTTTTCTTTTGTTTGATTTCTTTTTCTGTTTCCGTGTTCGCACTTAACAAATCTGCAAACACTGAAAACCTGCAAATACACAAATATTCTCAAATATCTTTGGCTTTTAATTATTAATCAATTTGGTTTCTATGTCAATTGAAGACACTTTCGACTTATTCTACTGTTAGAAATCTAAATGTATTTCTTTAAGGTTTCCGTAGCGGCGATTTCTTTACTTTGGCGCGCGAGCGCACAAAAGTTTATTTAATTGTTGTTAATCAACTTTAAAAAGTTGCTATTCTTCTAATTGTTTAAACAAATGTTCGGTGTCTTATGAATACCTTTGAAATGGTCCTTCAAATGAATACCAAAAATAATCATTTTCAATTGAAGCTCAAATCTTAAACGAAAAAGACGTGAATGGAACTTTAAATCTATAAATAAATAAATAATAAATAAATAATTTAAACTTAAGCAAAAAATTAATAAAATAATAAAAATATTTGATTGATTTTTGACTTTTATAATAAATTATAAAAATTAAAATTTGATGACTTTAATTGAAGGTATTTGTTATTTTGAAAATTAAAACTTATTGAACGCCTTTGTGCGTTGAATAAAACGGTGGATTTTTGATAGATGCCTGTTTCTGTGTCGATTCTTATGTATAGGTATATATATTAAATGTTATTTGCTATTTTGTTGACATATATATGTAAATATATGTATATATTTGTTTAATTTAAATTGTATTTTGTTTCATAAACATTACTTTATCAGTACGTGGGTGGGTTTTGTGTTATTCAGTTTCTAGAAACTTGTCTGGCATGGTGTGCTTAGGGTTCTCATATGCGATCTATTACTAGGACTCACTAAATGAGAATATATGTATATATATATATTGAATATATATATGTATAAATATATATATACACATATTCAATTGTACTTGCTATTAACCTGGTTTTCCTCTTGTTTCACTTGTTTAACATTACATCCAATAGCAAAACTTTTCGTTTCCTTTCTATACACACATATATATATATATACGTATGTGTATTAAACTATAAAAATGCGGCATGTGAACATATCCAGCATGTTCTACACAATTACAAATAACAATTATCGATTTTACTTAATTAGCTGCGCTGTAAAAATTGTTTTAAAAATTGCACACTAAAAGCGTACATAACACAATTGCTACCTTTGGCATCGAAAATTGTTGGGAATCATTATAAAAATTCATAAAAAGATACTTAAATTGCTACAATATTTCTTCTTGTTGTATTAATGGATTGTTGCTGTTTTTTTTTTTTGTTTGTTTGTTTGTTTTTTTGTATCATCTATTTTATATATATATATATGTATATATATTTTCTTGTATCCCTTATGCTGGTTTAACAAGTCAACGTGCTAAAAAATTTTGTTGCCTACTTTCGGGCTTCATGCAAAAATTCAATTTGTCTGACAATTTATCATATATGTATATGTGTGTGTGTAGGTGCGTGTGTGAATGGATTTTATTATGCATGTATGTCTTTATATATATGCATATACGTAACAATATTTATATTCATATGTATACATATATGTATAGCTGCGTGTGTATGTGTGTATTAGCACAACAACAAAAATGTGCCCCTCTGTGTGTGCCTTCCTTTGCAGCTGCTGCTTAAGATTCCCATTGAAATCTGCATGTCAATTGGGTAATAACAAACATAACGATAGACAACAAACACAATGATGAACACAAACACAAAGACAACACGCAGACACACATGCACACATACACACATGCACACATGCTGATGCATAATTTGCTACTTTCGCTTATAAGTAACTTGCCTTTGTATGCGTGCATGTGTGCGCCTATATACTATATATAAGGATGTATACCATATATGTATGTATGTGTATGTATCTATAACCACGTCTATGCTAATTGCAACGCCTAACATAAAGGGATAAGGTAAGCACACCTGATCCTACGAAAGCGATTAACGCTAAGTTCCCCGATTTGTGTGTTTGCATTGTATTTTTTGCTTTTCGCCTTTCGCCTTTCGCCTTTCACTTTCATCTTTTCTTTTGTGTGCGACGCCATTTTGTCTTTTTTTCTTAAATTTTTTTTGTTCTTTTTTTTTAGGCTGCTCTGTTGACTGCCATTGCCGCACTCTGTGGGTTTGTGGGTGGGTTTAGACAGCTGCATGTGAAGGTCGAGTATTAAAGGCTTTTAAAATATGAAATCACCACAATCCATGGCGTAGTCAAAGTCCTCGCCGCCAAGATCATCGACGCCCGTCGAATGGAAATCAAAGCCACCGATGTCCGTGTGGTAGACGGCGCCGCTGCACGATGTGTCAATGAGATTGGTGCAATGTGTTGTGGGCAGTGCGTGGAGCGTGAATGTGTCCTCGCACTGGGACCAGGTTAGGCCGCCGCTCCAAACGCCATTTGGCAAAGTGGCCCAGCCCCAGCCATGTCCCCAGGGCAGGACACAGGCCAGCGATGCTTTCGAGTCTGGCTTTTTGCTAAGTATGGCAACAGCCGCATCACTTTTGACCAAAGGATTTTGATTGTACAACGTGCGTTGTGTGGTCAATGCCGAGGAGCTGCGATGATGTTTGCTGCTGCTGTGTGACGACTTGCGCTGCTTCACCTCCGAGTGGGTGGCCGCTATGGATGACAGAGCAACGAGCGCTTAGAGAATAATCTCCCATTTTTTTTTTTGGGTTGGTGGAGTGAAGGGGGGGGGGGGAGGTTGGGGAGCATCTCTGGGATTAGTATACTCACGTCTAATGCGCACCAGTGGACGCCGGAGCACGTTCATCAAATGAGGCTTGTCCACCACCAGCTCAATTTGCGGAGGTGGCGGCAATGTCTTGGTTATGGCATCTATCCAGTCGCTCACCTCCTGCTCCGACTTGGCCAGCATCCAGTAGACCTTGGAGCGCTTGCGACGCGACCCAAGCGCAATTAGCTGTGAAACGCTGACGCCGTCGGGTAGCGGAGGACGACGTGGTATCTGACCAGTCCAATGGGCGATGGCCAGCATCTCAGGCGCCTCCTTTACCAATATCTTGCCCGACGGTGATGAACGTCCTGGCTCCGTAAACCAGGCCATGGTCGAGTCATCATACAATATAACCCACTCCTCAGCCCATCGATTCCACAACATTTGCTCTGCAAAAAAAAAAAGGATTTGACACATTGTGGAAATATATGTATCAGGATAATTTATGGCTCAGCAAGAAAACACCTGAATCTTGGACCAGGCCATAGTCTCAATTAGCAAATTTGCTAAACCAATATAGACGGACATATATAGAGAAAATAAAAAATATAGATATGTAAGGATATATTTTATGTATCCTTGAAGAGTTGAGTACAAAAGCGGACAGTTTGAAATTGTTTGGTAAAAGTTTAAAATGATTTATACGCTCATAAATCTGGAAGGGACAGGCACTCGACCCGCAAGCAAAGTAGCTCTTAAAAGTTCCTTCCTTGGGAACAAGGACCAAGTTTTTATTTCTGAGATCTGAGCAATTCATTTATAGATAAGACTACAGGTGGTCCGCAGGATTAGAAGGACTCGACTGCATTGGCAATTGGCAATTCCAATTGCAATTCCAATTGCAAGTCGAAGATGGCTTTTATTGTTTGTACTTACTTTTATAGCGCAGTAGGTAGCCGCCTTTGATCTGCTTACCGCCGGTGCCTGTGGATGGAAGAGGAGAAGAAGAAGAGAAGAGAAGCGGAATCAAAGTGTGAGAATTGAATCAAAGGTGCGAAGGAAGTGAAGAAGATGAAGAGGCGTGAATAAGGGAATTGAAGTATGAGCGAAGAATTTAGTTGTTCGCAAAACTCATCTAATCCGTTTCCGTTATCCGTTATCCGTTTTCCGTTTTCCCTGTCGCTGGTTGTTTAATTGAAAACGTCGTTGACATTCCCGTTGCCAATTCCGTTGCCAATTTCGTTGCCATTGCTGCTCTCCGATGGCCAATGGCCAATAGCCAATGTCGAGTGTAAGTTATCCACTAACATTGCTATGTCATCTGTTTGAAAACTGAGCTTGCTTGGCCAACGGATGTGCATGGTGAAAGAGTGTGAATGTGTGTATGTGTATGTGTGTGTGTGTGTGTCATGTGTGTGGGTTTCAAATGTACATCGTCGTAAATAACAGAGAACGGAAAACTGTGAAACATGAAAAACTAATTTGAACATCTCTCGGTTTTGACTGTACTATACCCACACACACACACACATATACAGGACACATATATAGGACACAGCTGCCCCTTACCGAGCAACTGCACTTTGACCTATGCCATGCGAGATCTAATTCCACATTCATTACCACGGACATTTATTTATGTAAAGTTGATTAAATCATAGCCCAGGTGTAATTGGGATAGCTGTTGGGTTCGGTTGTGGCGGGAGGGAGGGAGGGAGGGAGGGCATATGTGTGCCAAGCAAGGGGGGAGGGGGAGGGGGGGATGAGGATAAAGGGTGCTGTGGTCGAGCAAATTAATTATTTTAATGAAGATGGAAGCCCATTGCGTGGAAAATATTTCAATTTCAGAGCTGCCGCAATGCCACACACGCACACACCCAAAACACACACACACACACACACACACATGAATTTATAGATGAATGTACTACGCAGCTGAAGAGTCAGCCTAATTTGAACTTTCGTGTAACTGTTAATTTTTGGTCGAACGCAATACCTTCCTTTTGAGCCATAGGAGAACTCAATTATCCTGTGTCTGAGTGGATTAAATTGCTAACAGAGGATAATTGAATGAGCTTTCAGGGGAAAAATGGGAAAATTGAAAAATCCAGTTATTTGTCAATAAAATGAAAATCCGTTGCTTGTCATAGACGTGAAATGATGAGACCGTAAGGAGCGAAATGAGTGAAATGAGTGAAATGAGCGAAAAGTTGAGCTTCACATTTTTCCGCTTACTTGGAAAATTGAAAATTATTGTTTGCTGTCAAAAGTATCAGCTGGGGATTTAAAGGTTACATAAGAGAAAGGATATCATAGCTACACTCTACAGCCATGGCTTAAAAGTTTATGGAGCACATCTCAATTCATGGATTAGTCATGAGTGGTGACCTTTGAGTAGCTGCGCTTCTTGCCTGCAATTCAATTCAATTTAAGTTTATGCTTCACCCTTGCACTTTTCCTACGCATGTGTGTGTGTGTGTGTGGGTGTGTGCGATAAACATGAACATGATAGTGCCTGGCAACAGTTTAGCCAGCTTTCTGATAGCTTGTCAATGCTTTTAGCTGACACGACAATTGAAAACGGCTTCAAGGCTCGACTGCAAATTTCTTGGCAAGCGATTTGCCAGTGGGCCAAGCGTTGGGGTTAGCAGCTTAAAAGCGAAGCGCAGACGATATACGACGGATTATGTATACACACACACACACACACACACACATGCATGCATATCCATTTGCAAGTGTCGACTGGTGTGGTAGATGTCAGCCCTGAGAGGAGCAGGAAACATGAGACGATGTTTGTCCCTATGTCCCTCTATCTCTTTATCTGTGTGTGTGTGTGTGTGTAGTTGCAGATGTGGGTCGACGAAGGACACTGTGCAGCTGGTGCAAGAGTAGCAGACAGTCAACTGACAACGGACACCGGACAAGGGACATCATGTGTGCCACTTCAGTGCACGCACACAGCCGCAGCCACACATTACATTCTACACTCACATCCACGTGACAAAGCAGCTAAAATTGCAAGTGGCTGCAACAGACGACAACGAAGAGGACGACGGCGCAACGACGACGACGACGACGAAGAGGGGGACGAGGACGATGACGAAGTGGGCGACAGCGACGACGACGGCAACGACGACGACGACGGCGATGACGAAGAGGAGGACGATGATAACAACGATGAAGGCAAAGACTTGGGACTGAGGCAGCAACTGGCGCTCAGCCTGGGCCTGAGCCTGGGTTGGGTCTAGGACTGGGCCAGAAAGGAAACAACGTTGCAATATCAAGTTGCACATAATTGTTGGTCTGACGCGGGACGTGGGCGACTGGCAGTGTTGAGCGCTTGCATGAATTATGCACGTGGCTGCCTGCAACGCAGCGACAGCGGCGACAGCAGCAGCGGCAACAACGAGAGAGGAGAGCAGCCAAAGGACGATGACAGGCAGTCAAGCTGGGCCGACAGGCTTGGCAGATCCGTTGGCTTAGGTGCAACTGCCACTCGCTGCTGTTGGGTGGGAATTGCCGCTGATTGTTGTTTGTTGCCTTTGCTTAATGATTTAATGCAGTTTACGTGCTTGGGCCAATGGGCGTGGCACTGCCGTTGCGTTGATTGCAGCATAATAAGCGCTGCTGAAATACCACTTGATATCTCTGGCAAAAAGGAGGTGTGTATATGTGTATGTGTGTGCGTGTGTGCATGTATGCGTGTGGGTGTGTTTGGGTGTCTGTGTGTGTGTGTGTGTGTGTGTGTGTGTGTGTGTGTGTGTGTGTGTGCAGTTGCACATGTTCATAAAGAGCAGGTCAACAATGCGACCACAACGACAGATAGAGACACGGAAGCATATACACAGATAAATAGGTAAAATAGAGAATGGGTCAAAGCGGGTCAAAGAGCGGGGGAGAGAAACAGAGAGAGAGAGAGACATAGAGAGAGAGAAAGAAAGAGAGGGAGAGAGAGAAAGTGAGAAAGGGAGAGAGAAGGCGAAAGTGCGAGCTGAAGGTAGTGAGAGTGAGAGAGTGTATGAGATATAAACACACCCACACTTACAGTAACAGACACACACACACACACACACACACACACACACATTGATGCAAAGGCAATCCCTGTGTGCGTCTGTGTGCGAATTCATTGAGAAAAATTGGTAGCCAGGCACGCGGAGCAGCGAGCGAGAATCGCAAAAACGAGTTCAAGGGTTTGCTCAAAAACGGGGGCAGCCCCACAGACACACTCACACACTCACACACACACACACACACACACACACAGTTACATAGTTAACGCATACAGATGCAGAGCCATACAAAGCAATATAGACACGCATTTAACTAGTTTGGGGCGGTGGCTGCCCATTTACTTACCCATAGGCTGCTGCTGCTGCTGCTGCAGCTGCAGTTGTTGCTGGGAACAGGATGCCTCACTCCTTGGCTTCACCTTTGAGCACATGGAAAACATCTTAAGTGACTTGGTTTGAGTCTTGGTCTTGGTCTTGGTCTTTGGCTGGCTGCGCTTTCGTTCAAAGTCTTCGTCTTTCACAGTTGTCTCCTATCGCCTTAGCGTCGTATCCGTTCTTATTATATGTGTGCTAGCCTTCGTCCTTCCTCTAATTGTCCTTGCTCACCTATGCCTGTGGCTGTGGTAGGGCTTGGGCTTTGGCAGCTTCGTTAGTTGTTAATTGATCAGTGAATGAGTGGCTGGTGGAGTGGGTGGTTCATTAACGGTTCTCTTCTTTGTTAATTGCCCACCTTTGTCTAAGACACAGTAGTGATGTCACGCACACAACAACACACTCACACACGTATACGAACACAGTTGCGTTCACACACGCAAATGGAAGAGATTTGAGATTGTTTTTTTGGTCTTTCTTAAGCTTTAAGGATACGAAAAAAACGCGCGTGTTCCGTTATCAATGCTCAAAGTAAGAGCACACGTTCATACATAAACGGTTATACACACGCACACGCATACGTATACACATACACTTACATACACAAGCGCGCGAAAGTGCTTGCTGGTGTTGACGTCGCTTTCGCTTTCGCTTTAGATTTCGGTTTCGGTTTCGGTTTCGGTTTTGATTGTCCGTCCAACTTCTTGTCGGAGGTGCGAGCAACGCCTTTTCTGCTTAAATTGTTGTAGTTGTTGTTGTTGCTGTTGCTGTTGTTGATTTTGTTATTTGCTTTGCTGTTGACGTTGTTGTAGCTTTGATTCGCATCGAGTTGCCGCTGCCGCTGTCAATGTCAATACAAATTCCAATATGAAGCGTTACGAATACCAATACCAATACAAATGCCAATACCAATACAAATACCAATACCAATACCAATACCAATACCAATATCAATACCAATACCAATACCAATGCCAAGAGCAGAAACAATTGGAGTAGGAAGAGGAATAGAAATGATGATTGAAGGGGACACAAAGTGTCCTGGCCCGGTGCTAATTGTATTTCCAATTGTTTTCTTCGAAACGTTGCCTACTTTTATGGGCACATCCGGCACGCGGGCATCAGCAGCTTTGGAATGGCTATGGCAGCTCTGTGTACACCCTACTCAATGTCCATCCAATTGGACTGACAGATAGGGGATAGTTTCACAATGGAATCGAATTGAACCGAGCACCAGAGCACAAGGATATAGCGACCACACACACAGACACTTATTTAGCTTTGATTTGTTGTTTTTCTCTATGATTTTTGGATGGATTCTGCGGCTGTAAATGCTTGTTCTGCCGCTGCTGTCGCTGTTGCTGCTGCTGTCGCTGTTGCTGCTGCTGCTGCTGTTGCTGTGGATGGTGGTGCTGATTCTGATGGTGTCTATGCTGATACCAAAATGTTCCTCGGCTTGGACTGTCCGCTATCGCACCTCTGCTTGGTTAAACGGCCGAAACTCGACTGACGGCCGCCGCTCGGCAGGATTCGGTGTATAGCTTTGTCTGGCAATGCCAGCAGCCGATGCCTTCCCGAGGCAGTAACGAAGCCGCTTGAAAAGCTCTCGTTTAAGGACTAGGACAACACAAGCATACCCAGACGCACTTTATGTAGGGGATCGTCGCGGCTTATGTTGCTGCCGTTCGTGTTATTCGTGCAGCTTCAGCTTCAGGTTTTGATTCTGATTCTGATTCTGATTCTGATGCTGCTCCTGATGTTAATGTTCATGCTGATGTCCTTCAACGTCCTACAGCAACAACAAATTGCTTCGGCATGCCGATTCCACAGTCGGCAAGCGGCCCGCCAAACAGATGACAGCAGACAACAGACAGCAGCAGCAGGCATCCAGTATCCAACATCCAACATTCAACATTCAGCATCCGAGAGCAGAGGATTCGAGTATCAGAGCAATGGAATAGCTCACGGTGGCTGAGGACATGATTGGGGGTTGGGGGTGGGTAGCAGTGGAGCAGAACGCAACCGCTGCGTCACTTTCACTCATCATCCTCACTTTCGTTGGAGCTGAGGCTCATTGTTTGTTATTGCTTTCTCTCTGCCTTTCTCTCTCACTCTCGCATCTCTCTCACCCCATGTTATGTGTTCCCTGCTCCATGTTTTTTTCCTTTTCTCTCTCCCTCTCTCTCTCCCTCTCTCTCTCCCTCTCCCTCTCTCTTTCTCTCCCTCTCTCCCTCTCTCCCTCTCTCTCTCTCTCCCTCTCTCTCTTATACTTTCTCTCATTCTCTCTCTCATTCTCTCTCTCTGTCATGTTAGTAGGTTACAAGAACATCCCCACACACACACACACACAGCGAACAAACATATGAAGATGTGTATATACATTGGTACTTGCAGTTGTCGTCGCCCTCAACCGCCTCCTGTTCAGGCATTCACCACCCATGTTGTCGCCACCGTCGCTTGTCATCGTTGTCTTTCACTTTCGGTGTTCATGTTTTTGGGCAAACTACAACTCAGATTAAGGGGGTGGAGCAGCAGTGGCAGCACTGGAGGAAGCGGACCAGGTCGGGATTCCTGGTACTCGGAGTCGGAGTCGGTGTCGTTGACTGTGTTACTGCTGCCGCTGCTGCTCCTGCCGCTGTCGCTGCCACTGCCGTTGCTGCTGCTGGTGTCAGTATCGGTGTCGATGTGAATGTGTGGATGTGTAGATGTGTAGGTGCTTGGGTCGCTGGTTGGTCGGGGTCGAAGTTGCTGTTGGTGTCGTGTTGGGTCGCAGTCGTATCATTTGTTTCTGCCTCCACTGGCAGCATCTGCCCGGAGTCTGTTTTCCTCAGTGATAATCGCTAATAATGCCTTGTGTCACTATTCAATTGCAGGGCCGGTGTGTAAATTGTCTCCGTTTTTGGAACGAACATAATATCGGCTTGGAATTTGAATATCCGTAATAAACATTACGGGAAAGCAATTACCATAAACTTCCAATCAGACTTTCACTTTGATAATAAAAATAGAGAAAGTTTAAACCTTGACTTTGTTTTGATGGCTCCTTACTTGCTCCTCCTCACAGTAAACACATTGTATCCTTGCATATATATACACACATACACACATATATATATATTAGGTTGTACATTATCCCCCCCCACACACACATACACATGTGCGTGTATTCGTGTACATTATAAAAAGAAAGACAAACATTTTTGCTTCTCCAAAAAGTTTTATTATATTTATGAATTTGAACAAAAGACAAAAACAATTTTTAATCGTATACACACTCTTACACATACACACACACACACACACACACAGGAGCACACATCCACAGGCAAAAAGTCTTAACACATAAAGGAATATTGATTAAGTCTAAAGGACAAACAGAGATCAAAGATGTTTAGAAATTCTAAAGCTTTTTTCCTCCCAAATAGAAAACATCCTTTTGCGGCTTTGCAATTGTCCTTTTCTGTGGCAACAGCTCCTAGTTTTGTGTTACATGAAACGCTCTTTAAACTCTCAATATTTTCCAAACAATTACTAAAAAAAACTATTTAAATTCGGATTCCTTTTACTTAGGTTTATTGTCAGAGCAAGTGGATTTGTTGAAAGGAGCAGCAAAATCCTTTGTTGCATTCTAAAAGGCGGCGGATTGAAGGCTGAGAGATTTCATCCTAGGCAGAGAATTCTAGGAATTTTTTTTTAACTGTAAAATAATCGACGTGCATGAAAATGGCTCTCCATTAAGGACGAACTTGTCGACAAGCACTGCAAAAAATAATAATTAAAAAAAACAGAAAGGATAATTTCTTTCTCTAAAATAAATAAATAAATAACAATAATAATAATAATAAATAATAATAAATAATAATAAATAAATAAAAATAAATATATAATATATATTATTTTCATTAAATATTTAATTTTTAAAATTTATTTATTTTTAATTTTTTTATTTTCTCATTATTTTGTTATTGTTTTATATTTAATAATTTTTTTTTATAGGGTTCTTAATTTAATTTATTTTTAATTTAACTTATTGTTTTTGCTTTAACATTTTTTTTTATTTTTTAATTTAATCAATTTATTACCTTCATTTTATTTTATTATATTGTAATTTTATTATTTAACAATTTTATTTTATTAATTTTTTATTTAATATTTATTTTTTAGCTACTTTTTGTAGGACTCAAATCGCTTCCCAATACAAATAAAAATTATTGGGATTTAAATCAGGATGTTTTTATCTAAATTCATGTTACATAAAAAATAAAAAATAAAGTTTTTTAATTAAACATAATATGATGATTATTCCTATTAAAGGACATGGTGAATAAATGCTAGGAATTATATAAAATAAAATATCACAACATCAAAGTCCTTTTTAAGTTCGGCGGCTAATGAAATAAATTGTGAAATAAATAAGTGTAAATAAAGTACTTAAATAAATAATAGTTACATATTTTAATATTAATAAAATATAAATTATAATTATTAAACATCAAACGCATAAACAAAATATATTACTTAATTTATTGACAGTCGATATTCTACATTAATTTTATTTTAGATTCGAACTAAGAGCCAATAAATTGAAATTTAATTATTAATTTAATATTTAATATAATTTAAAAAAATTAAAATTAATTAAAATTATTTATATAATATATATAATAAATATAATAAAATATTATATATTTTCGGCTCATCATTTGTTGACATTTTTCTGGTCATGTTTATAGAGAGGCAAAGGTGCTTGGAAAATCATGACATTGAAATGACATAAAGGACGCAGGCGTTTAAACTGTCCTTTATTTTTATTTTTTCCTCTTTCCCATATTTCTGCTTGAATTTCTTGGATGCTCGTTCCTCCTTTCAAGGATGATGTTGTTGTCGACGTCTTTAATGTTAAACTTTTATTCTTTTGTGCTTCTATGGGTTCAGCGTTGAAAAGGACATTTAGCATTTTAGTCCTTTGGCCGGGCTGCCAATTAAAGAAAGAAAGGAAAGGTGTCCTAGACAGACATCAGGTATAAGGTACAAGGTATAAGGTATGTCCTTCCAAAACTAATTTACCTTTGCCTTGTCGCCGAGCCTGCAGCTCCGCTGATAACTTCATTTGAGTGCCCCGAAAGTGAGGAGCGAGCGATGATTCCATTAGGCGTGTAAATGGATTTATTATAATTACTGTGCCTCTATCGCGATGTTGTGGCATACATCATCCTTCCTTTAATCCTGCCCTGCCCCGCCCAGTGATATGTGCCCACCACATCCACTTGTGCACATGACGGAATGCTGCGCAATAAATTGCCGATGTTGCGCTTCTGGTCTGGTTAGCGGTGATATTGACCACAAGCCTCTTAAAGCCAATCTCGGAACCACCTACTCTGTGTATGCATCTGTATATGTGTATAGGTGTATTTTGAACATTGGATTTGTGCACGCGCCATGTCTGTATTGGATTTTTCAAAGCCTCAGCTTTGGATGTTAAGAAGAGGTAAGGACATGGCATTTATGAGCCACCTACATCAAGGTAGATCTCTCAATAAACGAACGCCACACCTGCAACCACTTACCTAAGGGTGTGCCCTTATCCTGCACAGCTGCTGGCTCCATTGTTCCAGCTCAGGTTGCCTGCTGAGGCTGTTCGTTCCTTCGTTCCTTCGTTCTCGGGCTTTTGCATGCAAACCCAACCTGAAAATCACTTAAGCGCCACACAGAAAGCAGAACCCCAGCAATGAAGGGTACCAACGCCAGTATAGGTATTTTCCTGTATACATATATGTATGTGTGTGTGTGTGTGTGCATGAATGCGGGCTTTGGCTTAGACTGTAGGGAAAGTAGGACAAAACATGCCCTAGCTAAATGCTGGCTCCTTCGTGACCGCCCCCAAAGCTCTATTGAAATGTAATGCCATTGTAAGTGGCATTATATTTATGCTGCATCTTCTTTGATGAAGGCAGCACTTCCCCCATTCCCCCATTCCCCCAGTTTACCTTCAGCTCCACCACCCACCGCCACCCACCGCCTCCACTTTGAGCCTTGAGAGCTATAAAACCTTTGCTGCAATAATAAATCAATTTTAAGTTCATTTATTGCAGAAAATGTGTCGCCCGCTTCGTATGGCCTGCAGCCTCTTTCAAGGCTTGGGCGTTTTCACTTTCGGTTTCCAATTACACACAGCTGCGTTCGCAGCTCTCTCCATCTCTTTCACTTTCCCACAATCCGTCTCGCTTCCACGGCCAATCTACATGCCATGTTCTCTCTATTTCCCGCTCTCCCGGCTTATGTTTGTTTTTAAAACTCACACACACACACACATACATAGCGATTTTTGGTTCTTCTGTCGCGCCCATCGACGCGACCCACACTCCTGACCGTGACACAATTTCCATTGTCGAGCACTGACTCAGCAGCAGCAGCAGTCGTCGCCTCTGCAGCAGCCGCAGTAACAGCTGCAGCGGGAGAAGTATCCATACTATTGAATTACTTACACAAGTAATGTAACCCATATCAGGCACACACACACAAACACACACACACACATAGTCTATGTGAGATGCGTATGCATATATATATGACCTGACCTGGTCACGCATTATGTATTTCTGTACATAATGTACATTCTATCTGAGAGGACGCACCCACTCGATTGCAGCCCACTTTAAAATGTACCCATTGATTGCCACTTGTTGTTTTTACAGTTATCCTTTTTGTGATTAAAATAAATTTTTATTATCTTTTGGTGATTTGATTTAAGGCTCTCTCTATATCATGCACGACATTTGTAACAACAGATATATAAATATACATACATATGCATACTCATACATGCATACATACATACATACATACATACATACATACATACATACATACATACATAGATGGATGTACATGCATATACATGTGCACATGAATACATACAAACATTGCAGATATTCTGCAGGTATTTCTTATTTTTGTTTTTGTTTTTGTTTTTGTTTTTGTTTTTGTTTCTTTGTATTTACAAATCTTTGGATATATCCAACTCATTCATCAGTTGTCCAGGACAGCAGCGATGAACTCCTCCATATGTTTGTGTTTGTGTTTGTGTTTGTGTTTCTGTGTGTGTGTTTGTGTGTGTGTGTGTGTGTGTGTGTGTGTGTGTGTGTGTGTGTGTGGTGTTAGCTTCGTATAAACTTCAATATAAACTAGTTATACAATTTTCACTAATACATCTTAAAAATGCCGTTTGTTTTATGAGAAGCGGATAACAATTTTTGATTGCCAAAAATTATGCTATTTTTTCTGTGTTCCATTTGGTTTCCGTTTCCGGTTTTCGTTTTCCTTTCTCTTTTCTTCTTCTTCTTCTTGTTTTTCTTTTTCTGATTTTTTTTTTTTTTTTGCTTTTTTTTTATGGGGTAATACTCTAGTTTTGATCACATCGACATCGTGTGGATATGGATATGGGGATGCATATGCTATATAAGGACACTAGCGTAGAACATTAAACATAAAGTTATAAATTAAAAATGAAAGTCTAGTCGAACACCTAATAACAAACTAAAAACATAGAATGTCCTTTTAGTTCTGGAGCGCAGCACGGAGCAGGCTGTCCAGAGTGAGTTGAATGGTGCCGTTGGCAGCTGCTTGCAGCACCGATGGCGGCTTGGGTAGGGCTGGAAACAATGCGGATGTGCCGCCTAATGCTGGGGATTCGGTTGTACTCAGGCATTCCTTTGATGCGACTGGCAATGGGGGCGAAGGTGAAGGCGGAGTTGCAGTAGTTGCTTCTATATTAAGTGACATATTGGAAACAGCGCCTTTGCGCGGCGGCGACGGCGGCGTCATTTGGTAAGACCGTCCAAAAGTTTTCTTCCCATTGGGTGTCTTTTGCAGGGTCTCTGGCTCTGTTTCAGTATCAGCGTCAGTATCGGAATGAGTAGCATCTTGTTTGGCGGCGGACTCCAGCTTCTGTTGTTGTGCAATCACACTGTTCACTTTGTTCCAAAGATTGCTTATTGTTGCATCCTTGCCAGCAGCTGCCGTACGTTTCGCAATCTTTTCAATGAAGCTCTCCCCAACGCTGCTGCTCACGGACGTGTCCACCACATTTTGTATACCGCAATCGCTGCGCGTGTAGGATGTGAGACGTGGGCGGATTTGCGGCCGCTCGGCTGGCAACTCTGGCAGTGTGGCCGAAACCGCACGTCCCTGACTGACCAGCTCAAGCATTTTACGCCGTGTAATACCCTGAACCGATGATTTCTTGTTTTCAGTTATGTAAGGCTCCCATTGCTTTGCCTTCTTCTCATCACTGGCCGAAACGTTTCCATTCGGACGACGCAGCTTGGCCCGCATAGACTCCACGGCTGCGGAGGTTGTCTGACCACTTGCTTGATCAGCCTTGAAGCTTACTAAATCGTACACAAAATCCTTGTTAACGGCCTTTACACGTCGGCGCATCGGTCGCTTCTCCAATTTACGAGCGTCGGAGTCTGCAAAAGTTTGTACACGTGATAGACGACGCTTTTTGACGGACGCCGACAGAGTGGGTTCTTCCTGTGGCTCCTCCTTAACGACAACGGATGCAACGGTGGGTGAGCAAGAAGGCAAATCCAAGGCTGGCTCCGTCTTAATGCGCTTGAAACGCCTTTCATACGTCTTGGGTGCCGGCTTTTGATCTGGTATTGGTTCCACTTCGGCAGGCTTCTGCTTGTCTACCAGCACAATATCTCTGTCGATATCCTCGCGGGAATACTCGCATTCATGCACGGACACATACTGTTTATCAAGTTGGCCGCGATCGCCTTCAATTTTGTGAGTGAAACCCAAATGGTTGACAATGTCGTAGCGGCGAAAGGCGCGATAATCGCAAATGGTGCATCCGAAACGACGTGCGCGGTAGTGGAACATGGAAATGTGACGACGCAGATTGCCCAGGGCATTGAACTGCTTGTGACAGATTTTGCAGCGGCAGCGTACCTGATTTTCAATAGGCACATTGCGTTTCTTCTTTATCTTTGGCTTAAATTCATCCATCTCATGGTCAATATTTGCCGATTCATCGTTATCATCGTGCTCATCAACGCTGTTAGACTCCTCATCGCTGGTCGAGTCGCTGTCAACGTGCTTTAGTTGTAGTTTGTCCAGCGAAACGGTCTGTAGTCCAGGGGCATAGTTCTCATTTTGTTCGGCGAGATCAGCGAACATTTCATTCAGCGCATTGGAGTCAATGCTCTGCATATCCGCAGCAGCTGAGTGACCATCGTCCGGCAAATCTATGCCGGATGGTTTATTACCATTGGTTGTATTGGATTTTAGCTTCTTAACGGCTGGCGCTGGCTTACCCAACGCCTCTTGTTTGGCGCGACAGTTCAGAAGATGTGTGGACAACGCCGCTCGCCGCTCGAATGACTTTTCGCAGTAAATGCACAAAGACATTATCTTCTTTTGCTCGCCATTTGGATCAGTACTTTGAGGCACATTGCCAACTACATCGTCGGAGAGCTGCAGGCGCTTCAGCTCACGGCTAGGACCCTTGGGCTGAATATCGCCCTGTTGCATGCAACGCTTCAGAATTGTGCTTCGCATCATGCGAATGCGACGAGGTGGTTTCCTTTTTAAAACAATTAAAAGTTACTCACAGCCTTCAATGTATCAGTTAAGTAAACCTACTTGTGATCCTTGGACAGATGGCGGATGACGGCGGCTGCCTGCAGAAAAGTTAGGGAACAAGCCGGGCACTGAAACACAAATGCAGATGACGAGTGATGCTTCTGAATGTGCAGCTCTAGCGTCTTATGAGTTTGGAACGTCAAATTGCCTGTTAAAAATCGTAAAAAGTTAAATTCAAAGCCTCCTTTTGAAATTCCAGGACCCTTACATATTTCACAGAAAATGCTTGTATCGGCCTCATCGCTGACGGATTGATCGGGAGTTTCAGGGGAATCGCTTCCACTTCGCCGATCGTACTGATGCGATGTTACGGTTTTGCCGTCTGGTCCCACGATGTTACGGGTGTTGAGCATATGATGCACCTCGTTCAGTTCGGTTTTAATGCTATCCTCCGGTTCGACCTTAATCGTCTGATAGACTGCCTGATTGGATGTGGGCACTGATTCCAGTTGCAACACAGGGGAATGCTGCTTGACTGCGGTTGGGGCTTTCTCCCGGCGCAAGCGTTCAATGACCCCGCTTAAATCGCGTATACTGCCACGTATGGCACGTGCCTCACGTGGCACTGGCGAGCAACCAGTGCTGCGACTACGCAACATTTGTTCAATGTCCTGTGCACCCGTTGCTTGTATTATCATTGTTGAGTTATAATCCTGCAAGCACAAAAATATGAGATACAGATACGTTTTCCAATTGGAATGCAATAAAATTATGGCTTTACTGCTGACTCACTGTGTATCCTGCGCCAAGGCTCAATGTTTGAGCGCTTACGCAGCAAAAGACCCGCTTGTGGCTAATGAAATTTGCCAAAGTACGAAACATGTTACGGCACACATTACACTCATAGATAAGGCTGCACTCCTTGGTGAGAATATTGCGCACCTGCATTGAAGAGATGTTCGACTTTAAGTATGTACACAACTTTGGGTCACTCTTTTGGACACACACCCCATTACCATCCACCCGCACTCACATACACACAAACTCGCACTGACACACACGCACGCACAAGCGTTAAAGATTAGCAGTAGGGTTAATGATTCCCGGCGATATCTCGGCCGCGTTGCTCTCTTATCGTTCAACGAATAAGCCCACCTTTTTGTTTGGCGATACTAAGAAAATGTATTTTGGCATTATACATTTTTTAAAACTTCTGCGCGCGATTCTTAGATTATTTAGACTTTAGAACATGTTATAAATTTTTTTAATTTGAGTTCTGGATATGAATTACACATTACGCCATTCGTGGACAAAGTTTGGTCACGTACGCAGTGGCTCATAAGCACGCTTCTGCTTAAATTTAGTTAATTTTTTCACTTACCTCACTGGTCCCATTTTCATAGGCACGCCGAGCTTCCTCAAAGCCTGTGTGGGCTGTACAGAGAGGTCGCTGCAACAGGCTTAAGTCATCGCCATCGTTATCCATCTGTTGTGTCTCCGATTTGCAGCGCGAGTTACGCTTCTTCATTTCTATGCGCTGCTACGGTTAACCTATTCGTTATGGATAACGAACGCAACTAATTTGATTAATGAGATTTTATGATGTACGCACGCATGTGCGTCAAGCACGTATTTGAATTTGTTTAGACTTTGGTTTAAATTGTTTTATCCAAATTTTACTGCATCTTGCATATTTTCTTCTATGCAGTTTTCGCTTATTTTGATTCTCGCTAGATGCAGAGAGAACTCGTTAAATTACATTCTCGCTTGACATTGTTTCACTATTTTTCAACACTGCTCGCCATTTTGATAAGATTGGTAACATGCCGCCACACAACTGACGACTTATCGATAGCTATTAGAAAAGAAGCCCGCACTAATTTAACGTTAAGAATTTTCAAATATAATAAAAATCATTTTATTGTATTACGTGTATAATTATAAGTTTTATTCGCTCAAGCTTGTTTTTTTTTTTGACATTCAGTTTTCTAATACATTTTGTTATTTATTTATTTAACTAATGCTAGACAAAATTAGTGTTCATTTTGTTATCGAATATATATTATATAATAATGAATTTCATTTATTATAAAAAAGCATTTGTCATAAAATAAAGTGGAATAATATTCTTTTGCACTGCTGTTTTTCCATAGTTGAAGCTTGGTATCATATATATGTATAATCATATATTCTTTTTTATTTATATGTCCTCTTGCATTACATTTGTTTCAAAACACAATTACTAAATATACGTACATATTATTGTAAAGATATTTCTAGCACTTTCATTGCTTCGTACTGGAAATTTCAATAAACATTTTATAATGCGATATTTAATTGAATTTATGGAAAAATATGTAATTTCTTTACTGATCCGTGATCCTCTATGGTATTGGTATTTGGTGTAAATAGCGTGTGACTTAGTGTCTTTTGTATTTTGAAGACATTTATAAGCAGGAATGTTGTGAGGCCTGTCATTCTGCAGGCCGGTTGAATATGTAAATATCATCTCTTATATTTTCATATACACTTTTATTTTTTATTATTAATTATTATTGATAATAATCGCGGCAAATAAACTTAATTTGATTCGCAAGCGAATAAATGTTTACGTTTAGCTAATGCTTTTACTTTTAGTATGATGAGTAAATTTGTATAAAGGTTAAGGTAATGCGTTTATCTTTAGTAAGGCACTAGTTACACTTTAGAGCCCCACTAAATGGTTAGGGCGACAACTAACGTGTAACTACTGACTACGACTTTACAAATCCCTCTCTCATATCTCAATCGAATTTTTAAAGCTTACGTGTACAATTTCATTTAGCGTATTCTTTTCATTTAGTTTTACTTTTAGTTTTAGCTCTTACAGCGATGCACTCACGGCAAAACTAAACTGTTTACAAAACAAGCAACGACTTTTGCAGCGACCACGCCGCCTACTAAAGATAACTTTATTGGGTGATTAATGGGTTAAATGTCGATGATCGATGTCGATATTTGTATCTATATATCGAGATCGATATCGAACATCAGCCATTACGCATTGCGAGAACTTAACCGCATTTCGCTACTGACTTTTTTAATGGGTGGTGGTTGTTGGGTTGGTAGGTTGGTTGTTTGTGATACATATTGATAGATAGATAGATAGTTAGATAGTGTACGTTTAGGCTGATAGTTTACTGTACTTTGATTTGGATAATACAGGTCATTTGTGGTGATACATTTTGTCGCGCTGTTTGATTGTGAGGACACACGCTAGTTACAATATCTAACCTATAAATATATGTTGCATTATATGGGGAGAGATAGAGAAAAATAGAAAGTTTTGTATAGTTAGCGCTCGGGTATTCTAGGTTCTTAGTACAAGTAATTATAATTCTGTCCATGACAGACTATAACTAATTTTAATTTTAACATGACATCTACATACAAAGTTGAAAAATGCA
The DNA here is from genome assembly GCA_035044505.1 of Zaprionus lineosus. Lineage (NCBI taxonomy): Eukaryota > Metazoa > Arthropoda > Insecta > Diptera > Drosophilidae > Zaprionus > Zaprionus lineosus. The sequence continues at coordinate 480,048 of JAWNNX010000142.1, forward strand.
ACTGCATTTGGGAAGTTTTATCTTGTTCATATGCACAAGTAAATATATATAGTATGTTAAAATTTTGGTATCAAAATCATTTTCAGTGATGAATGTCATGTACACATATGATCTAATGTACATATATGTGTGTATGTATATGTACGTGGATGTGTTGTATATGTGTCATTTTCTGAACAATGCAAAATGCATTAAATATTACATTTAGTTTCGTAGTTTACAGGCAGTTTTGCAAGTTGCTTCTCAGCCGATTTAATTTGATTGCAGTTGCCAGTTGTATGAGCGTGTATGTGTGTATGTATGTGTCAGTGTGAGTTGCGAGTGTGCGCATGGCTGAGGGAATTGACACATGCACAGCAGAACTAAGAACTACATACAGAAGTGCAGGAAGGCTTCTATACTATGCATGTTTTTGTTGTTGTTTTTTTTTTTGGGATATCTCTTTAAATATAATTCTCTCTACTTTTGTTTTGTTATTTTTAACGTTTGGTAACCTAAAATATTAAAGAATGCTTGCTTAACATTTAAAATCTTGATATTCATGTATCATAATTAAATTAAATTAAAAACTTTTTAGGTTTATTATAAAAGATTCACATTGCTTAAAAGGTTGCCATGAATTTGTTTCATTACATGTCTCTATGTATGTATGTATGTATGTATGTATGTATGTATGCATATATATAATATAGTTTGTGTATGTTTGTGTGTGTGTGTGTGTATTGTGAGCTGCGCTTAAGATGAGATTCGCATTCTACTTACATAAGTTAACGCATTTTACAAATCATAAATAAGGCATAAACTAATCAAACAAACAATTGACATTAATTTACACTTAAAATCAACTCAAAAATAACATGATTATATGAATTAAACTTAAAACTTATCGAGCAATTGGATACATAGAAATGAACTTAAAATTATAAGAATGTCTGTCTTTCGCTTTATATGTGTATGTATGTCGAACATAGAGCATAGAAATTAATTAAAATTAGTTATATATTTCATATAATACATAAGGCCTTTTCTAGGACAATCGAGTTCAAATGGTGTCAAATTTACAAAATTATTCATTAAACGCTTTGCCAATTCGAGAGGCGTGGTTTTGACAGTGGTCTGTGGGCGGATGTGGCCAGCGTGCCAGTACGTGTGGCTGTGTGTGTCTGTGTGATGAGGTGTATTCCTTGTGTGACACATATAATACAGTTCATCATATATGTATGCATAAATGCGTGTGACTGTGACTGAGTCTGTTTTTGTGGCTGCGTGTGTGTGTGTGTATGTGTGTAACAACATGTGCTAAACATATGCAAATATCATTTAGTTTGTTTTCGTTTTAGTTCTGATTGTGTATGTTGAATGCTCTTTGTTTACTGTTGTTTTTGCTGTTGTTGTTGTTGTTTATATTTTGTATGTATTATCAATGATGTTGTTGAACTGTTCTGTGTCTGTTGCTGTTGTTGTTGTTGTTTCATTACTATCATTTGTTTAAGGTTTTTTTTTACATTGTGATTAATGCGTTTTAGTTCAAGAACCTGGCTACTGTTATCATTATGAGGGTTGCCAACATGATGCAAATGCTTGATTCTTGCAAATAGCTACCTCCGCTCACAACAACATCTTTCTCCTCCAGGAGTGGATAGTCGATGACATGGATTATGCCATTGGTGCACTCCACATCTGGTCGATAGACATTGATCTTCTTATAATTCCACTGCATCACATAACCTGAAAAAACATTTAAAATCAAATTAATTATTTATTCATCTTCAGAGTTTCACATTTTGGATTAGTCATAAGGTGCGATGGCTTTGGAGGAGCACATGGTGGTGTGAGGTATGTAATGCATGGGTGGATATGGATAACAGCCCGAAGGCTGCGGTGGTGATTTTGTGCGATGGATTGACAAACGGCAGCACTCACCAGTCCATTCGTGACTAGCATACTCATCATGTAGATCTTTTTATGGATTTGTTATTTTTTTATTTTTATTTTTTTTTTTTTTGGTTTTTTGGTTAAGTACAAAGCATGAAGTTTTGGTAAAGTTATAGAGAAACAACAAAGGTTAGTACAGATCGAAGAACCAATAGAATGGAGTAGTTCTTAGAAGCATTTTGCGTGCCCATGATGGCGGCTATTACTATAATTAATACTTACGTCCAGCCTCCTCCTCGACCTTCACCTTGAGTGTGTCACGGAAGGTGGGCAGCACCACTTCACCGCTGGTAAGAGTCATTTGTGCCAGATCCTTCATGGTATACACGTGATCCGCAATGATAAGATGACGCTCCAGAATGTTCTTAGACTGAGAATGCAGAGAAAAATAATTATATGATGATGCACTCTAAGGATAAGTACATTAAATTTACATGATAGGAAAAGTCCTGCATGAAGAGCTTCTTGTGCACTGAGGGATAGTCCAGTTCGGTCTTCTGCCATCCCTTGTCGCGGGGCACGAAGAAGGTGTATCGGCGCTGAGTGTTGTTCAGCTGATCGTTAAAGTGCGAGAACTGTCCCATTCTGTAGGTATCACTGTAATCAAAGAGCCAAATACAGTCAAGCACGGATGTTAAGAGTTTCTGCAAAAGGAATGTTACCTCAACATAGGATCGGTTTCTAGCTTGCCCAGAACCGTGGTATGTGGAACACCCAACACATGGTTAATTATATGTACGTATCCATTGGTTTGGGCAACATCGGCCTGCAGGACGGTAGCATTAACGCCGCCGCCTTCGACAGTCACAACGGCATCTGCGCCCTCGCCCTTGACGTTGAAGTACAGGAACGTTCGGTTATTTACAGTGGGTACCTGGGCGATCTGTGGATTGAGGATTATGGATGAGCATGATAAATATGAAAATTTCCAAATACAAACTAACCAGATTGGCATTTCTTTGTCTGATCTTCTCGACGTTCAGGCGATCCTTAATAATGTGCATGTTGAGAATATCAGTCATCTTCTTGCGGTCCCTGGGAAGGTATCAAAAATATCCTTTTAGTTTATAAAACTGAAGAGTTTATTGTATTTATAAAATTACCTAATTATGTTATCGATAGACGATAAGTTCCAAGCCTCGTTACTGGGCGCCAGAATGGTCACCTCGGACAGGTTGTTTATGTCCTCCAACACTGCGCCACCGGCATCCATGATTACGTCGTAGAATTTACGCAGGGCTCCGTTCTCTCCATTATCCTTCAAAATAGAAGCAATCGATAATTAGTCGAGTTGAAAAACCAAGTCTATCGTTCGATTCACTTTCAAATTAATCGAAGAACTTAATTTGAAATTGTATCTGAGGTGGGAGGGGGATATCTATTCAAGGGTTAAAGTTATTCTTTTATTTTTTACGGGGAGGTGTTCATACAGCTAACAACGATTGTACAACATTTATGTTAAATAAAAAAATAAAGCCATATATTTATATATATCTTTTGATTTTATATATATAAATTTTGAAGTAAACGAAAAAAGAACCAATCGAAATCGGAAAACGTGTAGTGTGCGGCGATCTTTAAAATTTCAGTTTTCTCTTAGCTGAACTTAAGATTCAAATAATCTTGGGAGTCATGAGACGTTATACTATACCAAATAAGGATTATGATCGATCTCTAGTGAAGGCGGATGATCTTTGATGTGGATAAAATGGGGGACGTGAGCGACATTAAGGTGCGATTTATGAGGGGAATTCATGGATAAAAATACTGATGACTGTTGTTCTAATCACGTGTGTGTGTGTAGGTGAGTGGGTATGTGTGTTGTGTGTGTGTGTGTGTGTGTGTAGTGTATCAATGTGTAGGTTTGCAATATTGCAATTACTTACGTTCAGAAACTAAATCGGTATATTCGGTGTACAACAGGTGAAGTAGAAGTAGTTCAAAAAAAGAACCATAAGAAATTTGAATTTATTTTTTTTTTTTTATATTTTTTAATTGAAAAATTAGTTAGTTTTTAATCGAATGTTGGATCGTTCGAATCGTATACGTATAAACGGAGGTATTTATATTCGGGTTCGGTTCCGCGCAGTGTGCAGTGTGTCCGCCACAGAAGAGTTGGAAATATATTTGAAATGAAGCACAAGGGTAAAGAGAGTTTATTTTCTTTTGATTCCTTGCGAGAATCTGAGGAGCTTAGGATTATTAACAAGAATTGAAAAAAAGTCAAGCATTTGGGATTCTTTCGTATATATATATATATATATTTTTGTTTACTATTTACACAGTTCCAAAAAAAAAAACAAGACAACAAAAATTTCCATACGCGTGCACTTAACAGACTTTTAACAGATCAGCAAAATTATAAGATTTCGAATGAAAAAATTCCGAAAGGCAATAATCGAGAAATGATTTGAAAATGAAAACAGGAAGCTTAAGTGATTAAAATTCAGGCAAAAGTGATGGAAGATCAATGCAGTTGCAGAGACACATACGAAGTGGCAGCTAAACGATGATCGCTTCAAAAATGAAGGATTGACAACTGAGAAAACACAGGCTCGATTCGACCCTTTGAAAATGATTGGAAAATAAATAAATAAAAGATAAACGACTTTTAAGCGGTATTTGCCAATAATTGGGGCAGTAACAACTACATAAATAATAAATAAAAATTAGTAGTTATTTTTTATTGTTTGGGTGATTCGAATTGATGCCCGGAATTTGGGTTCAATCTTTGCGATTGTCCGAGAGGAAGACATGCGCTGAACGTAGCTCAACTCTACAGTTTTCTATATATACACACATACATATACATACACAATATATATAAAGTTTTGAAAGAAAAAAATCATAATTTAAAATTTGTTTACCTTGAACGACTGTTTACCGATTTGTATGCGAATTGTCGGTGGTATTGAGGTTTTTCGAATCGGGTATCGGTTTTGTGAGCGATAGATATTATTATGGTATAGCATGTACGAGAAACAGAATATATAGAGCAATAGGTCAGTAAGACGATCGTGTTTAATGCGTGGTGGGGGGGAAGGGTGGAGGCGGAGGATGTTACAACAAAACTCTAAACAAACAGTCCGAAAAAAGAAATGTTAACTGCGAGGGATGAGCCGAGAGATTCTTTGCTGATTTCGAATGCGCACAACAATGTATATAATGTTTGGGATGGACAATAATGTTTTTATTCAGATATACATATATATAAATATATATGTATATGCTTGAACGATATCTCTTATCGTGAATGAGATGCGGCTACGTTTATAGGAACAATTACAGTTAAGCTCAAAGCATGCCAACTGAGCGCACGATCAGGCGAGCCGATGGCTGATGGCAGATGGAGGATGGAAGAGATGGAGGAGATGGGAAGCGGTATGAATGAAGGAGAGATTAAATCTAAAGCCAATTGCACACATTAATTGTATTAGGACTAATGTCTAGGTACTAAGGACTAAGGATCACCAATGCACTCGTTGCTGATAGAGAAATGCGTATGAAATTTTGGATCCACAAATGAAAAGTTTGCTAGCTTCGAGGTCAGGGCAAAAGTCGCTCGAAGTAAATTTTTGAAATTTTTCATAGATTTTTTGTTTTTACAACGAACCAATGGAGTCTCGAATCAGAGCGACCCTCGCTTGCCGCTGCCTCGGAATGTTGTATGTGGGAGTAGGGTGTTATTATTAATAAGCTGCAGTTTAGAAGCAAATTGAATTTTGCGGCAAACATAACATTTCCTCAGGTGTGTCAATTACAGGCTTGGAAAATGCAGCTCAAGAATTAATTTAGGTGTTTTTTTTATAGAAAATTGAAAATTGATTTTGAAGTAAGAAAAATTTACATTAAATACATTGCGTTTTTTTTTTTCATTTGATATTTTAGTTTTGATAATTTGTTTTTGATTTTTATTTTGGCAATACTTACATTACACCCAAAATTTTTTTAAAATAAAATTTGTATTTTAAAAATTATTTTAAAATAAAATTTTGCTTATGATTTTACATCGAACCGAAAAAATGCGTACATATATACATACATACATACATATACATGTATATATTGAAAATACTTATATATCGGGCAAAGCAGCACCTTACACCAATCTTCAGATCTCATCAGATGATCTTATGGTTATTCGGTTCTATGTGAAATCAGACTTTGGGCTTTCTTTTGGCAAAGTGTTTTTTTTTTTTCTATTGAGGTTTTAAGATCAAGCGACGCTTTGTGATCTATATACATACGAACATACATACATACGATATGATATGTATGCCTGCGTGTCTGCGTGTGTGTGTGTGTGTCAATGTCAAGTTCTATTGTGCAATTGAGTTTCTTGGATTTAAGCTTTGCACATAGAAGAGCGCCGGAAATCTTGGGCGCCCACGTCGTTGCGTGCCACTTGTTCCTTTCTGAGTGCAACTCAGCTAAATGCAAAGCGCGACGTCTTAACCATTGTAAATCTCTACATTTGTGTGTGTGTGAGTCTGTCTGCGGTCCTGTCTGTGTGTGTGTGTGTGTGTGTGCGTGTATAGTTTCTGTATGTTTGAGCTTATGTTCAAGCGTTTGCTGAGGCAGCTGAGAACCGAGCAACCCAGCAACCCAGTGAAATGCCAAGCCTTATCGCCAGTCATGGGCATTATCTATGTATATATAAATGTGTGTGTGCGTGTGTGTCTGTGTGTATGCGTGGGTATATCTTCTATTCTATGTGTTCTTGTTAATGGTGTGCCAGTGTGTGTATGTGTGTGTGTGTGTGTGTGTGTATATGTTTTAGGCATTGTTAGAATGTGTCAGACTGGGTGCTACGCCCACCTACCTGCAGGAATTGTGTGACAGTCGTATCGATGATCATGAGCGGCCGATGGATCAAATGGATTACGCCGTTCTTGACGGGAATATTGGCCTTAACAATCTCAGCCAGCACCACGCCCTGCGAATGTTTGGCGTCGCCGACAATGGTGTTTGACTTCACATACACTATAGGCGGGAGATAGAAAATATATAGGATTAATATTCCACTCGACAGTTCCTGTAATCCTGGGACTTACTTTTGCCATCCTTTTGCTTAAAGAAGCTGACTGTGACTTTGAGTTGATCCTCAAAGGCAGCGGAAGTCTTGGGCTCGTCGTGCTGTGAGGCGGCAGTAAAAATGACAGTGTTGGGTATAACGTGGCCATCAATAACCTTGCCATCCACCAAGCTGCTGCGGGCTGCGATCTATTGGGAGAGGAACAATTCAAATTTTTTTACGTATCCTTTGAATAACGAAAAATAAGGAATGTACCTTGAAGCCCTGATCCACGGGCATCAGGAAGGTGTGGGCTCCGGGCGCCTGGTAAAGCGATTCCTTCTTACTCAGCGACACTTGAGTGCGATAGGTGCGCAGTTTGTTGTCCCCAATGTTGAGCTGGTCCGCCTGCTGCATGAACTGATGAGCGTCCAGGCTGGTAATGTCCTTGGCAGATGAGAGGGGGGTCAGTGGCTCCAGCACCTCGTCAATGACGTGCATGACCTGCGTGTTGGATGAATCAAAACGAATCGTTTATTAAAGCCCCAACGGAGATGGATATTTATTTTGCAGGTCTGCTTTGTTCACTAACCTGTCGCTTGCCCTCCCGATTGGTCAGCTCGACGCTCAACGAGGGGATAATCCGTGCATTGTTCACATAGATATCTCCGCTGCGGCTCTTTGTTATGTAAAGCGGTGGATTACCCTCCATGTCCGATGACACGGTCTTCTCTAGTTTATCTTGGCTGAACGCAGCGGTGGCTAAGCGTGGGAGAGTTTAAATATTAATTAAATCACACACACACACACACATACATATATATATATATTATATATAGTCATAATCAGATCTATGATTCACACAAAAAGTACTTACTTATGTGATAGAGGACATGCGTGGGGCCCTTGTGCCGCTGGAAGGCCTCGTTAGTGGGCACAAAGATCGTGCAGGATCGCAGCGCAAGCGTCGAATTGGCCACTGGATTCTGCTCCAGGAGGCTATAGAACTGTAAGCATAAAGGATGATGACACATAGGTGAATCTTTGGTTGTATTGCGTTTCCATGTAATTTGTCAAAATTGTGGGGCATCGAACAAAACAAAAACATCAGAAACAAAAAACAAGAAACAAGAAACAAAAAAAGAAAAGAGACAAAAGAAGGAAGAGAAGTAAAAGAAATAAAAAGTGAGACAAAAGGCAAAAGCCCCCAGTGCCATGTGCTAAATGTTGGGGGCAAACAGCTAACGACTTGCGGCCCACTTCTATGGCAACGGGTAACAACGCCTTTTGGGCCACAAAAAAAGGTTTATTGAACCAATTACGTAAGCGTTAGGGCCCAAGTCGGGGCGGTTTGTTGCACCCTGCACCCAGTTCAATTATAATGTACGTGTGTGTGTGTGTGTTTGTGTGTGTGTGCATCATTATTAAGTGCGATATCTGACGGCATGGCATGCAGGACACAGCCGGCTGTGGCATATGGAAATGCATTTTCCAGGCTCAGCTACCCCGCACATAAAGAGCCACTGGCTGACCCTCTTTGGGTAGCAACTGCCACAAAATGTTGCCAGTACAGAAGCTACCACCTGCCTGGCGACACATGCGACCGCACACTTTGCGGCTTCCCAACATGGGAACAACCTCGGATACGCCCTGCTGCACATTCTCAGTCAGCTTTATGAGTGGTGCGACGGACGGATGAAGCTCACTTTTTTTCAAATTGACCGTCGCTTTGAAGGTGTGCTCATTTGTTGTGTATGTATGTGTGTGTGTGTGTGTGTTGCATATGTGTAGTCTGTTCGGTCCTTTTCTTTCTGTCCTTTCTTTATTCCTTCGTCCTAACGCGCCATGACTCACGTTAAATATGTTTTAAAGGTTGAACCCTGCCCCCCCCCCCTTTTCACTTCCACTATCTTTGCTTCGGCATCGTCGTCGTCGTCGACATCGATTGAAAGTGGAGACGCCAGTTGTTGTTTTTGTTATCGTCCTGTTCCTAGCACCAGGTCCGTAATCGTCGCTATTTAATGTGTGACGCTCAGTTGATTCTCATTTCGTGTTCTTTCGCTTTCGCTTATCCTCAGATTGAACCATTCGAAAGTCCCCAGGGAGTAAAATATAGCAAGGGGGAGAGGAGGGTGGCCAAGTGGAGGAATGCGGGACTGGCGAACATTAGACAAACATCGATTCCTGCGAAAGTTATATTTCAAGTTAAAGGGGGCAAAGCAAATAAAGGAAGAAGCGGCCAAAGGAAAATGGCAAAAAGCAAAAGGCGGACAGAAGGAAAGACATAAAACCGGTTTCAAAGAAGGAACATTTCCTGACGATCTGCCATTTTTGGTCTTATTTCTTTTTGAGCGTTTAACCCTTTTTCTAATCTCTGTGGAGTCAGACACAAATGTTAAGTTAACAGACTGCAAGCCTAAAAACTGTTAATAACAGAAATGTCAAACGCCTAGAAAATTAAATAAAATAAAATTGAATAATTGCTTCCTTATTCCGACTTTTAAACTAATTCATTTTCAATTAAAAAATTCATATGCTTTGACAGTGAAGATGTGTCCGTAGATCCATCTCAATGATTCCACGGAGATGCCGCCGAGAGATAGGCTGTCATCACATCTTAATGACTCCCCCGGGACGCACACACAATTGTCAGTTTGTCCGTTGTCAGAATTAATTCATTGCCGTCTTCCATTTCAAGTGCGTCGAGGAACACCCTGTATGTGTGTACAACATCGGAATAGTTACACCCTCCTAGAGAAATGCTATACCCCCTCCCCCTCCCCCTCTCCCTCGCCATCACCATGCCTCCTGCTGAAGTATGAAACCGAAATGCATTTGATTTTTATGCGCTGCGCTGTCAATGAACCCTGTGGCTGGCGCGTGCTGATGATATGCCATGGCATGGAATGAGATAAACGGGGCAAGGGCAGGGACGGGACGAGACGGGGAGGGATGGAATGGAATGGTGTACGCGGGATAGAGTCAAGGGCATTGTGAGTGAGTCACAGCCAGACGGCGGTGCAAACAAATTTGGCTAATGCAGCGGTGGTCAATGCACACCCCGCAGGACCCTAAACAAAAAGCCCTACCCTAAGCACTGACCGGGGTGACGCCCACGCATTGACTGCTAAGACGGGCGGACGGGCACAACCCTTGTTTTAATTTTATTAACGAAATAAAGGGAAAAACATGTAACGGTTTTTTTTTTCGAACTGATAAAAATGTCTGTAATAATGATAATGTTGGGTTGCTGTTGTTGTTGTTGTAATTGCTTTTGTTGTTGTTGCAGCTTACCCTAACTGGCATGATGCGCCTGAAGGATTTGGCAGTGCTCTGAAAGAGAGAGAGAACCGCTAACTATTCAAATTTTGTTTTCATCTCACATTTTTTTTTTTTTTTTTTTTTCTTTTTAGCCAAATTTAAGTTTTATGTTTTTTCCTACTCAGGGAAACAAAACCAAAACTACAAATACAAAATACAGGGCTCTGGATGACTGTAGTAGTTTGTGTTCTTGTTTCTGTTGTGTGTGGGCGTGGACATGGACATGGACATAGACATGGGCGTGGTTGAGTTCAATTCAGCGGCTAATGGAGACATGGAGACAACATTTGCCACTAGGAGTAGGAAGCGTGCAGCTGAGCCAAGTGACCGACTGGGCCAACTTCCTGGGCGACACTTGAACATCCCAATCATCCTCCTCCTCCCTCCTACCCTCCTATCATCCTCTCTTCATTTGTCAGGCATGCATGTTTCCTGGGTGTGAGCATATGTTCCATACATCAATTTAATTGGAACAAATTATGCATAGCTATGCATGTGTATGTACATAGTGTACATAGTGTACATAGTGTGTGTGTGTGTGTGTGTAAAGTTCTGTTTGTTTTTTGGGATAATTGCCGCAGCCCTCCCGAGTTATGTCTTAATTGGTGTCGAAACAGAAGGCAGAAGATGCTCATGGACGCGCGTGTGTGTGTGTGTGTGTGTGGCAGAGAAGCTGCTGCAATAGGAACAATGATCGGAGCAGCGATCGCATGTCAGGCCCAGCTTCACGTTCACGCCCCACGATGGCATCTCTCTAATGCATCTTTCGGCTTCTGTAAGTGAGCCCCCATTAAGGTCACTCGTACATTCACGTTCAACGCCTTTGAATCGCTCGTTATATTCATATCCAACCGTATAGACGAATATATGAAATCAACCATGGAGCTCACACAGCCGCCAGCCGATCCACATCAGGCATCTTCGCATAGGCATTGGGCATTGGGCTTGGGGCATGAGGCATGTGTATTGAAATCTTAAATTAAATTTAATTGAATTCTCGATGTTCTCGTTGATGGTCGTTTCTTGTTGTTGCTGTGTTCACATACAAACACACACACACACACACACACACACACACACACACACACACACGCATACATGCAAACGTGCATAAACTAATACATGTACAAATATCATCGTCTAGGTCGATCAGAGCCGTTGACAACAATCCACCCACAGATGCCCCAAGCGTGCCGCAGTTTCGCGTGGAGCGCTTGTCCTCAGTCAAAGGTTAAAAAATTAAAAATAAAATTAAAACGAAAATGAAAATGAAACTAAAAACGATGAATAAAAAAAGCGAAACTCATCAAAGAAGACAACGTCTGAAGGCACTGACTGCGCTCTTCACGCGCGACAGGAAGTTTGGGGTCACCGCTTGGGGTCAGACGCGCAACGCCCGCACATGTCAGACGAATTGAGGCGGGGCAAAATGTGTAAACAATGGTGTATGCCTGTGTGTGTGCGTGTGTGTGTGTGTGTGTGCGCACACGCGACCCTTTTTCCATATTCTTATGTTAATGAGTCTCGATTGCATTTAACAGCTTCTCTGATGCAGTTTTCCTTCAGCTTTTCCAGGAAAACTCAGAACTAACAATATAATCGCTCTATGAGAGGACAAGTGATATCCCACAATTGAATAAAATGCTTCAAGATCTACAAAAATTGTAAAAAGGTCGAACACAAATTCATTTAAAAGATCGTTAGTTCCAATAAAATTTCATACACACACACACACACATACAAGCGTACATTTGTATGTGTTAAGTAATCTTTCTAATCCATCAGGGCGTTAAGAGATTTGGCGATCAAACGTACACACATACGCGGATTGTATGCAAGTACAGTTCACACTCGTTAGAGTGCACAGTTGAAAGTAAGAGGCATCATTACAGTTTTTTCAAATAGAGTATTTTTTTTTTTCTTTTAACTTCAATTACTTACAAATCAGTAAAAAAAAAATATAAAAATAAAAATGAAGATGAAGATATTAAATCTCGCGCTGAACAATTTGTTTAAGCCATTGATTTAATGCCCTTATAGACGTCTTTCAACTTTTTAATTGTTCAGAAAGTAAAGCGTTACATGAAAGAGAAAGTACAAACTTAAAGGTACATATGCAAACGAACACACACACAGACACACACACACACACACATATAACAGTGCATATAAAATGAATTCCAAACATTAAACACAAATCCATATGCAGATTTAAAACACAAGAAACTAATTTGCAAGCATATAATATACAGACATATCTATATACACATACAAACACACATGCATGCATACATGCATACATGTCTACAAGTCTACAACACAACTTGACGCTTCAATTAGAGTCGCCAATAATGCCGTGAAATACAAAATTCGATTCCGATTTGGCTTGTTCCGAAAAAAAAAAATGTTACCCAAGTGTTTCTGCGAATTCGAAGATTCTTCGAACTCGAAATTTTGTCAAGAAGCGCTTGCTTTTTACACAGAAGCTAACTGCACCATATACACACATGTAGACATTTTTGGCTGTGTATGTGCAAAGTACGAAGAATACATAATATGTTAATATGTAACACATGCGTACGGATTCTCTTTAAATATATGAATCATATTTAATATTGAATCACATTAACAGAACTTCATCCAAGGCTTAAAATCATGCTCTGTTAAGTTTTACATTCACAACTAGTTTAAACCGCAAGCTGTTGAACCCGCATACATGGAAAGGTACTGTGTATAAAAAAAAAATGTAGCATAGAAAGGTACATCAGGTACTGCATAATTCCGTCTATTGTGGCGACAATTGCAGGTGGTAAGGAAAACAGAAAACAGACAGAAGATCGCACGCTTTCTTTTGGTTTGTGAAATTTTCCTGGTTAGAAAAATGCTCGCTGGTTTACTTCTACTTTTGGGCATTATATGTTTAACAGAGTAGAACGACGGACAGACGGTCATAAGTTGTTGTTAGTGTTGTTGCTGTTATTGTTATTTTAGGAACTGCGAACCTTTAATGGCTTCTGACTTTTTACACTTTTATGTTTTGTGCTCTCTGTGTGTTAGTGTGTGAGTGTGTGTGTGTTTCGGTGTGTGAAGGCGTAAAAAGGCAAACCAAACTTTGTAAATAGGTAGAAAACTGTTATGCTCAGTCGACGGCAACGGCCGGCACTTTTGTGTTCTCCCCCTACCAACTGTTGTTTTTGTTTTTGTTGCTGCTGCCGTTGTTGCTACGTTTGCATAATTCATTTCGGCTTATAGTTTTATATTTATATAATAGGCTCACTATGCATACCAAATGCTAGTAGTTTAGTTGATGGAGTGAATGCGGGAGCTGCTAATGGACTCCGACTAGTTGTGCGAACAACAACATAAAAAGGCTTGGTGAACATCGATTTTTCAACTGCCAAAAGCAACAACAAGTGCAAATGACAAAGGTCAAGGACGTAATGAACAAGAGCCATGAGAAGAGAAGGAGAAAAAGAAGGCAGCTGCTGCGACTCTTCTATCTCGGATACCTGTGTGGGTGATGTTCTTTCACTCTCTCCTTCCTTTCACAGTCTCTCCCAACATCTCTTATCTCTTTCCCACACAGTTTGTCAACTTTTAGCACAAGGTTTTTCTTTTCAAGGGCAAACGCCGCTAGGCTCGACTTCAGTTTGTCTTGCATTTTGTTGTGTGCATGAATGTGTTAGTGTTTTGTTTCATACTGTGTATCATTTTTTTGCGAGTGTATGTTTCATATGCACAACTGTTTGTACAGGCATAAAACAATCTCATAAGCACCTACATGTGTTTTTTGTTCTGGACTAAATGCTTAAGTTTAACTGCTTTTCCTGACTCACCTGTGAAAGTTCCGTATCATCTTGTAGTTTTTGCGCCAAGTCCGCTGCTTTTACATGCTGTGCTAGGCAACAGCAGAGCAGTAGCAGCGCTACCAATGCGCTTGAACGGCAGCAAACAAACATTATTACAACAACAATAATACAATAGCGCACTTGTTTGTGTTGCGACGACGACGATGACGACGACAACAACGACGATGATGACTGCGACTTCGGCGGCAACTTTCGGGGTTGGCAGTATATGTTACTGTATTGGTAAGCGCGCGTATACGTGTATTAGCCGTTTGTGCCGTTTCAACGATAAGTATCTGCAATTTAAACGCAAAACGCACATAAAATATGCATTCAATGCTAGCACCCACCACCACCACCACCACCGCCGGTCCGACAACCCCTGCCCCATAGAGTTAAGACGCCCCCAAAGATAAGAGATTTGGCAAAGAAAAGATGGACTTTAAATGCGACTGAAGTGTGGCTTGGCTTTGAGTATGAATTTTTGTATTCTCAGAATTTACGCATTCATACAAACACACACATGCATTCGTTCGGCACACAAATCCCGTTATTTCACATAAAACAGACTCAAAGCCGAAAATTATAAAAAGGAGAATTAAAAATAAATGCGCTTATTTTCAATTCTTTGCATTTTTGTTATTTTTGCCTCTGTTTTTAATTGCCAAGCGCATTCCGATTATCTGTGCTCATATTTTGTTCCCGTAGAGAGCAATTCTGTTTCCGATTCTTGTTTGCTTTTTCTACCGTTTTCGTTTGCCGTTCTATGTGTGCTAATTCAAGAAAGTTCTTTCAGAAAAGCCAAGCCGAACTATTAACTAAATTATGCAATGCGCCTTCGCGTAACACTTAGCATTCGCAGGAGCCCTTTACGTATTTCATTTTAAAATTGGCATCTTCAACAATCAATAGCGGGTGCCATTTTAATAATTCTTTTGGTTTTGTAGCCAACACGACTTATTTTTTCTGTTTTACTTCTTTTATAATAGGTGCAGCAGCAAAAAATCTATACTAAGCACAGCAACAACACACGGTTTTGAGTAGAGCCAAAAGTCCCACTAAAGCCACCACACTATTTAAAGAAACCCAAACAATACCGAGGCACAGACGTACGCCACGCTTCAATGTTTTACTGAGACTAAGCCTAGAACAGGTTTTTGAGAGAGAGCGCGGCTATGAAATGCAAATACGGTTAACATTCTGTTAGTGCTCTGTGCTGTTGGGCTCGTTGTAGACTGTTAACTAAATTCAAATTGAACGATTGTATATCGATAAGTTGCTATCATACAATTCCGATATACTGTTATATTTTTATATGCATACCAGCTGTTACATTTGAAACCTGAACCCAGAGACAATTTTTTTACAATCTTAAATTAAAACTCTTTAAATCATTAAATCTTTATTCAGCCGAAAACAATAAGTTCATAACTGCTATTAAGTGAATTTTGCTATGTTTAAATTTAGAAATTTTCAATGAAAGCACAAATTAAATTTGTAAGTAGGCCATAAGCTTTCTTATCTAATAGTTGCACTCTGAGCAGTTTGGACTCTGTCGCCAGACTCAATTAAACTGACTGATTATATTTCCCTTGCAAATTGAATTTCCTTAATACGCATTTGAAAATCACAATTTCTTGTTTTTTGCATGGAAACTATAATCCAACCCAATGGATGTAACTCAATTCACCACGCGCCACACGAGGAAAACAGCAAGGCAAAACAGAATAACGTGTATGATGATGTTGTACGTGTAGAACCTGTAAACATTATTATAAAAAATAATAATTAAAAATAATACAGAAACAAACTACAAAGTTTATACCGGTTAAGTTTCTTCATTCCCACATCGATGGACTCCTGCGTATTCTCATTCTTGCCCAAGTATTTCCGCATTCCCAATAATGCGGTATCAAAGTATTTATCCCAGTCCAGCTCGTTTATGTTGAAGTAAAAGATCTCACGATCCTTGGCTGTCATGGCATTTCTCAGCTTATCCCAGTTCTTCATCTCGAAGGTCCAGTTCGTCACAGCAAACGGAGAAAGTATCTTGCAGTTGCTGTGTATCTTCTCGTAGAGCCTGCCCATGCGAGGTTTCCGGCCCTGTAGCCGCAAGGCCAGATCAATTATGAAGCCAGGGATATGGTGATACAAGAAGATGGTAAAGTTGTAGATCCAGAGTTTGGTCGTGCATAGCAAAAAGGGGTACCATATCATGTTTTCCAAGGGCACTATTGATCTGCGATTCTCCATTCCTGCCGTAAACATTTTCCACGTCAATATATTCTCCTCCGTTGGCACAAAGTTGTAAATGACTGGGGCAGGAGTTTGGGACTCGGCTATGGGTTTCTTCTTTCGTTCCGCCGACTCTTTGGCTGTGCTCCAAGCACTGGCCAGAATTACGTTGCCACAAAAGTCAACCGGCACAATGTTGGCCCGGGAGGTTTTGTCAAGTATTAAGACTCGCAGAATACCATACCCGCAGCCGAATAAAACCGATATGGGTCCGTACAGGTTGTCCATCCATCCTTCAATGGGCTCCTTAAAGGTAGGCAATACTGAAACGATTTCGAGTTGGATTAGCAGGAAGGAAGACATTGCTGGTAATCGTCACCTACTCATGCCTGGCCGGAAAATGCACATTGGCAAGTTGCCTGCCTCCTTCTGCACCACCTGCTCTCCCAGTGCCTTTGTGTAGGTGTAGGTGTTGGGATGGTTTCCTCTCAGCACTGGCGACAGCTTGTCCATCAGTTCATCGTTCAGTTGATCACTTATGGCCAGAACCTGTTCGTAGGTGCACGATAGGTTCTCGGGATAGAAGCGTTCATTGATATGGTCGATATTGCAGTTTGAATAGGCGGTGGACACATGAACAAATGCTTCCAGGCGGGTCATGTCCTTGGCCAGAGCAAGCATATAAATGGTGGCTCGCGTGTTGATGTTCAGGGCTACATTCAGAGGTTCAGTGAAGTTAACGGTGGCCGCACCGTGGAACACAATCTGAACTTCCTTTGTCAGCAGCATTCGATCCGATTTACTTATGCCTAAATCTGGCTTTTCGCAGTCACCTGCGATGGCTGTTATCCTTTCCATGAAATTGGGATTTGATTTAATCAACACAGAAAATAGCTATTTTAAGAGCATTTTATTATTCTGTAAGTATTCACAATGTAACTAATTACTCACAGGATCATTGTCCCATGCAGACATACGACTTTGTACGTCCTTATTGCGTTTTGGTCGCATTAATATATAGATCCTTTTTACTTCCGATAAACGTAGTAATTTTTCAATTAACACTAAAATCACAATATTATGAGTTTTATTTATTCAAGATATGAAATTAGTTTCATTTGCTATTATCCTTTTAACTTCCTTTGATTATTATATTTGTTATCCAATTTTGACCCACTCAGTGTACTTGCCTCTGCCCAAAAATCCACTGGCACCAGTTAAAAAAATGGTTTTATTTTTGTAAAATTTTAAAATTTCCGACTCCATTTTGCCCGTCGATTGTGGAAAAAAACTTTTAAGTAATTTATCCTTAGCGTTTCTGAAACCACTTGGTACTAATTGACGATTAAAACTGAAGCGTTTTCTTCAGTGGGTTTTATAGAAACTAAATGATATAACAGAAAACACCAAGTACATTGAAAAGTTTGTTGAAATGAATAGCTAATTATGTGAATATTCGTAATGTAATGAGCGAATGTGAATAAGTTCGATTATAAGTGACATAAAGGGGTTCATAACCCTGAAAGCACAATTGCATTTATTGCTCCGAGCTGAGAGTCAGAGAGTTTCGTATTTATCGTTCTCAGCTTGAATACAAAGTAATTTACGGGCTCAATCACTCAATTGTTGAATGTACAATAAAATGAAACCAGAACTTATATATTCGAAGCGACGTCATCAGTGAAATTTTAAATGTTGCGAAATATGCCATTAGTTTGTTTTTTTTACTCAGATTTATGTAAATTTGAAAATATACGCTTTTCCGGCTTATAAAATATGCAAATTATTGTGTTCGTGAAGAATTCAAAAATTGATTTTTTAAAACTCAGAGAACTTTGATACGTAACGTTAAAAATACTGCATGTTATCGAAATACTAAAAATACATAGGCATTCTGTTTGGTAAGATAAATTGTGCAGAAAAATAGGAAAACCCGAAATAATTTTATCAAATTTTTATTTAAATAATTTTAAAGTATTTATACATAAATATAAAACAATTTTATTTCAAATTATTTTTTAGCACCAACAGTTTTTAGGCATGCTGTTATCGAGCAACTGTTATCGAGCATCTGTTATCGAGCAACTGTCATTGGACAATTTACAGCACTGATTTTTGTGAACAGCTGTTTGTTGTATAATCGGAATTCATGTTTAATTCGGCATGGAATGTGTTAATAAAGTAGTCCGAGTTATTCAAAGAAATCCCCATCTTTTTACACGCGCCATCGCCATGACCTCCACATCTCGTGCAAAGGAGGCAGTTGAGAAGTTGCAGGAGCAAAATCCATTCTACTCCAAGTATGCCGACAAGATAGCCAAGATGCAGCAAACTTCAGCGGAGGAGTTCTTGGATCGTGTTGAGCGTGTTATTAATCCAATAAAAGATGGAAAAAGTCAGGCCCGGTAAGTGAAAAGGCAACTATTGAGATATACCAATCTGACCATGCTTTGCTTGAAGATCCTATTCCGAGCTTTTGAATCCTAAGCAGAAACTTGCACAGGATCAAGCCGAAATTCCTCACAAGAAGTTAGCGGACATCATGAAACTAGATCTTATCAACGACAAGAATGCTGAAGAGGTTTCACAAATCTGGCTTGAGTATCACAAAACTAAGGATGTGCTGGCAGCAACTCTGACGACCGCTCAGTTCGAGACACTTACAGAACACGCAAAGAAATATCCCGTCTTTCTTCTACCTTTGCCCCGCAGCGAGGGATTTGAGTTCATAATGCTGCAATTTGCGGCCAACACAGTGCACTTCACCCCACTGTTGGCTTACCAGGTGCACCACGAAAATGCACCCGAATGTCTTACATTGGTGCATTACACAGAAATGGAGGATAAGGGAATTGTGCTGATGCGTGGCGAGTACGATTCCAAAGTATTGACCGCCCAGGAGGCTCAGTGTCTGGCCAACGAGCTACAAATGTTTTACCTTAAGGCAGACAAAAATAAGCTTCAGCTGCTCGAGACATTCACTAAAAGACCCGACGAGTTCAAGCACATGGATCTCATAAAGGAAGTCGAAAACATTGAACTTGCTTAGACTTGAATGTAGCATCTATGACCTAATATTAAAAACAGTTAAAATTATTAATCCGTGAACAGTTATACATATATTTTATTTAAGAGCTACTACTTCAGGAGGCAATGGACACAAATTGAAAGGATTGCCTTTTATTTATGGGTGCTTTGCAAAGAACATTTAATCAACTATTTATCAATATTTAACTTTAAAGTATTCTTTGGTATTTTTTTAAATTGTTTATATATCTATTGCTCCAAAATCATCGAACAAATCTCTCCAACTGTCCTAGTATATCTCCTCTCCAGTTGGGATATGGACCTGAAAAAGAGAGTTGTTGGAAATTGAATTTAAGCCCTGGCAGTTCATTTCCACGTACCATCTCGGGAGTGTTGCTTATGTCATTGGGATTTTCATTGTTGTTTACATTTTCAAGTAATCGATTTCGAAGGACCTGAAGCAGGGAGCCACGTTTCCCAAATCGTACACGTGCCCGATCGCCATAGTAAACATCTAGATCCTGTAGGTACTTAATGGCATCTGCCATGGTACTGATGTCATTGTTCCTGGGTGGTCGAGTCTTCGAAGCCTCAACGTTGCAGCCGGCAGCAAAGAGCACCAATGCCACGCAAATCACCAGAGTGCAGCGCATTGTATTGGACATATTGGGAATGACTAACAGCGGACCGGAAGTGAGAAGGAATCATCGAGATAGCATTTAATTAATATTTATATTATTTATAATTTATTGAAAGTATCTGCAGGTGCAATTGTTGTATCGAGATAACCTGCAATTGTTAAGCTTGTTAATCCTTGCCTTCAATTTAAACCACAACAACAACAACTACAATTGGCGGACTAGATTAAATGGTTAACTGTTTGATTTGAATGTCAGTCAGTAATTTCATAGTTTCCCATTTGCCTGTGGCCTATTTCCGCATGTTGTTCCACTGCCAACCCCATAAATAGGGTCTCCGAGGGTCATGGCTAATCATGGCAATATCATATGATAATTTGCATCTAACTTGCAATCAGCGCCGTGTTTATGAAGTAATCTAGAGATCAGAGAGTTCTCCCCAATCAACGGTAGCTCGTCTGACGCAAATCAATAATTGCCCAGGGAAAACTGAACTTTAATTAAAAAAAAATTAGTTACTGCATTATTTGCATTGCGATTAACTTTGAAAGTCCAGTGTTTTGCTTCTGGCAATCTGGCATCTGCATTATCGATTTTAAAATATAGTTTAATAAATTGATTGATTTGCGATTGCAGTCGATTTCAATTTGTTGTTAATAATAGAATGATTAAAAAAATGAATTAATCTCCAATAAAATACCAACTGTCATCTGTCAATCATTAGTACAGTTTTTTAGTTACCTCAGCGAAAGTCGATTGACCTAAGGGAGGAAAACGTGATACTCCAAGAACATGTCAAATATGTTTATATATATATATGTATATATATATATATATATATTGATTTGGCGTAACAAGACATTATCTGATCAAAGGTTTGGGTCATTGAGACTGTCTGTTTGAGCTGCCAAGTCGAAAGTGCTTGTACACACAAAGGGCTATCGCTCCGAGCCCTGACATATATACCTAGATCTTGACATATATAATCATATAGTTTTGTAGACAGATACTTGAGCGCCGCAGCCTCTCGCGTTTAGTTAAATACCTTTCAAAACCTTGGGGCACCTTCCTTCAAAATGGGTGAAGGGCATATTTGAGGGATCTATGAGTGTTAAGCAGACAACTGCCATCTCGACATCAGTTACATATATATAAATATACTATATATATACTATATACTATATATATACTATATATTATCTAAGCCCAGATGACTAATAGCCACCAAGTCAATATTTCTCTATTCGTGTTCCAACCGATTTATTTGATTTTTCGTCAGAAAGATATATATATATGTGTATGTCTATATATATCTCTATCAATATTTTTTTTTTTTTTTTTTTTTTTATTTTAAAAATAAAGAATATATATTTTTACATGAACACTTCTGCAGTTAACGCTGAGCTTCAGAATGCAAGGCTTTATTTTATTGTAATTTTTATTATTACTATTATTTAGATTTATAAAAAAAGTATTTTTAATCCTAAAAAAATTTTAATTTATTTTATACCACCTTTTTTCAGTTTCATTAAAATATTTAATTTTTTATTTGTGTTTTTTTTTTAAATAAAGAAATAAATAAGCAATGCGACGTCGATATTAAAAAACATTTTAAATGATTTAAAAAAGAAAAAATTTTTTTTTTAATTTATAAATTATTTTATAATATTTTTTAATATTGAATTTTCATTTGTCCTATTTATTTTGTTGAATGGTTTTTTATTCAGAATTTTTATTGGTATATTTCTATTTTGAAATAATGAGAAATAATTTTTCAGCACAATTTTATTAGCACAAATAATAATAAATTTTGATTAAATAAATAAAAAAAAACAATAATTGCATATTTTCTGAACTTTGAGCTTTTTTTTTCTTAATAACTTTTTTTCACATTCATCACAGAAAAATTTATTTTTGCACTTCAAAAGTAATAAATGAAATGTAATTAAAATAATTTATTAGTTACTTCAAAAATAAAATTAAATGTTGAGAGCAATAAAAATTTAGCTTTTTTTCACTAGTTTCTTAACATAGAATAGTTACTTTGTAAAACTCTATTAAATTTGTGAGATGTTCAAATTTAAAAATAGTCAAAATATTTAAATAAACTTAAGTTCCATAAAATTTAAAATAACTTCAAAAATCTCACATATTTTATAGTTTTTCTTACTTTGCTGGTTTTAAGTTTAAAATCACTGTACATTTTTTATTGGATTGAAACTCACATAAAATATTTTCACTTTTTTCTAATTGGAAAATTATTGAACATTTTTTTTAACTTTATTTGTTTAATTTTTTTTTTTTTTTAAACTGTGTAGATATTTTTTTTTAACTTTGAATTTACTTACCTTTTGGTTTTGAGTATTAATTTATGTACTTCAAAAGGATGCAATGCGTTGCTGTCGAAGTTACAGATGAATGTCCTGGGGCAACGGATGGAACTAATGACTGACTTTTACTTCAATTGCAGCTGAAGAGCAATTCGAGCGGCAACTGATGGATTCAACGAACGAGAGCAAATGGTAAACGAATGGGCAAAGCAACAGGCATTTATACCCGAATACCTGTATGGACATACCATGACCCAGAAAAGCTGTAGGACTTATGCACATCGCCCATCCACTCCTCCAGGCCAGCGCTCACGGGAAGTTGCTAAGCAGCGGGAAGCCTCAAAAGTATACAAGCGCACAGAATCAGATTTGCATATACATGGTTATATATTCATATGCAGGCTAATTAAATTGGTAAAGTTTTGAAGCAGCTGGAACGAAATAACAGTACTCGCAATTCCAACCAGCGTCAGCGTCAACGGCAACGGGAACGGGAACGGGAACGTCAATGGGAACGGGAACGCCAACGCCAACGCCAACGCCAACGTTAGATTCACCGTTAACAAATACTGACAGTTGTCTAACGAGATATCAGAAAATGCGGCAGAGATATTAATGACAAAACGCGATTCGAAGGATTAGCGCCTGCTGGTGCACCCCCTGTATATACACGTCCCCAAACAGACACAAATAAAGGCAACCACACACACACACACCTAAACACAGCAGTAGCAGCCACCTGAGTGTGTATGCAAAACGGTATCCGCACGGACATTTATCATTAATTAGAATTATTTGTTTATTAATATTTAATTGGCACGGGCCTTAGATACGGCGATAGTGTGATTTTCCGCTAGCGATTGGAATAAAATTAAACTATTTTCGTATGAATTTATTATTGTTTTATATATATATTTAATTTGGGGTCATGTGTGCTCTAAGCTCAATAACAAATGCAACACTAAGCATTACCCCTGCCACTCCACCTCTCTATCATTTTCTCTCCCTCTCTCATGCGCTTTATCCTACCCTCCCTCTCTCTCTCTCTCTCTCCTTCTCTCTCTCTCTCTCTCTCTCTCTCTCGCCCTCTCTCTCTCTCTCTCGCTCTCTTTGTGTGTGTGTGTGTGTGTGTGTTGGCGCTTATCTGACTCCTTGTCTTACGTGCACATAACGTGAATTTACATCACATTACGTATCCGCCGCATTGTCCGCGTGACATCACAGCAGACAAAGCGTTGTAGGGGAAACGGCTCAAAGTATGGAATGGATTAGTTAATAATTATTTTCATATTATCGTAAATGACCTAACTAATTATTACATAGAAGCAACCTTTACCCCAGTTTAGTTTTTTTTTTCTCGGCTTCTGTGACCGTTTACCTATCACAGGTAAACGCCTAAAGAGCTGCAAATGCAATTCAGCTCGTTAATTATTCATTAGAGCTGAATAAAATACAAATTCACAACAACAACGAAATCTATTTAAATTTAATTGGTCCCGCCGGCAGCTCAGGCATTACCTTTCCCGTATTATTAGATACCCGTTGCATTCATCGCAATGGCTCTTTGTACCTTCCGATAGTTATCGCGTTCCGGGCAACTTTAGCATGTCTAATTGATCTCTAACGATCCAATCTTCATATAGGGGACTTACATCATTATCTCGGGCATCTTAATCATCAGCATTATCAGTAGCATCAGCTTTATCATCCCTATCATATCGACCGATTCTCTATACTCCTTTATCCCTGTTATACCCACAATCAGAGTAATTTACATCATTATAAGCTTCATTAACTTCTTTAGATTCATCCCCATTATCTTTACCATTTTTGTAATCTTCATCATCTTCATTATCTGCATCATTGGCTCCACCAGCTTTAACAGCATCATCTTCATCATCGCCATCATTTTCTTCATTATCTCCATTTTTTCTATCGTCCTATAAAACCCATCACCCTCATCATCATCAACCCACTCAACCCTCAGCTCTACCATCCCGATCATCGCCATCATTCCCATCACATCCTTTTATCACCATCATCGGATCCAACTCAATCATCAACCCCAACATCATCATCATCATCAAAATTATTCATATTTAAAATTGTTTTGCTCGTCGTCTTTTAGTTTATTGTTTTTCATATTATTTTATTTTTTTATAACTTTGCTACTAATGTTCATCCTCTGTCCCAAAGTCCGTACCGGAAAATCTCTCCGCCCAGACTTCCCAGACTTCTGCTTAGCCGACTTTATGACTGCTAATGCTGTTTTAAACGCTTAACGCATTTGCATTTTTCGTGGAATCACATATCTCACATACTTCATATACATTCGCCGAGTCAGCATGACTCTCAGGATGTACAGTTCTTTCCCTCGTTCATCATATCGGTGATTTTTCATATTCTTTGTTTTTTATACATACAAATTCATCCCTGGGGGTATTTCAGCTGTTAAGTTCAAGTTTTCGGCTTGCGTGTCCCTCGACTCCAAGGATTTGTCTCTGTTTTGAGTTTTGAGTTTTGAGTTTATAGTTTTTTCTTTTTTTTTTTTTTAACTTTAAGTATGTTTGGGAATCCCACTGCTTGTTGTTAGTCAACTCAGGTATTTTTTATTTCATTTTAATAGTTTTTTGCCGGAAACTCATAAAATTCCAGAGTCAGTTTTGATATTCGGTCAAAAAAAAATAGTAAACAGTTTTGCTTGTTTTAAAATATTATGATTTATATACATGCATATATTTTTATAAGTGTATATATAATAATAAAATTATTAATAATAATTTTAATATAAATAATTAATATTAACATAATAATTATATTACTTTTTTTTCAAATTTAAATTATTGTTATTTTTTTTTTTAATACCAATAAAGTATTTATTTCTGGATAACTTCATTTACATACTTTATTTAATATATGAAATTTTTATTTGCTGTACTAAAAAATGTATTTTATTAAATATTAAAATTCTTATATTTATATTTTAGATCAAAGTTTTTCACAACATATACGCGTTATTTCCTATAAAAATGTCACTCAGCTGTTTAAATATTTTTTTAATGATCTAAAATGTTATAAGAATTTTCACATATTTAGTACACGAAAAATGGTTAAAAATGTATTAAAATTTTTAATTTTTTAAATAATACAGTATCTTAAAAATAATGAGCCAAATTGCCAAAATATTTTTAGTTTTTATTTATTGATTTTTCATTTATTATTTATGAATTTTCCTATGTTTACTTTATCAAGAAATTAATGTGTTTTTAATCAAGTTGTTTAATCCCCGAGGAGATCCAATAGTTTGGGTTTCCCAAAGTAAACACTTGCATACATAAATTATAATAATTTATATTTTATTTTAAAAATATTTTTTTATATTTAGCTAAGTCTGTTTGGCGATAGTTTGTATATATTCCATGAATCGCTCATCTCTGTTGGGGGAAGTGCAGCTCACTTCCACATAGGAAGTAGCTTCCAACGCCTTGGAGTTGATAAAGTGCAACGGTAATCATTTTAAAGTGCTTCATTCGATTGTCCCCCAAATTGGATTCGAAGAATATACAGTTATAATTTGGAGTTACATGCAATCCGGTGCTTCCCTTGAGGTTAATTCGCGTTGCATGTTGCATCAAATTGCTAATAGTTTTTAGATTGCATGTTCTTTATATATACGTATAAAGATATATATATATATATGCCTTGGATCTATTGTTCAGATCCCAAATGATGTATACACGTGCTTTTGTTTATGATAATTTAATTTAAATAATATTGCCGATTTGTATCATTTAAGTCGAGTCTGGCTCTCGAATAGTTTCCACCTCTTTACGCGGTTCATTAATTCCTTTTACCGAGTCACAATTGCTCCCCGAGGATGTTAACTGTTTATGCAAAGCCTTTTAATGCCATAAATAAACAATTGGCAATGAGTTGCTAATTACCAAAAGCAATTAGTAATAATCAACGAATACCCTGTAGCTTCTGAGCGGAACTTTGTTCCTAGAAATGTCCAATAATAATTGATAACAACATTTTCTGACTCTCAACGCTAAAAATATGAGTGGGTAATTTTTTTAAAAATATTTTTGTAAATATTATTGCAGTTCTCAAGGAATAACTGTGACGTGGAAGAAATTCGATTTAAATAAAATTTTCATTTAAAAATTAAACTTAAAATTTATTTATTTCCAAATTAAATATTACCAAAATACGTTCAAAAGTTTTAGTTCAATTTTCGCCATCGCAAAACATCAACTATAAATGTTATAAAAATTATATAAAATCATACACATTAAATGTAAAAAAAAAATAAAATCAAAAAGGCTACGTCTGGGACGTTTTTGGTCTGACATAAATTTTTGTACGCCTGTCCCTTTTTTCAGTTGAGCTCAAATTCAATGGAAATGCTGAACTTTAGCCAGAATTTCCCCACTTCACTTAAAAGAACAACTCTTTCATTTTATGGAGATGTCGGGTGTGTATTGTTTGCGGGGTTAAGTGCTGTCTGGGCAAAGGGTGACAGTTGCTTTATACAAATGCTGGACGAGGACACAAATGCTTTCCAATGGATTCCACAGCTTGTGACACATCCTTGACACAAGCCCTATGCTTGGGGAAAAGCTTTCGAGGTGCCCGAGAGCTTTGGCCAAAGCTTTTGGTGCTCCGTCAGGCGGTTCCTTTTAATGTACTATAATTATGGTGTGAGCTCTGCCATAATAACAATTAACGGTTACAGCATAGCAACTACCTGTTAAAGGTAAGTGGTCGCAGGGGGTGCAGGGAGTGCAGGGGTCACGAATCGGGGACATTCATTTTGGGAGACAAAATTAATGGGCGCGTGCGCTGAAGCTAACATTTTTATGGAACTCAGATGATGACTTTTTTCTCCCCCTTTTTTTTTTGTTTTTTTTTTGTGGCTAGAACTTAGAAAGACAATAGCTATAAAAACATAAATAAAAAAACGCAACAAAAAAAAAAAATAAATCTAAAAATGAGAACAGCGTAACAAAGAGAAGAAGGAAAAAGTCCAAAAAATGTTTGCTATTTAATTTGGCGAAAAAGTAAATGAGAGCATTAGATACATGCGATCTTTATGTATAATCGGAGCGAAGTTCCAGCTAAGTTTCGGCTCCAGTCAGCGTTTAGGTCACCAAATGCTAAGTGGGCTGCCCTGCCCCAAGTCAGTGGACAGCCCAATGTTAGTTTGCTTCGTAGGTAAAAGCCAGATGAGGCGAGGTCGCTGTCTTCCCCCATATACTTATATATACATATATTTATATAGATTATTAAAGCTATGTATTTACTTTATATATATATATTAGTTAATAGTTATATATAGATTGGTACACGTGACATTACCGCCTTGATCTAGAAAAGCGGTAATGTCATTAACTGCATTGCATCTTAATGGTCATCATCTGCAGTGCATCATCCCCGGGCGTTCTTTGTGTGCCCAGGAATGGGCGCTCGATGGGAATGGTTCATGAATATATTCAATAATGGTGGGGGGGGCACGTGTGCGTGCCCATTAAGTATAAAATAGAGTCATTTGAGCGATTAAATGCTTAACTAACGATAGAGCTCTTAAGTGATCTTTAAAGCGACGTAAACAACCGCAACTGAAGCAATGCCAGGGAACAGAAAATATTAATAACAAACACAACAATTAACTATATTGGCGAACTTAAGTAACCCCACTGGCCATATAGGGGTATATATTTGGATCCAGGAACGATTAACTCATCGTTCCAGCGAAAGGGCGGAACCTGGCAATCTATAATGTCCAGAGAATCGATGCATTTGATGTTAGCTTCTAATTTAGTTGCAAGTAGTTACTAACTAGGCGTCTGGCATATATTAAACTTAGTCAGTTATATTGCTTCATAATCACAGGGGAAGCTGGGCATTTAATGTTAACGTCAACACCGAACGCCAGCGGTGCGGTGCAGTCAACGGCAACAGCAGCAGCAGCAACAGCAACGGCGACGGCGACGGCGACGTCGACGCTGTCAGCTATGGCTACGGGTTGAGCGTCAGCAGAAGCTTTGAAAGTGGACCGGTTCATGAAAAGATTTTCGCGCTTTGCCGCTAGATGCTTGATCGTAGCTCTCGGTCTACGTCTCGATCTGAGCTGAGCGGATCGGCCCGGTACAGCCCAAGAGTCCATATAAAGGTCCCCACCACCGACGAGCTCTGCGCATTAAGTTGTCAAATATCGTGAGAATAGGAAGTGCGTGTCAGTCGATTCAAATATATATATTATAAATATCGTATATAGTCACAACAACTTGAACAACAGCTCAAAAGATTTAAAACAAATCTCTAAGTGCAAATTCTAAGCTGAATAAACCAAAAATACAAAAAATACAAAAATCAACAATAAATCTAAAATAAACAGTTTAATTAGCCAAATAGACGGACAACAACTAAGTGTAATTAAAATCGATCAGTTTTAGAAATTTTTTTCTTATGTAACGAGTCCTGAAACAAAATTAATGAATTATTCAGGTATAGTTAAGGATCCAGCCCGTTGGTACTTAATCTTGGGACTCTAAGACCCTTAAAACTAATTACCTTCATTCACCTGCTTGAATAACGGTATAAACGGTAATCTATTTGTTAGCCTGAAAACTTTAAGAAAAAAAAACCCTTCGATAGTTACGAAAAGTGTCATAAATCAAACGCCTTTGAAGCGCCCAAAATGAAACTGTTCACAAGTAAAACCCAGCGGAATGCAAGTGAGTATCATTTTAAATAATTAAACTAAATTTAAAATCTTAATTAAACTATACCGTTTATTGTCACTTGAAATAACCATTAAAGATAATTCGGAGTGCCTTCAAGTAGTCGCCCTTTCCGAAAAGATCGTTAAAAGTATTTAACACTCGGTAAACTGGTTGTAAAACTGTACAAAATTGTGCAAACTTTGAGCCCCCTCCAAAAAAAAAATATAAAAAAAAAGAGTTATTAACTAGGATTTTAAAGTATTTCGTAAAACATGGGAGGTTTTTGCATAAAAATCTCGTTAGACTCAAAGATTTTTAATTTCCAATCTGATACTGGAAGAGTCTTAGGAGTTAGAAATATTTAAAAAGCCAAAGGATTTGTGTCATATCAAACTCAAAAAATTAATGAAATCTTTGATTTTGTGTTTTAAGTCGGGAAGTGAAAACAATTTAAAATTTAATTAATTTAATTAATTTAATTTATTTTTAATTGGTTAATTGAGATTGGAGTTTAATTTTAAAGATGATTTATTGTTTAAAAAAAGTAAATTGGATATTTTATTTGCTAAAATAAAATAAAATTAAATTAATTATAAAAAAAATTTATTGTGTCCGACATGAAGTTTTTTAAAGCGTGGCTTTCCTTATATGTTATTAAATCCTTCTACGGACAAATTAGAAGGCTACGGCCAAAGTAAAAGTAAAAAAACAAAAAAAAAAAATTTTAAATGGAAGTAAAGATTAATTACTAAATAAGTTTAATAATATATTTAAGTTAACAAAAATATTCGATAAATTAATACTTCGCTGAAAGTGCAACCAAAAAAAAGAAGCTGCTAAAAGTTTGTGTTTTTGATAAAGTGACAACAGGTTTGAAAATCAATATTGTTATATACGATATACGATATTCAGTATTTCTAAACAAAAAATAAGATAAATAATAAATTTTATTTATTTTGTTTTAAATCGTATCTTGGTTATAAATTAAAAATTGTATACGACAAAAATAAAATTGCAGTAGCTAAATAACTTAAGAATGACAGGTAAATTTTTTATAGGAGCTATGAAAAACTTTGAGGAAAACTATATATTTTTTTATTTTTCATAAATTATACTTTAATTTAGTAAAAAATATGTATTAAAAATTCCTGCCCACTGTGGTTGCTTGTGCTCGAATTCCTGCATTCTTGATATCGTAAAATTTAGATCAGAGCAGCGGAGGAATAGGAACTGCAGTAGCAACAGTTGAATAACAGAGCCATAACATTTGCATAGCAGACGCAGAGACAACTTACCATGGTTAGTTGTTCCTGAGGTGATCTGTTTAATGTGAATATCGTAAATGCATTTGAATATCGTAAATTTAAAATTGCATCGTAAATATCAACATTGAAGTAAATTAAAAAATTTTATTTTCAATTTATTATTTTTACGATGTTCGGTACAGGAAATAATTATAACAAGACTTTAAGAGACTTCAAGATTAAGTGTGCATTACGGAAGGATTTGCTGGCATAACTGTTAACGTTTTAGTATTGAGTAATATGTGTAGATTTTAATTAATATCTATTTCAATTTCATAACAAAGTTCTTCTGATAATCTTTGCTGTAATTATATCAAAACACGGAGACTTATACCCAAGTCCGGTAGATTTGTTTACAGATCTAAGTACTCGACTTAATCCGTTAGTAATTGCTGCCATATCATTAGATCGTTTCGACAAAGTCATTGAATTAAAGCAAATTCCATTTTAAAGTCCCCACAAGTTTGTAATCTAGTAGTAGTTTTGTAATAACGGCCAGCATTTATAATTAAATTTGAAATTTAAATAAATAAAATTTCTGATTATCTTTGTAACGTCACGTACCACTTTACCATGAAGTTCGAGCTAATGACGAACTAATTTAAACTCAGGGTCTTTATGATGAGTTCGATATGATATCGTAGGTAGTATATGTCATGATTTCAAGAACTTTTCAGCTGTTGACCCACTTTCTAGCGTGAGAAATCGAAGGGGGAAGGATTAAGAATTGGATTTTCCCAACTTTTGCTTTTCTCAAATATGCAAATATTACTTACGTACTTACATTGTTCCCAGACTCTTTATTTGGCCATGTTAAATATTTGCCAAGTTCTTTAGTACCCCGAGATTCGTCACTAGAATTCTACACGTTCATCTACACATAATGTACAATCTAACATATACTAAGCACTACAAATAACACAATGTCTATCAGTTTCAAAGCCAATTGCCGATTGGAGATTCGAATTCTGAGATCTGACATCTGAGATCTGAGAACAGACAACAGAGATCTAAAACCAAAATTTGACACTTTAAATCTGAGCAAATGAGAGCTGAGATCCCAAAATTCAAAGTGAGCTATTTTCGATTTACCTGAAGCTATAGGAAGTTGTAAACTCGATGCACTATTTACTTTTCCTTATTGGCGTGCGTCTAATTGTTTGTGAGGTTTTGACTGCGACTATTTAAGGGTCTTGCTTGGGTTTTGGGCAACGATTAACAACAATTAGCTTATAGCGACAATGTGGGATTAATCATTAACTAAACACTGGCAACAAGCAACAGGCAATAGGCAACAGGCAACAGGCATCGGAGACCTGGCAAACAAATACGAGAGATGCGATGACAAAGCCCCGAATGTCGCGAGGCAGCTTCAAATGCTGCGTGAGCATATCTTGTAGATACTTTACATCGTCAGTGTGTCCGTCAGTTTGTCTCTCCGTCTGTGCGACTGATACCCCCACCTGTCTAAATACCTGACTACGTAGCTGGTTAGTATATGTATTTGCTTAGTTTATTGTCATTTGACGGAAGTCACACGTAGGCACTCAGATACTCAGATGCTCAGATGCTCAGATACTCAGATACTCAGATACTCAGATACTCAGATACAATACAGCGTCAATGTGGCTCTTAGAAACAAAACATTTCATTCTTGACTTAAGTGGGTCAACGCTGGCATCCCCACTCCATGGCCCCGTACCCTTTACGAGCTTGCCTGCTTATATCGTAAATAGTTTATAGCTAACAACAATTTTCGACTGTGTGCATCTCTGGGCAATGTTTCAGGTTTTAATGCGATGCCAAAATGCAACGAACTTGAACTTCAAACCGATGCGGACAGCCGTCAACCGTCAACCTCATAAATGTGTCTGTATTTGTTTGTATCTGTATCTGTATCTGTATCTGAATCTGTATCTGTGGCCCAAGCTCTTGTTGTTTGTCCGCAACGTCAAGCCGCTAAAAGCGCTCACGCTGAGTTTTGGTCTGTAAACGGGTTCAGAGCTCACCGTGAATCAGCTGGCCAGGCGGTAGCTACGCTCATTCATGCCCATTTGTACGGCTTTCTGGCTTTTGGCCGCGTTAACAGCTTTGGCAATGCAATTGCATAATTTACCATCCATCGATCGGAGCGTTGGAGCGATCGAACCAATCGACCGACAGACCGATCGATTGTTGTTTTTGGTCTTCTATAGGAAGACCAGACATACGTTGCACCAGAATAATTTGTGTGCTTTGTTTGGTATTTTATTTATGGAGGTAGTAGACTATTGCGACTGGAAGTTAGTCGTATCTATGACTAAAAGCTAAAAGGCCCACTTAACTAGCCCAATCAACTGGTTAACTGGTTTACCGGTCAGCATTTACTAAGTCAGCTCAAGGCAAGGATACGTCCGCACCTCAATACCCTATACAGATTAAATAATTTATATTGTTATAATATAGTTTTTTTTTATTCAATTTAATAGTTAACATTTAAATAAATGTTTTTATATATTATTTAACCTTTCATAAAATGCACAGTATTAACATATTCTTGGGATATACTCAGTTTCTGTATACTCTAGAGTTTATAATACCTGCGAGCTTCAGAGTCTAGACTCTTGACTTTAACATAGAATATATTTAATTAATTATAAATTATTTATTATATTAACTAAATGTCCGCAGAGGTTTGAACAAACACCTAGCAATTTCTTATATCGTATACCCTAACTTAGACAGGCCTAAACTATCTTACGTTCTGGAAATACTGAGACTGCAAATTGTTGTTTATGGATCTGGCAGTCAATATCGTATACACGTTGTACATTTCACAAATCGGACATACTTTCAACACTTTAAATCACCCGCCCATTAACATTGCATGTAAATCCCAAGATATTGAATACTTCGTTCCTTCTGATGTCCGTAGCAGCTCTGAACCCTTACCTGTCACATTCTTGGATATCTACACACTTCGTAGACACCTGATACCTACCTACCATACGCTTTACGTTCCAGGAAGTCTTCACACCTTAGAGACACCTGATATCTTTCGTTAGTCTACACTCTACACTCTACACTCTACACTCTACACTCTACACTCCACACTCTACACTCTACACTCTACACTCTACACTCTACACTCTACACTCTACACTCTACACTCTACACTCTACACTCTACACTCCACACTCTACACTCTACACTCTACACTCTACACTCTACACTCTACACTCTACACTCTACACTCCACACTCTACACTCTACACTCTACACTCTACACTCTACACTCTACACTCTACACTCTACACTCTACACTCTACACTCCACACTCTACACTCTACACTCTACACTCTACACTCCACACTCTACACTCTACACTCTACACTCTACACTCCACACTCTACACTCTACACTCTACACTCTACACTCTACACTCTACACTCTACACTCTACACTCTACACTCTACACTCTACACTCTACACTCCACACTCTACACTCTACACTCTACACTCTACACTCTACACTCTACACTCTACACTCCACACTCTACACTCTACACTCTACACTCTACACTCTACACTCTACACTCTACACTCTACACTCTACACTCTACACTCTACACTCTACACTCTACACTCTACACTCTACACTCTACACTCTACACTCTACACTCTACACTCTACACTCTACACTCCACACTCTACACTCTACACTCTACACTCTACACTCTACACTCTACACTCCACACTCTACACTCTACACTCTACACTCTACACTCTACACTCTACACTCTACACTCTACACTCTACACTCTACAGCATAATTAAATTAGTCTACATAATTCGCATGCTCAAACAAAGCTCAGTCTCCACTTTGGAGAGAACAACCCCTATTGTATCTGCTCTACATGCATCGAGCTTCACACACACTCTTCCTACTTAACATATACACATGTAAGATGCATGTAACTGCATGTAAGCTATACAGAACCTTATACAGATTACATCTCCGCATACTTTACATACCTGGGGAGCTTGTTAACAGCGCGTATGTCACGTATATCGACTATAATCGATATACTTTCAGTTTTAATTTAATATTACCTTATAATTAGCCAAGTTACTTATGGCAGTTGTCTAGTCAATGATAATTACCGATTGATCTATATGTCAACTGTTTTATATAAGATATAAGATATATGTATATACCTGCACTGCTCTAACTCATTGAGTAGCTTTGGATACTTATCGATCTACGCATTTGTTATCATCGATGGATGATGAGGATTTTTTGAAGTTTTGTTTTGATTTTGAAATCTCCAAATATTTGCACTTTGTAGCATGACAAATTTGCTGGCAAACCCAAAACAAAAACAAAAACAAAACCAAAAACAAAACCAATAGCAAATCCAAAACGAAAAAGAAAAAGAAAACCAAAAACGAATAAGAAAAAATAAAATAGATAATGAGTTTATGTTGTTGTTGCCTCCAATTGCGGGTGTTGTTGTTGTTGTTGCTGCTGCTGCTTGTCTGCTTGGAAGAATTGGCTTAGGGGCTTGGTAAGCGGTTCATTGATCTGATCAGGTGCTTAGTGCGGTTCTTAGAGTTTTGTTTGATTGTTTGCCGTCTAATTGGCAGGTACTCGGCACTTCGAGCTTTGATTGTGTCATTTGGTATTTGATTTGTTGTGGTTCGTGTGGGAGGGGGGAAGGGAGTAACTTAATAAATGATGTCGCCAATAAATGGGTTAATGGTTGTTGTTTTCATTGAAAGTGTGCTCCATCGGAGCTCCATCGCAGCGCCTCTTTCGTAGATCAGTGACGAACTGGAACTGTCTGTAATCAGTTTAATATCACACCCGGAACGAAACAACTTCAATGATAACAAACTGGTGGAAGGTGAGCATCTCATATCGTCTCAGAGCGTCTCATGGCGTCTCATAGCGTCTCATGGCATCTCATCGAATCGAATCAAGTTTCTGACACACTGCGATAAATAAGAATGAGCTTGAGAAGACTTTATAGGTAGTACATCGTCCGAGTCATCGTGCTTAGTATTGTTGTCGATGTTGTTGCTGTTATTGTTGTTGTTGATGTTGTTTTTGTTGCTATATATTTATGCAAACACCCATAACTCTTATCAAGGGCCTTGCAAGTCTGAACCAAGGCGAGGTCAGTTCTAGTTACCTTCAACCTGCGTACCCTAAGCAATCTATGAGAGCGAGAATGAGAGATGCTTCTCTAAAAGATGTTAGCCGCAGAGCATAAGCCGGTCGCCGGTCGCCGGTCACCGGTCTCTGGTCTCCGGTCTCCGGTCTGGAATGGGATACATGTTGTGCTTCCCTAAAGATCCGAAGACCGTTTATTGAACTCCGTGGATAATATTTATACCAGATTGTGACTTGTCATTTTGGTTTCATATTTTTCTCTTTCGGGGAATTTGTTTTCATACCTTTTTTTTTGACCGGCATTCGGTTCCTGGTCCTGCCATTGAGGTAGGTCGCAGATCTTTGCCCCCGGTTACCGGTAACAACAACAAATACAACAGACACAACAATAAAAGCAACAACAAAAGCAACAACAGCAACAGCAGCAACAACAACAGCAACAGCAACAACAACAACAATAACAATAACAATAACAATCACAATGCAACGCGAAGGTCATTAACATGACAGGCACACGCGATCCGCAAGCTGTCAGCAATTTTACAAACTTGTTGAACTTCGACTACTTGCAACACACGCAGTCCAAGTCTGAGTTATGACTGGGTGGAAGGGGCACGGGTATGGATGATATGAGGATGCGAATGCGAATGTGAATGCGGATGCGGAGGGGGTTGGAGGACTGTGACAGCGACCTGCCACAGAAATCAGGCTAATTGCATAACTCACCTCGTACTCTGATTTATTTTCCAGAGCTGCTACAATGTGTTGCACTTGGCATGACGCTTCTGTTCTTTGGATCGGCTCTCTTTCTGGCCAATCCGGTGAAGATAATCACAGAATGGGTAAGTAACACCCATTGATGGCTGCTGCTCTTACATGACTAATGTGTCTCTCTCTTGGTTTAGCAAATGAATCTGAGCCCCAATACATTGCTCTACAAGCTGTGGGTCGTCCCACCGCTGGAGGTCTTTATTAAGGTCTACATGTTCAACTATACGAATGTGGATGCATTTATTGCTGGCACGGAGAGCAAGTTAAAGATAGAGGAGGTTGGCCCCTATGTCTACCAGGAGTTGCTCTCCAATCACAACATAACCCTGAACGAGGCCAATAACACAGTTACCTATACGCCGCGACGTGAATACGTCTTCATACCGGAACGTTCGGTGGGTGACCCGAAGGTTGATCGAATCCGGGCTCCCAATATACCCTACATGGGCGTCAGCACACAGGCGGCCAGTCTGTCCATGTTCGCTGCCCTGGGCCTGAGCGCCCTGACCAAACGTCTGAATTCACAGCCCATGTTGGAGGTCAGCGTGCACGACTACATGTGGGGCTATGAGGATCACTTGGTGCATTTAGCCTCGAAGTTTGTGCCCAGCCTCATAGATTTCTCCAACTTTGGCATCATGGAGAAGGTGAGTATCCGTCTTGGAATTCCCCAAATATTATCGCATTTCCAATTCACATTTCTCCTCAATTATCGTTTAGCTTTTTCGCGAGGGGAATGAGACTAATGTGTACAACATAAATCTGCCAGAGCCCAAGGATGCACATGGAGACAAGATACCTGACTCACCACGTGGCTATTCCATCAATAGCATCAATGGGGAGCGCGGCTTCAAGCGCTGGGAGTACGATGATGCCACCAAGTAAGCGATTACCATCCAACCTTTAACCTTCTTTCCTCTAAACATCCTTTGTCCTTACCTCTTCCAGTGGAACTCAGTGCAATCGCATTTGGGGAAGTCACGATGCGACGCTCTTCCCAAGGGACATGAGCGATAAGGATACCTTCTACATCTACCGGAGGACCTTCTGTCGCCGTCTGCCCATGGTATTTAATCGCACCCTTAACTTCCGTGGCCTGGACGCCTACGAGTACGTCATGAAACCCAACACCTTCGACAGTGGACTCCACAGTGCCAACAGCTCATGTTTCTGCAAGAATAACAGTTGTTTGAAGCGGGGTGTGGGCAATGTGTCTCCTTGCTACTACAGTGAGTAACCAAGATCCTTGACTGCATTCGTCCCAGTTTTTCATTGGAATTCTCGTCACTCGCTTGCAGATATGCCATTGGCCATAACCTTCCCGCACTTCATGCACGCTGATCCCAGCCTGCTCGAGCCATTCGAGGGTCTTAATCCGGATGAGTCCCGCTTCACTTCAACCTTCATGCTTAATCCGGTAGGTGCCTAAACTTGCATTAATTTTCGATCCAAATTTGACCACAAGCCTTTACAGCAATTGGGCGTTCCCATGCATGTTCATATGAAGCTTCAGGCCAACCAAGTGGTGGGAAACATCAAGTTCAATCGACTAATGGAACCCTTCGAGAACCTGATCTTGCCTCTGCTCTGGGTCGATCTCACCATTGACAATCTGCCGACGACTCTGCAGGTTCTGGTACATTGCCTAACAATTGGATTTCCTCTGCTGCAGGGAACAGTTTCATTGGTTCTTATCCTGTTCGGCTTGTACCAGCTGAGTAAAGCGATGCACCTTGTCTTCTGGCCACCAACAATCAAGGCCCAAAAAAAATCCGAGCACGGCGAGAAGCGAGCTTCCATCTTGAGCGGACTGGCCTTAGCACAGTCGATACACAAGTCGCTGTCGGCGGAGGCGCAGCATCTTCTCTTCAAGGACAGTGGACTCAAGTCTGGCGAGGTCTAGGAAGGTGGTTGTAGCCACGTGGAACGTTACCTCAACTTAATTTAAGTGGCTGCTAACAAAAGGCCTCAGCCAGCCAGCGCACTGTGATATTACGAGCTAAGCTAAGCCGGAGATTTGGTGTAGATTATATTCTGCTCAACGGAAACAACTTAGGGAACATTTATGCCTATGTTAGACTTAAGGTTAACGGTAATGCTAGATCTTAGCCTAAGCGAATGTACAGCTGAGTTTGCACCCGATAAATACAGCACGATAACTGTAATCGACTATCGGTTTTCATTTGGGTATAGCTAACGGGACTCATGGCGGGGCCCTAGTGTGAGGCTATCGTGTCTTCAATCCAATTCAGGTAATACGAGATGCGTAGGTAGACATCCGGGAAGTTCTCAAGTGCACAGCCCGATCCGAAGGACGTAACTCCGGCTAGTATCCAGGGTCCGTCGCGTGACAGACGGCATTGAAGCGGGCCACCAGAGTCGCCCACACAGGTGCCGCCCTGTCCATTCAATTGTCCGGCGCACAGATGTCCGCCGTGAATCTTCACGAAGCTTCCATAAGCATCCTTACACCTGCATACAAAAAAGGATTAACTTTCAGTTGGGCGAAAGCGAAAAAAATGTTTGTTTTGAGACTCACCTGTGATTCTTATGGAGTGGCACGTGGGTCTTGAGCAGCTCATTGGATAAATCGCCGCTGATGTTGGCCTTGCCCCAACCTGTGGCCACGCAATCAAAGAAGGGCACCTCAGGCATTTCCCCCCGCTCCACATGCCCGCTCTCTGGCTCCGAATCCAGTGAGAGCTTCATTAGCTTGTCATTCCGTCGACGGGTGCGCTTCACGCTGCGGGGAGAGCGTTGGGATTGCCGGAGAGCCTGACGTAACCGACTCAGTACCTTCATGTTCATCAGCTCCCGCATGGACATGTTGATGGAGGTGGGAGCTGTGACATTGCGGTAGCGTCTGCGGCTCTGGGCGCTGCGCAGGAAGTTGTCAATTTTCTCAGGTACATCCTCAAGCTGGAGCTGTTGACTGAGCACATCCTCCGTTGCTGGCGGGGCCTGCACTTGGGACCCCCTCAGCATGAAGGGCAGGCAAATGCGACGAATGTGGGAGGTGCGAGACAGATCCGCGGGCTTGGAGAGCTTCATGAGCACCACATCGTGACGAAAGTTGTGGTAATGATGATGCAGCACGATTTTCTCGACCGGAATGCGCTGTTCATTGCCCGACTCCACATTGCGGTCATGCTCGCCCAGCACCACAGTCCACAGCGGTGGAATGGGCAGGTTAAAGAGATCGCTGCAAGAGTTGAAGGGTTCATTAGTGGATTAGTTGATTAGTTGATTGGTTGAATAGTTGAATAATTGATGGATTGATGGATTGATGGATTAATGAATTGAGGAGCTGAGTTTTATTTTTTGCACTTCGCTTACTTGTGCACACAGTGCGCCGCAGAGAGTATCCAGTACTGATGGATGAGTACTGCGCCACACCAATGACCCAGGAAGCCCAGCGATGGGTGCAGTAGCTCCAATGAGGCCTGCCATGGAAATTGACCCTCGTGTGTTGAGGTGCCGGCAATAATGCGCGCCTCTCGATGTCGCGGACTGCAGCCGCAATCTGGAGTCACAACAAAGGATTCAGCAGGATACGAATGTCTGGGCAATAAGGGTAATTTACCTGTCTCGAAGAGCGTCACACTGTCCACCAAGAGCAGCAGGTAGAGCCAGTGCAGGGTCAGTGCCAGGCGTCGTTGTCGTTGCGCTTGTGGTGGCGTTGGGTTCATCATCTTGTCGCTGCTCGACAAGCCACTCCGCGGCCTCAGCGGCTCATCGCGCGCATGACTGACCCACAGTCAGTGGCACAGATGCTTGTCTAGCGGTATCCTGGTGATGACGGCGATGATGATAATGATGATGTTGATAGTGATAGTGATGATGATGTTGATGCTCTGTCGAGTATTGTTACTGCTTCGGTTACTTTTCACTTTCACGCTGGCAGCTCAAACGCTCGCCAAGATTGTGGCCCGGCTGTCGTCTTTAATAACAAGACGCATTTGTGGCTCAGACCTTTTTATGAGTTAAATATTATAATTTACGAGGCTTCCCAGCTTCCCAGCTCTCCAGCTTCCCAGCTTCCCAGCTTCACTTTTCTTACTTTTCTTAACTTTTCTTTTCTTGCGCTGCGCATTAATTAGCCAACAGCTGAAAGGGTGGAGCGCTCCAGCGATGGGCGTAAACCGTGCGCAGAAGCAAAAGCAAAAGCAGAAGCAGAAGCTGAAGCTAAAGCAGAAGCAGAAGCTGAAAAGCTAACACTGAGTTATGGGCGACCGTGTGGACCGTTATATAACGTTTGAGCTCCCGCTGATGGTGTCTTTGGGTGCCTAAGGGGGGCAATTTAACGGTTTCGATTGTCGTCGTTGAGCGCGTGCGTCGCGTTTGGGGGCCTCGGGGCTGAATTGGAATTTTTGGTGGCCAATGCGAGTCATGCGAATCGCTTGCGACGAGCGCCAAAATGCAACTGGGCGCTCCTCAGGTTTGCCAACAAACATTTACCGTTTCGGTTACATCGATGCTGCGCAGTCGGCGTCAGCATTTGACTTTGGATAGTGTTGCATGCCCCGCGTATTCACAGCAATAGCAACAGCAACAGCAACAGCAGCAACAGAGACAGCGACAGCAGCGGCAGTGGCAGCGGCAGCAGCGGAGGCTGTGGCAACGGCAGAGGCAGTGGCAGTGGCAACGGCAATAATAATAACAAAGCGATGCCAACGAAAGTGAAAAGACAGCGCGAGGCGGGCAAAAGAGCGGCCAACAGCAAACAACGGGCGACAACAACAAACAGACAGGCAGAGCAACAACCACACTAAATACAACAACAACACCACCACCAACAACAACAACAACATCCGCAGAGAGATGACAAAGAAAAGGGTAAGTCCGGCGAGCCTCAACCACGGCTGATCATTTACCCAGAAAGCTGAAAGGCTCAACTCAAAGAAATTGATTAGAATTTGATGGAAATTTGCTAGAATCTGAATCTGAATAATGAAATTTAATGAAGATCCATAAAAAGCCCAAGATTTATAACTGTAGTCAGTCTGAGTCGTTAAAGCTTATCACATCATTATAATTAATTTATCGATTTATTCAGGTTCCTCGCCCATCTGAATACAATTTAAGCTCGAAATGAAGGAGCTAAGTGAATGAATATAGATGGCAATTAAAATGAAAATAGTTTAAGATTGCAAAATATGAATAAATTAATTAAGTCGCAGGTGAAAAGGCATTCGCTTGTTAACTAACTTCTGTTTCAATGTATGGGTAGAGATTCTGTTTACAAAATAGTTATAAATTAATAAACAATAATAATTAAAAGGCATTAAGCAATTTATATACGAAGATTCACATTTAATTAAATCTCAGGAGGAATCTTGAAATACTTTTTATTCGCAGTTAAATGTGGGAAATGGGACGAGCTTGGAAAGTTATTGTAAAATAATAATAAAAAATAAATGATTGTTTAGGTAATTAAATCAGACAGCTGCGGGGATAAAAATACCAAAGATTCTGATCTCTTAAATTATGACCAAATAATTTAAAATATTTAAAAATGTAGAAAAAAAAACTAAAAAAATAAATATGTATATATTATATGTATTTTATATTTTATGTTGTATATATATATTATAAAAAGTATATATACATATTATATATATTAATATAGAAAGTTTTTCAATCAGATCTTCTAAGCTGTAAAAGGTATTTTTAACAAAGTAAAATCAATTTAAATATTTAAAGAGTAAATCTAAAAAATATATATAACAATTTATCTTAAATGTATATAAGATAATGTCAGCTGATTTCTTTTATGGATACAGAAATACTTAAATACTGAGATACTGAGATACTTAAATAGATATATGGTTACCTGTAGCAAAGCTTACGATTATTTATTTATTTAAATGTACAATTTTAGATAACATAATATAATATTAAACGACTTTATTTAAATATAATATATTTAGATAAAAGTGTAGAAAATGTAAAAGTTTAAATGAAGTACAGAATTAGGAGGAATCTTATATATATTATATGACAAAAAATACTTAAGTAAATATATAAAATAAAAATAAAGAAAAGTTCAGTTGACATAAATAATGATAAGGCTTAAGTCCAATAGACTGTTTTTAGTATTTTTTATATGAATGGATATATAACTGTAAATGTATATAAATGTAAAGAATGGATAATAAATGATCTATTATAAAAATAAAATAAGGCTAAGTCAATCATAGTGCTTCTATGACAATTCGGGGAACTAACTAAATAATATATAAATAAATAATAAATAAATAAAAAATATTAAAATAAAAAACTAAATATATAAATAAATAATTTAATAAATACATAAATAAATTAAAATTTAAATAAATAAATAACTCAATAGATAAATTAATAAATTAATAAATAAATAAATAAATAAATAAATAAATAAATAATAAAATAAATAAATTAACAAATTACTAAATAATAAATAATTAAACAAATAAATAAATAAATAAATAATTAAATAAATAAATTAATTAACTAATAAAAAATTGAAATAAGCTGATATTAAAACAAATAATATTATAAATTATAAATAATATAAATATACCAGGCTATTTATAATAAATATATGTTAATTATTTGCATATAGATCTGGTTTAGTTTTTACAATATTTAATTAAGGAATAATAAACATTTAGCTGTATGAATTAATGCATAGAATAAAATCTTGAATTGGACAGATATTTAAACAGATCCATGAGATTATAGGGCAGATATCGGAATGCATTACACTATCCCGACATGTCTATAAAGAAGTCAAAGGCTGAAGTAATTTACAGAGACAGACGGGCAGTTCCTCAAGCAGAAAATAAAGATAATTCATGCAGAACTAAATTGATTTAAGAACAGAAGTGAGATTAAGTTTAAGCTAATAAATGATTAATTAAGAGTTTAAGCTGAGAATAAATGGAACAATCAGGGGGCAAATTAAACTATAAGACTTCATTACTAATCCCATGATATTATTACATCCAGTGAACCGTTTATAGAGCCTCTAATTGCCAACTGTCTAGACTCTGTGTGTGTGTGTGTGTGTGTCATTCCAATGGAGGAAATAAACTGAGTGAAGGGCAAAGGCGTTGGGCTGTGTTCGATCCATAAAAGGAATTAAATATAACGAGTTGCGAATTGCATTAGGGCCCTAGTATATGATCTAACAGTTAGTAAATTATTTAATAAATACTAAGTCGCTTGAACTTATCATGCTAGTTAGCATATCACGAGCAATATTAAGTAAGGTGCGATTACACAATGTTCGGGTATTATGTATTTGGAATTTAAATTGGATATGGAATGGCAAGCGGTTCGTTCATCGCTTTCAGTATTATATTAACAATTATAATGGATCCTAGTGATTAAAAATTCAATCGATTTCAATGAACAAAAGCTGTGTGGATTATGAACTTGATTGGAAACTCAATATATATATATATATTATATATATATGTTAGTTAGTATTTTTATAATTTGTTTGGGTCAATGTGCCGCTACGAGCATCCAATCAATGCGGAATTCTTTTCCATTGCCGTATAATGAACGTTACGTATACGCTCCGTGCGACGTTTCTGGCGTTTGTTAATTGTGTTGCATCAACTAAACGTGTCATTTGTGGCATTTAACTAAAGCAGATTAAATGTGGATAATTGCGACACTTAAGGGCAACGATATAAGCATTTGAATTATTTATTGTACTGCAGCTGCTCATAAAATATATCACATTTACGATATTCGAGGCGTGAGTCGCTGTTTGCCGTTACGTGACAAGATCACTGGGAACCTGCGAACGATGATGGTCATCCAGTGAATGTGACTCTGTGTGTTAAGTGTGTGTTATGGCGCGTTACTTTCGTTTTCATTGCTGCAACAGCAACACAGGCACTAAAAGTAGCAGCAACAGAGGCAGAGGCAGAGACAGAGGTGGTGGCAGTGTCGGTGGCGGTGGCCGTGGCAATGGCAGAGGTAGAGGCAGAGGAAGAGGTAAAGGTGGTGGTGGAGGTGAGGGCGGAGGCAGCAGCTGACTCTGCAGGCTCATGA
Organism: Zaprionus lineosus; assembly: GCA_035044505.1. Classification (NCBI taxonomy): domain Eukaryota; kingdom Metazoa; phylum Arthropoda; class Insecta; order Diptera; family Drosophilidae; genus Zaprionus; species Zaprionus lineosus. Next base: position 524,403 of record JAWNNX010000142.1, read on the forward strand.
TTGCCGGACCCGCATCCGACTTGGATTCCGCATTGACGTATAAACCCCTAAGTCATCTCTTTTATTGTTGTTGCAGCAGCAACAGCTGCTGATGCAACTGAGACATCACAACATCAGCCACAGCAGCAACAATAAAAACAACAACAACAACAACAACAACAAAGACGGCTTGTACTCCGTTTACTCTGTTTACGCAGCCAATCGATCATTTAAGCCAAGTTAAGACGCTGCCAGCCTGTCAATTTGTTATTACAGTGGGCGTTGTCGCTGCTGCCATTGGAGCAACTGTTGCTGTGGCTGTTGTTGCACAATTACCAGGCGCCTTTTGGGGTCCAGCATATTGTTGATGTTTGCCACATTGTTTGTTGTTGTTGTTGTTTGTCGTCTGTTTGTTTACTTGCCGCTTGTCGATGATGCACGTTAATCAAAATCGGAAAATCGCTTGCACAATCTGTGGAAATTTTTATGGAGAAAAGTTGAGTTCCCTTTTTGTTTTTTTTTTCTTTCTTAATTTTGTTGCATGGTTTGTTATTTGTAATTTTAGTTTTGTTGTTATTTTTTTATTTTGTATTTTTGGAGCTTTGTGAACTTTCCCAGCGCCGAGGCGCAGAAGACTAAATTGAACAACAAATTGTTTGTAAGTAAAATCAAATGAATTTTTACGCATGCAACGTGCGGCGACAATCAACGGAAGTGTTGCGGGTCACTTAGCCGCAGCAGCAGTTACAGCAACAGCAACCGCAACTTCAGCTTCAGCAACATCTACATGAACAGCAGCAACAGCAACAGCAACATCAACATCAACGGCAGCAATCAAATTAGTCAAGCCAAACAAAGTGAGCACGTAAATCTTTGCGTTGGCGTTTTGGGGAGAAATCGTGGTTCGAGACCTTGACAGTGGCTCAGTGTGGGCCAGAGTGGTGCAGAGTGGTGGAGAGTGGAGTAGAGTGTTGCAGAGTGGTGTAGAGTGGTGCAGATCGGTGCAGAGTGGTGCAGTGTGAGGCAGAGTTGGTGCTGTGTTGGTCTGGCTGCAATTTCACTGCTGGCTGCGGCTGCTGTTATTCAATTGAAGCTGCAGTTGCATCATAGCAACATGGCAACATGGCCAGCAACATGTGGCCAGCACAGCGCCAGCAACAGCAGTAGCAGCGGCAGCGGCAGCATAGATAGTGACAGTGGAAATGGTAGTGGCACTGGCAGCGGTAGAGGCAGAGGCAGAGGCAGAGGTAGAGGCAGAGGCAGAGGTAGAGGCAGAGGCAGAGGTAGAGGCAGAGGCAGAGGTTGCGGCGAGAGTTCGAAAAACCCGAAACGGGCGTCGACAGCAAAGGCAACAGCTGATCGACATTGGCTGCTTGCAACGCATTTGCATGCCACGCAGCAACAACAATGGCAACGGAAACAGCGACAGCAACAATCGCAACAGCATCACCAACAACAACAATCGCAACAGCATCACTGACAACAACAACAACAACAACAACAGCCGTAACAATCATGATGCGCGCATTACATTACCAAATGGCAGCGGGAGCTTTCCACGCGGCTGGCGCTCAGTTGCCTCACATGAAAACGAAAGTACTTCATGTGGCAGGCCAGATGTTGTTGCAAATGCTATTGTTGTTGTTGTTGTTGTTGCTGTTGTTGTTGTTGCTGTAGCTGTTGCTTGGTTTATACTATTTGCTGGCGCTCACGATTAAATGCTGCTGCCTCTGTCTCTTAGCGGCTGCCGCCGTGTTTCCTGTATCTTAGAGTTGCCTCCATTGTTGTTGCTGCTGTTGCCGCAGTTGCCTGATGTCAGGGGCAATGCCAAGCGTTGCATGCCACATGCGCCGCATGCACACCGGCGCGAAATAGTTTGTTCAGCTTAGAAAAATGTTTGCTCACAATTTGCAAGTCAATGAAAAATATCCATTTACAATTTTCAGCTCCCGACACCCAAAAACCAGAAAACCGGGAAATCGGAAAATCGGGAAAACATATTAGCTTCGGAAATTGAAGATCCATAAAACGTAATGTGGAAAATATTTTTAAATTTTATTTTGGTTAGTCTCTGGTTAACACAAGTCAAGAGTCAACATAATCACACTTTTTCCGCAGTATTTGTCTATCCGCATCGAAAAGAAAGGGTATTTAAATGTCGTTAATACCGAAAATTGATTTTTATTTTTGATTTTTGATATTTTTATTTTTATTTTGATTTTTTTACTTTTGATTTTTATTTATTTCTATTCGCCGTTTACCAGCCATTTGTAGATTTGTTCATGCGCGTGTTTGGTTACAATCAACCGGAAAAATCGGTTACTTGAAATGCGATAAATTTGAATTTAATTTTTGTTATTTTAAGCCGAAGCTTCACTGTATTTTAAGGTATACAATTATTGGAAAAACTTTCGGTTTGCCTTGCCTAAAGCCATTCCCATTTATTGTTTAAAAAGGCATTAGTTTTTGGTAGACAAATATTATGGAGCCTCAATCTGTGGATAAACTTCAAATGACTTTTGAGTCTGTATAAAATTAATTTAAATATTTAAATTCAGCAAATTTTAAAATTATATAAAATATGAAACTTAATAAGTGATTTTTCTGTTTATCTTTTTAATTGATGATTTTCAACTGCTTCTATCATCGAGTTTGTTTCTTAATAAAATACTCAGAACTAGGAGAGTTTCAAATTGTATTCCTTATACTTTCTCTCATTTATTTTTCTCTTTCTTTTTCTTTACTTTCTATACTATCTTTAAATCTTAATAATAATAATAATAATAATACTAATATTAATACATAACAGCTTTCTTATATCGATAACGAGTCATAGCTCATGAGTACCTTCATTTTCTCAGAAGCGTCTCCTAAAGCCTGGTATTTATTTGCAGTGTGGAAATTTCTCTCTCTCTCTCTCTATATATATATTATATATTATAAGTATTATATATATTATATATATAGATATATATTTACATATATAGTTATGTATATATAGAATCCGGTTTCTAACGAGTTAGCGGGGTTTTCTCTAAGTTCTTAGCTGTAATTATCAACTAGTGAACTACCCCTATTTATCTTCCGGCGGGGTCAATGTATTTTTAGTTCTTAATAACAGGGAAAAATGTTGTCAATTATTGTACCATAAATAATTTTAGTACAGTTAGTACTAAATATAATATTTCTATAGTATTAGTATTCCATTCGTCTACTGCTATGTTTCATCTCAATATCCAAGTTATTTTTTATGTCTTGATATATGTATGAAAACTCGTAAATTGCTTTATGATAAGTACCGTTATTACTACTACTTCTACTCATCCTACTACTTATACTTCTTTTTTATTAGAACTTCTTTTTATGCTTTTACTTTTATTAGTACTACTTTTAAGCTTTCGTTACTTACACTATAAAAATTACAACTTTGACTTACTTTACTTTACTTAATTATTGTTACTTTTCCTACTAATAAAAATTTTTCTACTTTTTTATTCTCGCTTCTACTTAAATAACTTATACTACCAATACTACAAATTCTACTTATATCGGTAATACTACTAATACTACTAATACAACTAATACAACTAATATTACTTATACTACTAGTACTTATAATAGTACTAATAATACTTCTAATATTACTAATACTACTAATGCGACAAAAAAAAAACAAACAAAAACTTATGCTACTTTTACTACTTTTACTGTTTATACTAATTATAGTACTAATAGCAATGTTTTTTTTGCTAAGAGTAGTAACTGTTCTTATTGCTATTTCTTCTACTATTTATACGTAGTGGGAGATGAAATAACATGTTACTCCATTTCATCTTTCAACTGTTACTTCTACTTTTACTTTCGGTTTCTCCTACTATTCCCTTGGCACTTTAAGTAATGCAAATTACGTAATTTCTGCTATTACTTTTATATATATTTTTCCTAAATTTCCTTCTACTTTCACAATATTATCTTTAATAACTGTTGTAAGCACTACTTTCACACTTTCTGTGAGTACAAATGATGCTAATTTGCTACCACTCATTACTACTACTTACTACTATTTGCTCACCAATTCTTGTATTCCACTTGCTTCTCGAATAAAAGTTATAACTAAATAATTATTTTATTTACCTTTGATTTTATTAAACTATTTACTGGGATTGCTTAGTAATCATTGCCTGAAGGCATTAAAACTATTTTAGGTTCCAGTTCTAGTAAATAGTTTAGATTTTTGATACTATTTCTTACATTTCTTATATATCTGCTACTATATTTACTATTGATATAATAGAGTGGAAAGTTGAGTGCCTACAACTTAATTAATAATTAATTATAAATAAAAAATTATTTATTTATTTAATTTGTTACTTACTTCAATTAAATACATGCTACTAAAATGTATAGGTACTATTTATTTTACTATCACTACTTTTACTTTTATTTCTACTACTGATATGCCACAATTTCTTTCTTGTTACTACTTCTACTACTAACCCGATTCTAACTAGTACTTCAACTACAACTTCTACTGTTATAACTACTAGTACTTAACTTCAACTTCTACTTCTTCTATTACTTATACTTCTACTTCTACTTCTTCTTCTTCTTTTACTTCAAATACCATTTGTTCTCCTACTTCTATTTCTACTTCTTCTTTTACTTCTACTTCTACTTCTTCTTTTACATCAACTTCTACTTTTTTTTCTACTTCTTCTACTTCTACTTCTATTTACTTCCACTTCTACTTCTACTTCCACTACTATTGTCAGTCCATTTCACCACTACTACTACTACTTTTAATTTACTACTCAAACAATAGATACTAGTTAATCATTCGTAGATAAAGACTAACTTAAGCTAATGTACTGCTTGGGTACACTTAACTCGTGTTTAAATAAATAAAAAACTAAAGTCTTATATTAAAATTATAAATATAATTAACTGTTTGAATCGCACTTTTGATTATGAGTTTAAAATTCCTGAAATTATGATTTGTGGTATTTTGTTTTCTCTTTCTCTTTCTTTTTCCTTCTCTTCCTCTTCCTCTTCCTTTTCCTCTTGCTCTTGCTCTTGCTCTTGGCCAAGGCGTCTCTAAGTGCTACTAAACGCTGTTGTTTGTGGTTTCAGGTAGTGACCACCCATGTAATCGCTGTCTCCTTCCCCCTCTCCCTCTCTCCCTCTCTCTCTCCCCCCACCTTTTTCTCCATTTTCCCCATCTCTTTCTCTTTCTATCACCCTCTTTTTCGCTCTGTCCCCCTCCATTGCTACTCACCTGTGCCGTGAGCTCAGCTTTTATTAATAGCAATTAGCGTTAAGCAAATTGTCTGGAAGTTGTGTTGCATGTCGTTTACTTTTATTTGTCGGTTGTTGCATTTGTTGTTGTTGTTGTTGTTGTTGCTTTATTTTTTGTTTGTTGTGTGTTTGTTGTGCTGGTTGCTTCGCTTGTTTTATGTGGCGCGCAACTCGTGGCAACCGCATTGATCATTGAATGGGAAGCTGCAATATGCATTCCCATACATCTCTCTCGCTTTGTAAGTATGTGTGTGTAATGTGTGTGTGTGTGTGTGTGTGTGTGTGTGTGTGTGTGTATTGTCGTGATAGGAGTTGTAATTTTTGTCTGTGGTGTGTGGAGTTTATCTTTTGCTTTTGTTTCCTTTCGATACATTTAAATGCTTTGAACTCCAGTGAACTCCCCCGGCAGCACTTCAAACGCTGCGACTCCGGCAAAGAGTTGAGCGCACAGGTGACGTCTGCGGCCTCTCTGGGTGATTGTCTAATCAAAGTCAGGCAGAATTTAAGTGGCCAAATTATGTCATAAAGTTGCTGTCTCCGTGTAGTCGTCGCTCTTGATATTTTTCATTGTCTTTTCTTTGTCGCAGTGCAGGAAAAATGTGAAAAAAAAATACTTTTATATTTCGCACGTCACGCGCCTGATAAACGCAATTACCCCCCCAAAGTTTGCTCCAAAGTTTACCCACAACTTGCCCCACAAAACGAAAGTTACATAAATACTTCCCAGAGAGATGCACTGTCCAAAGATTTGGATACAATATATATGACTTGAGCCACACAGACTACCCGGACCCGGCAAGCCGGACAGACATCGAGGCAGCCAGCCAGCCACTTGGAATGCATAATTAGAAATTGCATTTGAATTGCATTTGAATTGCCTCCAATTTCGCAAACCAATTCCAGCTCCAATGGACGAGGACGAGGCCAGTCAAATGTCAGTCGCTAGATTCAATAGAATTTGATTTAATTTACGATTCTCAGATTTGTGCGATGAGCATAAGTGGATTTAATGACGACAGCCACTGACGTCTTTGATAAGCTCCGTGTGGTTGATAAGCCTCTGGGCCTCTTATCAGGCGGCTATCATGTCATGGCTTGCGAATTCAGTTTCCACTTTTTAGCCAAACTTTCGCTGTATGCCCCTCCTCGTCGCCCACACAGCTTATCAGCCGCATAGCAGTGGCAAAAGGGAAGTGAAAAAATTGCCGCAGTATCTTTGAGATACAAATGCGGCAATTGCAAAACGAGCAACGAGGAATGAGGAGCGAGGAACGGGCAACGAGGAGCGAGGAACGGGCAATGAGGAGCGAGGAATGAAGAACGAGGAACGGGCAACGAGGAACGAGGAATGACTCGTGTTTCGCTTTGTTTTTCGTTTGTGTTTTCTAAGCAAATTTTGTGCACATGCTTTGCCGCATGTCATAACCTTAGCCTAGACCTCACACATATACAAAAGCAAATAGCACTGCAAATACCAATACAAACACAAATACAAATACAAATACAAATATAAATACGCAGATACAGATACAGATAGCAGGCAGAAACATATACACAGATTTACAGATACCAAGAGTCACACACACACACGCACACACACACATACGTAATACCACATATACGGATACTTAGTTGGAGTACCAAGTACCATGTTGGCCATGTCGGCGTGTTGGCCCAAAAGGGTCGTCCAAGAGATAAATTACACTGGCATGCCTGGCAAGTTGTCTGTCTGGACTGACCCCCAGCTGTGGGTAGGCCATTGGGCCATTTGGGCCATTGCCGACTCCCAGCTCCTAGCTTTTGTTAGCTGTTTGCCGTTGGCCGTTTGCTGCCGGCTGCTGATGGTGCCTTTTTCATGGCTTCCGTTGTCATTGCCGTTGCCAAAATCAATGGAATTTTCGGCTTCCGCTCCCATTTCACCCGCCACTAGAACCAGATCCTCACACTCCCACCCCCGACTCTGTCTGCCAAATTGGGCCGGCGGCGCAATAATTGTTATGATGCCGTCCGCTACGTCTGATATATACTTTGCATACTCGTATGTGGAGCAGCGGACACACCGAAATAATCTAAGCCAATGAATACCCTCACTGCTCGGATGTATCCACACATGAGAGGAAATACCCTTTTACTTTATGAAGTTTCTAATATTTTGGATTTCCTCATCAAGTTATCCTTTAGATACTTTTGACTGAAAGAAACTTGACTACAAGCTACCTTAATACTCGAAGATACTTTAACTGTAAGATATTTTCGACTGAAAGATACTTTAACTGAAAGATACTTTGACTGAAAGATACTTTATCTGAAAGATACTTTAACTAAAAGATACTTTATCTGAAAGATACTTTAACTGAAAGATACTTTAACTAAAAGATACTTTATCTGTAAGATACTTTATCTGTAAGATACTTTAACTGAAAGATACTTTGGCTAGAAGATACTTTAACTGAAAGATACTTTACCTGAAAGATTCTTTAACTGAAAGATACTTTGACTGAAAGACACTTTGACTGGAAGATATTTTGACTGGGAGATAATTTAGATGAAAGATACTTTAACTGAAAGATACTTTCGACTTAAAGATACTTTAACTGAAAGATACTTTAACTAAAAGATACTTTATCTGAAAGATACTTTAACTGAAAGATGCTTTAACTAAAAGATACTTTATTTGAAAGATTCTTGTATCTATCAGATACTTTGTAGTGTATTTTTGAGTTCGACCATAAATTGATTGCCTTTTTTATAGGCTTAGATTTTCGTTTGCATTTTCGGCTGCCTGATATTTTTCCAATGAAGGTCAGTTTCGTTGGGCGTGGCTTTGGGGCGTGGTGTTGGCTGTTGGACTGTTGGGCTGTTGGGCTGTTGGGCTGTTGGGCTGTTAGGCTGTTGTGGTTGCAAGGGCTGCAAATTAAAATTCGTTTATTGTGCCAAAAAGTTATGCAATTCTTCCCCACACTTGGCACTTGACATGGAATTTTATAATTCGTTATGGGCCCCAGAAGAGCACGTGAAAATAATTATACAAACGAATGTGAAAAGCGATGGGGGAAAATTTAATAAAATCTCAAGCCCCTGCGACTGGCACAAATGTCGAATCATCAATTCACTTGGCCAAAAGGACGCGGACCAAATTTATTTTGCCAATGCATAAATCTGAACGTGTACAACCCGTCGAACAAACAAAAAGTCACAGATATTAAAACAAACACACTTAGACGCCAGCTCACAGACACAGCCACACACACACAGTTATACATCAAACACAGATACACACAGATACAGACACACACACACACTCACACTCAGAGTTGCAGTGACATGTTGAAAACATTGCAGGACATGTGTAATTTCTCACGTGCTACAGAGGCGAAAGTAAATAAATTATATACATTATATGGCGCGACTGCGACATACCCTGTAAATACAAAAATGGAAGGGATATTGTCTTAGTTGGATTGAATTCAAATAAAACATATATTAAGCTAAAGCAGAGTCTCTGGGATGAACTACATACTCTTGCAACCTTAGAGAGAAGGCAGTATAAGGAAGCGGCGCTTAGGTCCCTCTTAAATATATATAGATATATATAAATATAATAGATATATGTAATTATATATACTATAATTATATTTATAGCTATACATAGATATATTCTACATCTTCATATTGTCTGTTGTATTAATATAATTTGTTATTTAATCGCTTTTAACAATTTAAGAGGAATCACCAATCATTCAAAAGCCGCGAGATGATTGAATCATTTCAACACGCAATAAAACAAATATAAAAAAAAATAAAAAAAATATAAAAAAATATAAAAAAAAAACTCAACTTATAATTACACTCGTCTACATTTGATGTAACAATTGTTATTTTATTTTTGCTTTGCGTTGAAAATCGTAATTGATGATCTTTTAAAATTAAAAGGCAAATATCAAATTAATAGCATTTTACAAGAGTTGTTAAAAAAATCAGAACTCACGCCGGGCAGGGGCATAGCTACAGATGATCAGCGTTTTTAGGCCTATAAAATAACGGTTATAACAATAAAAACACCTTAACTGTTACAAAGAACGTAGTACGTAATAAATGAATTATGGCATTTTAATTCTTTTATTTAAATTGCTTAATGGGAAACGAATTAAGTCACGATTAAAACTTGAATAGTGACTAAATTTGGTTATTCGATAATTCCCTTAAACGGAACTAATTAATTGGCCATAGTAAATATGTAAATGGTGGCTATAAATATAGTTACAGCTTTAAAGTTATACAGTGTAATCAATAAATAAAAAAATTGTAAATAAATTTTTTATTATTTATTTATATTTTTTTTTTATTCACACTTGCGCAGAAAATCGATCACTGCTCAGTTTAGTGCTCGGAGTTGATGAAAATCCCATCATCGTCGTCTATTGACGATCGATCTGTAGCTTTATTAGCTTCTAGTTTGTTATTAATGGAATTTCTGGGCTGTAATAAATGATTTATTACCCCCGCAAAGCAATTAAGAGTCTATTAATTATGACTACAAGCCATATTTCACATTACAGCCCACAGCTAAGCTGAGCCCAAGCTGCGGAACTTTACACGTGGGATGTCGCTTGTAAGCTTTAGCCGGAAGTTGCATTCATTCAAAATTATATCCTTAACGTACCTTATCCTTGAAATACCTATGGCCAGGGTATAATTTGGAAAACAAGTAAAAACATTTCAAATGAAACGAGCAATACAATTGCTAACGGTATCTGCTGGCAAAAGGTGTTCTTCTTCTTCTTGTTGTTGTTGTTGTTGTTGTTGTTGTTGTTGCTACTTTTGTTGTTGTTGTTGCTTTGGTTGTTGCTTTTGTTGTTGCTTTTGTTGTTGCTGGCGTTAGCACATAAAAGAAAAGCGCTTAAAAAATAACAGTAAATTACACAGACAAGCACCACGCCACGCTATGCCATGCCACCTCATGCCCAGCCACACGCCCCCCCACCCACTTTCACCGCCTCAGCGATGCATGACGAGCATGCATACTTTTAGGGACAGCTGATTTAATTCCGTGCCGGAGGATGCTCCGTGGGCCACCGATTTGAGGCTCGTCCTTGCCGGCCTTAAAGCAGCCCCATGCCCTGCATCGCAAATTGCGAGCGTTCCGACCGCCGTTGCACCTGACGCTGGGACTCAAGCCAAGCACGCGGCCCTTTGGGCATCGCAGTTGCATCAGGCGGAAACTTTTGGTTTTGGGCCCTGCAGTTTGGTTATTCGGCTCTGTATTCTGTTTTCTTTCAACGTTTGCCTTTTCTTCTTTTTTCTGTTTTTTTTTTTTTTTTGGTTCCTTTCCACCCTTTCACTTCGGTTCTGTTTGCCCTGAACACGCACGAAAGGAATCCTTAATCCTGGAATGCGACTGCAGTGAATGGAATGAAAGAAGCTACCAATCTGATTTGTGCATTGCAATTAAGTACTTAAGGGGAAAGTAACATTCTGATTTGCATGCCACGAGATGTTAAATGCTATGTTAACTCAATGTTAAGAGGTCCTTTAATTTAATTATTCTTCTCCTCCTTCTTCTTCTTTTATTCAGATCAGAACTGCACACATTTTGAAGGACTCTGATAGTAATTATTGTTTCGGATTTTGTTCTTGTTCTATAAATATTTTTTTTAAATAATTATTATAATTTCTTTTTTAAATTTTTAGAAAATTTTAATTAACAGGAAAGCATTATTTAATTATTGTATTTTTAACAGTGTTATTTTTTAATTTAATGTTACTTGTATTTATTTAATTTTAGGTATTGATCCTTGCCACAACTATGTAGTTTGAAAGGACCAACAAATATTAATTAATAGTTATAATAATTTTTTAGAGTTTATTAATTAATATATTTTTAAATAAAATATATAAATACATACATATAATCTAAAATATATATTATATATTTTTAAAATTTAGTAGAACATTTTTAAAAAGCTTATATACATTATTAAATAATTAAATTAATTAAATAAAAAAATTAGCTCATTTCCTTAATTAGAGATATTTTAGAACTGATCTTAAAAAGGAATTATAGTTTAAGGTATGACTTAAAATTTAAACTTTTAAATATATTCTAACAAATCTTTATTAAAACTTTAGCTATAAATATTTAAATTAATAATTATAAATTAAAAATGAATTTTAATTAAATAAATTTAGTTAAGTAATAAAAAATTTTTGACCGGTTTTTATTTTTATTAATAATTCATAAAATCTTATAACTGGGCGGGTTTTCTTTTTTATATTAATAATTTCCTTAAATCCTACAGAAGTCCTTTATTTTGTGGCTTTCCAAATCCCCCTAAATTTCTTCTCAGATATCGACTGCTTAGCTTTCAGGATTTTTTTGATTTTCTCCTAAATTCCCTCCTGGTATTTCTATGGCAAAGCCCTGGCAAAACGAAGTCCAAGCTCAGCTTTCATGTTGCTCTCCATCTTATTCTTCTTCTTCTTTATGTTCAGAGTCCTTCTCAACGTTTCTATGGGAACTTATGTAAAGTGTCCAGAACATTTGTTATTTTCTTTCTGCTCCTTGGATTCCTTTGTACCATGTGTGCACCAAAACGGTTGTTATTGTTTTGTTCGCTCATCCTTTGTTGTAGCATTTTTATTTGTTGTTGTTGTTGTTGTTGTTGTTGCTGCTGGTGCTCTTCTGTTGGAACACTAAACAATACGGGAAATTACTTAATTTCATGTTCGTCTAATCAAGTTGCCATTGCCGAGTGCCCAAAGCGAGTGTGTGGCTGGCACGGAAGGCCGCACAAAGGCGTGCAATGGGAATAGCAAGGGTAATGTGTGTTCAGGTGCGGATTGCCAGCGAATAACGTGCCGTTGCCGTGAAAAGCTCACGTATGTAGGGACCCCGCCTCTTCAAATTCACACACACACACACATCTCAATGTGTTTGTGTATGTGTGTGTGTGTGTGTGTGTGTGTAGTCAGACTGTTGCCAGCTCTTTTGGATTTCATTTTTTGGCCCAGTGCTTAGTGGCCGCTCATTTATGTTCCAAGCGGCAGCGAGACAACAACAACATGAAAAAGGTGGACAGCTAAACGGTAGGGAAAAAAAAACAATAACAACAAACACAAACACAACAACAACAACAACAACAACGACCATAGTAACAAAAAGCAAAGAAAAAAAGGTGAATCCTATACAAGGCTCGCTGCCATTTAACATTTGGCCTGGGACTGGGAATGAAACTATGTCTTTGCTTCTTGCCGTGGTAGCATGTAGCATGTTAATGCAAAACTATGTCAATGTCGACATCCGTTTCCTTTGGCCAAGACAGAGCCGACAGAAGCAGCAGTGACAGCAGAAAGCAAAAGCAGATGCAAAAGCAGCTGCACTCATATGGCCACTTGAGATGCAAACAGGTAAAAGGGCCACAAATTTAAACATTTGTCTACTCCAACACGCACTGTCGCACACAGACGTACACAAGCACACAGATCCATATCTATGCACATAATCATATATATGTAATATGTATATCTGCATGCAAATATGTATATGTGTATGTAAATATAATGCGACGTGCAGCTGCATTTGTTGTCATGGGAACGAAACGAGACGAGGCGAAACATTGGTAAACGGTCATCCGCAATAGACAGCGAGCTACTGTATGTCGCAATGGCGGCATGGAACGTTTGAGAAATGAAACATAAAGTTGAACTTGCCTGTGCATTGTTTTTGTCAATTTTCTCTCTGCATTTTTTTTTTTTTTGGACATTTTCGGTGGGGACACCCGCTGGGATGGCGCAGCAGGACGAATATCCGTTGGCCACTTTTTCATTCTGATAAATTGGCAGCGACATTTCAGCAAACGTTGACAATTACAAGCGCATACATGAGCTCATTTACTATGTATGTGTGTGCGAGAACAATATATATATTCGTCTGTGAGTGTGTGTGTGTGTGTGTGTATGCTTGTAGGTCCTCTTTTATAATTAAGAGCAAGAAAAGCAGGCATGAAATTGTTTTGCTTAAATTTCTTTGAGTGCGGCTGCAGCCAGTTGGTGGTCTACTTTTACAGATGATCGAATGTGAGTGCCACCACTGTAATTATGCTGCCAAGTGTGGTTCGGCTCAGTAGGTTGAGATATGTGCGCCTGTGTGTGTGTGTGTGTGTGTGTGGGAGATTGCGGGACTTTTCGAGAGTGTATGTGTGTGTGTGTGTGTGTGTGTCAAGGCTGCGCTTAAAAATTGTCCAAAACATTTGCACATTTTGATTTGTTGAATTTCTGGCCATACACTGAAAGAAAATCTCCAGTTGAAAATTAACCTAAAAAATATGCTACAAAAAATCGAACACTTAAGGTAGCTTACTGTAAGAAGATCAGTGCTATGCAGCTCTAAAGCCTAAGACGAAGTTTCGTAGCAATCAACAAGCTGAGCTTAGTACAAACAATTTTATATGAAAGCTTCTTAATTAAAACTTTATTTATGCTAGATTCGAATTAAAATAATAACTACTTAACTATAATTATTTTAAAAGTAATAATTTATATACTAAATACTTAATGTATATACTTAAGTTTAGTTTTCAAGGTCTCCTTCTGGAATATTTGCCATGATGATTTTTGCTTTAAGCAAATTCCTCTCTCAGCCAAAGTGAGCGCAAATACATTTTGAAACGAAGTAGTAGTATATAAATAATTGCTGTCGAGATAAGATTGATATCTTTCTGCGGTAATTACACAAACCCACAGAAACGCACACACACACACCCAGGCACGCACACAATGCATATATCAAAGCATACAATACTGACATACAAGTTAATTAATTTAAAGTCCAATTCAATTTGCAATTTCTGTAAGTGTTAAATCTCCAAAAATCTAGCAGACACCAAAAAAATGCCGCATGCTGTCCTATAATGCAGCACGTGGTAGCCACAAAGACGCACACATACACCCGCACACACACACACACACACACACACACACACACACATCCATACTACACAAACATTCACACATAAACAAGCACACAGAGTCATACAGATGCAGTTGGTAGCGTCAAGTGCAGAGCAATAGCAACTGCGATGATGGCAGCAGCAGCGACGGCAACGGCAACGGCGACTGCGACTGCGACTGCAACTGTGGCTGCGACGCAGACACTGCGATAAGATAAACCATACGATGACAAAAAGCACCCAAAGCGACCGACGATGTCGACAACGATGGCTATGACGATGGACACCGAAGTTCTGCAACGAAGTGACTGCGACTGCGGTGCTGCTAGCATTGACGCTGGCGCTGGCGCAGACGCTTACAGCGAAGCGATGGCATGGATGGCTGTTGGTTGCTGAGTTTCTGGGTGCTTATAAAAGCCGCTGCCTCGGCACGAGCGAACATCACAAAACAGCGAAGCGCGTTGCCGAGCACACAAGCCAAGAGTGGTGGCCATATAGTTGTCCATTGCCAGAGTCAAAGTTAGAATCAGAATCAAAGTCAGATTCAGAGTCGGAGCTAAGCAACGGTAAAGTGAAACAATAACAGTAAATGACTTTGTAGTGAACATAAGTGAATTTTTCTATGTAGTAGTGTCAAAGTGTGCGTGCTTTCCCTCTATATATATATAAAGTACGTGTGCTTCTGCATCTTTGGGTATCTGGAATTGAGTGTGTGTGTGTGTGTGTGTGTGTGTGTGTGTGTGTGTTTTAAGAGTTTCCGTTATAAAAGTAATGCTACAATTTCGAAAACACTTTTCAAAAACCGACAAAAGAACAAGAATAAGAACATGAAAAAGAACAAGCCACAAGTAACGAGCACAAGTTCCACAAAGTAGTAGAAGAACAAGAGAATCAGGATGAAGAACTTGGCCCAGCAAAGGCTTTTGCCTCACCTGGCCCTTCCGTCCGTCCCTGAGCCTATCAGCACAGTAGCTACCTGTCCCCGCATCTTCAACCATATCTTCCTTCCCCTAACCCAACCCCATCCCTTCATCATCATCGTCATTGTGAAGAGGGAAAAACTTAACAAGTGCACGAAATGCTGCTTTTGTAATGAATTCATTCAAAGTGTTGCCGACCAAAGTTTTTCATAAAGTTTCCTCAACGAAAAATAACAGTAAATGTGCAAACAGCTCTGCTCAAGGATCTGTGTCCCGCCATCCCTCAGAGTTCAGCTCGCGGTGTGTTTTTGGCCAAACGCAGTGTGGCCAATGCTTTGGCCAACTCTTTGGCCGTGTGCGCCGCAGGACTAAAGCACCCGCCACTGACTGACTACCTTCAACGTTTTATCCCTTTCATCTCTTCTTTCTCCCTTCGTCCTCTCCCCCCTCAACACCCTCGCCACCCTCTCCATCCACCCAATCCTCTCCAACTGACAGCCAGCCATGGGACTGTGTTGTTGCTCACTAAATTAAATGTAAATTAATGCAAATTACACCAAATTACTACGGGCCGCGCAACGCAACAGTCGTTGCATGCAACTGAACGTGCTCAGTTCTGTCTGCCCCCAGACCGACGGTCTGCATCAGCAGATAAAAGACAATCGCATTCTCTATTATTTTCAATTGGCTGCGCAAATTTGCGGCATCGCAAAAGTAATTAGCGACCATTGTAAGCCGTGCCACACCGAAGATGCAACACAATCCGATGCCACAATTAAATAGGTCAACAACTGCGTCAATCCCTTTCAAAATCTTCCAAATCCTCCAAATCTTCCAAATCTTTAAAATTTTCCAAATCCTCAAAATATGCAAATTAATTTAAATAGACCGAGATGAGATCGTGCTCAAGGTTTCTGCAAGGCTTTTGCTAGGCTTTTGCAAGGCTTAGGGAGCAAACGTAGCTTTTATATTATTGTCCTTTCTGAATATTTAAAGTTTAAATAATTTAAAATTAAATATATTAATTAACAAATAAATATTTAAAATTTGTTGTTGATATTTTCAATAATTTTAATTTCCAGTACTCAAAATATTTTATAGGCAGAAAGGGGCTCATCTTAAAAGCATAGGAAACAATTTAAATATTTAAATTAATCTACTCATATTTAAATTAATTAAAATTTTTTTAATTAAAGGAATTTTTTTTAAATGATAGATTTTGAGTCCTAAAAATCCATAAATAGATAATCTTTTTCTGCTTGTATAAAGAGTTTAATATTTTCAATACCAAATCGATAAATCGATGACCCTTTTAATATCTATTATAAAAATAACAATATTTATATATAGAAATTATATATATAAAATATATTTATTTTTTTGAGAAATTTTAAAAGTCAAATATAAATATTTTAGTATTCAAACTGAAAGTATTTGTTTTTACCATTTTGTTAATTATTTTTTTTTATTAATTAACTACTTTGCATTTATTTTTTTTTTACTTCTGAAATAGAAAAAAATAGAAGAAATTTAATTAATTGTAATTTGAATTGTTTTCTTAAATTATTTTCTAGTGTTAATATTTTTCGATATTTTATATCAATTTATTTTTAACACTTTAGTACAAAATAATAATGTGCGAAATTCTTAAATAATTTTGAAGGATTGAGTTGCCAGGAATCTGCTCCACTACTTTGCTAAGGCAAAAAATATATATAAAATAAATATAAATTATTCTTAATTATATTTAATTTTTCTTCGTAATATTATTAGTTTATTTTTAATAGGTTTTAAAGATTTCTAAAATATGACAATTATATTTTTCATATTTCTAGCAATTTTTTAGAAATTAATTATTTTTGCGACATGTCAAAGGAGAGACAGAATTTAGTTGAAAGTTTTTTCATCATTCGACACTAAAGCGCAGAATAAATTTAGTTTTCCTTTAATTAAGGAAGTGTGTTTTCTTTTTTTTTGTTTTCCATTTAGTTATCCTGAATCAGCCGGCAGGAAAAGTGTGAAATGTGTTTCAATTATATCTATTTCCATATGAAAGCCATTCTCTCAGTTGCTCGTGCCTTTTTCTCTGTTATTCATTTATAAAAACACTTTTCTGAGTGGCTCTAAAAAATATAAAAAAAAATAAAAAAAATATATGAAACAATTTAAAAAAAAAATAAATTTTATATCCCAGATATTTGTTTATGTATTTGACTTTGACTTCATTTTTAAAGGCTACAACTTCTTATAATGCAATAAATCTTCTAGATTTAATATCTAGCTAATTTTTCCATTTCCTTTTGAAAGCAAAAAAATCCAAAAATAATAAATAATATTTAAAATAATGCCAATTTTTAAAGTCAATTATAGTTTTATTTAATACATTTTCTGAAAGTTAACATCTGTGAGTTTTCCTTAGCGATGTGTAAATTATAAATGTAAAATTAATGCGATAGGAAAACTTTCAGTTTTGAGAACTCTTTCATCAATTGACTTAAGTAGGTAATAAATGATATCCTGGCGCTGACTCTCACCTTGCACCGCTCACCTGCTGTCAATATGAGACTCAGGTATACATGATCCGTGACACTATAGCTTTTTTTTGGTCTTCCTTCGGTTGGAGGAATTGAAAAGTGTCAATTGATGTGATTAATAGTCAGGATTGCGACAAACTAAAGTTGACAAACTTTTGTAAGGATAAACCCAGGGAAGAAGGGGCTTAACTTGTTCTGAGAAATAATCATCGATAAATTCAATGTTGCGGTTGCTGTCAACCAATCGAAGTCGCGAATGCAACAAACTTGCCACAAATTGATGCAAATTCAATTGGCATGGAAAGCACTTGAGCTGAAGCACCAATCTTTTCCGCCATTGATGGCGACTCGATAAAAATGCGTGATTTATTTCTGAGTTGCTACAAGTTCCGTTAGAAAAGTCAATTAAAATTTTTATGGTCTAATATTGGGCTAATAATTAATGCGTTGATGATAAATGATAATGGTCAGCGCCTCATAAAAATGACAACGAAATTGGGAATCGGTATTGATGTTATTATTAGCTGGGAACTGCACTGAAACGGTCCACATTTAATGAGCCAACAACCACAGGCAAAAGCCAAGCCAATAGCCAAGTCAATGGCATGGCCAAAACCGTTTTGTGGCCTGGCAGCGCGTGGTTTTTATGCACTGACGCATGAGTATTTGAGGCTTTGAGAGCTTGGTAATTAATGCGTAAATGAGGCGAATAAGATGAAGGGAGGGGTGTCAGCGGTGAGAGGGGAAGGGGAAGAGGGAGGGGGAGTAACAGGCGTAGTTATGCGTGGGGTGTTTCTGGTTGGGAGGGCGTCGTGTGTAGCCAAACAAAACCCAAATTGAAGCGTCATTCACTTGCCCACAATGTCGACCGCACCACGCGGCGTATGTGTAATACGTGAATGCGTGGATTTGTCACAAAAGGCGAACTTAATTTGTGCGCACAGTTAATTATTAATTTCAGATGTGTATGAAATTCGTGAGGGGCTATTAAAAGGCTTAAAATTTCATTTTCAGTTTTCAGTTTTCAGTTTTCCCGAACAACGCGTTCGAATGCAAATGAAAGGCGACACATTTTCCTTAATTTCCATCTGTTCCCTGCTGTTTGAAAGGGTCGTAGGAGGGGGTGGGGCATGCAACGTGCATGCCACGTGCCAATTGAATATAACTGAAGAGACGTGGCAAAGGTGGAAACAGGCCTGTTTCTCGTTACAAATTTTAATGAAAAACCCGTCAAATTGAATTTCACTTCATTTAAATATCCTTTTCTGTCCTTTTTTACTGTTGAATATTTGCACAGGATAATTCGCAATAAAGTTTTGTATTTATTTAGCAATTTTTTGCGCCCTCCTTAAGCGGAAAGTGTGTGTTTGCAATTAATAACCGGTGACATTCATCTGTATGTGTGTGTGTGTGTGTGTGTGTGTGTATTTTTATTAACATTCATATTGACAACTCGAAAATTTATTATTTAAATGTACAAGTGGAATGATTTATGCAAAAAGCTGTCGAGCTTTGTTAAGGCAGGATTTACCTTGGCATTCGAATTTCAATTAACGCAAATTGAAGTCAATATATAAAATACACACACACACACACACATATATACATATTTTTTATCGTGTAGTGAAGCAGATTACACTAGATAGTTAGGTTTATGTCAGGTATTTTCCAGGTATTTGCACTCGTTTTAAAATATTAATCATGGAATATAATTCAAGGACATTCGCGTTGACCATAAAAAAGTTAATAATAAATTGATTCTCTCCCAAAGGTTAGCTTATGGTATCATAATTGTATTAAAATATTTTTTTGTATTAGTTTTTAGTTGCTTACAGGATATTTTAATTTTTAATCAATATGCATATTTAAATATTAGAATTTTTTATTTTATAGAAAAAAAAATAAATTTTCCTCTGGGAAAAAATTCAATTTTTCTCAAATATATTCCTAAGGATTTGTTTATAGTGCTTCAACTGGATTATTTATGCAGTTTTCTAGGACATCCTATAAATATTATCCCTTGATAAAATACTCTAAATAATAAGGACTTCCTTATTTAAACCTTGAGAGCGATGTGCTTATGTCCTTTCAGATAATTATAAATTAATTTAGATTATTTTTTAGTGCTTTGATAAATTGTAAATTGAGTAGTGAAAAATTCCATATTTATGGATATTTCTATTTATAGCATTTTTATAATAACATTTTGTTCAGGATGTTTAATTTTTGATTCAAGGAGCGCTGCCTTCCCTTGTATAATAATCCTGATGGTTCCTCCCCGCAATTAAATTGATTCAACATATAAAATGTCGAACATTTTATTTACGAGGCACTAAAAAAGCTGAATGCATTTCCTTGGAGCTCAGCATCTGCTCACCTTTGCCTGAGTCATCTATTCAGCTAGATAATACGAGCTACTAAACTAATAGTAGTTAGTATGAGTATTGGGCTAGCACTAAAGCGAGTTCCAACTTGGAGTGCCAGAAACTTGTGTCAAGTATTTTTTGTTATTAGTTTTCTAATATTCAGGATGCGGCACAATGCAAATTGTTAAAACAAATAAGAGGAAGAATATCCTTGAAGCCTCTAAGGAGTTTTAGTTTTATTACCCGTCAAGTGTTTTTTGGCTCTCGGCCCAAATGATCCACTTGAAGCTGACGACAACTTCGCATCCTCGTCAGATGCTTTTATTATTGTTTTTACTCCTGACGATAATGTTGTTGCTGTCATCATGTTCATTGCATTTCTTGCATCTCTTGAAGTCCTGGCTGCAATTTCCTTGTTGTGAAATTATGCTTCGCCTTTGAGAGAGGATAAATAAAACATCAGACGCTTGCAGGGTGATTCGTCTTGCTTCGTTCTGGGCAAAGTGAAAGTAAGGTAAACAGTTTCTGAATGGAGCCCATGGCCACAGCGAGTCTACAGCCTCAGCACTAACACACACACACACACATATATACACACAAATATACATACATAGAACGATTAGCGGCAAGTGGAACAAAAGGATGAAAACCACCGCCAATGACCATGCCCACGTAATGTGGCAGCAAAGGCAGCCCGTTGGCATATTTTTCTCTAATTTTGCATACCGCCATTGGCCTCGTTGGCTGTTGGCTGTTTGCTTTTGATTGAAGGTTAAATGAGGCATGCTTCGCAAGGCTGACACATTTGCTCCACATACACAGAGACACATAGACACACCGACACACACACACACACACACGCATACACATACACATTCACCGATTACCCTCTTACCGCACAATCGTTTATCCCCCATACTTTGCCGTTTGCCGTTTGTCGTTTGTCGTTTGTCGTGCATCGGCATTTGCATTACGCGCATCCTTTGTGCATCCTTAGACGGTCTTATTTTATTTCCTTTACCCGAATTAGCTGGCATTCACCAAGCGCCATCCAAGGGGTTGCTTAGGGGCGGGATCGTCGTAAAGCTTGAATGGAAATGCAGACGGGATCGTCGTAAAGCTTGAATGGAAATGCAGACCATGCTGGCAGTGAACCAGGACTAACCATGACGGTCTCTTGGCCATTCCCAGCGTGCATCGTCTCATCTGGGCTCTGAAATGGAGCGTCTTTTCCTAATTGAGTGCACTTCAAGTTCGACGAAATTCTCACTGTCAATGCGATTTACTTGCAGCATTTTATTGTTTTCTCTTTACTATTTTTTTATGCAATTTCCGTTTCTCTGCAGCTGTCGACGGACGAGCAAAGACTAGACAACACCAAAACCAATACCAACACCAAAACCAATACCAATACCAAAACCAAAAGCAACCCAACAAAATGTCCATCTCCGACTTTCGCAAGAAGAAGTTGTTGTTCCTCTTCAATGTTTTCTTCGGTGAGTACGAGACACACTTCATTGGCCAATGATAAATCGAAAAGTGTGGTCTATACCATAAGTATATATATTTATATATATATATATTATATATATTTTTGATCAGATATATAAACCAGAACGTTTCCAGCTTAGGTAACATGAAGGAGCTTAAGGCTTAACCCTGCTATGAATAAATAAGATATGCGAGGGCGGCAACTTTTGCTGTACTAATTTAAATATCATCATCTCCGAATTTGCATAATGTTCACAGTTGTGTGTGTGCACATGAGTGCCAAGTGAAGTCTCCAGCTTCCAAAGCTAATATTTAGAGTGCCATATTTTTCTCAATTTCGACTTGCGACCCTCGACTTTCGACTTTCAAAATTCGACATTCGACAAGTTATGCGATTTAATTTGCTAAGATGACAGTCGCTCGCAAGGCATACGTATACTTAATGTGCATTAGTTTTTTGATGAATGCAAGGAAGTGACTTCAATTACGTCACATGTAGAGCACTTTGAAGCTTTTCCACTTTCAAACCTTAAGCCAATTGCGGTAAATGCATCAAAATGCCGTGAGCTTAACTGCGAGCGCTGAAAAGTAGGCAACACTTTTTGGCTTGAACCGCTGAAGCGCCAATGGCAAAACAAAGAGTTGAATACTTTTGAATGGAGACTAATTGCCAGTCGCTTAACAGTAAATACACGTTAAAGCGACTCGCCTGTCAATGTAGGCTAATTGTTAGGTAGTAAACGGTCGGCACTCGTTAAGGCGGCCTGTTGGCTGTGTGCCAGCTGTTGCAGCTGCTGCTGTCATAAAAACCGAGCGCCAAATACTTGACACTGAAAGTTTGTAGTGTCCGTTTGCACACCGTTGCCGTTGCCGTTACCGTTACCGTTACCAACTGCAAGTGGCACGCCCACTTTGGAATATTATATATGGCCCAAAGCCAGAAGGGCCAACAAACATGCGGGCATTCAAAAATCTGTTGAGTTCTTTGCCACGGCAGGATGTCAAAGCTGTGGACCAGCTGCGTGCATGACCGTGAAATCCGTTAAACTTACATTAACGCTCATCTCCATTTTGACTTTATTTATTTATTTGTTTTTTTTTTTTGGTTGGAAAAACTATGAAACTGACCTATGGCCCGAACAACCGGAATGTGGACAATGCAATTCACGCGGAATGGCCTAAATAAACTTAACGGACGAACAGATGTGAACCAAAGCGGCGAAATTGACGTTAAGGACTTCGAACTGGCCATCGAGGTAAGTGGTGCATAAGCGAAAACTATGCAAAAATACAGAACCCAATGAGAGCTACCAAACCCAAACCACCACCGCACCACCCGAACCACCAGAAGTACCCAAAGCAAAGCTGGCGAAAAATTGCAATGAAATTCAGCGAATGTTGTCGATAAATATACAAGCCAAAGATATTTATCGGCCAACAGCTGAAACACCAGGAGCAGCAACAACATCAATACCAACAGCAGCAACAACAACAACAACAAGAGGAACTCCTGCTGCTGCAACATCCTGCATACACAACTATGTGCAACAATGTGATTGTTGAAAAGTTGCATGGCAATTTTTTTTATGTTTTGTTTTCCTACTTTTTTTTTTCTCCCTTTTCTTTTTTTTTTTTCTTTTTTTTTCTTTTTTTTTCCTTTTTTTTCCTTATTTTTTTCCTTTTTTCGGTGGCGCTCTGTTGATTTTGCATGGAATTTTCTCTCACGCTCTGCGGGTTTGTGTATTGCTTTGGTTTTCTGTTTCTGTTTCTGTTTATTCAGCTCGTAACTGATAACTCAATTTATGTTACGAATTTATTGTTGTTGTTCCTGTAGCGAGTGTGCAAATTGCGAGGCTGGTCAGAGGACACGCAGAAGAGCAAGGATACCTACAATGTTATGATGGAAATTTGGACTGGTCTGCGATCGAAGGCGGACAAGGATAACGATGGTCAGGTGAGCACTCAATCAGCTAGTCAAGTTTCTCGATGAGTATGTTGTGTGTGTGTGACTCAGGTCGTGCATGTGTGTGCGAGTGTATGTGTGTGTGGCCGTGTGTTAAGCTGTAAAAAGGGCAACTACATGTCAAGTGGTTCGTTCGTTTTGGGATTGCTGCTTGCCATTTGAATGGCTTTATTGTCAGAAGCAAAAGTGCTGAAATCCATGGACTACACTCGATGCTATTGTGACAGCAGCTGACAAGTGGGCCTCAGCACCACACACTACAATACACACACAGCTACATACATAGTATATATATGTGTGTGTGTGTGTGTGTGACAACAAAAATTACAAAGTCGGTCGCACGCTGCTCAAAAAATGTTCATAAATTTTCTTTTTATGCGAATGGAATGTTCATTTTTGAGGGGGGCGGGGAGGGGGTGCAAGGGTGCTGAGCAGCAAGGGAAGACCGGTAGGGATAGTAGGGAGTAGAAGTAAGCAAATTCCACGCCGACAACAATGGACGGAAATTGAATTGTGAATTATTTGAGCAATGCAGTTCCCAGTTCCGGGCCACGACTTCAGTTAGTTTTCTAGGCCGCTGCTCATTACAAAGACAAACTTTATAACAGAGTTGGGCAGTGGGCCAGGGGTGTGCTGTTGGTGGGATGGTGGGTTGGTAGGCTTGGTATCTCTGTCAAAATCTGATAAAACTTGCACAAATGAAATTCCAAGTGGAATCTAATGGAGATGCCCTCAAAACGCAGCCAAATGCAGAGTGAATCTAGTAAGGCAGCAGCTCAAGTTTCAATCGTACAGGTGCTCCAGGAGTGTGTGTGCGTGTGTGTGTGTGTGTGAGTGGGTATGACAGTGCCGCAGTGGCCACTCTTAGATTGTGACATGATAGCCACAAAGTTTTGGCAATTCGCCAACAACTTGACGAAGTTCGTTGCAAATAAGCCAAAGTCAACTGTTTGCGGCCTTTGTGCAGTTTTCGGCTTTGTGCTTTTGGCCGGACCCACGATTTACGAGTCCTGTTGTTGCCTTAACTCATTTTACAACACGTAAGCCAACAAAACAACAGAGCTGAACAGACCAGAACAGAACAGACCAGAACTGAACTGAACTGAACAACAACAGCCACAAAGGCACAACCACTGCAACAGCTTTTGCCGGCATGGACACGGTCAAGGATGTGCGACCCTTTTGGCATTTCAATTTGGCAACGGGCACCACTTAGATGCAATAAACATAAAAATATGCATTTAGTTTGACTCTGGGACGGGGGTGGTGCTGGCAGCGGTTGTTGTGTGCTTGCTGCTTGCTGCCTGCTGCTGAGTCCGGCACAGTTGGGCTGGTGGTGGTCTGTCAATTGACACTGCAATTGATGGCACTGGCCGAACATTGTCTAGGGTTTGCTTATTTATGACCACATTAAAACATGACCAAAAGCGCCGCAAGCGATGGTCCGTTATGGTCAAAATGTCTTTGACCAAAAATTAACGCTTGCTCCACCGAAAGTAGCAGAGCTGCAGTCAAACTTTTCTCCGCTGTTTGGGACAGCGGCGGACAGCCAAGAGCTCAGAGTCGAGGGTCCGCAGTTTGTTCAATTTGTTCGTGGCGTCGATTGCTGATGTTGCGGTAATTGCCTTTGTTTGGCCCGAATGCTTATAATACGTTGAATCATGGCGTGCTGGACGCATAAATTACCAGCCACACGCCCCCAACCCGCACTTCATTCACTTCATTCACTGCATCCCAAACTCCGCCCATCTCAATCTGCATTTCACTGCCATTATGATGTTTTATGGAGCTTTCGCCCCACCCACCTGAGGCTAGACACTTTATGTGCCTTTCAGCGCAGCGCATAAATCGAATGCCCTTAACCCGCTTACTATCTCTTGGCCCGATTCGCAGGTCAGCGTGGATGAGTGGTGCAACATGTGGGACGCGTACGCCAAGGATCCGAGTAGCGTGATGGACTGGCAGAATGCGTACATGAACTTCATGTTTGACTTGGAGGATGCCTCGCATGATGGCGGCATCGACGTCACGGAGTTTACGCTCGTCTGCTCCAGCTATGGCCTGGACAAAAACGAGTGCGAGGAGGCGTTCACCAAAATGGCCCAGGGTCAGAGCGATGTTACTCGGGAGCAGTTCGCCAACTTGTGGAAGGAGTACTTTGCCGCTGAGGATGTTAACGCGCCCGGCAACTTTATCTTTGGCAAGACTTCGTTCTAACTGCCAACTGGCTAGACCGCCCGATCGACTTGGCTTCAACCAACTAAACCGTTCAACTTGATGGTCAATTTGCAGGCGACTTCAGCAGCCATTTCAATTCTGACAAATTGTAGTCCAGCTAGAAGGCCAAAACGCTCTGATGTTGTTAATTAAATGTTGTCAACTGTAACTCAACTTTTTCCCAATTCAATGTTCTAATTTAGTAGCCCAATTTGTTAAATGAAAAGTGTCTCTATTTATATTTTATATAATAATATTATTACATACTATATAAATAAAAAAAAAATAATAAACTTATTGATATTAATATTGATATTTAAATACTTGTATCTTCAAGCCTAAGATCTAAAAAACATGTCATCTAAAACTATTTGTATTGTAAAGATAAATATCTCGAGCCCCGCGCTCAATTAGATTGAGATTTGAATAATCTGATGAATATCGTTGATTGCTTAAATTAAACCAATTAAACTGTCAAATTGTTTTGTGTGTGTAGTTGTAGTTTATCGTCGCATTTCTGGCGCTTCAGTAAATATATATAAATGAAGAGATATATCAAAACAAATATATAGACACACACATGTTTATATATATATGTATCTTAATATATATAAAATGTCAAATATGTATGTACGTAAATTTAAATGTAAAATGTTCCACACAAATTACGAACAATAAAAGCTAAACATTCACTATAAATGCGCACAAATTTTATGGGGAAGGAATGACCATTACTTGTTGCTGTTGGCTGGCGGATGACCCCCGCTTAAGGACCACCCACACCCTTGCAGTTACGGGCTCTATAAACGATAAGATCAGCAATTGGCTGGCAATTTATGAAAATTATAATTTTACCCGGAGCCACAGAAGGCAAAACCTTCGTTTGGGTTCAACCCCAGTACGGTAGATTTCCGAGCTTGGGTGCACTTAGCAACGATTTACTGTGCCAATGGGGCGGCTACGTAATTTATGCAACTGCATGCGAATTGAACTTTTGTATACAAAACTCTTTGCATTAGAGTGCAACACACACAAGCCCAAAAGCGCACACATACACGATGGCATTCAAACAAGTCGCGAAAGCTCAACTGCCCTCAGCTTAAGCGGTAGCTTTTCAAAAATTAACCTAAAAAGCTTCGTTAAACAGCAGCTGCAATGCTGCTGTTTCGTAGCAGCGAGCTTTGTTCAGCCGGCGTGATGGCCTTGCCAGACTGTAAGAGCTTCACGGAACTGGAAGGCAGTTGTGAATTGTTGAGCTTTAGCAACTTTTTTGAATTTAAAATTAAATAAATATTTAAATATTTTCCAGTAAAAGCAACGTAAATCCTTTTTTTTAAGATTATTATTCAATATGTATTATTCATTAAATTTATTTAATAATATTTATATTTTATGTATTTATATATTATTTTAAAATTATTTTAGATTTATATATACATTACTTTTCATAGACGATATTTTTGGTTAATTGCATCCTCGATGGAAGGTACTTTTAGCTTCTATACAATACGTACGCATGTACCAGGATGAAATCCTTCTTATACCAAAAATTGTTCTCAGTACTTTGTTTCTCTTAGGTTACTTTTAACTGCTGTGTTTGTAACTCAATTATCCATACTGCCGCCAAGATCACCTTATGTTTTCGAGCTTTGTTGAGCTGGAAATATTTTTTTCTGATTCCTAGAGAGCCTTAGCGGTAGTATCTATGTGTTTGTATTTTCAAGAAAATTCCTATATCATCGGCATACGTTGGAGGTAGCAATTGGTAGTCGCTTCGAAGCGGTACTGTTGGCATCTTTGCTGTGTGTTTTAAGTTAAGTGTAGGCCCTCACACAGTTCCTTGCGGCACACTGGATCTATCGCCGGATGATTGCCCATCGAATACTACTTAATTACTTAATAGCTTCGATCTTGCAGGAAACTCTCCACCGTCAACTAAAGTTGAGGTAAGAGTAGCATGTAAAGTTTACGAAGCAGACGGAGGTGAAACACTTTATCTAAGTCCTGTCTAAATCTTGTTTTATCTTCTGGCTTTTAAATAAAATCCTCTTATCAGTTACTTACTCTTTGTGCTTTTAAATAAAAGACCTCTTTATCAGTTACGTATATTTATATATATTTATTTAATCAAATTAAAAATAATTGTTTTTTTTTTTGTTATTTTATGGCTTAGTTGTAGAAAAAGGAGTAGAAGTTTTATAATCAAAGAATTACAAGCTACGTTACAAATTAATATAATATATGTATATATATATATATTCATATATATATATATATATCATATATATTCATATACATATTCATATACATATATTTGTATATATATGTTTACATTGATTCTGGCACAAATACACATGCCAATATAGTGGGTATGCTTGCATGTGGCATGGTAGGAAGGCAGGCAAAGCTGTGCTTAGGTAGGAAGTAGCATAGCTTTGATCGATTCCTGTTTTAACAGTAAAAATATAATATAACTATAATTAAGAGAAAGCGCTCAGAATTATCCAGATATTTTAGATTTTGGCATTGTCCATTCCATTCCATGTCGATTTCCAGGGAGGAGAGGCGAACGCGTTGGCAGTTGAGGCAATTTTTGATATCTTTTCGCGTTCAGCTCGTCCAATGCAGCGGCAATGTCTTTTAGATCTCCTGTGCGGGGCAAAACAAAGGTTTAGACCGAAGTTGGCCAGTGGTTTGGTTGATACCAACAGCAGAATTTGTTATGAAATTCCAGCTCAACGTTGCAACACCAAAGCCAAGCGAAGTTCAGCCATATGTGTGAGTATGAGAATGTGTCTGTGTGTGTGTGTGTTATTACTATGCCAGAGGTGATGTGTAGTGTAGCTGGGGGTTGGTTAGTGTCTGGAATCTACTGTATCTACTAAGCGTTGGGGCCATCAGCCACTTTGCATTGGTTAGCGCTAATTGCATATGTCAACAGAGAGCGAAACGGAGCCTGCGCCCGCAACGGAAATCGGAAATGCTTAACTAGTCGCTGTGCGTGCCCGTCTGTTAGTGTGCGTGTAAGTGTACGTATGTATGCGTAGGGGTGCGTATGTATGTGTCGTTGTGCGTATACGAGCGTGTGCTTGCAGAATGTGTAAGGAATCTATTTGTGTTGGCTGTGTTTCAGTGTCTGCGTTCGTCCTTGCGTTTTCGCTTTACGTCTTGCATTGGTGTTTGTCTGTTGTGTGTTGTGTTTGTGTTTTGCCCTCTGTCGTTTTTGGGTCTCGCTGTTTCCGTTTTAGTCATTGTTATGCAAATTTTCCTGATATTCATCATATTCGTTTTCATTATCCTCTGGCTGGTCCTCCTCCTCGTCATCCTCCTGCTCATAATCGCTGGCATTGCTTTCCGGCTGTGTTACATCCGGCAAATAATCCTTGTGCATGGGCGTTGAGATGATGGGCTCCTGGGCGCCGATGTTTACACATATGCGACATCAAATGTGCCCGTTTGCATGTATGTGTATGCGTGTGTATGCGTGTGTACGTTTATTTATGTGCAAAGGCAAAAGTTAGTTAACACAGTTAGTCGACAACAATAAAAACAACAACAGCAAATAACTAGCTTAAGTTGAATGTGGCACATGCAGATTTCCACATTTTAACTTTGCCAATGAGAAAGTAAAATAGTTTGGGCTTTTGTGAAGGGGAATGCTAACCTTTGGCGGACGCCAGCCGCAGCCGGGCAATGGTAGTCCGTCGACGCCCAGAGGACAGGGCGCATCGAGTCCAGGCACGCCCTGATCGCCCTTGTCGCCGCGATCTCCTTTGCGTCCCCGTTTACCCGGCGGGCCAGCATCTCCGCGTGAGCCCTGCTCGCCGCGTGGTCCCTCCTGGCCGGGAATGCCATCGGTACCCTTTTTATTTAGGATACGGGCGTGTCGAAGTTGTTTGTATATATGTTTAGTTGTGTGTGGGTGTGCGTGAATGAGTTAGACACGTGTGTGAGTGTGTACGTAGTGTGTATATAGTGTGTATTTGTGCAGAAGGTTTGCAAAGATTGGAAGCGGTGTACGACGCCAACATTAAAAGTTTCATGCATACAAAAAGAGACAATAAAAGAAGAGTAAACTCAAATTATTTAAATTAGAGACTATATTAGGTTCATAAGCGTATAAGTGACAGTGTGTGGGATATGTGTGTCTATGTGTGTGTGGGTGTGTTAATTCATTTGTACTACAAGCCATGTACACGGCAATGTAAGAAGCGATTTCTTACCGGTAGACCAGGATCTCCACGTTCACCTTTGTGACCCATTTCCCCAAGTGCACCCTGAAAAATAAAAGTTGAAAATGAAAGTCAAAATGCAAACTGCATATTATTACCTTCATGCCATCCAAGCCAGGTGGACCCTAAGCACCAATGTGGAACATAAAAGACAAAAAGATAAGTTTGAGGTTAGTGCACCGACAAGCAAATCGCAGTAGAAAAAAGTGTTGCCTATCCAAAAGGCGCAGCCGATGCACCCATTTGATTTGAACTGTTTTCTATTTGTGTAATAAAATTAATAGCCCTATATTATAAATGTATTTTTTTTTTTTTAAGCTTTAAGCTTTATGTTTGTTTTATTAAAAAATTTTCACTTTATTAGAAATGCATAAATAATATGCAAATTATATTAGTTTCGTTCAAGCTACTTTACAACATTCATTCAGCTTTTGCCTTAAGTTCTGCATATGCTCTTTATAATAATAATATTATTTTTTCATTCTATCTTTATAATAATAATATTATTTTTTTATTCTATCATATCGCAAAGTTCATTCTATCACATTCTCTTAATAAATATATAAATATACACTATCAAGTATCGGTAGCGCCTGGCAAATTTAATTAAAGTTCAAATAAATTTAAGTTAAGTTAATGTTAAGGTTAAGATTAAGGCTAAGAATAAGGATAAAGTTAATTGTCCGTGTTATGCAATACATAAACATGCAATTCATTATCCAAACCTACAGATCTGAAGTATTGAAGGATGATTAGACAAAGGTAGACAAAAGAGTGGATATTCCAAAGGTTTTAAAGTTAATGTTGAAATGGAATTTATTAAAGCTCAAGCCATAGATACATTTTGGGAGATCAGATCAATAGATCAATAATATTTGGAAGGCATCTCTTTGAAGTTCATTATGACTATTTAAGATCAATATTTTTAATTTTATTTTTATTTAAAATTATTATTTTTGTCTTTATCTTAATATGTCACTAGTCATCTGTTTTAATTTCTTTTGTTTTTCAGAAATGTAATTTGCAACAAACTTCAAAGTTTTCCCCTTGAAGTGTATCAACTATCAAAGAATCGGAAGTTAGACGCATGCTTGTCAAGGTGGACACTAAGGTGGTAAGAATCTGGAACTTGCAAGTGTCATGCTTAGCATCTGAATACTATATATACATACAATATATTTATATATTTATATATGTACATATATCTATATTTAAGAATCAGCAGGACGTTGCGCAGGTGGCAACCCTCTTTGTGGAAGAGCCCGGTCATATCAGCAGACGGAGTTTCAACCCAAAAAAACAGTCGAAACGCAACCTAAAATCAGCCGTTGGCAGTTAATAATTAAGATTAAAGTTACAAAACACTAATATATTATATATATATTATATATACATATATGTATTTAAATATGAGATCGCGCTTTAAAATATCTTCTATGCGATCAATACTCTTCCTGTCACACACACGTTTCTCCACTGTTGCGAATGTGAATGAATCAATGATTGAGTTGCACTTTGCTTTAGGTTTGATTTGTTAAAAACAATTAGATAGAACTTTCCCCTATTAGTAATCGCTTCCGCCCGCTACTGTCGCCTCTTCTCGGAAGAGTTGGAAAAGGGGCGGTAGATCGAGTCAGATACACAAATCAATTACAAACCGGACACACAACAAATAACAATAAACAATAAACAAATGACAACAAATAATATTATCAATAAATAATTAAGATAATCAATATTTACTTGATATCATGTTTAGTATATTTGAGACCTTAAACAAAAGAATAAAGTTGTAATCTATTACTTACTGGTAGACCATAGAAATCAGATCAATCACTTGCATCCGGCTCACCCTAAAATAGGAAAGTTATCGTTAAATATAGTTTAAAGTAATCAATCCCGATGAAAGTGTCAATCACATATCGATTATTAACCCAGATTGACCCTGGATATTAATGTAGAACATAGAAGAGAATAGGATATGATTGAACTTAATATATTCTTTGTTTATTTCTATTATTTATTTAAAAGATTAACTAATATGTAATGTAACACTTAAATTTATCGACAGGACCTGGCAGAGTAAATTAAAGTAAAAGTTAAAGCTAAGGTTAAGGTTGAGGCCGAGGTAACATATAAGTAAGTATGTTAGTATAAAGTATGAAAGGAAGGTAGAGGGATATTTGAGAGGTTTGACAGTGAAAGTGGGAAAGGAATTGTGTGAAGTGCAATCAATGGGTACATTTATTTTAGAGTTGTCATGGAGGAGCAGCCGATCAATAGATCAATAGATCAATAGATTAATAGATTAATAGATCTATCGTCCAATGAATCTATAAATCAATAGATCTATAAATCAATAGAAGACGCCCTCATCCCACCATAAACAACATATACATATATATAAAAAGGGGTATAAACTATATAAAATAAATAACTACTTACCTTATATTTATTGTTAGAGTTATGTAGTTCATAAATATGTAATCCGTTATTCTAGCCTATGGAGTATATGAGTAGTCATGGGGGATCATAGATTAGTAGATTAATAGATTAGTAGATTAATAGATTAATAGATTAATAGATTAAAAGATTAATAGATTAATAGATTAGTAGATGAATAGATTTATAGATTAATAGATTAATAGATTAGTAGATGAATAGATTTATAGATTAATAGATTAATAGATTAATCGATTAATAGATTAGTAGATGAATAGATTTATAGATTAATTGATTAATAGATTAGTAGATGAATAGATGAATAGCTGAATAGATTAATAGATTAATAGATTAATCGATTAATAGATTAATGGATTAGTAGAAGAATAGATGAATAGATAAATAGATGAATGGAAGATTAGATGAATAGATGAATAGATGAATAAATAATGGATGATTAATAAATTAATAGATTAATAGATTAATAGATTAATAGATTAATAGATTAATAGATTAATAGATTAATAGATTAATAGATTAATAAATTAATAGATTAATAGATTAATAGATTAATAGACTAATAGATTAATAGATTAATAGATTAATAGATTAATAGATTAATAGATTAATAGATTAATAGATTAATAGATTAATAGATTAACAGATTAACAGATTAATAGATTAATAGATTAAGAGATCAATAGATAAATAGATTAATAGATTAATAAATGAATAAATGAATAGATGAATAGATGAATAGATGAATAGATGAATAGATGAATAGATGAATAGATGAATAGATGAATAGATGAATAGATGAATAGATGAATAGATGAATAGATGAATAGATGAATAGATGAATAGATGAATAGATGAATAGATGAATAGATGAATAGATGAATAGATGAATAGATGAATAGATGAATAGATGAATAGATGAATAGATGAATAGATGAATAGATAAATAGATGAATAGATGAATAGATGAATAAATAATTGATGATTAATAGATTGATAGATTAATGGATTAATAGATTAATGGATTAATGGATCAATAGATCAATAGATCAATATATCAAAAACACGAACTGATAGACAGATGATTTTGTAATATTCTCTCCACTGATTTTATTTAATTTATTCATTGTTTTTTGTCCTTCTTTATATTTGTTAATCCGTTGTTTATAATTTAAATGAGATGTGTTCTGTGAATCCGATGAGACATTGCAGTTATTGTTGATATCGTCGTATCCTGGGAACGGGTTTCTAAATGCCTTAATGTATTTAATGTATCACCGAACTTCAGGTGCTTCCACTCTGTAAATATGTATTTATAATTATATATAAATATTTATAAATATTTTTATATATTTAAACTTAAATTAACTAATTGAATAACTTTAACTTAACCACGAAAAATATGAACAATTGGAAGATAGCTCTTTGTTGTTATCCTTTGCGGTTAATTGCCAATTATTCAATATTCAATTTATGATAATTATCTTAATCTTTATCTTAATTTGTCATCTGTCATCTGTCATCTGTTTTCTGTTATCAGTATTTCTCCTTTCTTGAACGGACATCAAACGTATTTAACTTATTTAAGATACATGCAAACATTGAGATACATTCTCGAAGATACATTATTTTATTTTTTTTATTTTTTACAGTTATAGTGACGCTATAAAATTCTTATTTTTTTTTCTTTTTGTACATTCCAAAATGTACATACATTAAACTGTAATTCAGGTGCGATCGCCCAATGACAGATTCTATATAAAAAAATGATGCTCTTTCTTAGGTCTTGTACATTAACACCATAAACAGGACATGCACACATAGGAATAAGGATGTAAAAATTTATGTTTGGCTACTGAGCTTTTTCAGTAGCCCTTCTTTATTTAAAAGAAGATTAATTTTTATTATAATATATTATATACTCTACTATATATAGGCGCTGTGAATCGTGCTCCGGTTTAAATGAGTTGTACCCAACGAGTGTCTGCTCAGCCGCAGCCACAAGGAAGCTACCCAATTTGGCAGCTTCGGCTGATCAAGCTGGCAGAAAAGAGGCAGCCGATATGACCCGCCCGAACATGCGGTCTCGGCTGCAGTCGCTTTGGCCACTGGAAAGAGTGGGTACTCAAACACTTGTAGTCGACAATAGCGCCCTTTTGGCTGCTTCGACTGCAAGAGCATCCGTGCCGGAGCACCTAATTTAACAGCTCACTTATATGTTCTAGGGAGGGAGCAGCCGGTATGGGAAATAGGGCTGCATAACCAAACAAATAACTTACCGGTGGACCAGACTCCCCACGTTCACCCATAGACACCGTTACGCCCGGCTCACCCTGAAATAAAAAAGTTATCGATGAAAATAGTACAAAGTAATCAATCGATTGAAATGTCAATCGCATATCGAGAGTCGCATTAAATTACCTTAGCGCCGTCAAGACCAGGTCGACCCTGGATACCAATGAAGGACATGGAAGAGAAATGGGATATATATAGAATGGGATATACATAGAATGGGATATATAGACATAAATATCTTTTATTTCATATTCATAAACATTCATTCTATTTTTTAATTTAGAATTAAGATACAATACTAACACTTACAATTATCGATAGGCCCTGGCAAAGTAAATTAAAGTAAGAGTTAAAGTTAAGGTTAAGGTTGAGGTCAAGGTTACACATATTGTTAGGGTTACATAATACACAAACATGCAATCCGTTATTCTAGCCTATAGATGTGAAGTACGATTAGACAAAAGTTAGAGGATATTCGAGAGGTCTGACAGTGAACGTGGAGTTAGAAGGCTATGTTTTTGGGAGTTGTCATGGAGGATCAACAGATCAATATATCATATCGCTTTAATATATCCTTGCTTTTCGTATATTTATATTTATGTATGTATAAGGACTCGGAGAATGGGTTAAAAATTGAAAAAGGAGCACATCTCTGTAGCTGTAGTCCTTTGTGTCATTCAAACAATTATTCAATACTCAATGAACGGAAATTATCTTTTAATCAATCTGCCATATCCTTCGCTTGTCATAAATATCAATTCAACTGACTTAAAACGCTTTTAACACGTTTAAGATACTTGCAAATATTGAGATAAATTTTTGAAGATATATTTCTTTACAGCTTACGATAACAATTTACAGTTATAGGGAGGCCTGTGAAGTTTCATTGCAGTAACAAGTTTCTAATAAGCTCCTACTTACCGGTGCACCAGTATTCCCTCGTTCACCCTTGCGTCCCCCTCCTCCCTTTGTACCCTGAAAGGCAAAGCTATCAATGAAAATAGTTCAAAATAATCAATCACGATCGAAAATGCCAATCGCTTTAATCGAGATGCACATTAATGTACCTTCAAGCCCGTAGGACCACGCGCACCCTGCACACCAATGTAGAACATAGAAGAGAAAAGGATAAGTTTGAGATACATAGACATAAATATCTTTTATTACATATGCATATACATAGATACTCATATATCCCATATACTTTTATTAAATCTTAAAATTCTCCGTTTATTGTGTTTTTTTTTTTTATTTTAGAAATTAACAAATTTACACTTACAATAATCGTTAGCGGCTGGCAAAGTAAATTAAAGTTAAGGTTAAAGTTAAAGTTAAAGTTAAAGTTAAGTTAAGGTTAAGTTAAGGTTAAAGTTAAGGTTAAGGTTAAGGTTAAGGTTACGGTTAACATTATATTTATTGTTAGTGTTGCGTAATACATAAACATGCAATTCATTATTCTAGCCTATAGATCTGAGAAATAGAAGGACGATTAGACAAAAGTTAGAGGATATTCGAGGGGTTTGAAAGTTTATTTTGAGTTCGAATTGATTGAAGTGCAATCAATGGGTACATTTTGAGAGTTGTCATGGCTGATCAATAGATCAATAGATCAATATGCCACATTGTTATCAATATATCGTTGCTTATCGTATATATATATATATATATATTTATGTATATATATATTTATGTATATATTTATACACTCTGAGAACTGAATAAAAATTGACATGTAAAGTGAGGGCGAGGGGAGAGCGCGGTATTTAATTGAAAACACAAATTGACAGACAGATGATTCCATAATTTTCCCTCCTCCTCTCTGATATTTGTTTTTAATTAGCTCATTATTCGTTATGTGGATATGCACACTTCTAAGTACTTCCACAACTAATTGATTTCGGTTAATATTTCTTTCTTTTTTCTATATGCATTTTCATCCTTTTTATTCATTTCTTTTTATCCTTGTTTGTATTTGTTTATAATTTATATGAGATGTTCTGTGAAACCAATAAGATCGATCTTTTACGATGAGACATTGTAGTTATTGTTGTTGATATCGTCAAAGGATTTTCGTATCCTGGCAACGGGTTTCTAAATGCTTTAATGTACTTTATGAAGTTCGGTGTTTCCACTCTGTAAATATGTATTTATAATTATATTTAAATATTTATAAATATGTTTACATTTAAATTTTAACCTAACTAATTGAATAAATTTAACACCGAAAAATATGCACAATTGGAAGATAGCTCTTTGTTGTTATCCTTTGCGATTGATTACCAATTATTCAATATTCAATTTACGATAATTATCTTAATCTTTATCTTTATCTTAATCTGTCATCTGTCATCTGTTATCTGCTATCCGTTTTTCTCTTCTCTTCAACGGACATCAAACGTATTTAACTCATTTAAGATACATGCAAACATTGAGATACATTTTCGAAGATACATTATTTTACAGTTTACAGTTATAATGACGCCTGCGACGTTTTGTTGCTCTGTTGCACTTACAAATTTCTAAGCTTAAGTTGAGGACTTCTTGTTATAACTTGAACTAGCGCTTTGTTTATCTTTTACTCAAGCAACGAAGCTTTGTATCTTCTCTATCTTTATATATTGTATATGCGACAAAGCCTCTGGACGGCACCTAAGACAATGTGGCAGCAATGTGGCAGCAACATCAGCGGCAGCAACGGCAACATTAAACACAACTTACTTGCAGCTGGGTCTCAGACTGTGCTTTTGCTTATCTGAGATACTTTAACCGCATGACTGCCACAAAATAATTTTATCTGAACTTTTCATGTGCCACGTGGCGTATGATTTATACAAAGACAGCCGCTCCTTTTGATGCTGCTGCTGCCTCTGCCACTGCCACAAAGAGCGGCGGCAAATGAAATGCTATTAAAATATTTGCATTGCATATTTTTGTTTGTAGTTTGCAGTTTGATTGTTTGTTTGTTTGTTTGTGTGTGTGTGTGTGTGTGTGTGTGTATGAGCTTGACTTTGGTTTTGATTCAATTAACGACTATAAGCAGGCTCGATCGCCTTACAGGAGTTTAGATATAAGGATTCTCCAGGATTTTATATATATAAATACTGATCTGTTGTTTTGTTTACTGTTAGGTTGCACTTGATATGAGATCTGGTATATGTGTGTGTAAGTTCGAGAAGCGTGGAGGTATGAAGGTATAGGAAATTAGATGCATGCTGGTTTAAGGTAGACACCAAGGATGTAGAAACTCGGGACTGGCAACTGCCAAGGGGAGAGACTCATGTGTTGAGGTGTGTATGTACATTGGCGCTTATTTGTACAGTCTGTTATACATACATATACATAAACCATTTCTATACATATATATATATATTAATATATATATATATGTGTGTATAGATATATATTTGTTGCTATGGATATCCGACTTGGTATATTGACAATGAGTCTTAGATGAGTTCGCGCTTTCAATTTCTCTTTCTGTGAGTTTCCTCAGCGTTCAGCGTTTCTTGACTGCTGTATGTGTGTGTGTGAGTGTGTGCTACAGTATGTGTGTGTGTACGTGTACCCGTCGATACTTTAGTCACACACCTTGCTTGACGTATGATTTGTTATTAACAATTAGACAGAATTATTTAACTAAGTTTGATTAGTAGTCGCCCCACACCTGTTCCAGGCCGATGAACGGGAGAGAGTGAGAGTGCAAGCAGAACGAGAAAGAGACACAAATCCGTATTGAAGGTTAGACAATGTTAAGTGACAATAACAAAAATAATAACAATAATTAAGCAATATGATCAATGAGTCAATTTTATGCAACATAAAAGCCAAATAAAAATTTTTTTAAATTTTTAAATCAATAAAAAAACATTTTAATTTTTAATCCAAAATCGCACACTTACCGGAAGTCCTGCTTTGCCTGTAGGTCCGGATGGTCCCGACTCGCCACGCATGCCAATGGGACCCTGCGTAAAAAAGATGAAAGAAAAATTAGAGAAGAAGTTCAGAGGAAAGGATATGCTACCTACCGGCAGGCCCATGGGTCCTTGATCGCCTTTGTGACCTTTCTCGCCCTGCGAAGGATAAGATGTCAAATTAAATATCATAAACAGGACATATTTTAATATGTAACAGAATACTCACAACATCACCCTTGCGACCATCCAAGCCGCGGTCTCCTTGAATGCCATTATGTCCTGGCGGACCCATGGGACCGGGGGGACCAGGAGGGCCGGTTAACTGTGGGGTAAACGAAATAAATAAAGCGATGAGTAAAAAGGCATCAAGGAGAGAAACAAATGATCACTTACATATTCAATGGTGGGCATATGTGGAGCATCGGACATCCCGTCGTCCTGTCGACGTCTCATCTTACGATACTGCAATAAAAATAAGTATCGATAAGTATCGATAGGAATATTGATAAAAGAATTAAAAATAACTTACTGAATCGCCGCGATCACCCTTGTCACCCTTGACTCCTGGATATCCTGGCGGACCAGGTAAGCCAGGTGGTCCCATTAGACCAGGAGGCCCAATGTCGCCGCGATCGCCCTTCTCGCCAGGAGGTCCTTGATAGCCGGGTAGGCCAGGAGGTCCTTCGATGCCTGGCTCCCCAGGCAGGCCATCCAAGCCGCGTGGCCCCAATGAGCCGGGCTCTCCAGGCTCACCTGCCTCGCCCTTGTTGCCATCGCGACCATCACGTCCGTCCTTGCCCGAAATGCCGGGCGGTCCTGGGGGACCGCGCAACAGTGTGACTGGTGGATCATCGTAGTCCTCCTCCAGCTTCGTGCCGCCCGGTCCAAATATCTGCACAGGGGAAATGTGAATGCGTTGCGACATCGTGTGTGGTGGTGGGGTGGTTTGAGGTATTGGAAAAGATGGAAGATACGTTGGCAAATTTAGTGGGAAGATTAATTTATGCCACGTGGCAACGCCAAGGGCGTTGCACGCGCTCATGCTACACACGCACAGACAAAAGCGGCGCGTAATTCGCTGGCAAGAAACAAATAAAAAAGAAAATAGAAGAAAATGATGCCACCCACTCTCCTAGATAACCGCTGTGGCATGTGGGGGATGGTGGGTGGTGGGTGGTGGGTGGGTATCATTCTAGGGCGAGCTCTTGATGCCGCAGTGAAAGTCCTTTGTCTGCCGCGAAATTGTGTTAAGTGCAAGTTGGAGCTGTGAGTCCAAACGCGCTCTACTTCCACAAACTTAGACAATGCGGGTATAGAAAGCCTTCAAGGCTTGCGACGGGGTGGGGAGGGTGTCCCCCCTTAGTGACTGGTGGTGGGGTTGTGGGTGTGAGTGTGGGTGTAGGTATGGGTGGGGGTTGTGCGAGTCGAAAATAAAGTCAAGCAGCGACGTGCTTTGAGTGCGGTGCGCAGAGTGTGTAAGTATGTGTGTGTGTGTGTGTGTGTGAGTATGTACTTTATGCATTGCTCTTTGGCACTTGCCATTGTGTGTGCGTACGTGCGTGTGTACTTCAGTGTGTGTGAGCGTGTGTGTGTGTAAGTGTCTGTCTCAGTGCATGTGTGAGCCAAAGGGAAAGATAATGAATTGTTTTTGTTCACTCTTCGAGCATCTCAGGGCAGACTTTCAAGGCATCAACGATGAAACCAATAAAAACGGCTAGCGCATCGATGAAACCAAGCCACGAGCACCCGCGCACCCGCGCACCCATACACAAACACACACACATATACACTCACTTTTCTATGCACTTTGTTTTTATAATAAAAATACTTGTGTGTTGTCATTGTTGTTATGAAAATTGAAGCTGCAACACGCCCAACGGCGGCAACAAATGCTGCAGACCATAAAAAGCAACCACAACAAAAAGTAAGTAAGAAGAAAGCTGTAAGGCTCAAGGAGTCATGGTAGCCGACTACAAAGATGTCCTGTTGGGTTTGAGATTCAAAAAGAGAAGCAAAATAATAAAAGAATTTAAATCAACTTTACTTTCTCCCCATTATTCATTAGAAAGTAAAAGGACATTCGCAACGCACAGCAATATCGATATACCCACCGTAAATGTATCCTTCCGTTACAGGGTAAGGGAAAAGCTTTCAAAAGTAATCGGAATTCTTTGGCAAAAGAATATGAAGTGGAGTATCTGACAAGGATATCAATATTTATCACAATTGCTTAGCATATCAGGCTCTCGTCCTGATAAAAATATACTTTATGTTCTTGACTTTCATCACAAAAGTGGAACAATTAAATTTTATTGCCGTTCACTGCTCAACGCTTTATTGTCTGCGTAAGGATGTGGCGTACTTCAAGTTATTAAAAGGCAGCAACAATGTAAGCGATTAACACACACACACACACACACATATGCATATGGATATGCATATTCATGTTTGTTGATGGATATGGGCTGTGTCTGGGCATATGCTTAAGTGATCCTTCGAAATGGCGGCCTTTCATTTGTTTAAATGCACAAAAACGAAATGAAGGTAGAGAATGAACAGCAAGAACAACAACAAATAGGATAAGAATTTAAACGTTACTTAAAAGGAGTAGCAGGAGCAGAAGGAGTGGCAGGAATAGCAGGAGCAACGACCATGACGCCATAGAGTCTTACCGCAAATGCACTCGCCGAGCGCACGAGTAACTTTTGGTCCTTTATGCATACCCCATATAAAGCGCAGCTCATCTGCATGCCATGTGTATGCTTGTGTGTGTGTGCCGGAGCTGGTATGTGTGTGTGTGTGGGTGTGCAAATGTGTATGGAGTTGGAACCCAGCTGGTGAACTGTTGCAAGCTACACACAATGTTGCCGAGCGAGAGAGAGAGAAGGAGAGAGAGAGACTCTTGGGGCAGTGTTTGGGATAGAAGAAGGAGATGGGAAATGGGATGTGGGATGTGGGATGTGTAGTGTGAGGGATGGGGTGTGCCTTTGGCCCTTTATTCCTCTGAATTTCCGTTTCCGCTTTGCGTGCGCCATTGTTGAGGGCTAGCGTTGGAGCTTAGGCCTGGACGTGGGTCCTGGCTGTGGTGATTAGTCGTCCATTTGTACAGCAATTAGGGCGCTTTAAATTAAAGCGCGCGCTTAACATTTGCTGTGTGCTGCGTGTGGCATTGCCGATAATTAAGGGACATTCTGTGGGTGGACCCACTGGACGCACTGAAGGATGCGGAGCGGGGATTAAGAGCCCACATTTCTTTAGACTGTCGATAAACAAATGCGAGCGACAAATCAACGAGTGTCAGCAGCAATCCGAGTTAAGCAAAAAGTGTACCAGAGGCAAGGAAGAGGACATTCGAAGGATTTAAAGGCTTTAAGGAGCCGCTAGCGGCAGTTGCGATAAATAACATAAATAAAATATACGAAGGTCCAAGGAAGGGAATTTGCTGAATGCTTGCTCTTGGACATTCAGCAGGACGAATCGGGACGCAGCTGCGTAACTACGATAAAAACTTCTCTTGTCTGCCTTTTTTTTTTGGGTACATGTGTAGATATGTTTGTGAACTTGAGTGTGTGTCTGTGTGTGTGTGTGTGTGTCTGTGTGCCAGAAATCCATTAGAATGTATCAATATTTGTGCGAGCGCCTCGGGTGGATTTTAATTTTCAAAGTATCCGCATACTGCAGCTCAAACTCACACACTCACACATTCACACATACACTCCTTCACATCCACAACAAACCCACACATACTCACACACTCAACATTCGCACTTTCACACACAAGTGCCTGGCAGGCATCTCTTAAATTATGCGTAAACATTGAAATTATTTGCCCAAAAGTCGTTTTCAATTTAAATTTCAAGTCGAGCGAATTTTGTTGCATACTTTCAGGCGCCGCGCGATCTATAGAAATGTTTGTGCAGTGTCTGTAATTGTAAATTAATTGCCCGGTGTCGCCGGTGGCAGCTATACACCCCATCCCACTTACCCAATACCCATACTGTTCCATGGACAACGGTCATGCTGCTCTGTGTGTGTATGTGTGCGTGTGTATGTTAGTGTGAGTGCCACGTAAATTTCATTAAAAATTCCAATTCAAAGGAACGCACCAGGCGAATGGCCGGCACGTAAGCGCGTTAAATTGAAAATCATTTTGATCTCTCGATGTGACCTTTAACACGACACATACACATACACACACACACACACACACACACACACACAAGCGTACACACATAAAAGCGGACACCAACAAATGGGCGTGGCTCCGCTCCCATGCTCGTGCTCAAGTGCAGCATATGCCAAAGTCCCGTTCCCCGTTGTGTGCGTGGGCGCATATTTTTTGTTCCGTTTTGTGTAAAACACCAAATAAAAAAAAACAGAAAATTTTCCTTTTTCGAAATTTCATATTTTCCTCAGCCACAACAATAACAAAAATAACGGAAAAGAACAGCTGAACACCGCCCGAGGTGAAAGTTTTGCAGCTCGTTTCCGGCTCACAAGCACACGCCAACAAACACACACACACACACACACACACACACACACATACAAATACACACAAGTACACAGCATGCTTGCTTCAATATCTCCACCTTCACATTCTGTCCACTCCCCCAAGCTGCCCAAGCCATATTATGCGTTCTTCGTCTCGCCACAAAACTTTACAAGAATCGCAAGGACAAGGAGTGGGCGGACAAGGAGTGGGCGGGCGTAGGAGGCCAAGTACGCGGCCACATTAAATGCGTAATATGTTCCGCTACGTATCGACAGCACATACCTTGGGCAGACGTGGAAATTATGCACTCAAATATTAAGGACATATAAATAGAAAAATCTGGCATCCTTTTTAAGTTGTGTTTTCTAGGATATAAGAAAATCGAACATCCTATTTTTTCCCTTGAAATAATATCATATTATTCAAACCTTTAATCCAAATCCTTCAATTACTTAATGGTTTCTCCGATCATTATTATTATTTTTTTATAGATATTATTTGTATCTAAAAATTTTACTGTATAAATGTCACCTTTTTCCCATTGTCCTGTACTGTAGCCCGCAAGCTAAAAAAAAAGTCAAGACGCGTTATAAAAATTTCGCGTGATTTCATTTTGCCGCTAACATTGTTGCTCTTATTGTCGTTATTGTTGTTGGTGTTGTTGTTGTTGTTGGTGTTGTTGTTGTTGTTGTTGTTGTTGTTGTTGTTGTTGTTGTTGTTGCTGCTGTTGTTGTCGCTGATATTGTAATATTGCGGAAATTCGGAAGTATTTAGGGAAATCGTGGCTAAAGATTTCGCTTTGTAACCGCAACAATGCCAGCCTCATCCTCAAGCTGATGCCAGCCATTGAAGACGTTGACGCGGGAAATGCGGGGCTTAGGGATGCAAGAAGCGTTACCTTCAGTTACATACATATGATTTCAGCATTTCTGGAGCTCCTGCGGCAATGGAACTCACACCACTTCAATCTACACCCCAAACACCCCACACATTCGTGTCTACATACGTGCCTATAAATTTTCATGGTCTTGGGTGTGGGCCTAGTGTGTATGACTGTGAAAGTTAGTGTGTGTGTGTGTGTGTGTGTGTGTGTGTGTGTGTGTGTGTGTGTGTGTGTGTGGGCGGTATGTTGTCGCTAACTTGAGATTTTTATTCGCCTGCATATGGAGCATTGCGTGCGCCTGGGGATCCTTTAGGATTTCTTTATTCAATCGGGTTTGTTGCTCCCACAGCGCCCTCATCATCAGTTGCCATAAAATAAAAGTTACGCACACCCCAGGGACCACATTACATGCCAGACACACACACACTGCCATCGACACACACACACACACACAATCGCATGCTTGACCGATTTTTGTCGGGTTCGAAATGCAATATCGGATGATATATGAGCACTGACCACGAAATAATTGCCATGAAAAATGCCGCAGAGGAGAGGAAAAAATGGAGAATGGAAAATTTGCATGTTGCGCACTTTTCAATGAACAATGACGT
Organism: Zaprionus lineosus; assembly: GCA_035044505.1. Taxonomy (NCBI): domain Eukaryota; kingdom Metazoa; phylum Arthropoda; class Insecta; order Diptera; family Drosophilidae; genus Zaprionus; species Zaprionus lineosus. The sequence goes on from JAWNNX010000142.1 coordinate 569,009, forward strand.
CACACATCCCACACACACACACACACATGTAACACAAGACAGAAGCGAGATAAAGAGCTGAAAGAACAGTGCATGAGCTTATCAAATCGAGCAATAAAGGGAACTCAAGTCGAGCAGAAGCAATGAAAAACTCCGTTAGAGATTTATCCAAAGATTTTCCTGGCGCTCAAGGAAAGTGTTAAGCTTATTGCGTCGTTTAGGCAACACCCGAAACGAATTGTCGTTGCCGGCAAAAAAAGACGGTGAGAAGGGCAGATGAACCCTTTGAGTGGTGTCAGAAATGGAAGACACACACATAAGCACACACATCTACCCAAAGGACATGCACACACATGCGCGCACACATACACAAAAAGGGACTGCAATGTCGTTGTCGTTTAGATTTCACGTAAGCAACTTTCAGGCTTTGATTTGCCACGAAGAGTGGCACAAAGTGTCGCCTCCAAAATTGTCAGCGGTGTGCCACATGCCACCGTCTGGCCTGGCCAACGCTTGGGCACGAGTGGCGGATGGCGGATGTTGACTGTTGGCTGTTGTTCAGTGGGTGGAAAGGTTGCTGTTGTCATGTAACAAATCTGCAAGTTTTTTGCTCTTCCTTTTCTTGGGGGGTTTTTTTTTTTATGACTCTATTTACCAGGAAACTTGCCCCAATGTTGTTGATAAGGAATGCGAACTGCTGAACGAGCTGTCAGGGAAATTTATGCAGATTTTCCAGGCCTAAAAGACAAAAACACACAGGAACAAACACACTCAAGCTCGAGCACACACACACACACACACACACACACACACATGCATGGAGGGAGTACGACGATTGTAAAATATATTAACATAAATTTGACATAAATGCTTCAAGTTCTCAACTGTTTGGCTTTGGGCAAAGAATCCCTAGGATACACACACGGCTTGAGAAATGCCTCTCTGCATAATTGTGACTACGTGTATGAGTTTTAGAGTGTGTGTGTGTGTGTGCGTATGTGTGTGAAATATTGTTTCAAGTTTATTAAAAAAATGGCAACGTAAATCTAAAACAACCCAAACCCAAAGCCGAAGCCAGAGCTAAAGCCAAAGCTATGTCAGTTCGCATAATAAATAGAAAATTTCTCTACCAACGCCCACACTCATTGGATATTCATCATACGCCCCGTTGCCACTCGCAGCAGCAGCAACAGCAGCAGCAGCAGCAGCAGCAGCAGCAGCGGCAGCAGAGGTAGAGACTAGAGGCAGAATCAGAAACAGGGACAGGAACAGGGACAGTGGCGGTGGCGGTGGCGGTGGCGGTGGCAGTGGCAGTGGCAGTGGCAGAGAAAGAGACGGAAGATGAGGCAACTCACTCAGCACTCAGTTTGAAATTAATTTAAATTTTTAATATGCTGTCTGATCGTAAATTTTATATTAAATGTGACGCGTTTGCAATTGCGACTCAAACCTAAAATATGCAAAGAATTTTTTTAAAATGAAATCATATTTTTATACGGTACTAAAACTCGATCGTCGAGTTCTAAAATCTAAAAATTTTGCTCCTCCCATGCAAAATATATGAGATTTAAAGTGCACATAAATCGAATAACTAGAATAACTTTGTTTTCGAAAATTGGGAATCAGCTTAAAAGCTAAAAAAACATAAATTTAAAAAATAATGCCAAATTCTGAGAACTTTAAAATTTAAAATTTCATTCAAGCCATAAATTAGCAGGTTTCATTTTTAAATTAACACAGATAATTATGATGCCAAAATATTATTTTTTTTTTTGATATAAGTGAGCGTAATTTTTATATTTATAAAAAATAAATATTTTTATAGAATAAATATGATTTAGAGAGCTTAATTTTTTTTTTATCGTCTCTAAAAATTAATTTTAAAAGTAAAAAAAAAAAAAATAAGTTTGTACCGTTCATAATTTAAATACAAGTGTGATAAATGTCCTTTAAAAAATCTATTGACATTAAGTGAAATATAGTTTAAAAATAAGAAGTAAAAATAACAAAGGATTCTCAAAAATCAAAACTTAATGAATTAAATATTAAAAATTTTTTAAATTTTTGAGATAAGTTAAAATAAAATTTTAAACATGATTTCCTAGACTTTAAAATAAAAAGTTTTCCTAATGATAAATTAAATTTGTATTGTTAAAAGATTAAAGAAAATATGAAAGTAAAATAATTTTTTGTATATGTAGCTCTATATTTTAGATCCTTTTTTCTGGTAAGGGAATCCTGTACACTTATGTTTTTATTTGTTTTAGATATACCTCAAAATATATGACATAAGAAATATACATTTATAAAACTAAAAGCCCTTTTGAAATGCTTGATGTTAACTAGAAAGTCCGACAGGAGGCCAAGCCTAAGTCCGCAAAGATTAAATGAATTAAGGATTTTCCATCAAAATACATTTTTATTAATTTTTTATTATGAAACTCGCTCCACCTGCATTTTGAGCATACCCCTGCCTCGAGGCCTGCCCTATCCAATCAAGTCATTCGCCGTAATTTAGAGGCATTCCAAGGGGGAATCTCACTCATTATACCAATTTACTAACTTCGAAGTGAGATGTTAATCGTTTTATTTGTCATACACACACGCACAGCCATATATCATCTGAAGGTCTTAAGTTCATTTTTGTGTGTGTCGTACGACACATTTGTCTCCATGTGTTGGGCATCGTTCCCCCTCCCCCTCGCTCTGGCTTTTCCAGCTCATTTCATATGCTAACCCGCCATTGACGCAGTCAGTTTCCCTTTTCCCGCTTCCCATTTCCCATTTCCTCTTTTCTCATTCTCCATACCCCATTTGACTTCCCAGACTCCAACACCCCTTCCCTTAACCCTTCATCCATTGCCTCAAATGACGCAATATTCTGCCATGACGAGCCGTCGAAAAACATTTCAAAATTTATAATGCCAACAATTGCGTTTCCTTCATTTTTTATGGCCCTGGCCATGGGGAGAGGCGTCAGAAATTGTTTCAGTTTCGGTTAAGACCATAATTCCAGATGCAGATGGCATGGGCACATGATGACATACCTATTGGACGTATGTGAAATGGAAATGAGCTTCAAAGTTCAGTCCATGACTCAGAGAACGCAATTTCAGATTTCAATTGGAAATTCTCGTACTAAATTTTAATCGCTGACTAAAGTCGCTGAACTCAGAGCTAAGGATAGACTTTAAAGGTTAAAATGTGATGCGATGCACAGGACATGAAATGTGAAATGTGAAATGTGAAATGTGAGGGGAAATTCTCATTATTCCACATCATCATTGGCGTCATTCACAATCTCATTCGCATTCTCATCCATTCTAATGATAGCGCCCATGTTCAGGGGTTTTCCTCGGAAAATCAGAGCCTCCGATAGTCGGAATTGAAAAATCGACGCCCTGCCGGCATCCAGCACCCGGCAGCCGTCACGTTTCACCAGCCACGGGAACGGCCTCCGTCGAAGATTGTTGCAAATAATTTTTTATGCTTTACATTTGCCTTGAACGGTGCCGGAGTTGACGCTGGTGCTGAGGCACCACTGGAACTGGATATGGGCATGGATTTGGAGATGAAAATGGTGCTGGATATGGAGGTGGGGGATGGGGCTGGAGTTTGAGGTTGAGGTTGAGGTGAAGGTGAAGGTGGCGTTGCCGGTGGACCTAGAGATGGAAATGGAGATGGGAATGTGGACTTCTGTGGGTCTGGGTCTGGGTCTGGGTCTGTCTCTGGGTTGGGGTCTGGGTCTGAGTCTGTGCCGCGAACTTTTGTTTGTTGCCAAAAGTTTTGTTTGTTTGCCAAAGGCAGCCAAGGAGCTGCGACTGCCTGCCGTTTCTTATGACTTTCATTTGTTTTGACATCACGTCGCTGCAGCGCCATAGCATTAGCTGTGGGGGGGCGTGGCTCGGATGGCTCGGTGGTCTGCTTGTGGGACAGAGGGAATGATCGTTGGGCGGGGCTTAGTAATCGGCACATTCGAGCACCATAGCACGAGTGCGCATAGCAACGAGTAGGAGGAAATGTATGGAAGGAGGCGCGTCATGCATTACCCGCAGCTAAAACCGGCTACGAGGGCGGTAAGTGCAGTTAGTGGAAGAGAAGCGGCAACTAGAAAATAAATTTAAACATCTTATTTCTTATTGCTAGGGAAATAAAATATGTTCCATATAATATTATATGTAGTTATTATCGTTCCGATTTAATCAAAATATTAAGGGCATTAATTGCTTGCAGTACGCAGCTTCCCTTAGGATAGAAAACTTCTTGATCAGCCCTCGAATAGCTCAAGGAATATTGAAGCAGAAGCCATAAAGACGACGCTGCACGTTGCCAGTTGCCACTTGGTGTTATTTTTTGTAGCTCTTGTCGTTGTAATTGTTGTTGTAATTGTTGTTGTTGCTGTTGTTGTTGGTCTTTGCTTTTGAAAGCGCCGTTTGAGCTGCCGCTGTTTCCAATGCTGTTGTGTTATTACGCGTTATTACAACAAAACCAACAGGAGCAGCAGTTACGGAAATATAAGAAAGCAACAACAACAACAACAACAACAACAAATAACTGTAAACGCAACAGCAATGGCCACACCAACGACTGGGGTAACAGCAGTTGGCCAAGAGGCGTGTGTTATATGTCTCAGCCTGGCATTGCGGGTGTGTGCGTGTTTATGTGTTTGTGTGCTTGTGTGTACATGTGTGTGTTATACAATAATCAGACTGTTTTTACAAAAATTGGCAAAACGCACAAATATTTATGGAGTGGCCAAAGAAGAGGCACCACATCGAATGATCTGAAAACCCATCTTCGCCGCCAGCGGCGCTTATGCATCTTTCATAACCCACACACACACACACACGCACACATAGGCACACACACACTTACACATACAACCTCAGACACGTCCATTCTTCAACAAACATTTCCCACCTCTAGCCTTATGTGTGTGTATACACACACACACACATATTAATATATCTATCGTTCGTGTTGTGCAAAATATGAAAATCCTCAGCTCTGGCCCATATGCATCCATCAGCACGTGACGGGCGCGGGCAACAGCTGCCGCCTCCTCTTTGAGTTCCGAATGCCAATAAAAATGTTAAGTATCTTTGCACTGTTGACATTCCGGCGGAGCGCACATAACGCACAGCAAATGCTTAGATAAATGCTGCAGATACTTCTACGAGATGCTCCATCGCGGTGCGAGGGGAGGCACATAAATTAAGCGTTGGATTTACGCGGCAAGAAGCAACATCTTCTATATTTCTTTTTTTCCTCGTTTTGACAATTTTGATGAGGCGCCAAAGTGACTGGCACATAGTTTCCCCTGCTGACATCATTCCCCTCTTCCCTCTCCCCTCTTCCCGCTTCATTCTTCACCAAGCAACCTTCACAATTCGTCCTAAGATCTACGCACCGCACTCAGCTCCAACTTGGACGTTGGGGAATTTCTATTACGTGTTTCTCTCAGATACTTTTCGGGTTTAATCAAAGGCATTACATCAAAGTTTCCCCTACAACCACCGTCGTTGCTGGCGCCGACGTCGACGCCGACGCCGACGCCAACGCCATCACCATCATCGTTGACGCTGTCATCGGGCCTCCAAGCTCTGCAACAGTAAGAAGTTTAGTTGAGCGTCGCGCGTGGAGCGTGGAGAGTTGAAGCCCTCCGGGGAGCTTCATCCACTATGTGAACATGCTCATTACACAGTCAAGGGCATACATATACACATACTCATACTCATGTACATATATACCCATTCTCATACACATACAGATTCGCTCATAACTCATAGATACTTATACATATACGTATGTACATACGGCATGCGTGTTGGCGACCAGGTGGCCATGCGAAAGGATGCAGATGCTCCCCCAAAACATATTTACAGTTCTCATTTTCACGCCCCACCCCAACCGAACGCAACTCCGTCCGGGATATTTACAGATTATGCCCATGCGTTAATTAGTGCTACGCTTCGAGGCATCGTAACAAGTCGGAAATTTACACTCCAATTTACATATTAATAAATTTTCTTCATTATTTTCCTAATTTGCTTAATTATTTTCGGTATTTTTTTTTTCTTATTTTTCTTTGTGTGTTTGTTGTGTGATGTGTTTTTTTTTTTGTTTTTCCTTATGGAAATTAAATTTCCACTTACCCGCTTGCCCCGTTTGCCGCGTGGTCCCTTCTCGCCTGGCGGACCCGCCGGTCCGATGGGTCCGATTTCGCCCCGTTCGCCGGGCTCTCCGGGCAGACCTGTAACAATTAAAAGTTGGTTTTTAAATGCGTTGGTCCAGTTGCAGATACAGGCGAATGCAGATACAGATACAGATTCAGATTCAGATTCAGATAAAGTGTAATTACAGATAAAGATACATGTTTGAATGCGGTTACAGATACAAGCTCAGATGCGTATGAGGATATGCCTATATACAGATACAGTTACAGGTAGAAATACAGATATAGATACAGATACAGATGTAGATGCAGATAAAGATACAGATGCAGATACATATACAGATACAGATACATATACAGACACAGATACAGACACAGTTACAGATACAGATACAGAAACAGATACAGATTCGGGTAAAGCTGTAGACACAGCTTCGGCTTGCGAACCAGTTACAGCCACAAGTGAGATGCAAATTGTAGGCGTGGCCAGGGGCGTTCACTTTGCAATTATACCCGTTATTATCGCCGATGCGGCTCAATGTACTGTCAGCATTCGTCAGTCGCTCGAGCGGCGGCTTTGTACCGTAATTTGCTCGATTGCCGATGCTGAAGTTGCTGGCAGCGATATTTGTTGCTGTTGTTGTTGTTGTTGTTGTTGTACCCTGTGGACCACAATATGAACGAGTGTTAACTGTTTAATATGTGACCAACGGGCAAATAACCGCAGTTTTTGGTACTTTATCTGTACGTAAAAGCAAATTTGTTTCCCTTTTATTAACGTACTCAAAACTCAAAATAACAGTAAATTTATTTATTTTAGTTACACTCATTAAGTCTTATACCCTATAGTCCAAGCTGTATATAAAATTATATACTGTATATATATATTTTATACCCTGTACTCGGTATGTCTTAGAGAGAGACCCTTTACCTACGTTTGTTTCTGTGAGCCTTCCAATTAATCCCATTTTTAAGCTTGAAGAAGGCTACTTTTGGCAGAGTATCTAAAAGTCGATCTGTGGGAGATTTTTGCCTCTACTTTTTTGGGCTCAGTTGAAAAATGCAAATTGTTTATTTGCCGAACAAAAAAGGAGAGAAAATAATAAACAAAAAGCCAGAGATACCCAAAGTTCACAGTGGTTGGCAGATTGTGGCAAGTGCTAATGAGGCCTGCGGCTGCCAAGTAACTTGACCTATATAACAGTTACACTCGCCTACACTCAGGTGCATATGTATGCTTTGCATATATGAATGTGCTTTTCGGTTAATTGCAACAAAAAAAAGTTGCATTAGTTGCACTTTGCGGTATGCCAATAATCGATTTATTTGCAGGGAAGTTTTTGCAGCTTTCAGTTTTCATGGCAATTTTCACATTTCTGTATGGCAAATAAAATCGTCTTTTTTACTAGACTCTGCATGAGGAATTCTCATATATCTGTTAAAAAGAAAATGAATGAACTAACTAACTTTGCCCCACTGTGGCAAGAACAACAACAACAACAAACCAACAACAAACCAACGACCTGTTTAGTTAAAATAATGAGAAATTGTTTTCTTTCAGTTTATTTTTTTTCTGTTTTTGACTTTATGTTGACTGTGGCCATTAAATGTGACCATTTACACAGACCACAAATACACACACACACACACACAAGCACACACACTCACACTCACCCACACACACACACACTCCCATATACGCAGAGCTTGTATATCATAGATAAATCCAATTGTGCGGCTTGTCAAAATGAGCTCCTCGTATGGCTGTGTGGCTGTGTGCGTAGTGATGTATGTGCGTGTGTGTGTGTGTGTGTGTGTGTGTGAAAAGATATAGAAAATTTATTAAGTTCGTAAAATTGCGTTTTGGATGAAAATAGGAGCAAAAAGCAGGGGGCAGGGTGGTTTTGTTTGAGGAGGGAGCGGGCAGCTGTGCTGTTGAGTTGCCAGGATCCAGGACCCATCTCCTGGTCAGTTGCGCATAAATTTGCCTGCCAGTTTGTGGGTTCTCTGCCGTCGACTGCTGTTTGTTTATAAAGTATTTTTCGCTAGCCCTCTTTGTTTTGGCAATCAGAGCTGGCAGAAGGGGACGAAGATGGAGACTGAGATGGAGACGGAGATGGAGACGGAGATGGCGACGGAGACGGAGACGGATACGGATACGGTCACGAAGAGGGACTCAAAGCAGGAGTCGCAGTAAGTATTTATGGTAGCATAATTTACCGTTAAGCATTTTAGGCGACAATTTCAGCCACAATAAAAACTATTCCAGCACAACAACAGCAACAACAAAATAGCCAACAAATGGGGATCCTTGGAATGGAGTGAAGTGAATTTATGGAGGCTCGGATATTGGATTGTTGTCACTCCCTTTCTCTGGCCACTTGTTACTTACTCGGGGGACTGGACCAAAGCAGATGAAGTGCAAATGATAAGTTTTAATTTCGTAGTCAAAAACAATGACCGGAAGAAGGGAAGAAAGGAAGAAGGGAAGAAGGGAAGAACGGAAGAGAGGAGGAAAGGAAGAACGGAAGAGAGGGAGTCCGACTACCGGGCAACTCTCTGGGTGGAATGCAATCAAAATGTAAACAAAAATGAAAATCAAATAAATCAGCAAATAAATTGAAAATTTTGGTATTGCTGCTGCTGGGACCAGCTGCCTGGTCAGCAGTTCGGAATACACAAAATACAAATGACACATTAAATTGCCGAGACATCATTCCAGACTCACAGTCACAACCACATCCACATCCAGGTCTGAGACCAGCACACCAAGTGCCCGCGCCCACACACATAAAGCACAAGTCAGCTTAACTAATTACGAGAACGATAAGATAAGCAGCCGGAGACGAGAGACCAGATGAAAGAATCCCAAATACAAATGACATTCAATTTATTCAAATCAAACCCAAATGACTGTAGCTCCGACTCCCAGTCCACTCATTGTCCAAGGTCCCCAGTCCCCAGTCCCCAGTCTCTAGCCACTAGACTAAAGCCGCCAGCCTTCAGAATCGGACCGTGTCCCAATGTCAGCCTGAGCTCTGCTTGCAGACCCAGACGCATGTCCCATGAGCTGGCGACTCGAATCCGGCGCTGATTTCAGAAAATAAATTGCAATTTCATGTCCATCAACGCTCAGAGGAAAGTCATTGGACTGTTCCCGCCCTAGCCATAGTCCAGATTCAGCTTGTCCCTCTCCCCCCTTCCAGTCGTTCCCATCGACAGACGACCTGTATCAGGAGCAGCGACCATTCACAGGGGTCTGAGGTGCGTTGGGTGGTTTTCTCGGCGACTGTCGTCAATTGTGGACATCGTATCGCATTTGAGGATCTTGTTCGGAACTAACATCAAATCTAAAAACAATGGGCACGACATTAACGCAACTGCAACTTTTCGTTGCGACAACATCAACAACAACAACAACAACAACAACAAATGGAACAACAATCACAGCGCGTAGCAAAACACAAACAACTTTGATGCCCTGTGATAAGGCAAGTGGGAGGCTTTTCCATGCGGGTTTTAGCAGCCGCTTAATTGATAGCGGTGCTTGTTAGTCAAATGCATTAGGGGTATTCACACGAGGTTTAACTATAATATATCTATAATATATGTTAACTTCCTCTGTAACTCATAGACAACATGGCCATTACAAGCGAATCAAACCTTAATTTACTTCCTACGATACTTTTGGGTTTTAATAGAGTCCTCATCTCTCAAAGCACGAGATTTTTAAACCAACTATAAACTGACTTATTTAGTTATAGTTTTCAGATCTAATGCTTCCTAAGTTTACTGTTACTTATTAATTTAAAAAATTAAGTTATTTATAAAGTAACTTTACTGATATTACAACTAAAAATGTTGCCGACAAGTTTGGAATCTCGTAGTTTGAATATCGTAAGTCTCGTATTACTTGTAAGTAAAAATTGAAACAATCTAAAGATTTTTGTTTCAAAGACTAGTTAATTTATAAGCAGAATTTTTTCATGAAATTGTTAATAAATATTTCAAATTTTAAAAAAAATTAGTTTTAAAATTAAAATAACATATTTAATAGAATTTAAAAAATAATAACTTTCAACTGAACTTAAACTCCTGTGTTTTACGATATATCAAATAAACATGATGTAATGGAATTGAGTAGTTAGAATTGACTTTAAAAAATAATTCAAAAATAGCTAATAATTAAATTAATAAGTTATAAATAATTAAAATGATGAAATGTAATACATAAATAAAAAATATAAGATTTATAAAATATAAAAAACACAAAGCATTTTTATGAGCTGCAATTTTGCCCACAAAAAAAACTTATTGGCTTATAAATAAATTTAATTTAAGTCTATGATTAATGAATAATTTTTGGCAACAAAATTAATTTCAGTTAATTGCTGAATTAAAAAAAAATTAATTTTAATTACTTCCACTCTGAACCTGCCGCAACTGTACTTTTAAAATTGACGTGACATAAGACATAGCGGCCTTTTTCAAGTTCACAGTTAATCGTTAGATACAGTGAAGCTTGCTTTAAGTGTGCGACTAAATTTAACAGGGATTTTCTGCGTTTTACTTTGTGTCGCAAATAACTGTAAACACGAAAATGTTTACTACTAGAAGACAGCTTTATATTCAAGCAGTGGCAATAAATACCACCGACTGTCCATAGGATCAATCCACAACTACCTAACTGACATTTATGGTCAACCTCTTTAGCATTTTTTAACGGCCATCGGCAAACTATTGTTTATTTATTACACACACACATGGAAGCATAGGAAACACACACACACACACACAAATGTGAGGTCACACATGAAAGAGTTTTAATAAAACAATTGGTCAGAGTTCATTGGGGGTTTGGGGCAAAGGTGAACTCGGCACATGGGGGTAACTGCGACGTGTGGCATGCAGCGGCTGTGGCGCAGCCAGTGGATAAGCATGGAATGGGCAGCGATGCTAATGAGCCGCTAAAAGCAACATAAATGACATAAAGTTGCATTTTTACGACTGCGGTAAGTGTTCCGCAGTCTACGGGGCCAACAAATTTTTATGACAAACGCCGGATTTGAATTCGGATTCGGATTCGGATTTGGATTCAGATACGGAATGGCAAGGAGAGTGGGAGTGGTAGGGGGAGTGGGCGTCTGCATGGGATTTGGTTTGGGATTCCAGAGCGTTTCAACTATTTGGGCGGTGCGCTTGGGTTATTTTCGTTTATTAAAATCGCATAAAGTGCAGAAATATGTTAGACGAGATCGTAAAAGTGGCCGGAAAATGGAAATTGTTCGCCGTGCCTTTAGTGGGCGTGCATTAGTTTATGTTGCCGGTGCACGGCGGAGACTGGGACGGCAGGGGTCATCTGTTGAAGCTGGCGGCTCTGCTCCCTACAAATTGTGGGGCATTTAATTGACGTTGACGTCAAACTTTTGCGGTATGCGTTCGGCGGCATGCGGCATGCAGCATGCGGCATGGGGCAACAATACACAAAGGTCGTAAATGTTATCGCAAAATGTGGCAGGCAAACCAATTTCCAAATGTGGAAGAAAATAAAAAAAACAAACTAAAAGTAGAAACAACTACAAAAATATTTATATACAGAGAAAACTAAAATAAATTTCGAAAAAATTTGTGCGTCCATAAAAACAGCATCCAAAATATACCAAGCACATATTTTGTTTTTTGATTTACATTTTAACGAGTCGCTTTTCACGCCGAAAACTCCAAATCAAAATCCAAAATGTGCCCTAATGGCCGAGCGTTAGTCAATGACTCAATTAGGCGGTTAGGGAATGGAGAAGGGCATGGAGAGGGGGATGTCGAGTGTGAAGTGCGTGTCAGTGTGTGTGTGTGTGTGTGTGTGTGTATGCCCGGAGTCATCTGACAATAAATTAAGCGGCCCGCAGATGAGCAACCAAAGTGCCGCGTGGCAGCACTTGAAAAATCCATCGGTCGATGGTTTCCCAAACATTCGATACGTAGGGTTTACGACTAGTCCCGCTGTGGAATCCCTGGTATATGTCTATGTATTTATATGTGTGTATCTGTATCTGTAACTGCATCTGCATCTGTATCTGTGTCTGTGTCTGTCTGCATACACAAATGTGTGCCTGTGCGAGGGCTAAGTGGCCTTCTAGCCAGAACATATTTAGAAGGGCAGCTGGAAGTATATATGTCACTTACCTGGTGGTCCAGGCGGTCCCGGTGGACCCTCGATGATGCCCGTGGGGAACTCGTCACCCTTGATGGTTGTGGTTAGGCCACGATCACCGCGATCACCCTTGTCACCCTGTGAACGAGAAGTACAAATGCCAATGAGTCATAGGGCTGAATTTTCTATCGAAAATTTAAGTGGAAATGCCAAAAGGCACATAGGTGAACTATACCCAGCCAGACAGATAAGAAAACGGTGTAAGAGAGAGGGGAAGAGAGAGAGAGAGAGAGGGCGATAGGGGAATGAGTGAGTCGGTGTGAATGGCAGAGGGGCGCTTAATACATAAATAAACGATAAATAACGTGGAAAATCGAAAAGCAGACAATGGAAAAATCAGAAAAACAAAACCAGACATCACACAGACAATCAAAACACACACCCTCCCTCATATACACACGCACACACACACAGGTACAGGCACACGCAAACCCGCACACAGGACGACTCACTCGTAGTCACTTAAAACGTCACAATGTTTATCCAACAGAAAACAAATAGTGCATTAATCCTTGTGACATCTTTGTTTTACTTATGAATCGCTTTCCATCCAAATCTACCTTCTTTCCCTTCTCCTCCTCCTCCTTTCTCACTCTCGTTTCTCCTTTGTTTTGGTTATCTCAGCTCTTCTTCGCATTGTCTGCGAATCACTCACTCACCTTTGTGCCAGCTGGGCCCGGCAGTCCAGGCGGTCCAACTGGTCCCGGCAGACCGGCCTCGCCCTGTACGCCCTGTGGTCCGGTTTCACCGGGTGGTCCATGCTCGCCCGGCACTCCCGGTTGTCCTGGTACACCTGGCGGACCCGGTGGTCCTGGCTCCCCTGGCTCACCCTAAACGTGGATATATAATATGTTTATTAGCACAAAAGATTACAAACAGTTTTCCGTATTCCGTTTTTTTGTTTTCCGGTTAACTACACGTGCACCAAACAAAGGGGATACCACATAAAGGACATGCTGTTTATAAGGATAATTATTCCACTGGCCGCACTGCCACTTACCTTTAGCTGTATGACCGTGGAAGCGGATACGTTAACGCCCGCTTCTTGCAAGTCCTTACAGACCACCACAACACACACACATTAAAGGATAAAACGCAACGGTTAAACGCAAAAGGTTAAAGGATAAAAATAAAAATAAAATGTAAATCGGTTAATAAAAATATTGAAATAACAGTAAGAAAATATCAAAAGATATATATTAATTATTTTATAACTAAGCTGCTGCAAAGCATCTCAGTTGAAAAGGAAAGAAATATAAAAGGATACACACCAAATGTAGGAAAATTAAAACAGGATAATTGAAACTACGTAAATTAAAGTGGGAAACCAAATCAATAAATTTCAATACCAAACCAAAAGTACCAATAAAAAAAGTTTATATCTTAATCTTAAATTTTGTGTTATTTTAAAATCAATGGAAATGCTTTAAGTGAAGGCAAACACAACTGTACATTTTGTGGAAGGATACGTTGCTCGTTTTGTGCGAGGAAAATAAACCGGAAACTAAATCAACTTCCATTAAAGCAATGATAAAAAATCTCGTAGCAAATAACCAAACGAGATTCAAAACTACACAAGGATCAGCAGGATAAAGGTGGGCGCCTGGTCGTCCTGGCGCACCACATTGGGTGCCACACACAGAAAATGGAATGACTAAGCAGAAAGTATGCAGAAATGGAAGAAAATTTATGGTGCAGTTTAAGCCAAGTTAAAAGCATTACGAACAACAATGAGCAGGACAATAAACAACTACAGCTACAACTCAAAAACTACAATAACAACAATTACAACAATTACAACAATAACTACAATTGTGACCAGGACAAAGGACAAATGCAGAGGACAACAAGTTGCAAATATTTGCAGCACTCGCTCGCTGTGCCTTTTGCCTTTTGCCTTCTGCCTTCCGCCTTGAGGAATGGCCACAACACTGGGGACGAGTCTAAGGGATTAGGGGAGGGGGAGGGGGATGTTTAAGTAGAACTATGTCTATGTGTACGACAGTCGGAACGTATTTATGGTTGAAATACCTTAACAGCAACAATTTCCGCATAGCCCAATGTACCGCCATGCAGCGTTGTCACCGATCTCTTGAGGCCCTGGACGAGGGTGAAGTGCGGAAGGAAGAGATGCAAAAATTTTGAATGAGATTTTCAAGTTTGATATTTTATATTTGGTTCTCCTTTTTTTTTTGTTTTTTTTTGTTTTTGTTATTTTGTTTCAAGTTCGTTTTTGGGCACAGTTTTGCAGCAGCTTTGCCATTGAAGCCGAGTCCAGACCTGGAAGACTTACCTTGACTGTTTGGAACACATCGACACCCGGATGGCCGGTGTCGCCCTTAGCACCCTTGTCGCCGGGTATGCCCGCATCACCCTTTTCGCCGCTTATGCCATTGAGACCCTAGATAGAGTTACAGTTGAGCACTTGACTTGTTAGAAGTCACTTCCTTATGGGAGTTCCTGATTCCCAGTACTTACCGGTTCGCCCTTGTCACCGGCATCGCCCTTCTTGCCTCGCTTCCCTCGTTTGCCTGGTGGTCCTGGCGGACCTGGTGGACCTGCAATTGAAATCAAATTTCCTGGTCAATCGATATTGTGGGAAAAGTCTTCATTTTTTTTTCTTCTTCTTAAAGTAAACATCAAAAAGCAAAGTCGGACTTGGGTCAAAGTCAGACTTAAGGTCAGTTGCTGCCGCCTCATTAGCTTCACTTTGAACTTTTCTGCTGACCCAAGCAGACGCTCAGTGACAACCCCCCTGCACCCCTTATTCCCCAGCACTTCGTTCGCATGTCATTCTTCTAACTTTTTAAGATCTTGCCTTTTTTTGGCCGTTTTTTGCGCAGTTTTCCCGCAACTTGTGCAAATTCATTTAGCTGAAAAATGACTTTCGCTGCATTTTGTCCACAGCCTCGGGGACGCAGGGAAGCCGAAAAGGACCAAAGGGCAACGAGCAATGGGCAACAGAAGCTGCGCACAAAATATTTATAACCACTTTGGATGCTATTATTTTAGCGCTGTGGAAAACTTTATCTGTTGCCACAAGCAGAGGATGCAACAAGAGACCGGAGAGGCAGGACAACAACAAGACGAAGAGAGGAAGAGAGCGGGGGGGGGGGGGGGGGTGAGTGCAGAGTCGCCAGCAGAACAACTCGACTGCTGCTTTTCAATTATTTCGCATGCAATTTTACGGCGCATAAAATTTCAAGGACCCTGCCTTATACCAAGCTAGTCCTGGCAATTATTCTTATTAGAAACGACGTCGCTCCTTTCGCATTGCTACAGCTACAGCCTTTGTTGTTGTCCCAAGACAGGAAATTAACACCTACATAAAGGCCAAAAACGAAGCAGTCGATGAAATAGGATGGAGATGCAGATGGGGATGTGGATGGGGATGTGGATGTGGATGCTGATGCCGATGCCGATGCTTATGATGCAGGGGTTGAAAGGAAGGAAGAAGAAACAAAACCGTTGCCCATGTACTAAATGTCAGCCGGCCGAGTGTACGGACTTTTTACCTGGCAAAGTGCAAATGAAGTAGGTGTGAAAATATTTAATTAAAATAACAGGCAGCAACAAACACGACAAAAACAACGCAACAACTAACAAAATGCCAGATAATATGGACTCCTAATAAGTATGAGCGATTATGTGATACCCTGTGGACGGCTAAGAAGTTCCTTATGGCACACAGATGTAAGGATGTCAGCTGTAGATTGCATTAATGGGGATTCTCAGACAGCTTGTAAACTCCAAAGAGCCTCATCTTGCTTTTGGTTTTTGCCCTGTCATATCAAGGATATTCCTTACGGGGTATACCCCATTTGAGTTAACCTTTCTTTTACAGGGTATACAAAGCGAACACCAAACACAATAGCAACAGGAAACACGCGCTGTTTTTACTTAAATTTTCGTACTCCTTGTAGGTCTTTCTTCGCTCCTCTCTCCTCTCTCCACACTCTCTCTCTTATTCACATTTCCCTTCAGCTTTTTTTATCGTCTTCTCTCTCGCTCTCTCTCTCTCTCTCCCTCTCCCTCTATTTCCTCCTGTGTGCCTTTGAAAGAAGGCAGACCTTTCGGCTGCTGTTTAATAATTGTTGTAATTAAGTAATTCCGCTTCTAGAAGCTAACACAAAAAAAAAAAAAACAACAACAACAAAAAAGGTGCGACTTCTTATTGAAAGAAAGGCCAAAGGCCGAAGGCGCAGGAAGTTGCCTTTAATGCAGGAAACGCCGGCAAACAATTTAAATTCATTTCGCACCAAAATGGCGCCACAAACTACCAAAGTGAAAAAAGGCATGGCACGCGTCTGCCCCCCTACGCCCTACCCGCTCCCCATTCCACGCCCCTTCCCGCACATCATCCACAATTTTCCGCCCTCCAATTCACACCCCTTCCAGCGAAACATGCTCACCAACTTTCTGGATGTGGGCGTTCAAGTGGGCGTGTCTGATTGTGTAGGTGCTATGTGAGCAGCCACAGGCATAGAGACCAAGCAGCCAGCCCGTCAGTCGAGCATCCGAGCAGCCAGCATGACTCCAGCGACGCCCCTCTAATTCTGGGTGTTCATTTAATTAAAAAAAGATTTTCCTGCTCCATGGCAAAGTAGACGGTGGACGGTGGACGGGGGACGGGGGACGGGTGGTTGCAAGGGGCAGCTACAAGGTTCGAACAGCGAAGCGGCAAAGTCTAAGAAGCGAAAGGTGCGACTTTGACTTTGTATCTCATAGTTTATGAGCGAAGATCAGAAACGAAAGTTGTTATCAAAATTAATTACCAAAATGTGAGGAGTGATCTTACAATTCTCACCTGGGGATTTCTTCAGACTCAAGAGGTACGCGCCACTTATAACCGTAAACAACAAATGTACTTTGAAAATCATATTTTCCTCGGGCCAAGACTTACTCTAAGTGTCATTAATATTCGTTCTTTCATTTCTTGGGAAGCTCTTCCAGGCAAGGATTTATCTTGCTTTCAATGCCAAAGCTTCAAACAAATCTAAAATTCATATATGTGTGTGTGTGTGTGTGTGTGTGTGTGTGTGTGTGTGTGTGTGTGTGTGTGTATGGGTGTGTGTGAGCAAACATACTTTATGCCCCAATGAACTCAAACATAAAAGTCATTAGTCAAGCTCTAAATTAGCTTTCTACATTATTTACGATGTTTGTCCCACTGTAGCTCGGAGCAGTCAGTCGGGCAAACTAATGCGCCCACTGTGCACCACTTGGCCAAGTAATGAAAGCTAACCAATTAAGCATGGCTAAGACGCAGACACAGTTTGCAACAATGGCCGTCCGTTGCTTGGCTGCCGCAGTCCCCGGCATCGGGAGCCCAGCTCCTGGCCAACTTGGCTAACTTGGCCAACTGGGGCATCAAGTGTCGTAAGCCAAAGCCAAACGGAAGTGTCGAGGCGCCAAATGAGTCGAGTTAACAATGGAAACATAGGAAGCACCCATTAAAAACCCAATGCCGTGGGGCAAATGGTGAGTATGTGGGTTGTGTGGGGCGAGTGGGGTGGGTGAGGGGTGGGTGAGGGGCGTGTGTGGGGCGTGTGGGGCCTTAAGAGGAAGCAGTGGAAGTAAAGGAAAAAAAAGTTAAAATTGCTCTTAATCTAATAACAACATAATAATCATAATCATAATATCGTTTGCCTTCACATGCTGTACTTTCCCTTCCTACATCAATTCTCCATCATCTCCACTCTCCCCCCTCCCCTCACCGACAAGCTACTCGTTGCCATTAACGCCGCATTTTTCGTATTATTTCTGCTCGTTGATGGCGTCGACGTTTGCCGCCATTTTGGCTAACAGTTTGTTGCCTGTTAATGGTGTTTGTTGGCTGCTGTTATAGTTGTTGTTGTAATTGTTGCCTAATGCGTTAAGAAATCCCATTGAATGTGTGACACATACACACACACACATGTACCCGCACATACACTAAGTGCGCGTTGTTAAGTCAAAACTTGTTCTTTATTTTCTAGTTGATGAACAACTTTGTCGCATCTGATGATGATGATGATGATGATGATGATGATGATGATGATGATGATGGTCATGATGATGATGATGTTGATAATGAGGATAATGGCTCTGTTGACAATAATGATATGTGTAATGTTAATGCCGGCAATTGAACGCTCCCAATGAGCGCGTAATGCAAGTCGCACACACACGTCGCCCATAAATCCATATCGACGTCATGCTCGACATCCATCCTAGGTTTTATTCCACGTTTCTTCCCATATTCCATCCTGTGCTCCATCCTGCGCTTAGTTCCAATCCATTGTCCGGATGAGGCTGCTCGAAGAACGTTCACCAAAGTGGCATTCATTGTCATAGTCGTTAGGGAGTCAGTTGGGGATCTGGTGACTGGTGCCTGGTGCTTGGTGCCTGATGCACTGGCAGCTCATGCTCATCCTCCACCTCCCCCCTATGCTATAATACGCTGCTTGGAGTACGGGTTCTTGTCTCCGGCTTGAGTTCAAACTGCCAGAGCGGAAAAACGGAATTATGTCAAGTTGTGCGCGTAATAAATACCCGGAATCGTTTACGTGCGTACAACACCACAACGACACGTACAACAAACAAGCCAACAAACAGTCAGAGCGTCGAATAGACACATAAACAGACAGACAGACAGACAGACAAACAGACAGACAGATAGACAGACAGACAGACAGAAAGACAGACAGACACACCGACACACAGACACACATACACACAGGCACACAGACAGACAGACAGACAGACAGACACACAGACAGACAGAGACACACACACAGACAAACAGACAGG
This sequence comes from Zaprionus lineosus, assembly GCA_035044505.1. Taxonomy (NCBI): domain Eukaryota; kingdom Metazoa; phylum Arthropoda; class Insecta; order Diptera; family Drosophilidae; genus Zaprionus; species Zaprionus lineosus. The sequence continues at coordinate 588,163 of JAWNNX010000142.1, forward strand.
CAGACAGACAGACGGACAGACAGACGGACGGACGTATAAACATGGAATAGAGTGAAAGCAATTGACTGAGTCAAAGATGAGGTGCGGCTGCTCAGCCACCGGCAATGACATGGGAAAAGGATACATGGCAATGGCGGCGACGATTGCTTATTGCCATTTGAAAGTTTGCCGACACACTTGGGATCCTGTGTGTGATTCCCATGGAGACAGTTGAAAACTTCAAAATTTGGAAACTTCATCGTGTAAACGGCAAGGACTACGTGAACTTAAAACAAATTAAACTTAATCAGTTATTAGCTCATCGAATGGGAAACTAATTCTACAACAAAACTCAGATAGTTGCGAACTCTACAGAATCCTGCTACAAATTCATAGGATATATTTTAAGGATATTCTGTATCTGCTGTGTCATCAATTGAGTTCCAATCGAAGGACGCAGCCAATCGGAAAATCACACCATCAAATTGAGAGGATTCAGTTCCTGGTTTTGGGGTTTTGGGGTCTCGGGTTTTGGGTTCCGGTTGGGTTTGTGTTTCGGTTTTTGAGCGTCATGTTGTTTGCACTTTGCCAGCCTGATTGCTCCCTCTTTGATGAGTGTATACACGCGTGTGTGTGTGTGTGTGTTGTGTGTGTGTGCGTAAATAACGCTGATCTTTGACTTATCAGAAAAGTTTTCAGCTACTGAAACCAAAACTTTGTTTAAGTAGGCGGCTGTCTAATGAGTTTAAGACCCAAAAGCTGTTCAGAATTTTCATTAGCCACGCCCCAAAAGTATCCATCAAGTGCGTGGCTGCATACGCCAAACGGGACGACATCCTGTCAAGGACGTCTGCGTGCAAAATGAACTGGCACCATAAACTTGAAATGCAAACATGGCAAACTTTTAACTTACGCCATGTCCTCGCTTTGCTGCTTGTCTATCCTTTTGGCATGTCTCTCCTCTTCATTCTCCCCCGCGTCATGCCACGCTCTGAGAGCTTTCGCTCATACGTGCTGCCAAAGTTACATGCAACACAAACGCAAAATGGCGAACATATTCAAGAATCTCAAATGCATTGTTCCACTCGCTGTCAGTGCCGCTGATATAACTGGGAAAACTTTCTCGTTATGGCAACGCAATATCCATTTCCAACCCCGTCCCCATCCCCACCTTCATCCTTATCCCTCATCCACATCCCCACCCCCATCCCATCCCCATTCACCATCCCCATCCCCATCCACGTTCCTATCCCCGTCTTCATTTCCCATCCCCATCCTCATCCCCGTTCCCATCGCCACCCCCATCTCCATTCCAGTCCTGTACCCCAACTCATGTCGTTATCCCTACCCAATCCCTTCACTATTGTCTCCATCCGCACAGCGAATATTATGTAGCTGGTAAGGACACTTGATTTGTTCCTGTTGTTCTTTTGCTAAGCTGTTGCTATTTTGTCTCTAAGTTTTTGCTGTGAATCTTCAATAAATACATTTGCTTATGTCAAGGATATGCGATATGGAAGAGCGTCAAACGAGTCCAACTGATGAACTTGCAGATGCTCAGTAGTTGAACATAAAATTCCATCAGTATGAAACATGTAAAGCACATAAAGTAAAAGAGCAACGAATCACTTGTCATACAGCTCATGTCCTTTTCCCTAAGCTACAGGTCCTTCCGGGCACTTTAAATGCAAGGAGAGAGAGAGTTTCCTTTAACTTGTAAATAATTAATAAATTCTCGATTTTATTGCTCCGAACGCTTGAGCGAACTTTATAAATGGTGGCAATTCAGAATTATGGACTTCATATTCAAAACTTCTTATTGAAGGTCCTTAAATACATTTGGGACCTAAGCTGCCTTTGTTCGCATCTTAAACACCCTCGCCATAGGGTATCAGATACAACCTTGTAATAAAGCATGGCAGAAGCATTTTGTCCTTGTCGCTGAATGGCAAAACTCTCCCGGTTTGCATCTTTGTCCATGTCCTTGTCCTTGTCCTCGCCAAGACGCGCAACGCCTGTCCTCTGTTGTCTCCAATGTCGCAATTTTCTCCCTCTCCCTCTCCCTCTCCCTCTCCATCATCATCTTCATCTCCGTCTTCACTCCACTCCACTCTCGTCCTTTGCTGGTCTCTTGTTTTTGGTTGATATGCGATACTTTTTGCTTGGTTGGGGTCCTTCCTCATTTCTTCATCGTATTTTTCGCAAGTTTCCAAATGTTAACGGTATTTGCTGCGTTCTGTTCTGAGTCTCAAGTTGTTAAAGTCCTTGCTGCCCGAAGGATCCCCAGTTACAGTTGCTGCGCACTTGCGAGCATTCTCAATGTAATACACACATAGTCACACTCACACACACACATACACACAGCATATATACTCTTAAGATTTCCCTTACCCCACACAGTATGTTACTTCCAGGAAATCTATGTTTATGCACATGTTGGCTGCTACAGTGAAGCCTGCAACAGCTGGCCAAACAGGTTAAGGTTCATTTGTACAGTTATTTATGGCAGGCCATTTAGTAAACCCGTTGCTTATGAGGAGACTCAGATATATAAAGCTTGATACCTGGGAGACCAGGCTCAACATTAAATCCCCCATTTAATCGATTGTATAATCGCCACAAAAGTCACATCAAGTCACATCAAGTCACTTCACGTCACTTGAAGTCACAACTTGTTTTTCTCAGTGATTGTCGATAGCTGGAATCGTCTTACATTTACCTAATTATTACACATGATTGAGCACAAGGCAAATCAAATTGGGCTGAGAAGTTGCCAGGACGACCTCATCAATGATCCAGTAATTATTTGCCTTCCTCCATCTGGAGGAGTCCTTGCATCAATTATACGATTGTTGCTACGGCCACGGCGATTGTCTAGAGGCCTTTGAGATTGGCCTAATGACTGCATTGCACACAAGCTACCGGAATTATGGCATCAGATTAATTCGTAAGCAATACAGCACACACACACACACACATACATATATACATATATATAATATTTATTGTATATATATAAACACACACACACACACAACTCAAGCGAAACGTTTGATCCTTGTTTTCACTTGTTAAATTTGCATGTTGCAAACGCCAGACAAATGACAGCTGCAAATGTATGTATGTGTGTGTTTGTGTGTGTTTGTGTGTGTGTGCCATTGACCGTCAGCAAATGACAGACAAATCTGTTGCATTAGCGACTCGGTTTGGTGCATGCACCACATCGATTTGTTGACTCTTAAGCTTCAGCTTTTGCCTAATTAAATGAGAGCCATAAATTTTCCTAACTAATCAGTTGGGGGCGGCTCCCTTCGGGTCCAAGTACTGATTTTATTACTACGCACTCTTTAGGTCACCCACTATGTGTGTGTGTGTGTGTGAGTGTGTGTCGTCGTTGTCGCTTTTGTTTCGTTGGCTTGGCCATTTATCTGCATTGCGTGTGTGCGAATCTTCATAGACGCCCAATTGACTATGGCCATAAGAGTTGTGTGTGTGTGTGAGTGTGAGTGTGAGTGTGAGTGTGCTTGTATGTATGTGCTGTGTTGCGTATGTGTTTTTGAATGTCTGCTGACAAGTTGATCGCATTGGATTCTTCTAATGACCCAAATGCTGATGCATCGCAAAGTGGCATTAAGCTGAATGCGGTAATTTGTTGAGCTTGCACCATCAACAGGTTGCCTTTTGGCTCTGCCTCTGATGCTGCCTCTTTCGTTGTTGTAGTTGTTGTAGTAGATGTAGCTGTAGTTGTAGTTGTAGTTGTAGTTGTTGTTGTAGTTGTAGTTGTTGTTGTAGCTGTAGTTGTAGTTGTAGTTGTAGTTGTAGTTGTAGCTGTAGCTGTAGTTGTAGTTGTAGCTGTAGTTGTAGTTCTAGTTGTAGCTGTAGTTGTAGTTGTAGCTGTAGCTGTAGTTGTAGTTGTAGTTGTAGTTGTAGTTGTAGTTGTAGTTGTAGTTGTAGTTGTAGCTGTAGTTGTAGTTGTAGTTGTAGTTGTTGTTGTAGCTGTAGTTGTAGCTGTAGTTGTAGTTGTAGTTGTAGTTGTAGTTGTAGTTGTAGTTGTAGTTGTAGTTGTAGTTGTAGTTGTAGCTGTAGCTGTAGTTGTAGTTGTAGTTGTAGTTGTAGTTGTAGTTGTAGTTGTAGTTGTAGTGTAGTTGTAGTTGTAGTTGTAGTTGTTGTTGTAGCTGTAGTTGTAGCTGTAGTTGTAGTTGTAGTTGTAGTTGTAGTTGTAGTTGTAGTTGTAGCTGTAGTTGTAGCTGTAGCTGTAGTTGTAGTTGTAGTTGTAGTTGTAGTTGTAGTTGTAGTTGTAGTTGTAGTTGTAGCTGTAGTTGTAGTTGTAGTTGTAGTTGTAGTTGTTGTAGTAGTTGTAGTTGTAGTTGTATCTGTAGTTGTAGCTGTAGTTGTAGTTGTAGCTGTAGCTGTAGTTGTAGTTGTAGTTGTAGTTGTAGTTGTAGTTGTAGTTGTATCTGTAGTTGTAGCTGTAGTTGTAGTTGTAGCTGTAGCTGTAGTTGTAGTTGTAGTTGTAGTTGTAGTTGTAGTTGTAGTTGTAGTTGTAGTTGTAGTAGTAGTTGTAGTTGTAGTTGTAGTTGTAGCTGTAGCTGTAGTTGTAGTTGTAGTTGTAGCTGTAGTTGTAGTTGTAGTTGTAGCTGTAGTTGTAGTTGTAGTTGTAGTTGTAGTTGTAGCTGTAGTTGTAGTTCTAGTTGTAGCTGTAGTTGTAGTTGTAGCTGTAGCTGTAGTTGTAGTTGTAGTTGTAGTTGTAGTTGTAGTTGTAGTTGTAGTTGTAGTTGTAGCTGTAGTTGTAGTTGTAGTTGTAGTTGTAGCTGTAGTTGTAGTTGTAGCTGTAGCTGTAGTTGTAGTTGTAGTTGTAGTTGTAGTTGTAGTTGTAGCTGTAGTTGTAGTTCTAGTTGTAGCTGTAGTTGTAGTTGTAGCTGTAGCTGTAGTTGTAGTTGTAGCTGTAGCTGTAGTTGTAGTTGTAGTTGTAGTTGTAGTTGTAGTTGTAGTTGTAGTTGTAGTTGTAGCTGTAGTTGTAGTTGTAGTTGTAGTTGTAGCTGTAGTTGTAGTTGTAGCTGTAGTTGTAGTTGTAGCTGTAGCTGTAGTTGTAGTTGTAGTTGTAGTTGTAGTTGTAGTTGTAGTTGTAGTAGTAGTTGTAGTTGTAGTTGTAGTTGTAGCTGTAGTTGTAGTTGTAGTTGTAGCTGTAGTTGTAGTTCTAGTTGTAGCTGTAGTTGTAGTTGTAGCTGTAGCCTGTAGTTGTAGTTGTAGTTGTAGTTGTAGTTGTAGTTGTAGTTGTAGTTGTAGTTGTAGTTGTAGTTGTAGTTGTAGTTGTAGTTGTAGTAGTAGTTGTAGTTGTAGTTGTAGTTGTAGCTGTAGTTGTAGTTGTAGTTGTAGTTGTTGTTGTAGCTGTAGTTGTAGCTGTAGTTGTAGTTGTAGTTGTAGTTGTAGTTGTAGTAGTAGTTGTAGTTGTAGTTGTAGTTGTAGTTGTAGTTGTAGTTTTTGCCTGTTGTTGCCACTGTGGGCGTCGGCCACACTGCAATTAATTAACAGAAATTGTGCGGCACACCCCTCAGGGGGCCGGCCATCACACTTGTAAACATGCAATGCCTGACAAATGTTTGCGGTTAGCCCGTAAATATTATGGGTTATTGCTGGGAATTTAAAGAATATAACGGTTAATTGTAAACTCTGTTGCATGCACCGATTTCGATGCATTTCAAATTGACTGACAGCGGTCGACGCCAAACAATCCACAGCCCACAGCCCACACTCCACACTCCACCCTCCCCAATCCCCACTCCACACTCTCCACAAGCAGGACATGACAATCAGTTCAATTTAATCGTACATTCTCCAACCCCCAACCTGTCAGGCTTCCTCCCACCCCCCCTCACCGAAACGTCTGACATATGTCTGACGAGTGCGGTCCGCCGTCTGTTTGTCGGCTGTTTGGTTAGTTGAACAAACAAGCAAATTGACAAATTAGCTTTATATTTATTATACCCTCACCAAATGGCACTTAAATCATTTCAATTACTTTGTAACTCATTAGGAAAACTTTCACAGGACACTCGTAGTTATTTACATAAATATATATATATACATTTAAATATATTTTCAACTTTTTTAAATAAAAGAAAAACTCATATTTAATGCATTGCATGTGAGGTAATTATTTTCATGTTTTCATTCATAATGAATTTCCTTCTCTGTGAGTTTATTATCCTGTTTCCCATTGCAGTCACTAAAAACAACTTTCAGTTGTAATTGGAAGGTTATAAAAAAGGATGTTATCTTAGAGCTAATATATATGTGCATATATATATATGTATATGTATATGTATATATATATATATGTATATAACTCCTTCCTTTGAGTAATATTTGCATATGTTGACTTAATTATCCTTCAAGTATGAGGGATATGCACTTGACTGTATCAGTATTTATTCTTCATTTTATTTTAAACTGATTCTATTCTCTATTTTCTTGGATTCTCTATTATATCTCCTTATATAATTTAAAACCCATATTCAACCATAATTTTAAGCGTTTAATTCTTAGTTTTTCCTTTCATTTTTTTATTTATTAGTTTACAGGCAACTCTGTCAACTAGAAACCTTTTATTTGCTGAATATTCAATTAAATTGATATTCAGTATTAAAATATCATGTGACTGTCCCCACTTTAATCCCACATAACAACAAACAGTAAAGTCCAACCATTGATTCCCATATATATCCCATGGATGCCTTGCCACTTGGTAAATAAATAAAATAAATAAATATGAATATAGCTACAATATTTATAAAATAAATATGAACTTTACAATTTTCTTTATATATTAATACCAATTTTTTTTTATAAAAAAATACTCAAATATACTATAAAAAATACACATCAGATCCGAAGCGACACTTGAAGAGTATAAACTCTTCGGTGTTCGGGGTATAAATTTGATACATGGAGAAAGGTTTACTTTTGCACAAATTTGTGGGCTGTGAATTAATTTCTTATTTGTTTGGGTTTTTGCAATTTATTTGTTATTCATTTTATGATCTTAAATGCAAATTACATAAATTATTGCATTCTGCGTTTTGATTTATAGATATAACCGTTTTTTATTGTGCATTCATCTTTTTATTATTATGATTATTTAAATGGAATTTTATGATGCGTAATGCGAGTTTAAGTATTCTGCGGGGAATGTGTTCGGATCATAAAATATGTCGTCAATTATTCGCTTACTCTTTAGCCGCAAAGGAAAATTATATTATATAATTTTTGGATCTCAGAAATCAACACGAATATTGAAGCTTTTGTGGGAACAAAGTCGTTGAACTGAGGAGCTTGTATTAGCGAATTAGTTTCACCTTTAATCCCGTCTTAGTTCCGCCCAATCAAGCAGATAGATGATACGCTCGACTGAAGGATATCAGTGGAAGCTTAAGGACTTACGACCTGCAAAGCTGATTACAAGTGGGAAGGAAGTGTCAATACACCAAATACACTCCAAGCTTCTAACAGTTTTCCCTGCGCCCCCCTCATTGGAACTACTTGGCCAAGTGCTTTAGCCAACTTTTTAAATGTACACAATTTTGTTTACTGGAGCATCGACTAACTTAACTTAATGTCAACACCTAACAAAGGGATAAGCCGGGGTATGAAGGGACACAGGGAGGAGCATCCCAAACGATCAACTAGATAGGAACTTACTTTAATAAAGCGCACATCCCATGACAGGGACTACGGAGGAAAAAAGGAAAAAAAATGGCGAGGAACGAGGAAAAACTTACAGCCGGAAAAACACTTGTAAATCCCCCAGCGTTGCTTATGTTTAAGTAATTGGCAAAAGGCTTAAGCTGATGCTTACCCGGACATCCCCCGGACACCCGCCGTGAACGAGTCCTCCACACAGCCGACACAACACTTGGAAGTGTGGAAAAGCCTTTTTGTTAAAAACTTTTCCTTTTTTGCTCTCATTTCAGGGTCTTTATAATACCCGGGCTTATGTCATATGCAGAGCCATGAAGTATATAACTGAGATGCTCTACAATAAAACTTTGGTTTAATGATGGACTGCAGAGAAGTAGGGCATACGGAGATCGGATCGACTGCTGGGACTCAATTTGAATCCCTGGGATAATCCGGTGAGAATTAAAAAACAACAAGAGGAGCAATAGAAATACAAATAAATGCGTCGAATTGACACGCAGCAAAACAAAACAAAGCCAAAAGAAAAACAGAAGAAAAATAATAGATGTCCGACAAAGGGAAAATCTAAAACAATTTCATCAATTTCAGTGAATGGAAAATAATAAACCCGTGGAAAGTAAATACGCTGCTGGATACGTAGGTAGCTGGGCGGATGGGTAGATGGGTAGATGGGTAGATGGGTAGCTAGGTAGCTGCTCTGGGGAACCGATTTCAAGGCTCTTAACAATAGAAAGTGAACAAGAATTTAATACGCTTTTCTGATGTGCCGCTGATGGATGGCTTCGAGCTCTCCAATGACGGGGTATTAGCATAATTTCTAGCAGGAAAAGTGAGGAAAGCAGCTCCGCAAACAGATCAAGTGAGGCTCCCTCGGCAGGAGTGCGGCGTGAATAGAGAAGAGGCGAGGGGAAAAGCGGAGAAAGGAGGAGACGAATCACTCATTTTCAATACGTTTCCACGCAATTGCATCGCAACGTGGAGGAAAAAAAATGAAAGCTAGAAAAAACCGCAGACAGAATCCGAGGAGATGAAGCGAAGGGCTGGATAGGAGGAGGAGGAGGAGAAGGAGGAGAAGTAGGCAACGCTTGTTGCCAGTGACAACGGCAAAGAACAAAGAGGCCTCAGCACCTAACGTGGCAACTTGATGTGGCAGGCTGCTGCTGCTGCTGCTGCTTTTGCTGCTGCTGCTGTACATAATAAATGTGGCAGGGACAAATCAAGAAATTAATCCCTTCAACAGCTGCGACAGCAGCAAACAAATAATGGAAAATATTTGTGCGCCTTACGAACACAACGCAATGAATGGAAATCAAGCTGATGAAGAATGATATAATAATAATAATAATAACAGCAGTAGCAGTAGCAGTCGCAGTCGCAATAGCAGCAGCGGCAGAGACATAAAAAATCACAGCCACAACAACAACAACAAAGGCAGCAGCAACAGCAGCAGCAAAGGGCAATAATAATAAAAAAGTGACAAGTGATACAAAGTAAATTCATGCGAATGCGAGTCTGTAACAGGATGAGGGCGAGCGGTGCAATAATGAATGGATACATATACGCACACATACACACATCTACATTTAAATATATATTGACGCACATATGCATAAATACATATATGTATGCACATATATATATACATATATTTACATATACACAGATCTGTATTTGTACCTCTTGGCTCGTTGAACGCCTGATGGAGCAGCCGCTATGGCAATGCACGTCGCTGCTCATTCCCATTTCCATTGAGCGACTCCTGCCTCTCATTGTTTGTATATTTTTTCGCATTTAATACCCTGTATTTTAATCAGCTGCCTATACGAGACTTGGAACACATAATAAATTAAAGTCGCGTTGGTGTGACTTTGGCTATATCTTTTCCTAAGAATTTAACTCTCTTAGCAATTATTTTCTCTGAAAATTCCCGTTACTGGGAAAACTATTCATAGTTTAATTTTATTTAACGATTATAAACTAATAGCGAATAAAACAGAAGCATAAACATAAATGCAATAAATATAATTATTTAAGCATTGCTAAAAATCTCAATTATTCTCTTAGCCACCTCAAATAGCAATGTTCACCACACCCATGTTGGAAAATTAAAAGTAAAGATGGTTTTTTTTATTTTTTAACCATTTATTGTTTATATAATTGAAATAAAATCAAAAAATGTAACTGTGTTGAATATATATAGCACTTCCACATAGCGAATTCCTCAAAATCTATTTTCCCATTCACCATTCTTCGATATTCATTCATTAGTAAGTATCGCAACCTTTTTTCACGTTTCCACCATATTCACCACTGCCTTAAGTCACGATCATGGCATGTGTTCCCTCTTAAGGGTGTAATTGTCACATACTCAACTTTAAATAATGTAGTAATTCACCTCTGCTTCAATTTAAAGAATGTCGCTATTCACCTCGTTCCCTGACTTTCATTGCTGCTGTTCCCAGAGCATGAAATTACAGGGTATTCCCAAAGTCGGTACCTGGACATGAGTTTATTATGCTGACAAGCCGCTGACTGTTGACTATCGTGTGTGGCATTTAAGCGTGTGTTTGTCTGCCTGCAAGTCTTTACAATTGTGTGTGTGTGTGGGTGTGGGTGTGGGTGTGCATGTGTGTGTGTGTGTTTGCTGGGTAAGCCGCTTTTTATTATGGATGGCTGAGTGGGTAACGTAATGGGATGTAACCAAGGAGAAGGAGTACGAACGCAACACTCCGCATAACGGGCGAGTTATGGTTTAATTGTGGCTTTATCAAAGTTATGCGAATGGACATCCATGTCCAAAGGGTTATCCATGATTCGTAACGCCCATAAATTTGACTCTGACCCAACAATGGACAACAACACAGCAAAGAAACTGGAACTGTAACAAATATGATATGATATAATAATGGGCTTTGCATTCATTGAGTTTCCCAATCCCCCGAACTACCGCAAAACTAGAGTCGAACTTTTAAGCCACACAAGAGATGAATGTGAATCTTCTGCATGAAGATATGTGCGATATTGGAGCTAAGCAGCTACGTGGTTGTTAGCAACCAGAGATCATACATAACCAATTTCACACCAACAGCAATACACACATCTGCACACACTCATAGATGGAAAGGGAAAAAGCACTTTACATTTTACGGGCTTTGGACTGGCAATAACTCGAGCGACAGCGCGTAATACACGGCGTATGTGCAATATTTCTGAACAGCGGGAGGCGATGGCGATGGCGATGACGATGACTATGGCGATGACGATGGCAATGGCGGTGGCAAACGCGGTGGCAACGGTGGTGACTGTGACTGCGACTGTGTCGATGGCGGGTGTCAAGTGTGTGGAACGGGCGCCGGAACTGGAGCCGTGGGAGTGCTGGAAGCCAGTTGGGCAACATCACTAACGCTCCGTGGATGAGATGAAGTGACACTTACACAATGACAATGATGTCGATATGTGCGATATTCCGAGCCATCACTCATCTCTCCAGTGTCTGTCCCCAGCGTGTCTCTACCTCCCACCCTCTCACCCTTCCTCACTCCTTGCGTCGCTCCTTGCGACGTTCCGATGGCTATGCTGATGATATGAATGAATTATGTGGGTAGCTGGGCAGCTGTTTGGGTGCACGGGGAGGTGTCACGTTCGAGGGGGGCTGAGTGGGTGCTTGTATAGAAGGACTGCCAGTGTCGACATGCGTTAAACTTGCGGCAATTTTGTAACATGGTAAGCGGCAAGCGGCAAGTGGCATGCGGCAACAACAAAAACAGCGACAACGTTGCGAACAAGCAGCCAGACGGCAACCTGCAGCTGTTGCTGCTCTTCATGTTCTTGTTGATGTTGTTGTAGTTGCTGCTCTTATTACTGCTGCCGCTTTTGTTGTTGTTGTTGTTGTTGTTGTTGTTGTTGTTGTTCTTGCTGGTGGCATATGTGCGGCAAGCGCTTTTGTGGCATTGTTCATGTGGTATAATTTAAATAATTGAAAGTTTTACGCTTGCGCGCATAATGCGATGGCACTGCAACAACCAATTACAACAACAACAACAACAACAACAACAACAACAACAACAACAACAACTAGCAGCTGATGACCGGATAAGCTATTACCATGATGCACAGCAGATGCCGGCAGCCGTGGCTCCTGTGTCCTGTGTTGTGCATCATTTCTCTGCCGGCGCATCGTCAGCTGTTGGTTTAATTTAAGGAACAAATTTCAGGCGGCGTTTGACTCCACTTCCAACTCCTGGCACCCACAGGCATCTGCTAGCTGCCTCACAAACAACATGGGAATTAAATTAACCAATTTTTATGTTGCTCGCCCTGGCAGACATCTACCTAAGACCCACACCGGCCACAACCCTCCCCACTCGCCCAACCCTCCACCCGCCCACCAACTGAACGCCCATTCAAATGAGGAGCCGCAGTCGAACATAAAAAAGGTTTTTGTTCTTGTGGCTTCATTTGCCATTCGCCAGATGCCCCAGAGGAACGCGAATTACAATTAAATGATCGGCTCTGCTCTTGACTAGACAAATGCAACATTGGGGCAGGCAACGAATACAGACAGCGCTCCACTTGCAACCTAATCTTCCCGCCGACCACTCCGTCCCCGCCTCCCATGTCTGCAATGAATACGTGAGTGCAAACTGCTTACGTTCGTATCATACAAATCATGTAGCTGCCATAAATTTCAAATTGCCAGCCATTTTACACACACACACACACACATACACACAAACAGAGACATAGAGAGAGAGAGAGAGAGAGAGAGATGGGGATAGTTGCTGATGGTGCTGCAAGTGGCAGAGATAGAAATGGCGATGACGATGGAGATGGTGACGGCAATGGGAATGGGGATGGGGCTGGGGATGGGGCTGGGGATGGGGATGGGGATGGCGATTGGTTGACTGCCCGGGCAACGCCAGCGGCCACAGGTTGACTGATAAAAACGATGATGTTGCTAGTGTTGCATGTGTTGCAAGTGTTTCGCTTGTTGTTGTTTTTGTTGTTGTTGTACTGTTCAGGGGTCTCATCTAAAGTTAGCTTAATCGGACAGCAGCAACGGATGCCGGCAACTGTCTGCTGTCTGCTGCCTGCTGCCTGCTGGCTGCTGGCTGCTGCTCCAGGCGAGGGGCTATCTAAATTGTGGGCGAACTATAATGAAACTTGACATGTTATTTGTTCATTGAGTGTCTGCCAGTGTGTGTGTGTGTATGTGTGTATATGTCAGTGCCCATACACGCCAGTGTGTTTGGGTGTATTAAAGTTTTGCTTCGGTAGTCGGTGGCATGATTAATTCAGCTGCGACTCCGATGGCAAAGCACTAAGTGCAACAAGCATCAAAAAATTTGCTGATTTTGCTCGGAGAACTTAATCGAAGTTCGAATAAGCCAAATGCCATAAAGCTTATAGATTAAAGTTGGGATAACTTAAATGATATAAGGCTTATGGTCTGCACTATCGCAGCATCGAAACTGAAGTAACGACGTTAAGGAGAAGTTATCAAGTTGGAAATTGTGTTTAATTTTATGACTTTGCTTAGAAAGTTGCCAGGATATCTTCGAGTCGTCTATTTCAGGAGTTTCTCTAAATTCAAACTTTAAATTAAGTAGCCTGAAGGCTTGCTCTTTACATTATCCAATTAAATTCAAATGTCTGTGTATATGTTTATGTTAGGACATACCTAAAAGTTCAAAGGAAGCAGAATTCTTTTTTTTTTTAATATTATGAGCCTTTAAAAGGCTGTACTCGCATTAAGCCTTAAGCTTAATTTAACTTTAGTTGCTTCAGCTTAAATTTAACGCACAGTTTGATATTTTGTATAAGGACTTCCTACGACGATCATAAAAGTTGAACCCAGCAATACTTTAATCGATTGCTTCTTGGAAATTTTCCAATAAAAAGCAAATAATAAAAGAGGATAAACTTAAAGGAAACTCTTTCCCTTCAGGACGATCAAGTTTGTGCATATCAAAGGAAAAATATATAATTTTGAGTGTAGATAAAACATGAAAAAATGTCGATAAAGAAAACCCTTTAAAGTTTTAGATATTTCAAGATCATAAATATAAACATATCCTTAGATCCTTATAACCCAAAAGAAATTATTATAAAAAGTATGGCACATCATTTTATAAGTTGTTTTTATAGGAAAGTCTTTTCAGTAATTACTAAAAACTAAGACTGAGAAAAAACCGAAAAAAAACGCCTTTTAATCAGCTTAGCTTTAAATTACAGGGTATCCATATGTCTAGCCCAAATCACCTAAAAGTTCTTATGCTTTTAGCTTGGTTTTCCAGCGCTGCTTCTCTGGGATGTTGAGGCCGCTGAGGGGCAATGACTGAAAGTCGCGCTCTGTAAATAAATTGAGTGCCAGCGCCATGATAAATACATAAAGCACATATACAGAGGGACGCACTCACACAAGTGCAGAGCAGTGCCCACACATACATACTCAGACAAATAAATACACACACACACACACACACACACGCACACTTGTGCAATGCGTATGCAAAGTCTATTTATTTAAGGGCCAAAATATGCAGCAGACGCAGTAACAACAAAAGCAGCAACAACAGCAACAACAGCAACAACAGCAACAGCAACAACAACAACAACAAAGACAACAAAAAAAAGATTTCTATTATTTTAAACTTTTGTGCTTTTTTGTTAGCAGTCGCGCTGCCCTTTTTTATGGTGCGCTGCGCTTCTCTATTGCCGTTGCCATTGTTGCTCTCGAGGTTCATTATTTTTATTGGATTCTTGCGAAACAGACGACGAGGGTTTTAGCTGAGGTTCTGCTCAGCGTCCACGCTTTAAGATATGGTAATGTGCTGGCCATGGGGTTCAATAGAACCGTTTGCCCACCAAGTCCCTAATCCCAGCATCTCTTTCTTTCCCCCACACTTACAACTAAGCACACATACATATATACATGCAAATGTATATGTATTATACATATATAGACAAGTAAATGTGTCTATGTATTGGAGGAACACCCACACTTGAGTGCAAGTTAAGCATCAGTCGATTGCTTGGCGCCTTGATGCAGCCACAGACAAGCCGCAGTCTGTCATGTTGAACGTCCGTTCAGTCTGGAATGCCCATAATGGCATATTACACATACGCCCCGTGGCGCTCAGTCTAATAAATACAAATTTAGACAGCATGAATTGCCAGTTGAACATTGCCCCTTAAAGCGGGCGAGCGACGCCAATGGAACACGAACGTGAACACGAACATGAAATCTAATATTTATTGGTATTCCAACTGTGACCCCGGACTCGGTTCTGGCCTACACCGTTCAACGGACGCAATTGATGTCCTCGGCTGGCTGACGTGTCCAACAGGCTCATTAGAAACAAGTGGCAACGCGCTAATTATGAGCAGAAGCCATTTGTAAGGAGGAGGGGTCAGCGGTATGCAGCGGTTGCATAAATCTGCTGCACTCTATGCCACAGGCCATGCCACGAGCAGCGACCATAAATCTGGATTCCATGACCAGCGCCTCATCCATGTCCATGTCCCTGTCCCAGTCCCTGTCCCTATCCCTGTCCCTGTCCCTGTCCCTGTGCCTGTCCCTGTCCGAGTTCGTGTTCGTGCCCGTGTCCATGTCATGACCCGAAGTTCAAGTCGCATTATGACATCGCCTGCAAAAGAAAAATGCAATCTCCGCCAGCCCCCTGTCCCACCATGGACACAGCTGTGACCTCCTTCTGCACTTTTCAAACAGTTTTAATTTTCTTTTCTGCTTCCTTTTTTCCCATTTTCCCATTTTTCCCATTCTACTCTTTATTTTTTTGTTACGAAACTAACGGAACTTATGTTACGCATCGTTAAAACCGCTCAGCTAGCCTTTTTTTTTTTTTGGAATTCGCACTTATTAAAATCCTGACTTTACAGAAAGAATCCTTCCGTCGAGGTGTTCTTTATGATCCTTTTGCAAATAAAGGGCATAATTTATTAGTTGTTTTAATAGAAGGAAATAAAGGAAGCTTCTCGAGTTTCTAGAAACATTAGCGGAAACTGTTGAGGGTCCTCTAAGGAATATTATTATGAAACGATCATAAATAATATCAAATTTCAACCAAAGGACTAAACTTAAACTTATGGCTTGTAGAGAATTTATTTCCTAAAAATCCTGAAATACATATTAAAAATAATGATCTAAAGGAGAGAGACCTGAACTCTTGGGGGAAAAAAGTCACAGGAACTGCATAAAAAATTGAAACTACATTTTCTTTAAAGAGAATTATTTCAGGGGGAAGCTCCAAGAATTTTCCTTTTAAAGGACTCCAAATCTAAACTTATTTAAAACTTCGTTTATTCAATAAAAGTTCAGAGAAATGATAAAACTACATTTAACAATTTAAATCGAAGAAAGGAGAAGTCACCTTTCCGTTAGGCGCCTGAGTAAAGAGGAGAATTTGGTAAAATGGAAAAAGGATCTCTGGGAAAGGTTTTTAGAGGGAAAGAATACATTTTTATTGGATTATGTCCATGAAAATGAAATATCGCAACTTAAACAGCAGTGAAAAGTCCTTAAGCATTTTTATGATTATTTTAATTTGTATTTTCATTTTATTTCCCATTTTCTTCTGGGCCAAAATTGGGAAATTCAATGTGCCGCATCAACACGTTGTAAAAATGTTTCTGGCCAACGTTGAGTGGCCAAAATTTAAATTAAAATTAACATTATGCTAATTTTTTGTCTATTTGCCGTCGTTCGTTTTTTTCTTTTTTTTTTTTTTCTTCTTCATTTTCTTTACATATTGTGTGTGTGTGTGTGTGTGTGTGTGCCTTTTTTTTTGGCATCGTTGCGGGTCGCTGGCTACCAAACAATCAGCCCACCCACGAATTGAAGATTGGTCCAAAGTTTGGTCTTCTGTTGCCCTGCGGCACAGTGGAAGGAAGTTGGTAACTTGGGCTGTCACCTACTTACCCCATGGCCGACGTTAGGGGTAGTCGTGAGATGGCAAACTTTTTATGCAAATTAAATGTCTGCGCTTGACGCGCGTGCGTTTTGTTTGCTTTAAGGCAGTCAGTCATTTCCACTCTCTGCAGATAGATTGCCACATGCCGCATGGCACATTCCACATGCCACACGCCGCATGCTGCGCGCTGCCTGCTGCCTGCTGCGGCTGTTGCCAACGGATGCCTACCTCCTAACGGTGCAGGATTGACAATGTCGAAGTCGCCAGCGACGACAAAAACTACAACAAAAACAACAGCAACAACAGCAGCAACAACAACAACAACAACAAAGCAACGAAGATGACGGCGACAATGGCGCGTTTTGGGCGCTGTTTTAGTCGCTAGGGCGACGCAACGCGTAAGAAGACGCAAGGATCTAATGGATTCGACTACGAAATACCTGTACCTGATTTAAAAAATCCTTCAAGTGAATCTTTATGCATACTTTCGAAAATTGATAGCTTAAATTCCGCAAATGAATATTTAAAAAGTGAATAACTGAAAAATCAATTTCCCAGCTAAGTTTTAAAAACTCAGAATAAATTGAGAGAGGGAAAAAGTTGATTTTAAATGTATCTAAAAAAAATATATAAAATATATAAAAATATATAAATGTATATAAATATTGAGGTATCAATGCGAATAGCTATGTAGCCCAGAATCCTTGTATTATCCTAGTCATATATTCATACCCTTTTTAGGTACAGCAATTGGGTATTTAAAAAAACGTTGGTTTAATGAATTTTTTATCCACAACTGTGAGCGTTTTTTGTGTTTGCTTAATTAAAGTGTTTCTGTATGTGTGTGGATATGTCTGTGGCTATGCGTGTGGACATGTGTGTGTGTGTGTGTGTGTGTGTGGCAGGGCCTGTTGTTTCTGCCACTGTTGATGTTGCGGCTGTTGCTGCCTCTGCTGTTCCCTCGACTGTTGTTGTTGCAATCTCTGCCGCTGTGGCTGCCTCTACCTCTGCTCCTGCTGCTGCTGCTGCTGCTGCTGCTACCTCTGCTCCTGCTGCTTCTGCTGCTGCTGCTGCCGCTTCTGCTGCTGATGCTGCTGCTGCTACTGTTGTTACTTCTGCTGCTGCTGCTTCTGCTGCTGCTGTTTATTTACCTTTCAACACGCTGCGCTTCATCATCATTAACAAAATAGCAGGAAAACGAGAGGCCAAAGATATGGATGGAGAAGGAAGAATGAGGGGAGCTGGGGGTTGGGGGTTGGGGGAGGAAACGCAAGAAATCAAAACAAATACGCAAAGTAACAACAAAATTCATGACAACAACAGCGCCACTGCAACCAAGGGAGGTGGAGGGGCAAGTGTGGGCATGGGCGATAGGACAGCGGCAGACTGTTGGCTGTTGGCTGTTGGCTGAGGACTCGGAGGTTGTGCTACATCATGTGGCAGCCGCCGTTTTGAGGCTGCCGCGAGGTTGCACATGGACTAGAAACTACTGCCAGGCATCGCCAACAAATTATAATTTTCAGCCTACTTTTTGTTGCAACCAGAGTGGTTTTAGTTGTTGTTCTTGTTGTTGCATGCTGCTTTTGTTGTTGTTGCTTGCCTGTTCAATTTATGTAGCCAGCTTTTAAGTTGTTGTTGTTGTTGTTATTTTCTGTTGCTGTTGTTGCTGCTATTGCCCTGCTTCCGCCTGCGCCACTGCTGCCACTCCAGCAACAACAATGTTGCGCCACGCTGAGCCAAAGACAAGCAACAGGCTGTGCCACAGGCAAGTTCAAAGTGGGTGTTTGTATGTGTGTGGTGAGTGTTAGTGTGTGGCTTGTATGTGGTGTGTATGTGATGTGTGTGTGTGTGTGTGTGTGTGTAAGCTACTCAGCCGGGCTAGCGCCAGTTGCTTCGAGCCGCAGAGAGTCGGGCAATTATCAAAAGTTCTCGGATTGTTGTTGCCGCACTTGGGGAACGCTCTTGTTGCAACTCGTTGCTGCTGCCACTTCAATCACTGCCCGCTACGTTGCCTTCACTTTTGTTCTACAGACTGTATTTAATTTGATTACTTTTGATTTATCATTCATATACGGATATATATGTATCTATGTGTATGTGTATATGTATATGTTTACCCAATTTATACTCTTGCCTCAAATTAAGTTCTTTTCATGCAACATTTTTATACATTTGGCTGCAACATTTGATTGCCGGCGATGCAGCAGCAGTTTTTGTTGCATGCCTCCTCCTCCTTCTCTGCGAACATTTCTAACTTGATTAGCGCCCAATTTGTAAGTCATTCAATGTCCGCCCGAAATACTACTTATCCTTCTTCGAGCCCGAGGAACATCGTAAGAATATTCGAGGCACATGAATCACCCTGTGCGAGTGGCTCTTGCAATTTCTTTAGTGGCCATAACTCCATTCGCTGTAGTGCGTAAAGTTATTAGCCCGTTTCATGCAACCGAATGGCTCATAGAATCCCCCCAATCGATACGCCACTCGGCCAAATGGCCAAATGGCCGAATGGCCAAATGCCTGTCTGGGAACGTGTTATTTGTTGTTGTTTATCCAAATGCCAGCAACAATTTTATGAGCTCTATGAGTAATGGGATATACCACCAACGGGGGGTACATAAATATCAAACGCTTTATAAACAAGACTCTCCTCTGATGCATACTAAATTGTTCCTCTTCGAATGCCTCAATAAAATGTAACAATTTCCCTCCTTCAAGAATCACAACTAAAGGAGGGAATATCTAAAATAATAAACTCTACAAAAATAAAATAAAATGTATCTAAATTCTTGTCTCTTTAAAACGTAGCATTTTTCGAAATAAAAGATATTTTCAATCCTATTAAAAATGAAAAAAAAAAAACAAATTCACAGGACGAGACATTTTAATATTATTAAAAAATACCCTTACGAAAATGCGAAATATCATTTGGGCTGCAATGCCCTGAACATCGACTTAACAGGAAGCTTCAAATAATATTTTTTATTTTCGGTATCTATACGATTCAAGGACTCTCTTACATGACAGCAGAAGCACTTCTAATGATTCTTAAAGAGAAACTAAATCAACTGGAAATAATTAATATATAAATATTTACTTAATCACAGCCAACTATCATTTTAATGCTGAAACTAATTAATGTCCGTATAATTAAAAGAAATTCTAACATTTAGAAATTTCAATTTATATTTGAGAGTTCAAATAATTTCCTTCTATTTTCCCTCATTTGTAATTTTCCCCATACAAATAGCTCCCCCCCTTTGGCTGAAATGTATCTCAACTGAAGCATCCATTCCCATAACATAATTTCAAGAGCAATCCAACTACGAATACTTTAAAGAAACTACTTCATTCCGAGTTACGGACAATCACAATCTATCCACAGAATGCGGATCCACATGCAATTTGATTGGTGCATGTTAAATGTTGTATCTGACAGATACATTTCTCTCTGCTGGCTGAGATACTTTGGCCCATTTATCTGGACAGACAAGACAAGCGGAGTCAAGCATTCCACATCAAATGGCCGGTCATCGGCCGTGTCCATTTCAAGACAGACAACGAAACTCGAAAATTTATTAGAGCTTGTAAAATACAAAAATTTGTGAATAATTAAAAACCTTCATTTTCTTTCGCATTTTCATTTTTATTTTCCTTCTCATTTTCATTTTCATTTTACTTGAGCGACTCACACTACCAGGAAAATCAAAGCAAGTGCGTTTAATGGAAGCTCACAGAGCGGAGAAAATATGAAACTGTTGGCAGCTGTTAATCACATGACAAGATCTGACAGCTCAAAGGACACTCGACTTTAAGATACCCTGTGATACCTACGGGGGATATTAGGAGTTTATTTTAGGAATAATAATTACTTAATTTAATTTTGAAATCATTAATAATCGATACACAATTAAGACATCATTTGTTAGGAAACGAGCTAATAACTTTTTCTGTATTGCCGCCACTTCTGTTAGTCTAATAAATATCAGATTGCATCCAGGATACATATAATAATTAACGCTTGAAAACCCCTAATTGATTTATCGATAATTGATCAATAGATTTCTCGAACTGCACTTGAATTTCTATCGCCTTTGATAACCCCCTGGGGTACTTAGCATAGATCAAAAACTCTCATAAGTTTTTATTGTAAGCCTGATTAATCGATCTCAAGTTCCTTTGAAGATCTACAACAATCTTAAGAGTTCATAATAGTTTCCTTCCTATATCTAAAATAAGATTGAGATTTGTTGAAGAACTTGTCTGGTTAACCAAAGATATAAAATATTCCCTTGATATATGAATTGAAGGTATTTAAAGAGATACAATTGAAAATACAGATAAAGATACAAGGAAAGACGCAGATGCAGATACAGATACAAGGAAAGACGCAGATGCAGATACAGATACAAGGAAAGACGCAGATGCAGTTGCAGATTATAAGTACAAGACACAGAGATTTTAAATTTTAAACTCGTTACACATTTTTTTTTTTTTATAAAGAATTAATTGAAGGAGCTTATTAAACTATTTAATTATTCGAAACTAAAGGCTATTAAATCTGTTCTACTTGCATTAAAGGAAATAAATACTGATTGGATTAAACTTATCTCAATGCAATTGAACTGTGGCCGGGCCTGAATATTCTGCCAGTTTAAATTAAATACAAAATTGCTTAAACAATTTAAATAAAATAAAAATAAAATCAATAAAACCACAAATCAGATATGAAAAAAAAAATAAAGCAGATGAAAGTTCAACGACTTTTAAATGACAATCCAGAAGAAAGAAACTGTGAACTATAAACTTGGGTAAGATTTATTATTGTCATTTTATATATGCCGTCTCTCTCTCTCTCTCCCTCTCTCTCTCTCTCTCTTTCTCCCTCTCTCTCTGACTAAACTAATCAATTCGAATATCAAAGGTGCAATCAATCAATTTAAATCATGAATACGTCCATCGAAGTGAGAATCTATTTGAAGCCTATCAACTGGGCTCAGTGTATGCCCCGGAGCCCAGCTCCATGGAGCTGTCCAGGGTCAAGTCTTGGGGAGAAGCTGTGGGACTTAGTTCCAAATGATCGGGCCTGATACGTTGCTCACTTGGTAACCAGCGTCACGCACATCAGACAGCAGACTAATTGCAGTTGTCGTTGGGGAGTAAATCGGGGGGTGTGAAAGGTGGGGCACAGTTGAATGGGCTAGGGAGTAGGTGGATATGGTTGGGAGGTTAGGGGTTGGGGCAGTCAGCCTGGCAGGCAGGCAGGCAGGCAGTCAAGCGACCGGCGTCAAAATCAATTAAACGGGCAACAGGCGAACGGTAATTGCAGCTAAAAATCGTGGCAGACCCCGCGCACACACTCATAAAGAGTGCGGCGAGGCACTTTGCGCTAATTGCACGCAGTTCCAATGCGGATCGAGATAACGGGCAAGGGGTGAGTGGATGGTAGGGGCATAGAAGTGGGGGGTTTTGGGGCAGTAGAAGGTTGCTGGCAACTGCAAAATGAGATGAAGATGAAGATGGAGACGGAGATGGAGATGGAGATGAGGACGGAGATGGAGACGGAGATGGCCCCTCACACCACATTGAGTGGCAGGCCAAGGCGAATGGCAAATAAAAACACAAATTAAACAAAGTAAATAGAAATTCATCAACGTCATCGATGGCAGCCGTAGCCGCCGTTGCCATCGCCGTCGTCGTCGCTGTCGACGCCGCAGTCGCAGCCTCAATAAAATCCACAAACAATTCTCAACGACGTCGTCGCTGGTTTGTTATTCTTCAGTTTACTAATCCTTCCACCGCTCCCACAACCTGTGCAGCACAGGCAGCTACAGCCACAGCCGCTGTCTCTGTCTCTGTCTTTATCCCTATAACCTCCCTCCTCCCCTCTCTCTTTTTTTTTCGCTGTTTCTCTCTTTGTTGCCCGCTGGTGTTGTGTGTTTTTTGCGGTGCAGACAAAACAAAACAATTGCACCAACGGTTGGGTGGGCAGCTCAACCAAATAGCTGGACACATAAAGAGACCAGCGGGTAAACCAACGGACAGGCCACCGGACAGACCATTTGGCTGTGCACCGCCGTACGTGCAACCGCCGCACCGCCGTTGTGGCTCATTTTTAGTGTGCAATAAAATGCGATCGAGCGTCCGTCCGTCCGTCCGTCCGACCGTCCGTCCGTGTGTGCGGCTTATTCAATTGATTGGAAATTATATCCGTCATCGCTTTTGGGGTCAGCAGCTGTTCTTCTGCCGCCACATGGGTGCACCTTTGG
The DNA here is from genome assembly GCA_035044505.1 of Zaprionus lineosus. NCBI lineage: Eukaryota > Metazoa > Arthropoda > Insecta > Diptera > Drosophilidae > Zaprionus > Zaprionus lineosus. Next base: position 611,042 of record JAWNNX010000142.1, read on the forward strand.
ACCCCCGAAACAACTTTGATGTTCGCTTTGACAGCGACCATCTCCTCCACTCCCCCTACGCTCTACGCTCTACGCTCTTTGGTCGAACTCCTCCATCCTCCCAGCCATATCACGATTTTTTTTTGATTTCATTCTCTTTGCCGTTTTTCAATCATTTGCATCCATTAATCAATTTATATTTCTTCCTCCTCTTGTCTTGCCTCTTTATTGTTTTGCTCAATGTCCGCCGCACACTCGCCGCCCCGCACCATTCGCGTTGCCTCCTTCACCTTTCACTGCCTGCGGCATTGTGTGTCTTAAGTGTACCCCAAGTAGGTATTTGGCTTCAATCTCTTGCCATTGGCCAAGTGCTCAATGCAACGGGCTTATCTCGTGCCACACAGCTGCCACTTTGCCACTGTGAGTCATTGCCACCGCTCAACGACCCCACCGCCCACTCTCCTCCCCCCCACGTCGTCGCGTTCGTCTATGCTCAGTTGCCCTCGTGACTATTAGCTGCTCTGTATCATTACTTCTCATGTTTTTCGTATTTCTCCGTTTTCCCCCCTGAGGGCCAAAAGCAGACCCTTTTGTCGGACTCCCGCTTCCTTCTGCGCCTCACTTCCCCCTTCCTTCCTTCCTCACTATAAACATTGAGCAAAAAATTTGTCGATAGGTCGATGCCACCGCTGCCACTGCTGCCACCGCTGCCACCGCCTTCGTTGCTGACGGTCGTTTAGTCCCGCATTTACCGTGGTTGCAACTTTAACATAGTTCATTGTCTTGTTGTTCATCAAGTTTTTCTATAGCTGCCGCTGGGGACGCAACAACCGCCCACCGCCAGCACCCGCTGCCACCCCTCCTCAAACATAACAATGCCAACTGACCAATGGAGGGCATTCAGAGTACTTCGTTGTTTCCTTTTCAGGATGTTGCTAAATAATTTGAACGTGTTTTCCCTTGTACTATATTTTGTATATTGTGTATTGTGTACCCTACACCCGATAGGTAGACCCTGCGAGTCCCTTGGACTGCCCATACCGTTGGTAGCATTTGAAGAGATGCAATAATTAACTTAGTTTAATACAGTGAAAGATTAATTTTAATAATAATATCGAAGGCTTGGGGTTAGTTCAATTTGTATTCTTGTCCTGTCTTGAATATCCTTCCAAGTATTTCCCAGCTAACACACTTACAGCGCATTCAGAAGTCATCTACTCTCTGACCTTAAATTTCGAGTATATTTTTTTGTTTTGGGAATTCCACGGCCTTAATTTGCTGCGCTGTTGCTATTTTTATGTACACAAACACCCACACACATACACACACGCACACACACCATTACACACACAAACTCACTGATTACTGCGAGTGGTAATTAAACTTTGGTACTCTCCACGGAGCTGCCATTCACGTGTCATCCGCGACTGAGCAGAGGCATCTCGGCATCTCGGCATATCTCGGCATCCCTGCGGTCCCTCAGGCCGACGCATAATCAGATAAGCAGCCAGGGGAGGCACAACAAACGAACCACGCCTACCACAAACGCCTCGCAATGAGATTCATGACAGGCATAGCCAAACTTCCAGGATGATTTCGACAGTGGCCAAAGGGCAGGAACTTGCCTCGGCCACTTAATTGTATAAGAAATGAGCCAATAGATGAAAAGAGACCAAGAAAACCAAACCAAAAAACCAAAGAAAAAAAAAAAGGAGACCTCGAATCGGGTCTATGACTTGGGCGTTAATTACATTTTTATTATTTTCATTTGGTTGGCACAAACGCAACGCCTCCTCCGATCTATGGACCCCGAACTGGCAACTGGCCTCACCCACAAGCCGCAAAGCAAAGTTACTTTCAATTCGAGTTCCCGGATTTTGGGCAGGCTAAATTAATGATGCCATTGACGGTTAGCCCAAAAGTCAATTGACTGAGACGGAGATTGGGCCAAGAGGTCAGGGAAGGGGGTCTAGGGGATGGGGGATGTGGTTCGGGGGATGGGGCATGTTGATGAGGCTGAAACTGTGACCGAGGAGGGGGACGACTGAAGTGCGGTTGCATTTGCCTCATTTTTCATGTCAAGCGTAGACGTCGGTTGGGTTGCAGGTCACGTGATGCTGTTAATTGCATGTCCATGGCCGCAACTTGACGCTGTCTTTGCAGTTCCAGTCGCTGCTCCTGCTAGCCACGTCTTCAACTCGTCCAAGTCGTCCGAGTCACCCAAGTCACCCAAGTCACCCAAGTCACTTGTCTACCTTTGCTAATTGAAAAATGTTTGTTGTCGTTGTCCGTCTACCTGTCTGGCCTGTCCGACTGCCTGACTGCCTGACCCAAGTGCCAGCGCATTTGCAACTAATTGAGTTTCCTCAGGTAGAGAGTAAGCAATAAAGACAGAAAGAGATGGAAAGAGAGAGTGAGAGAGGGAGAGAGGGAGCGGGGGAGAAAGGGAGGGGTAGCTAGAAGTTGGTTCCTCAATCTGAAACCGAATACATGAATTGAAATTGAAAACTTTCACACGACGGCGCCGCTTATATTCATCTTCATCTTCATCTTCATCTTCATCTCCATCTCCATCTTCATCTTCGTTTTCTTCATTTTCATTTTCCTCATCTCCCATCATCTTTGTCGACATCTTCGGAGTCAGCTCAATCTTCATCGGAATTCATTGGTCGCCCATCAGTCAAAGTAGCCTATCATGCATCCTATCGAGAGCCTTTGTCTGGCACTTGAAACCCAATAACGGTACTTGTGAAAACTCCTCCATCTCCTCTGATGATTTTTAATATTATTATTTATATTTTTATTATTTCTATTATTTGTATTATTATTCATTTCTTTGTTGTTTTTGTTGTGAAGTGTCTTGAAAATTTTGAAAAGCCATTAGCAATTCATCTTTGAGACACTTCGTGCAATTAGAAACCCATCTAGACACACACACACACACATATCGAAATACATACATTGTGTTGCTTGTAGAGGATTCAAGTTCAATGCAGCAACCCAAAGGGGCATGTGGCAGGCAGGCGAAGAGGCCAACGCAAGTCAACTTCCTTAACACTTTGACAGCAATTTGCGAAATATGTTGCCGGCAATCAGCAAGGAAGTGAGAAAACAACAACAACCGAAAGCAACAACAAAAACATAAGCAACAACAATAACAACAGCAACAACAACAACAAGAAACCGGAGTAGCAACAAAAATGCCAAAGGACCAAGTTACAAGTCGCATAAGCAGCGGCGCGCACAAAAGTATGCTACAAACTGGAAGGCCAGTACACACGCTGCTCCTCCATATGTGTGTGTATGTGTGAGTGAGTGTGTATGTGTGTGAGTGTGTGTGTGTGTTTGTATTTGGGGCTTTTGTTCAGAATCTTACTGACTTCCTTCCGGTCTGCCGGCACTGCTCTTTCTCTGTTCTTCGTTCCTCGCGTCCTCGCGTCTGTCTGTCTCACTCTATTCCTGTCTCACTCTATTCCTGTGTCACTCTATCCCTGTCTCACTCTATCCCTGTCTTGCTTTCTCCTTCTCTCGTGCTCTCTCTCTCTTTCTCCTTCTCTTGGCACTTTATCACCGTAGGCCCGGCCACAAGTGTTTGGCTTAGGCCATTTTTTTGCCGCCAGCTTCGCTTTTTGGCAATTAATTAAAAAAAGACACACTCACACACACACACTTACCCAAACACACACACACACTCACACACTTACCCAAACACACACACACACACCAAACTTCCGTCCTGTCCTGAGTGTGTGCCATGACTGTAGCTTTTCTACAATTTCTGCTATGTGGTTGTTGTTTATTTTAGGCAATTGTTGTTGTTGTTGTTGTTGTTGTTGTTGTTGTTGCTGCTGCTGCTGCTGCTGCTGCTGCTGCCAGTTGTTGGTGTTGTTTACTTTATATTCGTCTAGCTGCGATGCCTGTCCAATTTCTGTGTCTGATGTTAGGCAGCAAAAAAGTTTTTGGTTTCCTCCCAAAAATGAAACCCACGGCCGTAGCCAACGAAGCCAACGGAGCAAGCTGAGTTGCAGTCCTGAATGTCCTTTCCGTGGCCAGAATTGTCGACAAGTAGTCCTCAAAAAATAAAAAACAAAATACAGAAGCCCAAAAAAAAAAAAAAAAAATTAAAAAACCAACCGAGTTGCCATTTCTACAATCTCCGGACGTTGGTTTTAGGTGCCCAACGAAAGTTAAGGTATCCTTTAAGGGTATATGTGCTTTACTGCCGTGCAAGCAGTGCCCTCAGATAAACATTTTTTATAGATTGCAAACATACAATTTATATAACCTTTTAATAAATTATTCCTTCATAAAAGGATACCCTTTCATGTTTGAATTTTCCTTAGCTGAAGATCCTTTCCGCCTCAGAAAATATGTTCATTATCTGAATGCATTTTATATGAGATTTTCAATACATGGGGAAGTCAGCTTCAATTTCACATCTTTGCCTTTAAGGACCTTCATTGATAGCCTTTCCTTTGCTGCGGACTCTCTTAAACTAATCCAAGAAAAATCAAGCACAATGGAAAATTTTGCTCGGAAAATATTTGCTTCCTTTTAAAAAAAGCAAAATTTCACCCAAAGAAATTGCTCGAAACACAATTTCAAATGAATTCCAAAGCCCCGAGAGATCCTGTCCGTCATTCGACAATCCAAGCTTTTAGTTCGTTGACATAAATAAATAAATAAGTAAACATCATGACAAACTATTTCAATTAACTGCTAACAATTATTTTCTTCAGGACACAAAAAATAAAACAATGCGAAAAAGGGTATATTCATTCATTCTATTGGCAGCTTAAGGAAGAAAGGATATCAATGACTGCACAAAAAATCAATTTTGTATTTATTTAAAAACTGAACCGAAAAAACCCAACTGTTTTATAATTTATGAACAATATTTCATTATGAAATATGTGTAATAAATATTAAAAACACAAATATTTAAGTTCTTTCAATTAAATATCAAAGCGAAAAAAATTTATTTTTTTTATTGTTATTTTTTATTTTATATATAATTGGTTAATTTTTTCGGAAATTTATTTATTGCCGCAGCAGATTATTTGAATATGATTTTTTTATTCTATTTAAAATAAACGGCAAATCCGCTTTTTTTATGCTCAAGACTTTTACTGCTCACAACCACAACAAAAAAAAATAAAATAAAAAAAAAATAATAAAAAAAAAAATATTAATAAATATAAATAAATAGCTGCAAAACAAAGAACGAGAAAAATCAGAAATTTCAATTAAAATAATCCTTTTGAAAAACAGATTTTCCATAGCAAAAATATTCCTGATAAATCCTTGATCTCTTTGAAGGAGTATTAAATAAAATTGCAGGATATCAAAGATTATCATTCAGAAAAAAATACCACAAGGCTTAAAAAAATAAAAATAATTATATAATATTAAAAAATCACTGAAGTGAAATTTTCCATATTTTACAGGGTATCCATTGGTCGACTATCCATCAACTTAAAATTCCACTCCTGTAGCTCATTTCGTTGTTGTTATTGTCCTTAGCTACGTTTTTCGTTATTTATGTTAACATTTTGTTTCTTTTGTTGCCGCTGCGCCTGGCTGCCATTTCTGGGTTACGTTTGCAACAACAACAACGACAACAACTGGCAGCGGCGGCAGCAACAATACCAACGGCAACAACAACCACTGAAAACGAGCTGCAAGCAAATTGAACAGCAAATCAATAAAAAAAAAAAAAACCGTTGAAAGTAAAAAGTTTTTTTTTCCATTTTTTTTTTTTTTATTTTTTATTTTCTGTGTGTGCAACTGTGAGTTCTACTTTCAACGTTGACTCCTTTTGGTTGCCGCGAATATTTAACTAGTTTTCAATTTTTGGTTGCCACGTGGTTGCATGTTGTCGCTGTCAATGCAGTTGTTGTCGCTGTCGTTGCTATTGTTATTGCTGTTATTGTTGTTGCTTTAAGTAAATATGTTTGTTGACTGCAATTTTTTACCATTTTTTTCTTTCTTATCGACCATCACCCCCGCCCCGCCCCGCCCCACCCCTGACCCCATCCTCTGTCAAGCTCTAAACAAATTCTCCCAGTAGTCTTTCATTTTTTGTTGGCAAACTTCATTTGTGCGCATTTGGCGACTTTTGGTTTCTGACGGCATTGCAATGGCCAATTATGGCCATGTTAACATATATACAGTTAGATTTGGAGCAATTTTGTAAAGAATTTCAATCGATTTAAGCAATCTTAAAGCCTATTTACTCACTGCTCCTGTTTACCCTATCAATCAATTACCCAACAGATGGCAATCAGCATTCACTCCGAGCTCCCATCTATCATATGGAAGGAAGCCCATAAGAAATTCATGCTCACATTGAAAACATTCATCAACGAGGAAAATAACAAATAAACAAAAGCCTTAAAGCAGCTGAGGCGTTGCTCTGCAGGACACTCCGTGTGCCAGATTAAGGCTTTAAGCATTTAATGTCTTTAAAAGGGAGAATTTATATTTTAACTGTTATTTACTGAAAATTAAAATAAATGAAAAATACTCTGAAAATACATTAATACTTTTTACATGTCTATAAAGGACACTCAGATACAAGGAGAAGCCTGAAGCTCTATAGATAATTATATCTTTGGGGAGCTGGAAGATGTCTTATAAACTATGTAGTCCTTTGTTACTTTGTGGGTTTTTCTATTGGTAATCATAAACACACTTTTAATTAAGCCTAAAGGATTAAAAGGCCCACGAATTGATTGGCTAATTGAATCCTAAGTTAATCCTTGCTTGAAGCTATACCCTTCGAGTCTTATATAACCTACATATTAGATATACATCCTACTCATTCCATATATCCTATATACCCTATACTCTATACACCCTAGGTACCCCAAATAGTATATACTCTATGTTCTCTATACACTCCTTATACCCAGTAAACCTCACATATCCTGCAAAGCCCACATAAAGCTCAAGCGATTAAAATCAGATGTCCCTCTTTTTAAATCTATTAAAAATTTATTATCAGTCCACCAATTAAATTAGCTACGTATGTGGCCAACATACCCTTCATTCGGTGGTATCAGCTACACCTTCAGCAGCTTCAATCAAATTAATATCATATTGGGGGAAAAACAATGTTCCCAGGACCCCAGGCGAAAAGCTTTTGTGAACTTTTCATCAACGAAAAAGTTATTTTCACAGTTTTTTAATTGGTGGCAAAAAAAGTTTGTTTACACTGCAATACAAGCCGTCAAACACACACAAACATGCACACACTTAAATGGCTTCGGGGTGTGGCCAAAGAAGGCGGAGAGGGTGTTACCTTTAATTAGAGAGAATCGAGGATTAGGGGCCCACGGCGGTCCGCTAATCAACAAAAACAGTGCTCAACTTTTAGCAGTTGGAAAAACTTGCTAATTAACAAGGCCAAATAAATGGGAGCTCGAATAGAGTTGCAACTGGAAGCCAGCAGTTGGTAGTTGGTAGTTGGTAGTTGGCAGTCGACGGCCAACAACATGTTGCATGATTGATACACATAAATGAGACATCGAAGATGTGGCAGGCGGCAACTCGCCTAATTGCGCTCAATGGCAGCCGCAGGCTGTGTGAAAAACGAAGAAAATTTAATAAGAGGTGCCGCCTCTACGTTTGCCTCGGCAGGAAGGGGGCGTTGCAAGACTAACACCTCTGCCTGCCACACATGCACATTAACATAAATATACACACACGCATACACACACGCACACACCCTCGAGTGGTACTCAGTATACGGATGAACGCGCTAATAGACAATCAAAAGCAAGAAATGCAAATGGCAAATTACCAACTAAATGCAACGACGGCCGCTGCCAGCGACCCGTTAGGTAGACGTACACCAAAGCCGACGTCGACTGAGACTGAAACTGAGGCAGCGACTGCGACTGCGACTGCGACTGCGATTGCGACTGCCACAATGCGTGCGATTGCGATTGCAACTGTGTTTTAGAGATAAGCTCCTTAGTTTCTATATAAGTCTTAAATGGAAATATACTGTACGTGCAACAACACTCATTTGTTGTTATGTGTTGTTATTTGTTGTTGTTGTTGTTTATTAATTAAACACTTTAATTTGTCGAAGAGAAGCTCCCTCCAATTGGTTATTAAAAAATAAATCAATTACTGAATTACTGCATCCTTTTTTTTGCTCTCAAAATGGGGAAAGAAGCTTAAAAGTTAAATTCCCTTAAAAAAAAAAATAAATTAATAATAAAATTATCCCTTCTTTATGTGCAATGTTAATTTATATTTTAAATAAATTAATTTTCCTTTATGTAAAGTTATAATATTTTATTCACCTTGATCATCCTTTGAGATGCCAAGCCATTTTCAATTATTTTTCTAAGGCGACTTAAGAGGTGGAGGGTTTGAAACCCACAACTGAATTAACCTCATCCTTGAATTTTAAAGCCCTTTTTTACCACCCATTTTTAGTTTTATAATATTTTTTTTTTATCTAAAAATCTTGCTTTGTTTGTGTTCATAATTGATTGACTTTTTAATTTATTTTTTGTTATCAGAAAATTCAGTGTATTTTTGTGCAATTCATTTATGACTTTTGACACTTAAAAATGAATTTACATCTGTTAAATATATTTTAAAAAAATCCATGAAATATTTTTATTTAATCTTCTTGTCACATTTCAACTCTCAAGGACATTTTCCTTTAGGTTCCTACAGTAATTGATATTCTTGCCAAATATACTGAATCCTCTCTAAAATTTAGCTTATATCTAACATAAAACCTACTTATATATATGTATCTATATGTATCTATATGCATCTATATGTATCTATAAGATACAGATATGTATCTATATGTATCTATATGCATCTATATGTATCTATATGTATCTATATGTATATATATGTGTCTATATGTATCTATATGTATCTATAAGATACAGATATGTATCTATATGTATCTATATGCATCTATATGTATCTATATGTATCTATATGTATCTATATGTATCTATATATATATGCAGATACATATAAAACATCCATCTTAAAGCTGGCCTCTTCCTTTGCATCCTTTGACACTCTTTAGAGGAACTTCTTCCTGATGACACATCCCTAGTCTTCAGATATCTCTATATTTTACCTTATAGCTGAACGTATCTACAGAATTGCCCATTTCAATTCGATTCTACAAACATACAGATGCCATTCGATACTTTTTATAAGCATCGAAGCACAGCTTGAATATCATAAAATTTGCAGTGAACTCATTTTATGGAATATATTTAAAACTAGTTTCAGTTCCTTAATGTTTAAATAAATGAATTAAAAACCAATTTCTGCTCAAGATACAAAGCCTCATAAATGTTCAAGGTCAAAAAACCATAAAATTACATGTTTTTCATCTGTTATGATCTTGAATGAGCCTAAAAGATGTTAAGTCCTCGCCAGAAGCTGCTGGACTATAAAATATCTTCGACTCTTGTCCAGATACTCAAATTGTAATTTCCAATTTTCGATTGCTTTGATACTCGGAGTATTATGGCATCAGTCACACTCTATGGAAACACATTCCTTTGAAACGTGACAAACTGCATTAATGAATCGATATACTCGATACTCTGCAAAGACACAGCGAAGGGCAGCAAACGCTTGTGTATGCGAGGCGGGCGGCTTAGAGCGCGCACAACAATGCAGCTTAAAAATACAATAAATGCAATCAAAATAACAATAAAACATGCTACATTTGCCACAAATGGCAGCTAACGCTGTCGTGGCAATAACAACTAGACGACGACGTCGTCGCTGACGTCGACAGCGCTGCCAACGCTGCCTTACAAAAGGCTAGCGTCAAGCAGAGCTCAACTAAACTGAACTGTTTAAACAAAAACTGGCAAAGAGGCAGCTCTGCAAAAGGTTGTATAAATGTGTGTGTGTGTGTTTGTTGGAGTGTGAGTGCGAGTGCAGAAATTATGACAATATGCAAACGAGTTTTGCAAGCAACACAGAACAAGCAAAAGGCGATGAAGATACAGAAATCGCACACAAAGGCGAACAACGAGGCGGCAGACTGGCATCGGTAGGTAAGGGACGGGTGACGAGGGACGAGGGACAACAGTCAGCGGGCAGCGGGCAGGAGTGGACAGGAAGCGTTGGTCTAGGCAGATGCGGAGGCTGGCACTGTGACGATGGGTGACTGCGACTGCAGAGGCGTCTCCCGGCTTAAGCCCGTTGACATGCAAAGAGCGTCAACAAAGGCCTAAAAGGAAACGAAAAATATGGCAAAGGTAAGCCCAAAGCCGTTGATGGTGATGGTGATGGTGATGATGAGGATGAGAACGAAGGTGAGGATGGTGATGAGGGTGTGGATGTGGTTGTGGATGTGGATGGAAGAAAGGCTGTGATTCTGGATGAGGATGCGTTTAGCGGGTTAACTGGAATGTAAACAAAGTTACGGCTGAGCGAAAGCCACTGCCATAGAGATCGAACGAGTCTGTAATAACTTCACCAACACATACACACACACACACACACACACAGTAGGGAGGGGGGAAGGGTTAAGCTAAAGAGCATGTTCTGTATGGTATGCAGCACATGCCACAAAGCGGTAATTAACACAGGGTGATGCAATGTCACAAAAGGCCGCACAACAAGCCCAACAATGTTTACACGTCGGATTATTGATGTGCGCTTTAAGTGAGGGTTGCAATTTTCGGGAAAATCCATTTTTTTGGGCCACTGTCCGTTCATTAACTCCTTTCAAATAATGCAAATATTTGGATGCTGTCTACGCAGGAGGAATTTAAATTAAATGTTGTTAAAACGCCCATCGACTCGCATCGCTTTTCAATTTCATGGCTTGTTTCATTTATTTGAAAATCAAATATTTAAGCGATAATCAAAAATTGTTTATTATGTTCTAAATTTATGGCAACATTTTGAGCTTTTTAGAGCATTAGAAATGCGATAGTTATAGGAACGGAAGAAGCAAATCACACCACAGGGGCATGAGCACACATACACACAGCCATACAAGTTAAGCTATAATTTTGTTCTAAATTTATGGCAACATTTTGAACTTCTTTTAAATGGGAAAAACAAGAATCAAATATGTATTTAGTTTAAAAATTAAAAGTTTTAATTTCTGTTGATAACATCAGGTAGGTTGTCTCTGAACAGAAACAGGAACAAAAAGAGCCAATCATTTTCCTATAAATTTATGGCAATATTTTGAGCTTTTATTAAAAGGTACAGTTTTGTACGTAAATTATTATTTTCAGTATAAAAACGTAGCAACACTGTTGATAACATCTGGACATTATTATTTGCATACACACACACATACACACACATACACACACACATACATATAAATTAAATACTATTTTATTCAAAATATATGGACAAGAATTTCCTGAAAACTAGCATTATATTCCATAATTACAGAGCTCGACGTATAAAGATTGAAAGATTTCCGGATAAAAGGCAGACTTTGAGACTCCAAGACTTTGAGACTTCTGTAAATTATGTTATAAGTTTGAAACTTTAATTGCATTCACTTTGAGATTGTCTGGAAGAGATTGTCGTGAGCTTTGGATAGTTCACAATAAGTTGAGGCAGCGCTGCTCATGCTCATGCTTCATGCTTCTTGACGTTCTATTCCTGTAACTACTAATCACAATCGGCCCACGCATAAGCCAGCTTCAAATCAAAGCCCAACAGATTGAAGTCGACTTATGCAACTTGTTGCTCTTGGGCACAGTAAACATACAAATTATGTGAATTTTGAGTGGGTTTGACGACGACGGCGGCGGCGAGTCAGTAGATGCAGATACTTCTTCAGCTGCAGCGTACAGATACTTCCTTCAGCCACCCCCAACCCTGCCGCTACTTCGTCGACACTAAAACGACAGCCAAATCCGTGAAAAGGTGTGAGTTTTATGTGGAAACCGTTTTGTTAACAGCTGCCAGCCACGAAAATCCGACCCGAACCGTGAATAGTAACAACGAAATTACAATAAATTATATAAAGTGTTAAATGTGCTCAAAGGCAAATGCTGTGAAGAGCGCAGCGTTCTCTCAGATACAAAAGTAACGCTACAGATACATTCACATCTACTTCATTTATAGAAGCACATACATATACAGATACAGATAGATACATATACGGATACAGATACAGATACAGATACAGATACAAATGCAGACACAGAAACAGATACAAATGCAGATACAGATACAGATACAAATGCAGACACAGATACAGATACAAACGCAGACACAGGTACAGACACAGATACCGATACAGACACAGACACAGATACCGATACAGACACAGATACCGATACAAATGTAGACACAGTTACAGATACAGATACAACATCAGATACAAAAGCATTGGCTCTTCAGATTTTTTTTTGTTGTTGTTGTTGTTGTTGTTGTTTCTTAGTTAAGAACTCGCACGCATTTTGTTAAACAAAACGCTGAAAGATTCCGTTTGTTATGCGAGACCCTTTTCTTTTCTAGTCTAGTTACAAATGTATCTCAAAAAGTTTCAACCGCCTGCGTCCCTAAAGATTTATGGCGCTTAATCAAGCAGCAAACCCCCAAGCCCAAACCCATTCCCCCTACCCCCCACCCACCCCTTTCCCAGACCACATTCATTCTTCTTCCCATTCCCATTCAAAGCATGACCAATTTGTAGTGACAACTTTAAGCTGCATCTCCTGGCAGTTAACCTAAACTATGGATAAGCGCCATAAAAATAAATGTGTGACTTCGAGGCTTATCCGACTGTGAGATACCCTATAGAACAACCAAATAATAGTCAGATCTGCTGCATCTTATTTCTTATGCTCGAACTTAACTCTAATGCATTACTTCTACTTTGAGATACATTATCTTATTGAGCTATGTAATGGAGCTTAGATATTAATTAAATTAATTAATTAATGTAGATATTGTTGTCTGTATTTTATACTATAAATTAATGTGTTGTCAGTATTTGATTGTCATTATTTGCATATATAAATTTAACGAAAGTTTACTTGGGAGTTTCTTGTTTTTATTCTTAAAGATACTCCCAAAAGTATCTTCTCTTTAATATGTAAAATAAATGCATCTGTTTTTATATCTGTGTTATTGATATCGTAAGATTCTGTCTTATGAGGCTTAAGAAGATAAACAATGGTATATATACAATGAATATATATATATATATATATATATATATCTGTATAAATATGTGTATTTCTAAAGGTCTCTTCAGTTGAGTTCAAGAACATTCCAGGCACTCCCCCAGTTGATCTATCAATGTTAATTATTCAAGTCTTTTGGGAATTTTGTATGTTAAGTGTTTAACGCTGCTCAATGTTTTTTTTTTGTACTTAATTATTTATTTATATTTTTTTTTTTTTTGTATTTTGCAATTAGCCCAATTAATCAATTGACGTTTGATTGAAGGACAACACACAAAGTAGTACTTTATTAGTTTGTAAAAAGAACTACATATATTTAAATAGTCTAAGTAGGTATTAAAAATATAATATATTAAAGTATATATTATTAAGTAAATAATATTTAAAAAATTCTAGACTCTGTTGATAACATCTTGACATCAACAGCGAGAGCAGGGACTGAATTGGCAACAACTCAAGCGAAATTTTTGATGCCCGTTTGATTTCCTTCTCGATGAGAGAAAGAGATAAAGCGTAAGTGGAGAGAGAGAGAAAGAGAGAGAGAGAGAGAGAGAGAGAGAGAGAGAGCTGAATACTAACCAAATCTGAATAACCACATGCATGTATACCGCTCATACATACACATATGTACCACACATATTCATATATACCACACACACATATGTACCACACATACATATGAACCACAATTTTGATTATTTTGGCCACAGTTTGGTAAAAAGTGACACTTTTTCCAATAATTACAAAGCTCCAATAAAAATATAAAAAAATAATTAAAGGATCTCTTGAAATTCTGTAAAGGTGATTTTCAAGGATTTTCTAGATATATCATGCCTGTATCTAAGTCTTAAACTGCCTTAAAATTCAGAGCGAAAGTATCTAGTCCGCCTTCTTCTCGTCGTTATTGTAGAGTATTTAAAAAAAGATACAAAAATTTTCCCCGATTTTTCCATTCCTGAATTTTCCATTTATTTATATATTATATATTTATACATGACTTTTCCTGCTTCTAAGCCCAATGTAAGTTTACGTGACTCAAGGTCATTACAGGGTATCTCAGGCGTATACAAACATAAGTGTATTGTTCTCTCTCTCTCTCTCTTTCTATCCTACTTTTGTTCCACTCTTTTCCTCTGCCGATGTATCTGTATCTTTGTCTGCATCTCGAACTGTGTGCTGAAGGTGTCAGAACGTTGACGCCATTTGAGTTTGTTAAACATAATAAATGTGATTCTCGGCAGTTTATTTTCAGGTTCTTCACGTCGGGATGCGGGCAAAGTTGTTATTGTTATTGATGATGTTGTTGTTGTTTCTATTGTTGCTGTTGTTGCTGTTGTTGCTGTTGGCATAGAGTTATAGTCATTATTGTAATTGTTGTTATTGTTGTTGTTGCTGTTGCTGTTGCTGTTGCTCTTGTTGTTGCTGTTGCTGTTGCTGTTGCTGTTGCTGTTGCTGTTGCTATTATTGTAGTGTTGACTTTAATTGACAACTCTTTGGCATTGGTCCAGGCACAAACATAACCTCGGGAGCTTGACAGGCGTTGCCACCCCATCGACCAGCCATCGGCACAGTGGGACAACACTCGATTTGGTATATGTGAAGCTTTGTCTGTTGTTCTAGCCGACTGTTTACTTGCTTTCTGTTTGTTATTGCTGTTGTTCGAGATTGACTGTTGGCTGTTGGCTGTTGGCTGTTGGATGTTGTTGTTGTTGTTGTTGTTGTTTGTAGGCTGTTGACTGTTGGTTGTTGCTTGTTGGTTGTTGGGTGTTGGGTGTCAGTTGTTGGTTATTGTTTACATAAGCATTTCACTTGCATTTAAGTGCACATACAAAACGCATTTGTGATGATGCTTTATATGTTTAACTATGTAAATGTTGCCCTGTTTATGCGATGAGATGCCAAGAGTGTGTGTAAGACACTTGGAAGATGCTAAAACGTTTTACACCAAAAAGGCACAAATATAAATAAATATGAGCAACAACAACCAACAACAAAGCACCACCAACAATACGAGCAACAGCAACAGCAACAACAACAATAGCTACAACAACAATAGCAACAACAACAATTACAATAACAACAAGAAGCAAAACATCGCATAAGCGCCACACATGAGTGCTTCCTTGAGGTGTTAAGTGAGTGCAGCAGCAGGGCAAATGTTTAATTTCCAACACGAAAAGCACGCATCACACGCACACACACACACGCACACACACACACACACACACACACACACACACACACACGTGCATACAACTTAACATAATAAAGGAAAAAATGGAAATATAATTTTCAACAATATTCGCCCCACTGTGCCCCATGCAACATGCGATGATGGGTGCTCCAGAATGCGGCGATGTCTTGCATACGAAATGAAAACTAACTGGAATCAAAAGCGTTGCATAGTTATGAATGGAATGGTCGTCCAGGGAGCGTACGTGTTTCTGTGTGCATGTATGCGTGTGTGTGTGTGTGTGTGTGGGGCAACGGCCGCAGCAACGTACACCAAAGTCATACAGCAAGTGTGCGGTGCACCAAGAAAGTGGGCTGCGGATGGACTAGGCCAGGGCGAAGATGTGAAAGAAGAAGAAGAAGGTGAAGGAGAGAGAAGGGAGAAGGGGGAAGAGAAGGAAGAGAGGGAAAATGGAAAGACGCCTCAAGCTGATTAAATTTGTAAGCTGCGCCTGCGACAACTTGACAAACTGGTCACCAGCAGCGTGGCACTTATAGGGTTCACCTCGAACGGCTGCAGCGGCGGGGCAGGCAGCGGTTGCCCCAATGCCTCACTGCGCATGCGTCCCATCTTCTGTCACCCGCCAGTGCCGCACAACTTCTCCTGCTTCAGTTCCTCGTTTCGTCGCTTCCTCGCTTCCTCGCTTCCTCGCTGTCCTCATCTTCTGTTCCCAGCCAAAATGCAATTCCAATGAAATTGACGTGACAAGAGAGACGAAGATGAGTGTGACAAAAGCCACAGCCTGACATAGACAGACGCGAACCGCAAGAGCTCTCATCCCGCGCCGGTTCCAAGCCAAGACGCCGTCAGTGCCTGCCGTAGATGGAACACTGCACGGAGACTACAAAAAACTAGAAGCCATAACCCAATTTCAAGTACCGAAAATTGACTGCTCTACATTTGTAGCCCGAAACCTTTTGGGTTTAATTGAGGGGCAAGCATTTCCGACCCCATTAAACCGAGTTTATTGGATAATTCCTGAAAGCGTATGATTTGATTCCGCCAATCAAATCCAGAAAAAAAAAACAAGTATTATTCCGCTTACAAGAGACGCTGCATCTCATCTTCCACTTCATCAATAACCGTGTTTATCATATCGTTAAAAGTTTCGCTCTACTTTTTTAAGTAACTCCCATAAAATGTTATGGCTCCCAATTGCCTCATCATTAACTCATATTTTTTCATTTTATGACTTTAGTCAAATGCTCTATCTAGCTAATGACAAGGCCATAAAAGTTGATACCACCGGCCTAACTATGCATATCTCAGCTTCTGAGCTACTGCACTTCGTATGTCTTAACTGAGACTGAGTTAAACAACAACAAAAGAAAAAAAAAAGATAAAATAATTGAAAGAAAAAAAGTTGTTAAAAAATAATTTAATTTCAAATATTTTTCAAAAATTTAAATACTTAAATTAAGTAACTTTTAAAATAAATTTTACTTCCCTTTAAATTCGTCGCTTGTTTGAAATACATTTTTTTCTTTTTCCTCTGAATTTGTTTATATTTTATTATTTTACAAATTTTTCAAATGAAATGCAAAACTATTGAAACATTTTCAACACTTCACCCATTAGTCATTTTAAATTATTCAAAACATTTATTTATTTATTTGTTGTTTTTATGAAAGTGAAATGAAATTCAGTTTCAATAAATTTCTGGGTTTGGAAATTTTAAAAATATGTTACAACACTTCCCACACGGAAACATCTGAATTATTTAAAAATTAAATTTAAATGTTAAATAAATTATTCAAATAAAATTATATTTAATATAAAAAAATGTATAAAAAATATAAATAAATAATTATAAAAATATTATATATAATAATTTAAAGAATTTTCCACCCAAATTTTCTGTAAGTCAGAAACTCGATTTAAGTTCGAAGGCAAATAAAATGTCCAAAGCCTTAAGGATAAAACTTTTTGATACTTATGGAATGAATATAATAATCGAATATAATATAATCGAAATAATATAATCGAATATAATATAATCGAATATAATATAATCGAATATAATACAATCGAAATAATATAATCGAATATAATATAATCGAAAAAATATAATCGAATTATTGTATTTATTTGGACTATCGCATGGGTCTGTCAGTGTCGTGTCACGAGCTGAATTTGTATGCATTTGTCTAGTCTTTGTTTTAATTTGAATAAAGCGATATTCATAAATAACGATGAATAAAATAGATAAAAATAAAATATAGCTTGAGCAGTTTAATCTTTAATCTTTAATTTGCTCTGAGCTCTTGTCCCAAATGGTATACAACGACACACATACCCTTATGGGGAAGTGTATGACGAACGAGTGGCAAAACCGGCAGCGGAGGCAGCCAACATGTCAAAAGGTGTTGCATGCACTTGAAAAACTTGTCACTGATGTTGTTATTGTTGTTGTTTAAGTTGTAGTAGATATTGTTGTTGTTGTTGTTGTTATTGTTGTTGCTGTTGTTGTCATTGCATTGGTTGTCGTAGCTGGTAATTTGAATAGCGAAATGGCGACCGAACGATCAGCCTACAGTCTGAAGAGCGGCAACACACGCACCACTGAGTACCGGCCGAGTGCGAAAGAAAGGCGGCAAAAGTTGCTGCGGCGGCAGAGTCGGTGGAAGAGGCAGCCGCAATGTGACTGGTAAAGAGGCGACAACTACAGTGACTACTACAACAAGTTGAACAACAAATGCGACATCAACGGCGACACATTCGCATTTTGATTAGATTTAACCAACGTTTTGGCGCTCCAATTGTGCGCCGCATAGGCCAAAGGCGGTGGGTGAGGCGTGCAACAGGGTCACGCGAACGCGGACGTAGACGTGTTAGCGGTGGCTACCACATCGTCGAGTCACGGTCGTCACAGACATCGTCATCGAAGTCGTCTAACGATGTCGCATGTCTGACAATGCGTTTCGGCAAATGCAAATGCAAATGGAAATTGGCATAAAGGCGGGAAGAGTGCAGACGGGTCGGGGTCGGGGCAATGGCAGGGGGATAGTCAGGTAGGGAAATAGGCAGTCTGGAGGGTGAGAAAACCAGAGGGTGGATAGGCCGGCTAGCCCTCGGGTAGAGGGGCGGCAATAGAACCGACAAGGTGCGCCCCATAACAAAAAGGAAAAACCCACAAAGCAAAGCGAAACTTAATTGCACGCCAGAGGCGCGCCTAGATAAAGGAGAGTGGGAGGGTACGTAGGGTGTCAAGGGTGGAGGGGGAACACAAAGTCGAAGAGGGTGCAGGGAGTGTGAAGAGTGTGGAGGGCGCGGTGCTATGATAATAGCCGCGTCCATTGACAAACGGCGACAATTTTGATTGAGTTTCATCACGAACTGCCGGATAGATAGATACCCAGGAGTAGGTACTCCAAGCTGATGGTGAATCAGGCACGGCCACAACAAAGGAGGGCAATTTTGGGCCACCAATATATCAAGTTTTTTAGGTCCTTTTTTAGGTGCTTGCGGTTGAGGGTCTTTGAAAGGGTGTCATATGACAACAACCACAGCCGCGATGGCAAAAGCTTTTGATGTTCCTCATGCATGTGAGCAATTTTCTTTGAGTCACTGTTGGACTAAGGACTTGTTAAGAAATTGGGTTCTACTTGGGGTACTTCAAGTACCAAGGGACTCTTGGGAGAAACTTTAAGTAATGAATAACCCAACACGAGAATTCTAAGACCCACAAGATCATTATTTATATGTATATTACTTGGGTAACTCTGGGGTGACTCTTCAAGGAGCTTGTCCTTAAAAAATACACCACTCGTTAGCACTTGCTCTTCATTTGACTTTCCAGATCTTAATTTTACTGTAACTCTAACTATTACTGTAAATTTAACTGTAACTGTAACTGTAACTGTAGCGGTTACTTTAACTGTAACTCTAACTCTAACTCCGACTGTAACTGTAATTGTAACTGTAACTGTAACTGTAACTGTAACTGTAACTGTAACTATAAATGTAACTGTAACTCTAACTGTAACTGTAACTGTAGCGGTAAATGTAACTGTAACTCTAACTCTAACTCTAACTGTAACTCTGACTGTAACTGTAATTGTAACTGTAATTGTAACTCAACTGTAACTGTAACTGTAGCGGTAACTGTAACTGTAACTGTAACTATAATTGTAACTGTAACTGTAATTGTAACTGTAACTGTAACTGTAAATGTAACTGTATCTATAATTGTAACTGTAACCGTAACTGTAACTTTAACTGTAGCGGTAACCTTAAATGTAACTGTAATTGTAATTGTAACTGTAACTGTAACTGTAACTTTAACTGTAGCGGTAACCTTAACTGTAGCTGTAATTGTAACTGTAAATGTAACTGTAACTGTAACTTTAACTGTAACTGTAAATGTAACTGTAACTGTAAATGTAACTGTACCTATAACTGTAACTGTAAATGCAAGTGTAACTGTAAATGTAACTTTAACTGTAAATGTAACTGTACCTATTACTGTAACTGTAACTGTAAATGTAACTCTAACTCTAACTGTAACTGTAACTCTAACTCTAACTCTAACTCTGACTGTGACTGTAATTGTAACTGTAACTGTAATTGTAACTATTACTGTAACTGTAACTGTAACTGCAAATGTAACTGTAACTGTAAATGTAACTGTAACTGTAACTGTAACTGTAATTGTAACTGTAAATGTAACTATTACTGTAACTGTAACTGTAACTGTAAGTCTAACTCTAACTGTAACTGTAACTCTAACTCTAACTCTAACTCTGACTGTGACTGTAATTGTAACTGTAACTGTAATTGTAACTATTACTGTAACTGTAACTGTAACTGTAACTGTAATTGTAACTGTACCTATAACTGTAAGTGTAACTGTAACTGTAAATGTAACTGTAACTGTAACTGTAAATGTAACTGTAACTGTAAATGTAACTGTAACTGTAACTGTAACTGTAATTGTAACTGTAAATGTAACTATTACTGTAACTGTAACTGTAACTGTAACTCTAACTCTAACTGTAACTGTAACTCTAACTCTAACTCTAACTCTGACTGTGACTGTAATTGTAACTGTAACTGTAATTGTAACTATTACTGTAACTGTAACTGTAACTGTAACTGTAATTGTAACTGTACCTATAACTGTAAGTGTAACTGTAACTGTAAATGTAACTGTAACTGTAACTGTAAATGTAACTTTAACTGTAAATGTAACTGTACCTATTACTGTAACTGTAACTGTAAATGTAACTGTACCTATAACTGTAACTGCAAATGTAACTGTACCTATAACTGTAACTGTAAGTGTAACTGTAACTGTAAATGTAACTGTAACTGTAACTGTAACTGTAATTGTAACTGTAAATGTAACTATTACTGTAACTGTAACTGTAACTGTAACTACCGTAACTTTTAAACGAAAATTCTAGCTTAATGGAAAATCCTATTTTTTACTCTCGACTCTCAATTTGCTGCCGTCAAGTAATTTTGGCAGTAAACATTTGAAGCGATAAATAGCTTTATTTGAGACCCATTTACTGGAATATTTGGAAGTCATAAAATATAACAATAACAACTCGAATGGTGAAGCTTAAGCATAGCTGATATATTAATACCCTTCCCGACCTCCTGGTATTCCTTACTAATTTCTCTTACTTCACGTCTTAAACCTTGCTTATAGGCAAATCTTTCCCATATCAGATTATATGTTAATAGTTTCCAAGTAACTGTTAATAGACATTAAATACAACTTCCGAAAAATCCTACACTTTCCTCTGAATATTGAAAGTGACTCGAAACGCGTCTTTTCTTTCGGAAAACCCAATTTCAAAATCAATTTGAAGCACCTGCCCATCTGCATTCAGTTGATTATTAACTTTCCAGCTAACCGTAAAATTGTAGATCCCGAGATTGTAATTCTATAGCTCTGAAAATTTGTATGGATGTGCGTTTTAATATTATTTTCATTATTGTTCAATTCGAAACACTTGTGTGCGACTCGACTGCTCATATTACCCACTCGGCATATTTTAATGAACATTAAAGCAAAAAACCAGTTGAAACTCTGTTCCGTATCCCTCTACGGCTCACTTCCTCCTCTCTCAGTCCCTCTTAGTCCCTCTCAGTCCCTCTCAGTCCCTCTCAATCACTCTCAGTCCCTCTCAGTCTCTCTCTTACGCTGTCACTCCCTCTCTCACTCTCTCCCTCACTCCTCCTCTCTCTCCCCCTCTCTTTCTGTCTTGTTCTCTCTTTCCCTCTTATATAGGCCATCTTCATTAACCCCCGGTGCATCCTCAAACAGTGGCAAGTGAAACAAGAAACTCGTGTAGCTGCCTCTTTGAGGCTCGACGCGATATTCGAAAATTTGTTTTTTTTTTTTATTATTGAATTTTCTGGGAAAAGATGTAAAACACAAAATTCAATTATAAAGGCGACGGCGTTAACATTTTTCCCGTTTCAACTGATTTCGTGTAAGCAAGGCATTTATATACATATATGTATAATTTTATATCTTAACGATTATTATTATGCTTGTTATTTTTTATTATTTATTTTCTCTATGCGCTCGACAATGATCGATTGAGATTTGAAGAATGGGCAAACGAGTTTCCAGAATGAATGTCATGAAATGAATATGGCCAATGGGGAAGATTGATTTTGATTTTTCAAATTGACTTTCGCTGCTAGGGGATAAAGGGGATAAAGGAATGGAGAGGCTTTGGGAGGCACCATGGGCACCATAGCATTCCCATTGAGTCGCCACTCGCGTTCTTTCCCATTACAAAGGGGATAGTATTTCCAGATTGTAAAACACTTGAAATGACCAACGAGCCCTGTGACATTGATGGAGGTTTTGGTTTTCATTTTCATTTTTCATTGATTGAAACATAAAAAACACAGCAACAACAACAACGGCAACAACAACAACAACAGCAACAGCAACAACAACAACATGGCAGACAGATAAACGGATAGACAAGAAGACACATGGACAGACAGTTGTCCATCAGACGTGACGCTGTAGAAATCTTTGATTTTTGTAGCCTAATGAGCCGTGCGGGGCGCCAGCTCAGCAGGGCGTATGAGTGATATTTTTGCGCTTTTATGGATTTAAATATGTGAAAAAAATATGTTTAAAATAATACAAAAAAAAAATAAGAAAAATCTGAAATAATGATGACATTTTTTTGTTAGACGTTTATTTTTTTTTTTTTTTTTGGGTAACTTTTATGCATATTTACAGTTAATTTGCATAAATAGTCGAAAATTGAAAATGTATTACCAAGGCCCAATGCTCTGTGTGTGCCTGTGTGTGCCTGTGTGTGCCTGTGTGTGCCTGTGTGTGCCTGTGTGTGCCTGTGTGTGTCTGTGTGTGTCTGTGTGTGGTGTGTGTGTGCCTCGGGAAATTATGCAGCATAAAAGGCTAAAAGCATAATTTGGCTATAAAACAGCCGACAGCCGCTGGCTGGCGAGGGTGTGGCCCCAACAGCAAAAGCCCCGCCGCCACGAGCCGCCATTGATTTGGGTGGCATATTCAAATTTTCAAATGATGCAATAAAATTCACGTTAGCCCCAACTTCCTTCCCACCCCTCGCCCCCCACCCCAGCCACTCTTCTCTTTCTCTTTCCCGTACTGCCTCGCAGATTATTGAACGTTTAGCCGTTTTTCTAGCGATTTAATGCACAGATTTTCCGGAACTGAAGGCAAACAACAAATGATAAATTGAAGGAATTTCTATTTATAAACGTAATTGCTAATCCTACCTGAAAACATAATCCACCCACTTGCCGTTGGGGGCCAATGCGACGATAATACATCATCTTTATCTAGTGACCAGGAAGGCCCCCATCTCCAACTCCAGCTCCAACTCCGTCGTCTCCTTCTACCTCCCATCCAGATTGAACCTCACCCATTGCCCGAAGACAATGGCAATGACAGGGCGCTGCCAGGCGATAGCGATGTCTTCTCCGGGCATAAACAAAGACAAGACTAGACACGAACGCAGCACCAGAGCATCAGGAGCCAGGGCTGTCAGTGGCAGAGCGGGTGAGTGAGGGGAGAGTGGGGGGAGTTGCGGGAAACAAATGAAAACAAAACCAGACTATTTGTCAACGCGAATGAAGCCATTTATTATCCATCATAAAACTTGTATTTATCGCCAAATGTGTGGGGCGGCGGCAAAGGAGGGCCAGAGACGGATGAGCGCCAGCAAATCCCAAGAGGTGCAGGGAGCGACCAACACCGACCGGGGAGCGGCAGCGCAATGACGACAAATCCTCCCAGACGACGAGTAGTTTTGTGTATGTCAGTCAAACAAACAATGCGATGGCAAAAATAAACGTTGCCCAGCCCAAGGGGGGTGGTGGGTTGGCGGGATCAGCTTTGGTAGCTTGGTAGCTGACGCTGTGCTTGTGGTAGTTGTAGTAGATGTAACTGTGAATTTCGATGTGAATGTGAATGTGAATGTGAATGTGAATGTGAGTATCTTTCTGTCTGTGCAACGCAACGGGGCGGAGTACGCAGGCTTCGGTGGTGCACAGAGCACGCAGTGTCAAGGCAATAAATCATAAAGCAGCCGCTGACTCGACTGCGACTGCGACTGCGACTGCGACTTTTGCTGTGGCTGCTGCTGCTGCGGCTGCATGGAACTGCCATTGGACGCTGTGTACGTGAGCATGCCATGAAATTGGAGCATGTGCGTCGCTCAACGACCATGTCGCTATGCCCGCTGAATTGTCGTTGAAAATCACGTAAAAGTATAAAACTGAAATCTGTTTACAGGCAACGCACATAACGCCCAATGCCGCATATATCCCTCCCCAGCCAACCCCCTCCCCTCCCCTTCCCCACTACCGCTCTATTCATATAGCCGCTATTCAATACCCGTAAGCCGTATTCCGCCAGCCCCCCCCATAAACCGCTGCACCGATGCTCCTCCGGTCTGCTGGTCTTCTGTTCTCTCCAATTGGAACTGTATCGCTGCCCGACGCTTGTCAAGTGTCGCACTGGCGGTGTCCCAAAAACCAGGCGATAAGTCGAATAAATTTCTGTTTGGCGCTGAAATATTTACGCAGCAGCGGCAGCAACAGCAGCGGCGGCAGAGGCGTCGGCCAACGCGCTTAATTTCCAGGAACTGGCAATGAGGCAAAACCACCAACAAATCCAAATCCATATCGAAGCCAAAGCCAAAGCCAAAGCCGAACCAAAGCCCAGCCCAGTCCAGCCCAGCCCAGTCCAGCCCAGCCCCAGAGGCGAGGAGTTGGTAACCAAAAACCGAGAAAGAAATCCGCGCATATGCGACTAATAAACTAACCAAACATCCAGACAGTTGCAAGATCCGGTCGCAGCTGCACACATGACACACACACGCACACACACACACACACACACAGATAGACGCCGGAGTTAAGCTAAAAGATACAAATGATTCTGAATCTAAGCATTTGGCTTGACAAATGACTGAAAAAAATGAAACGTTTGCCAATTAACGCCTCTTTACTTTTACAGGGTATCAGTGTCTGTCAGTCAGGGCAATCAGTGCGGTCGAATAATCAAAGGCTTCACTGTAACGCTTTATAGATTGTTATTAAAATTTTAATGAACTTCTCACCTGAGCGACACGCGTCAAAAATAACTCAAAAGGCAAAAACGTTGCGGCATTCGGAAACGGAATTGGATTCTGTGTCGGCATCGGAATCGAAATGAGAATTAAATAAAATTTATGAAATTTTTGCTGGTAACTCATTTTATTTATGCAGCCAATGAATTCCTTTTATTTATACACGTGATACCCTGGAGAAAGGTGGAGCACGGCTGGCATAGACTGAAGAGTTGATGGGACTTTCCACTCTTTCTGGCTAAATATGCCAATATAATAATAATAATAATTATATAAATACAAACTTTTTATAGAACCTAAAATAACGGTAATTACAGGGTATATATAACGTCTGTCAGTCAAGTCAATTTGTACGCCTTTCACATTCCCTACACAACTTTCCCCTCAGTCTCTCCATTGGCATCAAATTTATAAATTTATTTTTTTTCTTTAATTTTTAAGCTAATTAAAGGGTAGCTGCGCGTCGAGCAGCTTCATATGGAACATTGCCGCTTCTTTCACATAGTTTGCCGCGTTTGCCAGCAGCCTGTCTATTCGACTGCCGCGACTCCTGTGTTATTTTTAATGGCATTTTTTCCATCGAGAAATTCCGACGCACAGCAGATGAGAAGCTGGAACCGCAAATAAAACGAACCGCTGGCCATGGGCAAAAAAAGGGCAGTGGGGAGGAGCGAGGATGCTGCATGCCGCATGCCGCATGCCG
Source organism: Zaprionus lineosus (assembly GCA_035044505.1). Classification (NCBI taxonomy): domain Eukaryota; kingdom Metazoa; phylum Arthropoda; class Insecta; order Diptera; family Drosophilidae; genus Zaprionus; species Zaprionus lineosus. Next base: position 636,731 of record JAWNNX010000142.1, read on the forward strand.
CATGGCAAATAAATAAATTTGTCAACAAATGTGGCATCGGATGTCGCGATGTGTGTGGGTGATGGGAACACAAATAATGACGACAGTTGCACATTAATTTTATTTGTTTTTCTTTTTGTTATTGTCTCCCCCGCTCTCTCCCTCTTTCTCTCTCTCTCTCTCTCTCTCTTTCTCTTTTGTCACTAATTAATAATTTGCTGTTTGTTGTTGCTGTTGTCATTGTAATTGCTATTGTTATTGTTGCCGTTCCTGAGCACTGAAATGGTTTATTGGCCTATTAGCGCAGCATTTAAATGGCAATCAAGACGTGCTCCAGGTATCCCGGAGCTCAGGAGTCCAGATGTCCTCGTGTCCCCGTGTCTCCCCGTGTCACCCCGTGTCCCGGTGTCCAGGTAACCCAAAAGTCACGCAAAGTCACAAATGAAAGCCCAAGAATCCCAGTAACAGTAACGACCAAAGCAACAGAGCAAACAACTGGCAAAGTCACATAAACCAAATGCACAGCAGGCACCAGGAGTAGCCCCAGGAAAGCAGAGAAGCAACCACATAAGTGATGGGGCAGGGAGCAGGGCAGGGCAGGGGCAAGCGGGTGCTGGCCAAATTGAAAACGAAAAGGAAATCAATTGATGTGGAGCGACAATCGATATGCCGAGGTGTGGTCTACGTAGGTAAGTTACGGGTACGGGCGAGGGTACGGCTATGGGTATGGTTACGGCTAAGGGTACGGGCACGGGTACTGCTACGGGTGGGGATAAGGGAATGAGTATGGTTTGGTTTGGTCTGGTCTGTTACCAATCGATTTGGTTTTGGCTACTCCAAAAAAGCAAAAGCTACACACAAGCACACACACACACACACACACGGACAAGCGGAGAGACAAACGTCTGTGGGCACGCTCGAAGGATCCCAAACATTTAGAGAAGATGGGAGTTTTAGGTGCGACGCAAAGCGAGTTTGTCGTTGGGCCCTGGCACGCCCAGAAACCGCAGTAGCAGCAGCGGCAGCAGCAGCAACGAGACTTTGGGGTGGCACAACCAAGCACTACACCCCCCTGGAACTGGTACCTGATGGTTCCAACAGCATATGCAGAGACGATGAGCAGCGGCAGCCAGGAGACATATATACATATGAGTATATCCACTCGGTGTTATCCTGACAACGTGATTGAAATTTATGACTGGCAAAATATACGCAGCAGCTGTGAAAAAAACAACAACAACAACAACAAATACAACATCGAAAAATACAAAAACAACAACAATGACTACAACAACATGAGATGCTGCTAACGGGAGTTTGGAGTTCAGAGTCAGGGATTGGGTGTTGGGTGTTGGTAGCTCAGCACGTGAGCTGAATGCGGCTATACACAGAGCTGAAAAGAACTGATGGCTGCCTGTTAGGTTAGAGGGGGGAATGGTGTGTGGGGAGGGAGGGGGGTTTCAAAGCAGTGGCCTTCTGGATGCTTTGGCTCGTTCTCTATGAGAAATTGCACTGAATAAAAAGCACTTGTACGCATTAAAACCTAATTGGGAATTTCCATAGTTCATATGCCATTTTCTCTGACTGTCTCAGTGTGTGTAGCTTGTGGTGTGTTGTGTTTGCTGTGTGTGACTGTGACTAGTGTGTGTGTGTGTGTGTGTGTGTGTGTGTGTGTGTGTGAAGTGCGAGTGTATTTGTTTTTCTCTCTATGCCATGTTCTACATATTTTGGCTTGCAAAATGTCACACGCAGCCAACGATGTCCGTTGAGCATCAAGTACTGTCCAGTGGTTGTTGTTGTCATTGCTGTTGTTGTTGTTATCCTTATTGTTGCTGTTGCTGTTGCTGTTGTTGTTACTAAAGTGGATTTTGCGCTTGGCTATGATAAATTGAGGGACTGCTGGTGGTACTGTTACTCCTACCATTCCTGCTACTCCTGCTACTCCTGCTGCTCCTGCCATTCATGCCACTTCTGCTTCTTCTCCTGCATGCCCACAAGCTCGTCCTCTATCTCCCGGAGCTGTCTGTATCTCGTCCTGTGAACAACGTATGGTCAGCATTAGAGTGCCAGCGTCATCGCTTGGAAAACCTTCGCATTGGGCACTCATACACGTCAGGGTTCAGGTTCAGAGCCACATGAGGCAGTCTGCTGATGTTAGTGATGTGCAAATAGAACAGGGAGGGGTGGTGCTGGTGGTGGTGGTAGTGATGGTGCTTGCATGAGGGTGTGGATGAACAGAGAATGAATGAAGAAGTGGCCAAATGTCATTTGCAGTTTGACAAGAGTCACATAGGGGCTAACCATGGAACCAAACATGAATTTTCCCAGAGCTTTAAATTCAACGCAGTTCAAATGACGCGCAGTTAAACAAAATTTTAAAATAACATTTTTTTTAAAATATATTTTTAAAAAATAAATATTTTATTTTTATAAATTAAACTACTTTATATTTTATATCCTCAGCTGCACTGCTTGCAACGCATCCCCCCGTAATAAGCTTTCGCCCTAAGCGCACTGCTTGCTGGGCGCCAATCGATACTTAAAGCAGTTCATTTTTCGATCATCTCAACAAAACACGAATTTCATCAGGAAAAAAAAAAAACAACACAAATGCAATTTATAAAATATTAATCTTTGTTTTGTATAGAGCATTTGCTGGTCAGATATATCCTTAAAAAGGACTTATTGTGCTGCTGCACATGAATGAAAATGTCATACTAATTTCATCAATTTCAACTGCTGCAGGACCAAATCGAAAAATCCAAGCTAATCGACTTAACTGCATCGTCGACAAAGTCCCTTGCGTTTGCTGCAATGTCCTTGGTATGAACTTTAGGATAACTTCGAATCATATGCAGTCCTTGAAGTGTACCCAGCGATGGAGTGAATGGAACAAGAAAATGGGAAGTCTTAGAAGACTTTTACCGCATTTGCAGTCGTCGACTCAGTCGCCATCTCAGTGTTAGTCGCAGTCACCGTCGTCGTCGTCGTCGTCGTCGTCGCCATCGTCGTCGTCGTCGTCCTCGTGAGATAAGCTAAGCGATAAACGCCCTTCCAAAGTCTTCTTGAGCTACTTTACATCCCCGCCCACCCACAAGCAGCGGCTTTGATTTATTGTGTGTGCGGCTCAGAGTTGTGAAAAGGCTGTTCTGGCAGCATTGCCAGGACCCGTCGGCACCGCTCACCCGGCACGCGCTTATCAAAGCCGCCGGGAAGCGAAGGACTACAAAATTTATTTATTTGCAGTGACTTTGAAAAGAAACTTCGACCGTTGCTTTGGTGGGCGGAAACTTTCGACCTGCGTGCGCATCGATTAGAAAACTTTTTGTCGTATTTTGTCTCTGAGGAGCGGCGGCATCCCAGGGCCAGATGGAAGCGAAGGGACACTGAGGAGGGGGCAGACGGGTACATGGCAACGCAGCTTATTGGCCAAGTTGTTAAATAATTGGACTGAGCATTTAGTCGCTGGCGAGCTGCTCTGGTCCTTGCCAAAGCTGAGTATGCGTCATCCAAAGGACAATGACTGCAGCTAAAGTCAAAGCCGGAGCAGAGGCACTGCCAGCGGCAGCAATGGAAGCAGAAGCTGAGGTCCCGTCTCATGGTCCATACGTGGCTCGGATTAGCTGCGAAGTTTGCCAGCAGCTTAGCGGCACTCGAGTGGATGAGTTAATTGTGCGAATGTCAAGACAAATTGCGTTAATGCGCCACGCGCACAAAAGGACACCAGCTACAACTACAAGTGTATGTATGGATGAGAGAGTGAGTCTGAGGACAAGCACAAAAGTTGCTCATGTCCTGGCTAAATCCCATAAGCAAAGGTCAGAGGGCGATGGCGATGGCGAAAGCGAAGACTAGGACGTGGATGTTGGTGAGGGTAGGAGGTAGGGGTGAGGGTGGGGGCAAGGGCTGATTGCGATTTTCATTGCGATGTGAGTGTCGCAAAAGTTTTTAAAAAGTATTTTAAGCAAAATTTATGCAAACCACAAGATGAAGCTGGCAGCCAAACAGGCACGCTGGTAGTCAGGCAGTCAGGCAGTCAGGCAGTCAGGCAGTACTCAAAGGACATGGCTAATCCCCGAGTAATCAAAGTTTCGCATTGCCAGGCGAGACAAGCAGCGCACGAGGCTCCGGGCCACGAGCTAAAAGCCAAACACAGGACAAAAGACGCCTGCCAGCGGCTCAGACAAATTGCAAACACACAAAAGTTCCCCTTAAAACATATGTGTGTGTGTGTGTGTGTATGTTGATAGCCTTGACGTGGGTGGTGTGGCTGAAAGTAACCTTCGGTCTTCTCTATGATAAGTAAAACGAAGAAAAAGGGAAAACACTTTTCCAATTAACGAAATCTCTAAACTGCCATAAATTTGCCCAGACGCAAATAATTAAATTGGTATTCGCTTGGAGCGAGAGACTTGTTGACATATTGGCCTCTATGTATATGTATGTGTCTGTTTGTGTGTGTGTGTGTGTGCGTGTGTGTGTGCGTGTGTGTGGCTGACACGTCTGACCAATTGAGCAGCGATCATTCTCAGGCCACAAACCGCAAATGAAGGCGGTTGTCGGTCAACGCATAAGCCGTCAAATCGGCAAGGGTCGTTGAAGAAAATCCGCGCGAGGGTTGCTCGACGGGTTGTCGACAAATAAATAAGACAAATTTATACAATTACAGATTTTAACAAGGGAAACAAAAATATGAGTGTATATGATATAAAATCGTTTTAAACATTTTATATGTAGGTTTTAAATTTGCTTATCCTCCCAACATTTTAAATTATCCTTTAAAATCTCATATATTATTTTTAACTTTTCTTAAAAAAAAGTTTAAAGTTTTTTTATAGAATCAATAAGTTTCATATATGCATAATAAATAAATAGCTACGCTTTAATGTCACCTATGACATATGAAATCATAAATTTGATATAAAAATTTTCATAAATTGTCACAACTTTTTCAACCCACCCTCGCTTAAAAAAATGTGTTTTGATATTAAAGTCAGATAAGCCTTGAATAAGTTGGCATTTCGACTTACCTGGCAAACATTGGCACTCGCCATTGGGTCCCTGGCCATTTAGTCCTGCTGCTGCGGCCGCTGCTGCTGCCTCTGCCGCTTGGCGGCGCTGCTGTCGACGTGTGAGCTTCAGTTCGGAGACATCGCGACGCAGGCGATGCAGCTCGCGGCGCACGTGTAATGTGGTGTGATGTGGCGATGTTCCGTTCTCGTTCCTAGTGGTGGTAGTTAAAATTTGTGCCTGCTCGGCGGGCCAGTGTATCAGCTGCTGTTGCTCGAGGCGCAGCTCCAGCTCGACAATGCGGGCATCCAATTGCTGGAGGCGCTGCAGCCGCTGCTCGAAGTGTGTCTGTCGCACATTCGCATACAATGCGAAACTGAAGGCGCACAGGCACAGCACGTAGCTGGCGATTTGCAGCAAGGACATTAACTGGACTGAGTATCGCGGCCTCTCCTTGCCGTTAACCGCTCTGACTGCTCCTGCTCCTGTTGCTGCTCCTGCTGCTGCTCCTGCTGCTGATGTTGCTGGCGCTGCAAGGCGACTAGTTGGGATTACTGTTGTGGCAGCTTCAGCTGCTGCCGCTGCATCAGTGGCCGGATGGCCAAGCAACATGCGCTGCTGCTCCATGTCAACTGTGGAGGTTGCTGCTGACGTTGCTGTGAACGCTGTCAGCGTCGTGCTGCTCGCTGTTGCGCCTGCATTTGTGTTTGCATTTGCATTTGCATTTGTGTTTGTGCTTGTGTTTATGTTGTCGCTGTGCACTGTTGGCATTGTCCTTGGAATGGGACTGGGTAGGCCGCTGGGCGGCGTTTTGTGTTTGCGCATCTTGCGATTGAAGACTGTCGCCTGTTTTAAACTTTTGTTCCTCCTCCGGCTGCTCCTCCTTCCACAGCTTCCACAGCTTCTGCTGCTGGTGTTGCTTTTGTTGTAGTTGTAGTTGTAGCTGCTGCTGCTGCTGTGCTTAAGTGTGTTGGCGGCACTTGAAGTGTCCTTGTCGCATCACAAAAACACATGTGCTGCAGAATGTGCACCAGCTGCTCCTTTTTGGCCAATCCTCGAGTGTTTGTCTATGCTCGCTCAGCTGGCTCGTCCTTGTCGATGCTCTACTTCGGTTCCTGGCGACTTTTCTTTACGCTTTTTGGCTAGAACATAGAATTTGGTATGTTGTTGTTGTTGTCCTTCGGATTGTTGTTATTGTCCTTGTTGCTATATCTATTGGTGTTGTTGTTGTTGTTGTTAACGCCTGGCCACGACATGCGAGCCGCGTACAAAAGCTTCTGATGCTGATGCTGATGCCAATGCTGCTGCTGCTGGTGATGTTGCTTCTGTTGTGCGTCCGAGGAGAACCACAGGACGACAGGAAAGCGAAATAGTGGGAGAGATGGGAAGTCAAGTTGAAAAAGTAGCTGCGTGCTTCTGGGCGCTGCCACTTGTGCCACTTGTCAAACTCTTGCCTCCGTGTGGCTTTTGTTTTTGTCTTGTCAATCGTCACAGCAGCTGCTCCTGGGTTTGCCTCCTTGGCTCCTTGGCTCCTTGACAACTTTTCCAACGAGTCGACGACGAGCAGACGACTTTTCTCCTCTGTTCTTTTTTTTTTGTTTTTTTTTGTTTTACTTTTCTTGGCTTCTGCGCGTGGTTTTCACTTGTCCTAGAAGCGCACTTTACATTGCAACTTATTTAGTTCCCAAACTCTTTTCACTGCAACGAAATGGAGAGAAAAGTGGATGAGAGAAATGCAGTGAAAAGTGAGGAAAAACTATTGAAAAAACTGTACCAAAAAAGTGAAAAAGAATTAAATAAAAAACTTCACAAAAGTTTGTCAGCAATCGGCGCAGGCGTTTGCCGCATTGGCCATGCTTGAATTATGGCCACTGGACCCCAACGACACATTTTCAATAATCAGGCAGGCTGAGCAGAGCCAGGACGTTCGAGGATGGACGTCAGATGGTGGAAGTTGTTGCCAGGACGACATTCAGTGCAGTGACGTGTCCTGGCGCTAACTTCGTTTTAAGCTCACCCAGCCGTGTTTAGCGGATCTCCTCCCCCTTCCCCTCGCCCCTTCAAACTGTCCCCCTCCCACTGCTCATCTCCCTCATCCATAGCCATTGAGCCCCTCGCCACGACAAGTGCTTGGACCCGTTCAACTTGTTCAAAAATAAACTTTTTTACATTTTTTTGCAACTCGACAACAACTGAGAAAACAATAACAACACAAAAAGCAAAGAAACAACAACAACAACTACTACAACAACAACAACTACAACAACGGCGATGATGGCAACCAGATGCTATTGAGGGGCCACTAGAAGCATTTGACCCACAGACTTGGCGTGTCAAAAACATTTGTAGCCTTCATTTGAATTGGTTTGAGTCTCGGGGTGCACAAGAGGCGCTTCGTTTGAGTGAATGCTTGAGGGGGTCGGGAAGCAACGACAACAAAAAAAGAAGAAAAAAAAACAGACAATAAAATAATAATAAAAAAAAAGTTCAAATATTTACGAGTAGCAGAAAAATACCATTAAGAAAGCCATAAAACAAGAACAACAACTGAAGTCCGCCTTTAAGAATATTTAAGCTGAGATCAACCCACCAACAGGTTGAGAAAATCATTTTTATATTTTTATCTTTTATTTAAGTGAGATAATTTGAAGATAAAAACAAATGGAGGATGAATATTCGCCCAAATCTTATATACGAATTGGAAGCTTAAAGGTCAAATAACTTTACTTTTGCCGATCTAAAAACTTGGATTGAATTTGGCAGGGGGTCAGCTGTGAACTGCTTGGAACTGCTTAACTTTGATTGAGAAAATTTGCAAGCAGTTTTCCAAACTCGCAAACTTTGGCCGTCCCATGACTTTGGCACACATTTTGACGTACTTTGATTTGAGAGAGAGGAGTGAGAAAGCGACGGAGAGAGAGAGAGAAAGGGAAATGGGAACTTTGATCTGATGTTCATATATTTAATCAAAATACAACTATTTTCCAATTAAAGTCAATCAAAATAATAATTTATTTCCAATACTCAATAAGCGAGTTAACGGATAAAAAGTCACATAACTTCAGCGTCTAAGCTGATCCGCAAAATGCAGGCAGCTGGCACAGGGTGAGTGTTGACTGCTTTGAGCCGCTTAACTTTTATTGGCAACATTTGCAAGCAGTTCGAAAAAAGCCGAAAAACTTTTGCCGCCTGTTGACTTGGCGGCACATAAAATACTTCATAAGAATCTCAAAGGCTCAGGGCTGATAATTGTGAAAGGTAGATGAAAGGGAAATTAAGGTAAGTGGAAACTGCATTTATTCTATTATTTTAAGCCAAGGTTGAAATCTGTAATGCGTTTTTAGCTCGTGGCAAACTTTGAATGTTATAAAACTCCATTAAATAAATTAAATTAAAAATGCACTAGAAAATAAAGTTTCGAAAGTAAAGCTTATGGATAAAAAATTATAGTGAGTGTAGAAGAGTGATATGTGTGTGTGTGTGTTGGTCCGAGTGAGAGTGTGTATCTGTGATTAGTATGTGAGTTTGTGGGTGTGTGTGTGTATATATTGCGCAATCATGCGGCAACCACAACAAGAGAGCAAGACAGAAAGTCGCTCATAAAACTCAAAAACAATCGTACGGAAGGCAGGCGAGTATAGGAACCACCACACCGCGCACCACCGTAACCACAATACAAAAATTGAGCATAAAAGTCAAAAGGCCAATTTCGAGCAGCAGCGTCAGGCCATAGCAAAAAGAACAATAACAAAAGCAGCAACAATAATAAACAACAACAACAACAACAACAACAACAACAACAACAACAACAACAACAACAACAACAATAGCAAGAAGAATATCAACAACAACAATAGCAACAACAGCAAGAAGAATAACATGAAGAGCAACAATGGCAATGAGCAGCTTTAGGAGCAAGTCGATGGAATGTTTGGTACACCCTAATAAAACTAATTGAAAGTCTTGTGCGCTGTGAAGCCAATAATGCCAATGACGACGGACAGCAGCAGCACCAAGCATAGCCACAAGAGTTGATGAAGTGTTCTGAAGTGACCGACTCAAAGATACCCTAAGACCTAGGACCTCAAGAGCTAAGACCCTAACAGCTAAGACCCCAAGGGATAAGACTCTAAGAGCTAAGACCCTAAGAGCTAAGACCCGAAGCGGTAAGACCCTAGGAGAGCATAAAACATAGGCAGCTTATTGATATGATATTGATTACAAAATAAAAGGAAAATATATTCTATATATTCCTCATTTTTTTCTCTCATTCTAAAAAGGATACCAACAGAGTGAAGAATGGTCCTTGCACGTACGGTACATCTGCATCATGGAACATCTTTCATTTCATAAGCCAAACTACAAAAACTTCTTCAATTAAAAATTCACAAAAGCTGCAAACATATTAGTCCTTAAAAGGATAAAAAGGATTAGGACAAGTTTTCCAGCCAAGCACATCATACCCTTTTTAACCATTTTATAGTCACAGGGTGTGACAGCAGCAACGCAATGAAGCTTTTAATTTAACAAATAAGAACGAGTCAAACCGACAAAGAGACACACAGCCAATGAGACGGACAGACAGACCTACAGACAGACAGACAGACAGACAGACGGACAGACAAACAGAGAACCGCTCATTCAGTTAGCCAGTAAAAAATGATAAAAAAACAAAAAAAAATATATATAAAACAACAAATTCTCTGGATTGGCCTGGATGAGCGTTTGCTTTTCCGCTGACATTGCAGTTGGAAAATTCATATAGAATTTTCGACCGACTGGGGAGTCCGTTTGGGGCAAAGGTTAATGCTTTCCGATGCTAACTCAATATAAATAAATTGATTTCAAATTTCAACAGCTTGGCGCGCACAGCTTTTGTCAATTACATGGATCCCAAGCGGCGGACATGGCGCTGGAGGGACGTTACTGGGGACAGGTGATGGTGGCGGCAGCAGCGCTGAAAAGCATGCTATGAATTTTTGTGCGCACAAATTCAATTATGTGTGGCGGTCATGAGTGAGCGAATGAACGAAAATGTATGCTTGTATTAGTATGTAGTATGTATGCTTGTATTAGTGCTTGTGTTTGTGTTCGAGTGGGTGTATGTGTGTGGGTTGTGTGTATAATGTTAGCAGACGCTACTTAGTAAATCCACACACACACACACACACACACACACAGGCTACATATGTGAGCACATTTTGTATGTATGGGTGAGCAGCTGGCAATTGAAAAATTTGATTTCCAATTGAAATGCAAATCAAGGAAAATAGAATGGCATTAGCTCCCAACGATGGTCAATGGCCAAGAGCGAGGGCTCTTCCAGCTTGGCACAATGTTGAGTTAAGTGCCCCATAGAAATGTATGCGTGTGAGCTCGTCTATGTGTGTGTGTGTGTGTGTGTGTGGGCTACTCAGAAAGCAAGCTGGACCAAAGGGTAGCCAATGGCTGTAAAAAGCTCAATTGCAATGCATTCAAAAGGATTATTGTCCTTATTTATTTTGCTAAATTTATTCGTTACGCACAAATGCGCATACCAATACATGCACACAGCCAAACAAACCACATACACACACAACACACACGCACACCCACACACACACACACACACACGCACAAACATGTCCAATCTAGGCATTCGTTGGAAAGTAAAATGAAAACATGAAAGGAAACACGAGGGCAAAATCAAAGCAAATAAACAATAAAAATAATCGGGCCGTTAGTAACACATGCGCATTCTTCATCATCATCAACAACTGGAGGCGCGACCGGAGCTAAGGCTGAGATTCAGCCAGAAGCAGTGGCAGGAGAAGGACTGCGGATGCCGGTGGGGGAGGACCAAAGTAAGAGCAGTTACTGAAAAAGGAACAGCAGCCGTCGACGCCTCAACAACCACCGGTCACATCACATCCATAACCAACTTTATTGTTGCGACTACACCAAGAACAGCAACAACAACCACAACAACAACAACCACAACAGCAACAACAACAACAACAGCAGCAACAACAGCAACAGTAATAACAAACGACACAGAACATCTTTTGGGGGCTACAAAGTCGTTGAGTCCCTGAACCCTAACGGGCGCTCGGGGTCGGGGTAATAAATAGTTGTCGTGTCATATGAAAAATGCAAGTAGTGTTTAAGTTTTCCTTTTTCCTCAGCGACAATCCCAATACCATTGCCCCTGCAGGCAGAAGACGTTGTCAGGCTGTGGAAAAACCATTTCCCCCAACCAAGCCAAGACTCACAAAATTTTCTTGCTGCTTCATCGCCGAAATTGAAAAGGCGATAGGCAAGGAACAGGAGAGAATGAAGGCGGGAACGGGTGAGACGGCGGGGGGAGTAGGATATGGTAATGTCTCAGAGGAAGCAGCATGCCAACTGAAACCGATTGGCAATATCATTTACCATTGACAACGGAAATTGAGACAGACTCTCCTCTCGGCAATACATAATAAAAATCCTGATGAAATAAGGAAACCTCAGATATCAAAGATATTGCTTAAAATGTCGATAAATGTAACTGAGCTTTTTGCGATTTTAAATGAAAAGAAGTGTGGTGAACTGGAGAGATGTGGAGAGATGTGGAGAGATGTGGAGAGATGTAGAGAGATGTGGAGAAACGAGTAGAATGGCAGGCACTCTACACTTTCTGCTGAGAGTCTCTGAGACTTGTGTATATCGATAAAAATAATATAGATATAATTAAGAAACAAAGTTTACTTTTTTTAATAATTTATTAAAGTAAAATAAAATTCTTTATTTATTTTAAAATCTCAACATTGCCTCAGGCTTCAGGCAGATATATAACTTTTTAATTAAAAAAGATTTTTTATCTATGCTTAAAAGTGAAGGGAGAAGGTGGGGAGGTTTGGCGAGATGAGTTACTTTCATGACTTGTGTATATCGATAGAAATAATATCGAAATTTATAACAAGCAAATGTATCGATAAATATTTCTTTACTTTTATTTAATTTTTTTATTTGCTGAGTTTAAAAAAAATATAAGATTTTTCATGCAGGATGAATATATATTTTAGAATTTTTGATTTTATATACTTTATTTATATGTTTTTATATCATGACTAAAATAATTCATTATTCAAAAATAAAAAAATAAATAAATATTTCCCAAATGCTCATATATCTCTCTCTTTAAACATACACAAAATGTGTTAAGGTCTCTAAGGATCATCTATCTCCGTGTGTACATTTACCACATAGTTTCCCATTCGGAAACATTTGCAAAATTATTTCTAATAAATTGTAAACATCGAATGATAGTTTACTGCCATTTTATAGTTTCTAACTTATTTCCTTGGCTTCGAGCTGAATGAGTGCTTTCATTTTGTGACCCTGTCAATTTATGGGTAAATGATGCTCCTCTCTTGAACCCCGCCCAATCTCAGCTCTTCGTTTACCATGTCTAACAGACTGTGGCTGTTGATGTTGTTGTTGTTGTGGCTGTTGATGTTGTTGTTGTGGCTGTTGTAGATGTTGTTGTTGTTGTTGATGTTTTTGTTTATGTTCTTGCCATTTCCTTATAATTTTTACAGCTTGTTTTGCTGCAGTGGCTGCTGCCGAAGATACTCAAGATGCTCTGGAAGCTCTGGCAGCTCTGCAAGCCATGGATGCTGAGGATGCTGAGGATGCTGTGGTTCCTGCTCCAAGGGCCTTTTTATGTGGCGGCTATATGCGAACTATTAGTGCTGTTCCTTGCAGTTTGTTGTTGTTGGTCTGTTCGTCTTTGTAGTTTTATGTGCCTTGTTTTACAACACTGTCGACCGCCCACTCTGAGTCCATGAGACTCTCCCACTGACTCACAGTTTCTCTTACACTTACCCACACACTCATCCACACACATGAACACACACACCCACAACCGGCGCCACTTGCCCTTGGGAGAAATTACTTAATTTCGGAATTTCAATTTAGCACTTAAGACTCGAAACATGACGTAGGAGACAAGGATGACGAGCGAGCGGTCCAGGGTCCAGGGTACAGGGTACAGGGTCCAGCATCTGCCATAGCAGCGCACCTACTTGCAGCACACCAACAACAATGCTGTGTATATATGGCTGAGGGTAAATATGTGTATGTGTGTGAGTGTGAGTGTGTGTGTGTGTAAAAATCCAGCTTACACATGTTGTGACTTTTAAAAATTTCCGGAATTTTTGGCACGCAATGTTTGCTTTTGTTTACTGGCTACCAACTTGATGCTTGCCCTGCCCCTCGTCTGCAGCCCTGCCTCTTGCCCCTTTGGTTGTTCATTTCTAGCACCAGAAGGGCGGGTGGCAGGGCGGACGGGGCATGAATGAGTAGAACATTGTATGCTGGATGTGCGTGCGTGTGTGTGTGTGTGTGTATGTGTGTGAATATAAATGTGAATGTGTGCGTGGTTTCTTTGTTGCTGGTGCAAGGAATTGCAGTAGCAAGAACCTTGGCAGGCACAACAACTGCTTATAAAAGGTTTAAGTACCAGTTTTTTTTATTCTTTTTCTTTCTCTCTTTTTCTTGCTATTCCTCTATCCCATTCTCCTCGTCTTCTTAATCTTTCTGCTCTTCATTCATCTCTAGCAGCGAGATGAAGGACCTACACAGTTTGCCATTAACGCAATGATGAAGGAACCCCAAGCAACAAGAAGGACCGACTAAATACTAAACTAAAATGTGTCCAGGCTTAGGCAAGGATCTTTTTAGGAAGGAAGAACCTATGGAAAGTAATTCTCATAAATATAGATTTATATAAAAGAATGGGTTAAGAATTGGCAGAGCTTCGACCTTGCTTATAAGTCGATATCCTTAACGATCCCTAATCCAGCTATAAATATATCATAATCTGTTGTTTAATTACATTTAAAATATATTTAACTAAAAAAAATTATTTTTTTAAATTTTAAATTTTTCAATAAATATAATATTGAAATTAGAATAAGTATATATATTTTATTTAATAGATACTTAAAATTTAAGACATAAATAAAATTACGGCCTTAGTTTTCCAACGATTGAGCAACTTTTTTAATTTGCAGCTAAAAAGTTTTACCGTTTTATAAAACTGAGCTTCAAGGATAAGGAGATAGTTAAGAGTGACAAACAAAGAGAAGGATATTATGAATAACTAAATTTGTTGCCACTATAAAAAAGAAGAAGAAGAAACGTTTTATGGTTCAATTTGAAATCGTGCAAAAATTTCCAGTCAGACGTTGGGGACATAAAAGGATCTTTTGTGGCTTTAATAAGATCTTTTGGTATGAGAATCTCAATTAACTGTACACACAGCACTAACCAACCAACCACACAGATGCACCCACACTCACACACACACACACACTAGCACACAAATAACCGAAGCTCGGTAAAGTTAGTGGAAACGAGTTAAACAGTAATAAAAACAGTCGAGGGAGTGAGCGAGACAGGAATGAGGTGAGAACAAAGAAGGAAGGACTAAAAAGAAAGGTGAATTTTTAGCATTATCCTTACGGTTTGCTTGGCTTTGCTCTATTTGCACCTGGCATACACGACGCACAGTGCAACACTTAGTCAAAGGCGGCCACTCCCGGCATGCGGTGAGCGAGTTTGTTAAACAGTGTAAAGTTACACGCAACTAAGCACTTAACTGCACAAAAGCTCGACCAGGACAAGACGGTGGGACGACGGGACGACGGGACGAAGGACGACGGGAGACGGGAGACGGGAGGACAAGGCGGGGACGCTGGGGAGTCCATAAGACCGAGAGCATGAAACACAAACTATATAAAACTTGTAACCACAAGCGTCGGCGCAGCCGACGTCGTTTGCGTTGGCGTTGGCGTCGTCGGTGTTGACGGTGGTGGTGGTGGTGGAGGTGGTGTTGGTGGCGGCGGTGGCGGTGATGACGAGACATGCAACCTTGCACTTGGACTGGTCACCCGACAACGAGCATCCGACACAGTTCACCCCCCGAACCCCTCATTCCATCAGCTCACGAGCCGAGGGTCGAGTTGCGTGCGTTTTTATGAATGAGTCCGGCAGGCGCAACAAATGTTAATCCGCGACCCCGTCGAAAGGTCGTCCACAGGCTGCCCGAATGGCCGGCTAACCATAACCACAGGGCCCACCACCGAGCTGTGAGCAGCAATTCCCATCGTTTGTGGCTGGCTTTCAGCTTTCCGCTGTCCACTGCCCACTGTCCTCTGTCCACTGTCCACTTTCCACTATCCACTGTCCACTGTCCACTGTCCACTGTCCACTGTCCACTGTCCACTGTCCTCTGTCCACTGCCAGTGCTTAGGCGTAAATTGAAGCTCAGGCCTTGTGCAGACTTTGGCAATAACGCCAGTTACTAGTTACCCGTTACCAATTGCCAGTTGCTAGTTGCTAGTTGCCATTTGCCGGTTACATATTGCCAGTTACATATTGCCAGTTACATGTTGCCAGTTGCCAGTTACCCGTTGCCATTCACCAGTTGCTATTCACTAGTCGACTGTCAACTGTCTCCTTTCGCCTTCAGCCTTAAGTGTGTCCTTTGTGTATGTTCTGGTTGCTGCCTCTGACTGGGCCGCACTGTAAAAGGGCAAGCAATGTAAACAGACACAGCTGGACATTCAACAAGGACGATACTCGAAGGGGCGCCAGAGCCCAAGCAGACTTTGTGTGGTGCCATCCTGTGGTCTGTTTGGACTAAAGTCTCAGAGCCGGAGCATCAATTTTGGTCCTCCTCGAAGCGTTTGCTCTATCTTTCTGCGTCTCTTGAATGTTAAACGACGTTAAAGGACCCCGAGAATCATGGGAATCAAGTCAATTCCCAAATAATCGAAAAGAGGATATTCTAGCCAAGGCTTTAGCTGCAGGTCCTTAAGTAGTTATCGCAAATTTGTATGCAAAACTGTTTCTAAACTTTGTGACTAACAAGGAAGCAACAACTAACAAAGATACATCTTCATATATGTAAACAGTATCAGAGATGTCCTTTTTTCATATTTTATACATGTTTCTTCTTTCTTTTAAGTAAGAGAAGTAAACAAAGGGACGAAAAGAGTCCTTAAGAATGCTCTCATATCTGTCTGCATCTTCAAATTCCCTTGAGCGCTCTGGACTCACTCCCTGCCAAATGAACATCCCGTTATCCTTAGAACATCAACTAAGCATAGCCTTAATCCTTTTTTCAGGTAGTTAATATCCATTTAACTGCTTATATATTTACTCATATATTTAGGCATATATCCAGCTAAATGTAGTCATATATCCACCCATATAAGTGGAGATAAATTCATATATCTATTCACTTATCGAACCTTATATCTGCTCATATGTAGCCATATAAATAGCCATATATCCAGCTAAATCTAGTGATTTATTTTTCCAGTATTTCTAGCCAGAGATCAGCCCATACATCTAGCCAGTTATCGGTCCATATATCTGTTCGAAAATCTATCCATTTACCTAGCCATATATCGAAACCGACTCAGATATATGTAGCCATATAAATAGCCATATATCCAGCTAAATCTAGTGATTTGTTTTCCATTATTTCTAGCCAGAGATCAGCCCATACATCTAGCCAGTTATCGGTCCATATATCTGTTCGAAAATCTATCCATTTACCTAGCCATATATCGAAACCGACTCAGATATATGTAGCCATATAAATAGCCATATATCCAGCTAAATCTAGTGATTTGTTTTCCATTATTTCTAGCCAGAGATCAGCCCATACATCTAGCCAGTTATCGGTCCATATATCTGTTCGAAAATCTATCCATTTACCTAGCCATATATCGAAACCGACTCAGATATATGTAGCCATATAAATAGCCATATATCCAGCTAAACCTAGTGATTTTTTTTCCAATATTTCCAGCCAGAGATCAGCCCATACATCTAGCCAGTTATCGGTCCATATATCTGTTCGAAAATCTACCCATTTATATAGTCATATATCGAAACCGACTCAGATATATGTAGCCATATAAATAGCCATACATCTAGAAAAATCTATTCATATATCCACCCTACCGACTGATTTTATTTCTAGCCAGAGATCAATCCATGCATCTAGCCAGCTATCGGTCCATATATCTGCCCATATACTCATTTGTCTAGCCACAAATGCAGCCATATTTCTAGACATGTATCAATTTCCCATTATAAACCAGCAATTGAGTCGCTACCGAAGGTCCTTTTACCTGTCACAAACTTACATTCTCTGCCTGTGAGAATATAATTTCAGGAGCTGAGCATCCGAAACAATAGAGAGAATCCAGTGAATAGAATAATAAGTACTGAAAAGAACAGTTACAATCTTCATGTCAGACCAGAGCTAAGCTCCTGCGTACAAAGTGAGCCCTGGAGACAAGCAGGTAATCTCAGTTGGGTTGCCAATGGGCCCACTAATCAAGGACACACATCAATGCACCCAGTGGCAGACAATGCATCCCCACACAATAAGCCACAATGCACAATGCACAATGCACAGTGTGGCATGCATGTCCAGTGAATGCAACACAGGCTGCACCAAAGCTCAGGCAGCAAAAGGCTTCGCCTCTGTCTGGCCATTTACGAGTAAATTTAAATTAACTTCATTCGCATTTTAGCCTGGCCTTAAAGTAATTTGCCAACAGCGACTGGCAACCTGTCGTTTAGCCCGCCTCCTAGCCTGGCCATCCCCTTATCACCCTGTCACCCCGCCCGCCATTCCTCATGCGCCGCTGTCTCCTATTTAGTGACTGCAATTTTTCAACGACTGACAAGATGTCGCCTTCTGCGGCGACTGCTGCCTGCCGCCTACCAATGTTGTTGCTGCCACAGCCTCTGCTGCTGCTGCTGCGGCTGTTGCTGCCTGCCTCCGTGTGGTGGTGATGCATAATTGCTTTGTGGCTTGAGGATTACATATACGGTTTTTCCTTTTTTCTTTACAATTTTTTTGTCCACCGACAGGTCCCATCTGTCTGCCTATGTGCCTGACTGCCTCACTGGTTGACTGCCTCACAGCCGTGCTGCTGACTCACTTAAGACAACGTCAGCGTGTGGCTCACTAAGCCGTTGGCTTGGGCTGATTTGCGGCAACCGCCAGTGGCGGCTTTTTAAGCCTTAAATGCATTCAGCTCATTTAATTTGCAACGCGCTGCAAAAACCAACCAAAGACTCTACAGTCGTATATAACTTTTGGCGCATACCCTGTGAACCAGGGGCATTGGGTATACCCAAGGCTTGTCCGATAGAAACAACTTTGAAATTATGTAAAAGCTCAAAGGAAAAATCTGATGAAAGAAATATTAGTAAATCTTACTATATATATCAGAACTATATACTGTTTAGTATTTAAATAAAATTGAGTATAATTATATAATATTATAGTCTAGATATCAGATGGTAAGGAGTGGCTTTGAATCGTGCAGACGAGTCCAATTAATCCTTGAATGTTAATACTCTCTTTGCATCGCCTTTGTTCGTCGCCTCAAATCTTCCCTTTTCCTCTACTTCTCCCTATGTCTGTATCTACTTCTCCCTGAATCTGTGTGTGTATCTGTATCTGTGTCTGTGTCTGTATCTGTGTCTGCATCTGTGTGGGTATCTGTGTCTGTATCTGTGTCTGCATCTGTGCCTATGACTGTGGGTATATCTGTATCTGTATCTGTGTCTATGTGTGTGTGTGTGTGAGTGTCGCAAATTATATAATTAAGTTAAAGTGAGCGGCGGCTGGCAATTTGTGAGTAGCTCTCAAGCTCCCAGCTCCCAGCTACCAGCTCCCAGCTACCAGCTACCAGCTACCAGCTCCCAGATGTCCCCCATTTTGGTTTTGATGCGCTGCACGCTAATTTCTTAATTTTCACCTTCCGCTTTTGCGGTGGCAAGTAACTAGCGACTGTCGGGAACATGCTAACATTTGTGCTCGCAGCCCCAGAACTCACTACCCAGATCCATTCCCGGACCTGGCAATTTAACCCACAGCCGTGTGAAGCACCAACCCCTTTGCTGACTGCCCAAAAATCATTTCCGTATTTCTATGTCTATTATTATTATGACTTTTATTGTTATGTTCAAATGTTTGCCGGTGGCTGCTGCTGCTATTGTTGTTGCTGTTGCTGATGCTGATGCTGATGCTGCTGTTGCTGCTGCTTCTGTGGCTGTTATCAACACCCGCAACAATGGCTCGACGACCCCAAAGCAACTCCAGACTTAGGAAACAGCAACTGCCCAGCGTCAACCCCCTTTGGCTGATTGCTGCTGTTGCTGTTGTTGTTGTTGGTTCATTCGCGCGTTAAATGTGCGTTGGGCAGCAGCAGTGGAGGGGCAGCTGTCGCCATTGTACCCCGCTCCAGCTACCCCGCGACAGCACCAACTGATGCTTTGTCAATTCGATAGCAACTAGCGATGGTTCATGGTTTCGCACTGCTCTTTGGCTCGATGGCCGTTTCATGTTCAATTTAGCGTCATAATTTCGTTTATAGCATGGACTCTGCTCACTTTCGGGGCAGTCGCTTCACTCCTCAATACGCCCACCTCCTACCACCACCACCCACCTCACACTTTTCGCTCCCTAGAATTTCCCTCACTTTGCCTTGTCACTGCTGCTGTCAAGTGTTTTGTTAAGTTCATCAAAATTGTCGCTGCTTCTGCCGTTGCTGCTACTTCCACTGCCGCTTCTACTGCCGCTTCTGCTGCTGCGCTGCTGCTGCTGCTGCTGCTGCTTCTGCTGCTGCTACAACTGGTTGCTCCCACTTAGCGCAATTTTCAGTTGCGGCAGCCTCCTCTACTTGACTCTTGTCATTCATTCATACTCATTTGAAGCTGATGCCTGCGCATTCATTCACTCACTCATTCATTCAGGCATTCATTCGTTCAACCATTTCACGCCATTTACAGTTACAATTAATGTTTGTTTGCCTGCCACCCGCATCGGTTGGTGGCACAACATCAAAGCACCAGCCCCAAGGAATTCTGACAACCCTCTGCTCCAATCTCCAGCTTCTCTATCTTATCAAAGCTGCAAAAAGCTTGCATATTTAATAAAAGCAAAGTTCATAAAATATAAAGTATAAAAAAAATAAAAAAATAGAAAATCTGCCAGCCTGGCCAATTGCCCCTGGGGAAACAAAAGGGTCGACGTTGTGTGGTAAAAGCGCAACCTTTGCACCAAACAAGCAACATTCAACATAAATAAATATTTTTCCTAGGCAACCGTTGACTTTACACCTAACTAGTTTCCCGTTGGGAAGCCCCACTGCCTGCCCGACCGCCCGCCCGCCGCTCTCTTCACATGCTACTTGCCCACTTGCCCACCTGTGTGCCCATCTACCAACACAGGGAACGACGATGCCCACAACCAGTACGACCGCCCGGTATGGCATCCTTCTAGTCAGCTGGGGCTTGTCATAAAGTATGTTGAATATTTGTCGGGAAAGGTGCGTGCAGTAATTTAAAGGGCCAGATGTCTGGGTTCATTAGATTTGCGCTTCCAACTCAATTTTCTGTTGCCAACTAAATTAAGAACACAAACGACAGAAGGCTTAAAAATATAGAAGTAATTAAAGCAATTCTACTGATTAAATTGTAATTAAATAAAGAAACTTGTGTCTGCCACCTTCGATAATGACAGTTTACCAATGTAACGGAATATATATACATATATATTTATCGATCACTGATTGCCAGACATCGAAATCAATTACGATCAACCGAAATGAAGCGAGTTTTCGATATGTTAAGGTGGATTATTACTAAATAAGCTAGGTCTGGTCACATTGGCGAGGATTGCCAAAAGTACTTGTTGTGCTTGCAGCGACCTGTGTGAAGTGGAACGCCAATGTTGAATTCAATTTCTTTTTTTCACTTTGGCGAATATTTGCCTAAAAGCACGCTCGACTTTTTTATATTTCTTTTTTGTATTTTGATTTTTTGTTGGAGGTTCTTTTGATTTGATTTGCGACGCGTTCGTTCCTTTTGTCATTCACATAACCACCACCCTAATTTGTTGTTATTCACGTACTGCATACAAAGAACACACACTCATGCACACTCACACTCTCGTACTTATGCATACACCACGGGGACAAGGGTAAGCCCGCTCATTACAAATAAATATATGCATATATATATATGTATATATATATATGTATGCATATGTGTGTGTTTAAATACATGCTAGTTCGCATATATGTGTATGTGTATTTGTGTATTGGCTTGAGCCGCAACTCTTTTACATACTTTGTACTGCACCTTGGCGTGTCTCACTTCACTTCTTCTTTTCGTTGTTGTTGCTTCTGCTGCAGCTTCGTCGACTTTGGCTGTTGCGACAAACAATTTATGCACTTAACATAATTTAATTTACCAAAATGCCGCAGCAAACAATATTTTATCTAGCACTTGAAACACAGACACCTCTTGACTGTTGTTGTCTTTGCTGTTGTTGTTGCTTTTGCTGTTGTTGTTGCTTTTGCTGTAACGGCTTTGTTTTGTTTGGTTTGGCTTTCCTTTTCCTTTTCTTTATTTTCTTATAATTTTTTTTGAGAGGCCTTTAATCTTTAATCAAAAGGCAACAACAGCAATAAAATAAAAACAAGTAACGCGCGCGGAGTATATGAAGTACGCGAACCAAAAGACAGGACCAGCTCCCAAATGCTTATACGAAACGGGTGCTGCAGGCGAAATATTTGCGAACACTTACACACACGCACCGCACGCACACTTAAATAATTCGACGTTCGTTATATTTTCTGTTTATACGGAAATCGTCACGAATCCTTACCGATATAACACGTCCACTCGCAATGCAAGTCGTCGCGCAACTGAAAACTGGAAACGAAACCGAATTGTTTTACTGCTCTATCTGCTGCTGGTGGCTGCTGCTGCTGTCGCTGCCAGTGCCACTGCTGTTGCTGTTGCGGACGCTGCTGACGGAGCACAGTGGACTTACTCCGTACGTTTTAATGGCAAATTAAGAGATAAAGTATAACAACGCTGCTTGACAACGATAACCCATTTAATCTTCAAGCAAACGAATTAATAAAAATTATCTTTGAATTGTTTTATTTATTTAAGGAGTTTTTTTTTAAATAAATATAACAAAATATTTGAAATAACTTTGCTTAAGTATTATTTGATTTTTATTAATTTATTTATTTATTAATTTATTAAACTAATTATATAAACAGGAACTAATAGACAAGTGTGTGAATATAAATGTCTATTTAAATAATTTAACCAATTAAACTGGATGCTTTATTCACTGTGCAGTTGTCGTTGTACCTCTTGTTGCTGTCGTGTTTAGTATGTTCTCTTCATGCCACCGCTGATGCTGTTGATGCTGCTGATTTGGGCTGTTCTCTGCATTGCAATCGCAATCTCAATCGTCATCGAGTGCCGTTTGATTTTAGTCTGCGGTTGCATTAAAGTAAGGCAAGCCACACAGGGAAATGAAGTGCACTTGGCGCCCAATTGGAGAACCGCAATTAATTATGTTGAATTGAACATGAAATTAGGGAAATTTAATTTTAATTAATATCAAATTGCTTTATCAGCATTACATTAGAAGTATCCAAATACCTTGGTTAACATTTCATAAACCAATTTGGCTGCAATTACCGCCACCCAAAGAACATATTCATCATGGATTGTTGGCTTAAACTATCGAACGGAAATAGCTTCAACATATTCCAATTGTGGCCAATCAAAACATTCCGTAAACATTAAACTTTGTTTATTAGCCGGGTATAGGTTTTTAGTTGTTGCCTGGTCTGCAACACTGTTTCGTTCTCACTCGTTCCGCAGGTGTGCGCTCTTCACTTTATCTGTACTCTTGAACGCCCACGCCAAAGAGAGCACATTTTACGCACTCTCTTTGCCCACGCACTAGCCACTCTTCCGTCACTGTCGTGCTCTGTGATTTACTTAGAGCTCCAACGGTACACTGTGGCCTGGTACACTGACAGGAGCACACAGAGATAGTACCCCCGGACAAGGAAAACACTTTGGTACTCTTTTTGTGCCATACTCATTTCCGGTTTCCGTTGCTTTGTGTGCGTGTAAAATTTGAATTGCGTTGCAAAGTTTGGCGCGCTTCAACGTATACACATGAATATACAAATACATATACATATACATCTACATTCTTCGACTTTCACTTTTCCTTTTTTGCGTATTGCAAATTATAGAAAACACATTAATAGCCAACAAGGATGCTGGCAACGCAGTCGGATGTTTGTAATTTCCATGAGCAATGACGACAACGTTTATTCAACAGCTTTGACTGTTGCCCGCTTGGGGGATGCTGACAGCTATCCATGAGTCTTCCATTTTGTGGGCGTGTTCCTTTTCCTAAATCAAATTGTCTCGTTCAACTGAAAAACTCATTTTATTAGCCGCCAATTGCCGGCAATGAACAGAACTTCCCTTGGAGCAGGCTAATCAAAGTCTGGGCGCAAGGATACCGGCAACTGGTGACGAATTGATAAATGCCACGAAGCAGTTTCAGCTTCTGCGTGGGCGATATGAGTTTCTTTGGTGTTAGTGAGGAATTAGTATGGTTCCCCATTTGAGTTTGCTGATCAGGTTTTTTAGAATAAACTCTAAATTTTAAAAAGTATCTATACTCGAATCTAAACCCTTATAAATATCTATGAATTTGGTATCTTTTAGTCTTATTATGAACTTTTTTAAATATTTTAATCCTGAAATTTATATTCAAAGAAAACTCAAAGTTTACATATTGAGTTTCTTTTCATTAATAACACAATTTGTATATTTCAATACTTTAATAATTTATTTTAACAAGAAAATACATAGAAATGACTATAGCTATTTATTTACACCCTTGTTTTATGAACTGTTTGGAACGTCTATAAAATTAGATACTGGATCGTCTGTTTACAACCAACACCCAAGAGTCTTGAACTGATCTGATGTATGACCACTATTCTTTCCATGACGCATTCATCACTATTTCGTCCTTTTAATTTCAATATAAAGACAAAGGAATCTAACTAAAATGACAACCATTGGGAAGATTTCTGAAAGGTATCGCCTTCAGAGCACCAATGACTCTACTGACGGGTATTCTGGATCAAGGTGTCACAATCCTTCTGGCAGTTCCCAGCAAGAAACTTATTAATTTAACTGCACTTTCAGAATATTAAGAATTAACTATAGAAGCGAATGCACAGTTAAAGTTTAATTGTCTGTAACGTCCATTTCACTAAACGCAGATTAGTTAAAAGTATTTGTTATTGGAGAAAAATTTTAATTTATCATTTCCTTCATTTAAATTAAAATATATCAAATTTGCTTTGACAGCCAAAGCTTTTTCCTGTCTCTGATACTGTTAGCAGCGACAACAACCATTATTTGTTAGCGCCACCTATTGTTCAGTTTATGCAACGTGATTCCCAAAGGTATTTTAAAAATAATAATAATAATAATAATTTCAAAATAAATACAATAGAAAAAATTATTTTATAAGTAAGTCTGTAAATAAAAACTGTTAATAAAATTGTATTTGTTACTGATAAATAGTAATAGATAACTCAAATAAAATCAAAATGAGCGCCAAATACAGATATTTCAGAAGTGTGCCCAGAGCTTATAATTTAATTTATCTCATAAAGAGTTGGCTTTTATAGCACATTTTTTGCATTAACACAACGGTCAGCTTAGACGGCCGTAAATTTGTAAAAAAAAAAAACATTTAATAACAAGATGACAACAGATGAGCGAAACTTTAGATCTAGCTACTATGAAAAGGTTGGCTGCTTCAGCGTTGAGGAGAAAAAGTCACTCAACAAACTTCTGCAGGATGATGTACGCAATCTGGCCAAGCTAAAACACTTCCTTTACAATTATACGGTTCCAGCGCAACAGCGTAGCTTGCTCTGGTGTCTGGTAATGGGAATTATGCCGCTCCACCAAAACAACACCGAATTCGTTCGGGAGCAACGAAGTCAGGTGTATAAAGATCTGCTACGAGCAGTGACTGTAATGCAAAGCCTAGACGCAGATTCGTCAAAATCAAAAGAATTGGTATTGCACAAAATGTGGCTGCTGGAGAATGGACACCTCCTACATAGCAATATACGAACAGGAGCTCCAACAGAGGAAAATCACTTCATAGATATTGCACGGCCGCTAATTCGTATGTTTGACGACGATGTAGAGACATACTGGATGGCCAAAGAGTTTTACCAGTACACACGAGAAGTTAAAAAGGATTTTGTGAGACTCAAAGAACTTACTCAAACATTGCTTCAACGTGAGGATAACGCATTACTCAAGTAAGTAAAACCCCATCATCCCACATCCTTTGTTGCAGTTCTCTTAATGCTTGGAATTTTAGACATATTGAAAAATTGGGCTTGTTTGATGTGAGCTCAAAAGTGCTGGAGAACTGGTACGCCACATGCTTTGCTGGAGTCATTTGTGATACAGTTTTGGTTAAAATTTGGGATAAGATTTGCGGAGGCGTCAAAGAAATAGTTGTTTTTCTCTTCTTAGAGATGATAAAAGATATAAGTCCATTGGTCATAGCGTCAACCTCAGGCACTGCGCTTAAGTCAATAGTTGATGCGGTGAGTCTCCCTTGTAGGTTGAAAATATATGCATTATAATCTGTATCCTTTCTAGATTGAGGATCAGGATGGCGTCATTGTTAACAAGGCCATCAAATCCTGGCATAATAGCAATAGCACAATAAGTAATACTACCAAAAGTATGTACTAAAATAAGTGTATGTAGAAGACAAGTAAATTGGGATATCAACTAAATGTATTTGAAGACGACGTCCTTCTTGTCGGTCACCGTTTGAAGCTCCAGTGTTACGGGGCATTGCATCCAATAGGAGAGCAACTCTTCCGTGTACCCAATAAGGAAATACATTTTTCGTGCAGTTATGCCCTGGCGTATTATAGCTGCTATGCGTATTGTATTGTGTTGTCTCTTGATAATGACCTCCGACAAGATCAACGCGTGCCAGGTTCCAACCATAAATTTTCTTAAAAAGACATCCTCAATTGCAGTTTGGGACGGTCGCAAACCATCCAGAAGTGTGGCTTTTAAATTGATGAGGTTGTGTGATTATTACATTAATAAATAAATTAAATTGGTTTACATGTATTCCACGAATTCCATGACTTGCGATGTCCAATATAGTGAGGCGGGTTTGCCATTTCATAGGTGAGCGGCTTGTCCCGCTTTGTGGTTATGCGATAACGTCCGGACTGCACGCGATTACATACGGCGCTGGTGTGAAGGGCAGTTTTGTTGACTACACCAACCTGTGCCTCAGCTATCGGCAAAAGTTGTGAAGTTACCTAAAAGATGGATCTTTAATTATAATTTAAATAGTTTTATTTAATATATTTACCTTTTTTAAAACGTTCATTTTTGCGTTTATAGTCAACTCTTCATCTGCACTATCAGCTGTTAACGTGACGTAACGTAAGGAAATTAGTGATGACAGTTTGCAAGAATATTTTATATCAATTATCGTGACTCTGGCTTTCAAAACAAAACTTTAATAAAACAAAATATTTATTTATTAATTTTTACAATCAAAAATAATATTTTTTAATACATATTATAATAGACATACATATTATAATATTAATAATAAAAAGAAATATTATTCAAATGGGTTATTGTATTTTAAAATTCAGTTAAAACTTAATATATTCTATATATGTTACCAAAAGTCAACCATGGTCGCAAAATCAACCTCGTATTACTTCACTATGATGTGCAACAATCGAGAACCTGTTGGTGTTTAAAATCGATAAGTCGTAACAGCAAAGTGCCATACAAAGGCAGCTGCTTCTGCGCCGTAGGATGTTATACCTACTTAGCAATAAATAAGAAGTATGGCATATGGAGTAGTAAACCAGCTACCTGCGTGTTAACAGTGCCGTGCAAGCAGGTAAACGTTTTGCAGTTCCTTGAGTACGAGTACGTACATACTTCGAATATATAAATGGTAAAAAAAAAATTTATTTAAAATCAGTTTAAACAATGACGCTTAACGAGAACGATGCTCATAAGCAGCTTGAGCTTACACGAAATTTCTTGGAGTTATCAAGAAATGCAGATACCTGTGCCGCTTTACGTAGTTCAGACTGCATACAGTTATTGGTACAAATACTGCACGCCAACGATGATGGTGTTGGTGTTGCGGCAGCGGCGCGCAAGAACGCTAGCCAAGCGCTGCACAATATCGTACATGGAAATCAGCGCGAAGTGAAGGTGCTCCGACTTCTGGATCAAATACATGACTATAGTTGCAATTTTTTACGTACACAACTTCAGAGTGGAGGGGAATCAATAGCCGATGACGAAGAACGCCACCCATTGGCTGCAATGAAACTCCTCATGAAGGCAAGCTTCGACGAGGAACATCGTCAGACCATGTGTGAGTTGGGTGCATTAAAAGCTATACCCAACTTAGTACATCTTGATCATGCTGTCCATGGCCCCGCGTCCGGTCGCGAGCAGTGCAATTTACTGCGACGATATGCGCTTATGACGCTAACGAATCTCACCTGCGGAGAGGAGAACAACAAATCTCTGTTGTGTGGCCAGAAGCAGTTTATGGAAGCTTTGGTTGCTCAACTTGATACAAATGAAGCTGATCTTGATGATCTTCTCCAGGCAACCGCCAGTGTACTCCGTAATCTCTCTTGGCGTGCCGACAAGCACCTGAAGACCATATTTAATGAGCTGGGAACAGTGACTGCCTTGGCACTAGCCGCCATGCATAACAAAAGCGAAAACACCTTAAAGGCCATTCTCTCTGCACTGTGGAATCTCTCGGCACACTGCAGCACAAACAAAGCTGAGTTTTGTGGGGTTGACGGAGCATTGGCATTCCTAGTTCAAATGCTGGGCTACGAAGGTCCTAGTAAAACCCTAAAAATTGTTGAAAATGCTGGTGGTATTTTGCGAAACGTCTCCAGTCACATTGCTGTATGTGAGTCGTATCGTCAGATCCTACGGGAGCACAACTGCTTGACGACTCTTCTGCAGCAACTGAAGTCGGACAACCAGACGGTTGTGAGCAATTCTTGCGGCACACTTTGGAACTTGTCGGCACGTTGCCCGGAAGATCAGCAGTTTCTTATCGACCACAATGCCATTCCCTTGCTACGAGCTCTCATCAGCTCCAAGAATGCTATGATAGCCGAAGGCAGTGCGTCAGCACTCAAGAACTTAGTGAACTATCGAGCTGCACTGGAGCTCACACCCCACAATGAGATGCCCGTCAAAGACCTGGGCAATAATCATGCTGGTACTCTGCCGCGAAGATATAGCTCCATGCGTCTCAGCTCCAATCCCACTGGTTCTCTTAAGAAAATGCCACGCACTGCAACCAATGGCAGTGGCATCACCACGAGCAGCACCTTGCCCCGAAAGTGCGAAAGCCGTGAATCGATCTATTCCGGCAAATCGGATTCCGATTCTACAAAATACTCAACAAAATCTGACGGCGCCTACGAGCAACGTCAGCCTAGTGCTCCAACGTCCAAGGGTCACTATGCACCACCAGCGGAGGAGCAACCTATTGACTACTCCATGAAGTACAACTACAACGACCACAAACCCGCCAAAGCAAGTTTCGATAGTCCCAACGACTTGGATCAACCAACTGACTTCAGTGTGCGTTACAAGGAGCGACGTTCCATTCAAGCTGCGGAAGCACAGGCGGAGACAAATGAGGATAGGAATAGAAATGGCAGTGAAATTTTGCTCATATTGGATGAAACTGGAAGCACTTTGTCACCAGGTGTGGAACCACTGGTCAAATCTGCATCTGCCTGCGACTTAAGCAGCGATCAGGTTTCGCGTCCAAAGACGCTCAATTTGCGTAGCAATGCCTTGGAGAATCTGGCTCCAGGTAAGCCCAGTGACTGCCTAGACACACCTGATCCAGAGCTCGGAGAGCGTCCGATCAATTATTGTGAAGAAGGAACTCCTGGCTGCTTTAGTCGCTTCGATTCTCTGAACAGCCTAATGGATGTGGCACCTGGTAAACTGGAAAAACAATTGACGGAATCAAAGCCTCCGAATCCACAAGCTGTAGCAACACCTCCAGTTAATGGCAACAATTCTGGTTGTCCCGTAATTGACTCTGACTTGGAAACGCCGCTGATGTTTTCACGACGCAGCTCCATGGATTCACTCGTGAACGATGAGACAATTGGATGCGATGATAATGCATCCGTCATAAGTGATTACAGTCGAATGCAAAGTGGTGTCATTTCACCATCAGAGCTGCCGGATTCACCGACACAGAGCATGCCACAATCTCCACCGCGCCTTCGCAAGATTGAACCTGGGGAAATGTCCACTGTGCGCAACTGCAACGAGCTTAACGGAAACGACAATTCTCGAAGCTATTGCACCGAGGACACACCTGCGCTGCTCTCCAAGGCGGGCAGCAATAGTAACCTCTCGGTATTATCTATAGCCTCTACCATGAATGATCAAAATGGGAATGAATCATTATCAATGCCGTTGTCACGGCCATTACCTCAGGGTGAAGGAGCGCCACCAAGTGTGACTGAAGATGTCCTTTCCAAAATGCACTGCAACGTTAGTGCGTTGCCCAGTTACTTACCTGTGACCGATGAGATGAACAAGTACTACGTTGAGGACAGTCCCTGCAATTTTTCCGTAATCTCTGGTTTATCCAATTTAACCATTGGCTCAGAGCAGGTTGGTCCCGCGCAAGTGCCACTCAAGCCACCGCAACTTTTTCCACGGAATGCAGAATCTGCACCCAAGTTACCCCCTCGGCGGTCTACCATCAATGTGGAAACTGAACCTCGCCCGCAGCCAAAACGAAGTGATTCGCTTAGTTCCTTGTCCATGGACTCCGATGATGACTGCAATCTATTGAGTCAGGTAAGCCGCTTACGAGAGGAGGGTTAGACCGCATATAACATTTTGTTCTGTTCCGTTGCAGGCTATTGCCGCCGGCAGCTGCAGACCTCAACCAAGTGGCGCCAGCAACAGCACCAGTTCGAGTAACACAAACACATTGCCCAAATCGAATGGACACAGACGACAAACAGTTGCTGGTGCAAAAACTGACTATAGCTCCGATGATTCCCTAGACGACGGACAGTCCAAGTCATTGTTTGAGCAGTGCATCTTAACGGGGATGCATAAGTCCAATGACACCTTGGAAAGCGACCGAAGTGAGCCAACCAATGACAGATTCGTCAGCAACCAAGTGCGCCAAATCGAGTCAATGCTGGCCACTGTACAACCATCGACACCCCGCTCAGCCTCAGCCTCCGCCTCCGCCAGTCGCCAGCGGCAGCCCTACCATTGGGTCTAATTTTAGGATTGCACTCGCAGTTTGTTGGTCGTTTTTTTTTAATCATATTTAATGTAATGCACTGCAATAATACAATTACGGTCTCAATTTGTCTATTTGTTTCATTTAAAAATTTTCACTTATTTTTAACAATTGTCCATATTTGAATTTCTGTCGTTGCTTTGCCTGATCCAAGCATTATTTCGGATTCAAAAGGAACACTGAACAAAAACATGTCTTCTTATAAACCCAGGAACAAATAATTTATCATATTGGACCACAAAAAATGACTTCGAACGAGCCTGAAATAGCTCATAAAATGATGTTTGGGAATTAATGCCTAAGTTTTGGTTATTTTTCTAGATTTAGTTGTTGATTTGTTGCATCTTCTTCTTTTTTTGTTTTGTCATCTTCTTTGTATTGCTTAGGTTGTCTTTTATATTAGTAAAAACGTTTTCGGGAGTTTCGATCCTTGAAATATGAAATGGCAAACACGGCGACGCCGCCTGCTGCCACCACAACGAACAGCAAAATAAAGAATATCTTAGCATTTGACATTCCCGGCTTGGGGTCATCCTTGTGTTCACGTGGCGGCTCAAATGACTTCGCACTTGGTGTTAGGTGACTGCGACTAACTATCATATCCGGCTGCAATAGAGAGCAACAGGGTCGATCATAAATTATCAATTTTTCGTTAAATAAAAAATTGAACTTTAGACATCAATACTTACATCATAATCGGTGTCTAGACTATAGAACTTCATATTGAGGATGTCGTGAGCATCGGATAAATCGCCTGTCGTTGCTGATAGTCCAAAGAAATAACCAGTCGGCAACACGACGTTGTTTACAACAAAGCAACTTTTCCATTCGTGTCGATTTTCAAAATCCGTTGAAACCGACAATATGTCGTTCTCGTAGTGTATGCTAAGGTACGTATCGTAATCAACATTGCGGAAACGCACTTCGCACCCGGCCAGTTGTGTGTGAGTTCCATCTCGGTCATGGTCATAGCTCCAAGATCCATTGTTTACCATCGCACTTAAATAGGGGTGTTGATGCTACCATTTAGATGAAGGATGAAGAAGGAGCGTTCATTAACTAATTACACTGAGTAGATAATTAAACTTACGTTATGTGGGCCATTATGATTGCTGTACGTGTCTAGAATAATGGCTAGACCGGAGAAGTGATCTTTGCTACCAAAGACGGGACCTGTCTGCATACGATCCTTAACATACCAAATGGCAAACCCATCACCAAACAGTTCGTTGCCCTTTCCGTGTACTTTGAATTTAATCTGAACTTCCCAATTACGTTTTTTAACAGGCTATAAGAATTTTTAAATAATTATAATTTAACAAATACAACAAGACAACTTCGCTTACTAAATGGTTCCATATTGCACCGCTTTTCGATTGCATATCTGGAGTCAGTCTTATAAAGCTGTTAGTAACCATTGTGTTACCCAGGAAGTCCCAGTGAGGTAAGACAACGCCAATGCCTGTAACAATATGAATCATAGGTAGATCATATTCTTAGTATTTGACATATCATATTTCCATATCACAAAGCCTTATCTTACCTTCAAATGGACGCACCAAACTATGTTCTCGAACAATATATTGTTCTTGAGCTTCTTCTGTGTAGACAAAATCAGCAGCCAATAGAGCGCAGAGAAATGTAAAAAGCCCATTTGAGATTTTCTTCGTCATTTTCGCATGTGTTGGCGTTTTTTCTAATAAATTTTTAACAAATTTGGCCCAAAATTTCTCACTTTTTCGATGATGATGCCGGTAGATTGTGAACTTTGTCAAATCGCTACCCAAATTTAACAAAGGAACTAAAACAAGTTCATTCAGTTCGCTTCGCACGGTATTAGTAGCACAGAGCACGAACTACGTAGTTTGTGCTCTGTGGTTCGTAGTATATTTAACAGAGCCAGTGCATGAGTAACAGCAGTTCAGTATAATCGATTACAAAACAATCGGCATAGCTATCGGCTTTAATAGTTTCTAGCATAATCATTCCTTATAATTTATTGCCTGAACTCTATAAATATTAAATTTAAAATTATTCAAATTATTTTAAATTTAATAAAGAGATTTTTATTGTTATACACTTCTGTGTTTATAAATAACAAACTATCGGCTACGTTGTGCGATCTATTCGATTTATGAATTGTTACTTTGACGTATATCGAAACATATAGCTATCAATTTTCAAATTTTGTGCCAATATTTTTTGGACCGTATAAATATCTAAAAATAGCGCTGTTTCATAGCATAGACAAATTGCTGGCATGAAGCACTAATAAATACTAAAACTCTTCCCTATCGAAAGTAGTAAAACATCATATTTCAACAACATTGGTAACGAGACACATGCAAAATCGACACCAACTTGTTTTCAAGAGTCTCTTGAATGTAATAACACTTTGCCGTCAATTTGTTTGACTAACGGTCACTATTTGTGTCGGTGTTGTTTCTTGTATTATTTTTATTTTGCATTTTCCTATTGCATACGCGTTTTCGCGCCTTCAGTTGACGTCTAATGAAACAACAAAAACCAGTTCCAGCTCCAAGACTTTTCTTCCTCTCCAGCCGTTCGAGCATTGCGTTACTCACATTCACAGACCTGCCGCGCAGTGCGTCGGGCATTGTCAAGGTCGATATCGTGAGAACAAATGTTAAGCGTTTCATACATATGAAGTATAATATGTTTGCGTATGTTTGCATGCATAATACAAATTTAACTCAAATTGGACCGGAACTGTGAAGTAGTAAATTGTTTGAGCTTGCTTTCGCTCTTCATAATTCACTAAGCACATTTGGGCACAATTAGTTAATTAGCAGCTAGTAACTGCAATTGCAATAACTGTAAAATATTTTCTACCTTCTAAGGCAGCATCAACCTTTGCAACGCTTCCTCAACACGTCGCTAATTGGCATATAACAAATCTAATTATATTAGAACTCTATATACAATAATAGTCATGCTTAATTATTAACCAAGGAAGGTCATTGCAACGCATCGACTGCTTAGGGAGTGAAGCTCAGAGCCGAAAAAAGCAACCTGAATTTATCCAATCGAAAGTAAAAGTTAAAGCTTATTGTTAAAAATTTATTTGCTGCCGAACTGAAATAAACGACAATCAAAATGAAAAATTTAATTATAATTTGGATACACTTCTTTTCATCGGGTATCTCCACTTACTGAAGCAAATATAATAATATTTATTTCAATGTATGCAAAAATAATTATATTGTTAAATAACATTTAATTATGGAACTTAATCGCAACTGAATTAAATCTACTTTCCAATTATAACGCATGACAATCATATATAAATGATTGTATACATTTTTTTGACAGAGTATTCACTTAATGAATACACTCAAACATCGAATATTTGTTCTTTTTGATTGTTATTGGGATTGCACATAAATAATGACTGATAGCGTTTTATTTTAAGAAAATGCTTAAAAGACACCAACAAAACCTTAACCCCTTTCAAATTTGGATTCAAATGGAAACTAATAGCAAAGAGGGAATTATTGTCACTACAATCAAGCGATAATTGTCCATTTTGATGAAATCTTTAACCGGATTACGGAAGGATATTATGACCCGCCTATAGGTGCCTCAACAAGTCAACTGCTGCAGCTGCTCTGGGTATGAGTCGTTATTCATTTGTGTTTCCGGTGCATTTTGTGGTTCTTGGGCTTTTAAATTTAAACTTGATCGCATTTGACTTCCTCATGCACATGTGTAATACCACGATTAATTTAAATACAAATACAAATACAAATACAAATGCAGTCAAAGCAAATGTATGTGTATGTGTGTACATTTTAATTCATTTAGCAGGAATCTGAGTGAAATGCTTATGACTGATCTTGATAATTGCTTGCGCGTGCTGCCATCGATGATTAATGATCTTGTAATTTCCATTTGATTTAGTTGGTTAGACAAACACCAGGATAAGCCACTTGATTACCCTACAAATAGTTCCACTATCATATCACCAACTATTTTTAGCGCATTTAAAAACCCATTAATTAGCTGTGTGCAGACAAGCACTAGCCGAAAAACACCTATTCGATTTTGCTCTCAGCGCGCGATATTTTCAATTCCTCAAAGTGCCAATAACCTCAGGCCGGCCAGCCGGTCCAGGCTGAGGCCAAAA
Organism: Zaprionus lineosus; assembly: GCA_035044505.1. Classification (NCBI taxonomy): domain Eukaryota; kingdom Metazoa; phylum Arthropoda; class Insecta; order Diptera; family Drosophilidae; genus Zaprionus; species Zaprionus lineosus. The sequence goes on from JAWNNX010000142.1 coordinate 671,194, forward strand.
TTTGCGCCAATGATTGATAACTATTGTTAGAAGCCCAACTATTTCAATTAAAAACCCAAAATCAGAATCAAAGGCAAACGCAAACCAAACGCAAAGCCAAATCCAATAGCAAAATCAAAGGCAAACCCAAACCAAAACCCAAGCCAAAACCCAAAGGCAGCGCAAAGGCAACTAAAGAAAGCCAATGTGGGGGCAAAAGCAATGGCAAAAAATATACGCAAGGCAATTGGTTAATTGTGTGGCCATAAATCAATGGCAATCGAATACAATTAAACGTGCTAATTATTGAACAGTTTACAACAATTGAACAACTGAACTTGACCCCAGCGCCAACCGAAGACAATTTAAAAAAAAAAAAAATTAATAAAAAAAAGAATTTTTTTAAAAACTAATTTTGATTTTTGCGGTTTCTCTGCGCTTTGTTGCATCAACCAATCGAAGGCACTTTTGTGGCCAAAACCCGCCTGACACCTGACAGTTGAACTTGAACTTGGTATTTGTACTAACCGGCTATTAGCTAGCCCCCCCGCATCTCCCGCCCCGCCATCCCATACGCTGGAGCTGGGGCTGACTAAGCACTCGGTCTGGCGGAAAAAAATAAAAAATCAATCGCATTGCTCGCATTGCTGACGACAAGTGTGTAATTTGTATTTAATAATAGGAATTTATTACGAGGTGGGATCAATAGGTACTTACATAAGCAGCAATCAAAAGCTATAGCAATTCACATGCGATTCAAATTGATTAATGGCCGATCATCTAAGTGATCTGACAACAATAATTGGAAGGGCTCGCAATATGCCGGGATTGTCCACTATAAATCCTGAAGGTGAAGTTCAGCTTCATTTCATTGTAAACTAAACATTTGTTTATAGCAGCTTAAAATGTTTGAACGACCCTCGCATGCGGTAGATAAACTTATTATTGTTAAAAGGGCCGTAAATGTCAAGCATTTGATGTTGCAAATTATAAAACAATAACAACGGCAACATGAAAATAAAAAAAACAAAAAAAAAAAAAATTCGTAATATAAAATATATATTGTTCCTATACAGATATAGATATAGCACACATGCTGATGGGTTAAGCCTTTAGTTTAGTGCTTCCGGCAGACAATTCGTGCGTTATGATTTTCATTGTATGCATATCTCTGTTTTAAGCCACAGAAGGAGGAGGCATAACGTAAATTGTCATTTAAATCAACACACGGCAAACACTCTCGTCCCACCAAAAGTGGCCAGCGAATCTAGCAGCCACTGGCAATGCTAACACCAAACCCAATAATACCAGCAGCAGCAACAACAACAACAAAGATCAAGCATAACCAACAGGCCAACAATCACACAAAATTTCACGGTCAAAACGACAGAGGCGGAAGAAATTGCCAAAGCTTAAGCTTGCTTGCTTGATTGTTGTTGTTGTTGTTGTTGTTTGTGCTATTGTTGTTAGTGTTGTTGTAGTTACTACTACTACTACTAGTGCTATTAGTGCTGTTACTGCCGATGCCGATGCATTTGTTGTTGTCCGTTTTCACCTGCAGCCAGGCAAGTCAAGGTGCCTGGCAGCCGTCCTATTACATTTGCATTAGATTTGCATAAGCGACGATAAAGGCTGATTGACCCGCTTGAAGTGCAGCTCAAACCGAAACTGGTTACCGGAAAGCAGCAACGGTTTTGATAGAAAGTTGCTGCCTGTCATTTTTGTTGTATTTTAAATTTGTCATTTATTTTTTTATTTATATCATTTTTCATTTTCAATTTTTACTTTTTTGTTTTTGTTTTTGCAATGGTTTGTCCAAGAACAACGACCATCACGTGCCGCACGTAGGCCACAAGTTGGCAACGACACTCAGACTTAAAGGCTCTCGCACACCCTCTCGCTCGTGCACAAAAACAATAACAACAACAACAGCAGCAACAACAGCAGCAACAACAGTAGCAACAAAAGCAGCAACAACAACAGAAAAAACTCACTCAAAACGCAGCAAACATAACAACACAACGACGGCCACGTCGACGTCGACAGCGACGCCGGCGCAAAGTTTGCCATGCTTTATATAAAATCAACTGAGCATTTCTGTTGGAATTCATTAAACGTTTTACCGTACAGCTCGACGTACATACTACACTCAAACGATCCGCCAAATCCGAGTCCAAGTCCGAGTCCGATTCCGATTCCAATTCCGATTCCGAGCCGAGCTCCCGCTACCAGGCATCACACACAACAGTTTTTTAACACACACCGCAGCGCACAGTCGTGTAAGCCAAATGCAAAGCCAAAGCCAAAGCCAAAGCCAAATGCAAAGCCGAAGCCGAAGCTAAATCCAAATCCAACAGTTGACAGTCACAGCATCCAGCTGACTGTTCCCCCAAGTCCATTGTTCCTAACATACAAATTCGCGTTCACGCATTTACAAGAAATTCCATTACAAAAAGAAAAAAAAAAAAAAACCAAACCTAAAAAAATAAATCCGAAAAGTATAAAACATATAAAAACCAAGCAATAACACATCATAAAAACGATATTTACATATTCATCATAAAAATAAAAAAAAAATAAAAAAAAATAAAAAAATTAAAAAAAATAAAAAAATTAAAAAAAATAAAAAGGAAAAAAATTAATTACAATTCGTGTTAGTGTTGTTAACAAAAGTGCAGTGGCTAATAACTCATTTAAGCGAATAATAATATTTGAAATATTTTGCTAACTAATTGCAGCTCGGCCAACGCACGTACTTGGCGGAAAATAATAATAAAAACCAAACACACGTATTTTAAAATAAACTCAACTCAATCAACATGAAATTCGTAAGTATTGTAATCAAAGTGAAGAGAAAAATAATAACAGAATACAAAAAAAAAAACAAAAAAAAAAAACAAAAATAAAAAAAAATACTAATAAGAAAAAAAAAAATGTATAGGCAGCCACACAAATTGCATTTCATGTATGTGCAATGTTCAGTCAGTTCGTTGCCTAAGTCTTTTGTTTTTTGCTTGTTAATTTCGCTTCTTGCCCACATTTTTTGACGCGCGGCTATGACAGGCGGTAATTTTCACAGCTTTTCCATTGATGTGCATGTTAATGTGTATGCATTGGTATTGGTAAGTGGCAACACTTCACTTTTACCACCATTCACCGCAATTTGAGGCAACCTTTATGCCAATATTGTGCGATTCAGAATTTTTATTAGCCACTTGAATTTATGGCCCAATCGCCAGTTGCCAGTTGCCAGTTGCCAGTTGCCAGTTGCCAGTTGCCAGTTGCCAGTTGCCAGTTGCCAGTTGCCAATTGCCGTTGCCAGTTGCCAGTTGTGTCGTGTGTCAAATTTTGTGCAGCGAGCGTTTTGTCGGCATTAAAGACATGACAAAGCAGCCGTGAGCAAAACAAACACACATACATATACACATATACACATATCCATCCATATATAATACATGTGTATATGAGCACATATGATAGACTATAAAGCTGTTTAGTTGTAGACAATGAATTTTGACTGTTTGGGGGCGTGACACACAACCATTTAAGTCCATAAACTGTATGCGATTTGCATCTCAAATGCACTGTTATTACCTAAGGAATTTCCGCTTTACGAACAATATAAGTTTTTATGTATGTATGTGTGTGTGTGTGTGATTAACTTCAATGTGCAGAACGGCCTACAATTACACACACACACACACACACGCAAAACGCTCCAGTACGCAAAATTATAAAAATTGTTATAATAAAGAGAAGTTCAAGTTCATGTTGAAGGCCGCGGCCGTGCCAGACAACCAGCAGACACTTGTTTACAAATCAAGCAACTACGACAAACAGCAACAACAACAAAATGAACAACAACAACAATCAACGCAATAACTGAGAGTGAAAAACGTGCCTGGGCATGCGTTTTGTAACTTAATTGAAAAGTGCGATACACACGCGCCAATATAACCAAAGCCAGAGCCAGACTCAGAGCCAGAGCCAGAGCCAAAGCCTCAGCCAGAGTCAGAGTCAGAGCCAAAGCCAAAGCCAAAGCCAGAGTCACAGTCAAGTGACCAAACTGGCGTTGGAACTGACCAACTTCTTGGGCATTGCGTGTCCGTCCTTCTTGTCTCTCAACTGCATTTTCAGTGTTGAGTGCATGAATGTGCGTGAATGTCCGATGGCCATAAATTAAAAAGCTATAAAAAGCTAACGCTTTATTCATTAGAAATCAAGTTATGTAACTGGTTGCTTGCACTTAACGGTCGACAGCCGCCAACCGATGGACGACAGACGACGGACGACAGACGACAGCAAACAGCCGACAACCGACAGCCGACAACCAACAACCAACAACCAACAGCCGACAACCGACAACCGAATACCGACATCCGACAGCCAACGGTCTGCAGTCGGCAACTGGCAAATGTCGTTTCATCCCAGGCACCCTGGGAACCGCAATCAGTGTCTGGCAAATCGCTCTCGATTAGGATTGGGTCATGCGTGCCATGCTGTACACCAAATAAGATTTATTAATTGCCCCGACAATCGCTTTAATTCATTGGTTAATCGTTGCCATCGCCACAACCACAGGCAAAGCCTTACCCAAAGCCATAGCCATAGCCATCGCCATAGCCATCGCCATAGCCATCGCCATAGCCATCGCCATAGCCATCACCATCACCATCACCATTGAGTTGTCCTCGCCATCATGTTGTTGCATTTTACACGCTCTGCGTGTAGAAATTTAAATTAATTGCCATAAATTTGAAATTGCCTTGCACTGCGCTTGGATTGCTCCGCTCGACATGGCATGACTCTCAAGCCCAAAGCTAATGAAGATGTCGCGCTGGAAGGAGACGCGCTTGCTCAATGCCTGCACGCGCCGCTCGAGCAATTGTCATGCATAATTGCCATATGTCATTATGACTATGCGTGTGTGTGTCTACACACATGTCTGTGTATGCGTAGATATAAATTTACACACACACACACATACATACACATACCCATTTAGTATATGTGTCTATATTGGAATGTTGGAGTCCGGCTAATAGGCACGTCTTGGGTTTCATTTCATTCCTAATGATCGCTCACGATGAAGTGATTCATGTAATGCGGAATCCTTTCTATTACTTACAACTAATAAGGTTAGTCACTGTTTAGCTAGTTAGTTAGGCAGATCAGATTTATGTTTGGCTAAGAGCTTCATCTGCTGCTCGGTGCGTCGTGTTGAAATCTGTGGTCAGTCGTGGGTGACTCTGCTGTGCATTTGGCTCGATCGTATCCAATGTCCGGAGCTGTTGGCCGTACAAGCAGCGCCATTGTTCCATGTCATTTGATATCGACAGAGTCGCATCGGTCGCGGCAACAGATTTAACTTTATTTTTATTACAATTCGCTTAGAGCGGCGCGATTAGCGTTTTGCTGTGCGCACAGTTGTCGCAATCCAAGCTGGAGTCCCATGTCTTGGAGTTCGTGTCCGAGTCAGTCACTCATTCAGCCACTCCATTGGTCACTCACTAAGTCAGTCACTCCGTTGGCCCCTCCATTGGTCACTCACTAAGTCAGTCACTCCGTTGGCCCCTCCGTTGGTCACTCACAAAGTCAGCCTCTCCGTTGGCCCCTTCATTGGTCACTCACTAAGTCAGTCACTCCGTTGACCACTCAGCCACTCAGTCAGTCAGTTGGTCAGTCACTCAGTCATTCAGTCAGTCTCTTTGTCAGTTGGTCAGTGAGTAAGTCAGTCAGTGCGCATGGCAAGTGCCCAGCATACACATGTTCACATGCCCAACCGAAGTCCGACATAGCCACAATTTGGAGAGCGTGGAGCTACCCACATGCGAGTGGACTACGCGCGCGCTTTGGCTTGCAAAATAGTTATGTTAGATTTATCGCTGGAACGTACGGACAGGGTTCGGGGCCGCACCATTACCATATTTATAAGGCATATGGGCATATGGAACTGCCTATCGGAGGAGTACAGCTGGTAGACAGAAAGAGGAGGAGGACTGAAGGACAGCCTGTGCGTTATGTTTGGCATTTTGTCAGGCCTTAAATGCTACAAATCTTTCGCTCACCTCTCGCTCACTCCCTGCCGACTCCCTGCCGACGCCCTGCTCACTCCCTGCTCACCTCTTGCTCACCTCTTGCTCACCTCTTGCTTACCTCTCGCTCACTCCCTGCTCACTCCCTGCTCAATCCCTGCTAACCTCTCGCTCACCTCTTGCTCACCTCCGGTTCACCACTCACTCACTGCTCGCCTCCTTTACGAACTTGAACTCATTTTGTTGACAGCTCCGATGGCAGGAAAAAGGAAAAGCGTCTCGATTCTCACGCTGCCAAACAATTGGCACTTCCTAGCCAAGCAGCCAATTGGATCTGAATTGATGTTTGATAATTGTTTGGGCAATTGTTATTACCAGTGCAATCAGCGGGCAGTGGGCAGTGGGCAGTCAGCAGTGAGCAGTCGGCAGTTGGTCACAAACTCAAAGTCAGACTTGGGAACTCTCCGCGGCGCTAGGCTGGCCTGGCATCATTTCCAGCGATTAAACACAATTCAAAGTAATTTAAAGTGGCGGTTGTTGTAGTTGTTGTGGTTGTTGTTGTTGTTGTTTGTGCTTTTGTTGTTTGTGCTGTTGTTGCATCCACTAAATACAAGAGACAGTCTAACTAAGTAAGACTTCAGATACATTCAAAAAAGGCATCCACGCGAGCAGCAAGGCGCCCAAGAGTCGGCCAATCTCGAGCAGAGGGGAAGGAGTGAAGAGTCGGGAGTGGGACTGGGACTGGGATTGGGATTAGGAGATCGGCTTCCGCGTTGAAAGTCAATGTACAGTTGCTCGTTCGAGCGTTAACCTGGACAGTATTAGCATCAGTTTAAGCTTTCGGTTGCCGTGGGCGTTGCAATCATTAACAAAAGATAATAATAATCATTTTTATAGACTTTACTTTTGTTTTCTTTGCTGCTTGTTGTTTTTGGTTTTCTTTGTTTTATTTTTGTTTTTGATTTTGATTTTTATAATTTTTGTTTTCGGCTCCTTTTCTTTGCGTATTTCAATTGTTCAACATTCACTTTTGCGACTGCGAAATTTTTCACATCAAATTTGTGGCGCTTGTTTGGAAAATGACAATCCGTTTAAATAAGATTAATTAACACTCGTGTCAAAACCAACAGGCCTCATTTTGCATTTTCCATTTTCCATATTCCATTTTCCATTTTCATTACAATTTTTCTTCACCCATGACTCATTTGTGGCTTTAAAATGCAAAATGCAAATTGACTCAAAACTCAAAACTCAAAGAGTGCGAATTTCGATTGCCGGGAACAACAACTAATTGAAAGTTCATATCAAAAAGTATTGTACACCTTTTTCTGGTTACCTGTTGGAGCGGAGCTAATACAGTTTTTCCTGTTTCTCTATTTTTGTAAGAGTCATAAAAATAAATTATTTCTACCCTGCACATTTGAGCCAATCAAAATCTAAACGCCAATAAATGCCAGCGCAAAAATGAAAAATCTGATTGAAAAACAACTTTAAATGAACTCAGCTACTGATGACAGCCAACAGGATACCCTGTAATCTGTAAGGGGTATTCCAAAGGGGACCCTTCAAGTAACTCAATTTATTACTCCTTCAACTTAACTTCCTATATAAAAGAAGGACTTAGACGGGGAGTCACTTTGCATACTCCTCTCGGGTCACTCACAGGGTATACACAGCCGCTGCTAACAAGACGTTGTTTTTGTTTTTGTTTTTGTTTTTGTTTTTGTTTCTTTGGCTGCCCGCTTTTTTGTTGTCGCTGTCCAGTTGTTGTTGTTGTTATACTTGTTGTTTTCTTTTTGCTAAGATTTTATTTAGGTTTTCATGCGCTGGCATGGACACGCTCACATGTTGCTGCACTTAATCATTGTTGTGGGTGGGTGGGTATTCGCATGAGCCGCCGTTGGCCAACAGTCGATCCAAATTGTTGTCGTTGTTGTTGTTGTTGTTGTTGTTGGCTTTAGTGGTTTTTCTTTCGTTTGCTTTATAGGCCTGCTACTAGTACCAAGCGCCGCCCAATTACGAAATCATATCTAAGGTCATTTGTTCAACTAATTTGTTGCGGCTTCAATGAAGGGGCTGCAGCGGGGAGGGGGGGGCTCCAATTGTAATGCAGAGCGGCTCCCAGGGAGCAGAGGGTAGGTGAAGGTAGTGAAGGTAGTGGAGGGAGTGGCATATGTAGAATGACAGACAATTTCAATAGGAGCAATTTTTTTTTTTTTGCTTTATTCTCCTTTTTGTTTCCAAGTCTCAGAGTCAAACAAATTAACTCACATTAGCGTGTTGCACGGCTTGAATTTGGATACGTGTGGATTCCTTGCGGCAAGCCGCAGCAACAAATTAACCAAGTGCTGCGCATAATTTATTTAATTAGTTTAAACGATTACTTTCAAATCGGCCGTCATGGCTGCTACAGTCACAAGTCAACTGGATAGTTGGCCAAAACTATGCGAAGAATTCTCCCATGTAAATGTGTGGAAATGTGTAGTCGGTAAGCTGACGTCTGATTTTGACGGTTAACATATGTTGCATGCCACACAGTGCACTCAGAGAAATAGTGTATACCTTTTCCGACAGCTTACACATGTTGCATGTCATAATAAAAACTCAAGCCCGATAAATGCAAAAATGCAAAGATTTTACAAAGATTTTAATCAAAGCTCAAAAATAAATGTTAAGAGTTCATTTGATTAAATACACAGATTAAAAATAAACAAATAGATATATATATATTATAGATATATATACAGCATCTAATAGTATTTAATACTATTTTATTTATTATTCAAACATTTGTCATATGAAAAGATGGCCAAATCTCAGTCAAGGTATTTGTTCATTTTTTTTTTTTTTTAATTTCTATTTTTAACCTCTTTGTCATTCAGCTGCCATTTCTTTCAGTGTATTTTTATAAATATTTTTTATACATATTTTTTTTATCATAATTTTTCATTTTTTTATACATCATCATCTGACATGCAGTTGATATGTTACCTGAAAAGTTTCAGCTTTTTCAATTGATCCGTCAAAAAGCCCCGTCTCACCGTGTCTCCCATTGATGTTAATCACTTCATTTAACTAATTTTTAAATAGTTAATAGTTATTGTCTATTTTAGGACTTAATACAAAACGTCATTAATCACACACATTAAAAGCCATACTAAACTAAAGTATTTACCATAAGTAAGACATAGATTCCATCTCTTTGTGGAGAATTTTATTTTTGGCCAAAATAAGCGCCGGCGTCTTATGTGGTCTCTCGGCTCTGATGTGGCAATAGACGTGGGCTCTGGCTTAAAGACGACAACAGCAGCAGCAGCAGCAGCAGCAGCAGCAGCAGCAGCATAAGTAACAGCAGCAACAACAGTAGAAACAACAACAACAACAGTAAATACAACAACAACAATAGTAAATACAACAGCAGCAGGGTATACAACAAGAGTAGGGTGTACAACAACAACAGCAACAACAGCTACAACAACAACAACTACAACAAACTCTGAACAACAACAACTACAACAAGACTCTGAAGTCTAGACGAGAGCCCGCCAAGTCTTGTTGCCAACTCTTTGGCTTGTTTGCATATTTAAAAGATTATTTAGTTTAAATTCATTTATTTGATATTCTTGTTGTTGTTGCTGTTGTTGTTGTTGTTGCTGTTACTGTTGCTACTGCTGGGATTGTTGTTGTCGCATGCATAATTTTGCTTATAGCAATTAGCGTTCTTGTTGTTGTTATTGTTCCTCTTGTTGCTCTTGTTAAAGCAGCTGAAAACATATTTTTGTTATGTTCTGAATGTTGAGTTATTGTTGTTGTTATTATTATTGTTTGTTGTTGTTGTTGTTGTTGTCTATATTGTAGGGTATACGCAAATACTTGGTAGCTTATTAAATATTAATTGCAGTAGTAGCCACACACACAGCACAGCCAATAAAGGCCTCAATACTCGCTTTATTTGGGTAACCAAATATTGCGCATACGCCCTGCAGTGCATGACAGATTTCAGGCGCGGCCCATTAGGCAATTAATGAAGCTCAAAGGCACTTTGAGAGCGAAATCCATAGCTGGGCAATTGTTCAGGCAACTGGCAATTACCTGTTAATATGGATGTGAGCACAGGTGCGATTACAGCCCATAAACCTAACTGATGTATGGATGTAATGGCAATACATATACATATGCAATACTATACACAATCTCAGCTCAGCCCAGCTCAGTTCAGCTCAGCTCAGCTCCGCTCCGCTCAGTTCAGTTCAGCTCAAACATGTGCATGAATATGCATGGGTGTTTGTTTGGCTGGAGCAGCTGTTGGGTAAACCCGTTCTATTAATTCCATGTGGCCCTATGATTAGTGTCCATCAATTGCGTGACGGCATTAAATAAGACATTATACCCAACACCCGCTCTGGGTCCGAGATTGGAGCTCTAGTTGGCTAGTGTGTCGAGTGTTCAATGGGAAATCAATAAATTCAAGCGCCTCGTAGACAGCTTAGTTTATTTATAACCATAGCGCCAATTTGCACAGCGTGCAACGTTCAATGTGCAGCATACAGCATGCAGCATGCAGCATGAAGCATTCAGCATGGTGCCTGATGGAGCAGCAGTGGGTCATTGATGAAAGCCGACACAGCTTCCAGCTGACATAGGCAAAGCCACGATCGGATAGCTCCTTAACGAGCTCAAGCTGTTGCCTTATCGCTCCAATTGATTGGATGCATTTGGAGCGTTGGCTGTGAATTGGGTCAGAGCCGCAATGTGGAAAGTTGCCAATAGCAGTGAAGCCATGAATAGCCTTTGCATTTATCATAAATTTGCTATGTGCAATGGCAGCTAATTACACCAATCGCTCTGCATATGAAAAATGACCAAAGAGACAGCGCCAAGAACTGGCAAACGGTGGCTCATAATGTCGGTCGTGGCGGCGGCGGTGGCGCTGGCACTTGGGTTGCTTGTGGCTCTTGGGTTGCGGCTCGTGTCTCAAGTCAAGTACACTCAATTACACACACACACTTACACACACACACACACATACTTAGAGTTACACTTACAGTTAAGCACTCGAGTGCCATTCTATGGCAGGTTATTTAATTGTTTTCCATATGCCCCGCTCAGCTGGCATTGGCACAGATTTCAATTGTATAATCGCTTTGACCGTATTACCAAGATTCAGTAAATGTGATTACGATCGTATCAATGTCTGTTCTCTTTGCAGTTAGTCACCATTGCTGCTCTGTGCCTGTGCCTGGCCTTTGCTGCCGGCCAACAGTACTTTCTAGGACAGTTCCCCAGCCGTTCCCGGTTTGCCTATGACCCGATTGCGCTGGCCCAGCCCTCCGCTCCACAGATCCGCGATCCCCGCCAGAATCGAGGTAACGTTTTCTCATTCTCTCTCTGCAAATCTCATTTTTATTTTATTCTCTTTTCCTTAATTTTCTCTCTTTTGTTTTTTATATGTGCTTTGCAGGTCCCGTCGTATTCCCTCCCTCCCCACCAGACGCAATCGAGGAGTCGAGCGGTGTGGTTGTTGGAGCCTCAGGCTTTGGTTTTGTGCCGCCACAACAAAGTAATACATTCAGACGCTCGGTCTAAACAATAGTAGAACCTAGGCCATTGCCAAGTCATTCACTTTTAAATACACACGCACACACTCTCCAAAACACACACACTCACACACACACACACACGAAAAGCTTTATTAGTTCAATTCAAGTAGTATTTAAATACTCAGTCTTTTAGTTTATGCAATTTTTGTTATAATCGTAATTGTTTTTTATAATTGTCTTTTTAACGTACCCTTCAATTCACAGGCACAATATTTGGTTAACTGCACACACACACACACACACCAGCACATGCCCCACCACACACACAAGCACAAGCACACGAATGCACACATAAATAGAAAAGCACCAGCACCAGCACCCAACCTCCCAACCTCCCAAAAACCCAACCACCCAACAAACCATTGCACCCATCCACACACACACACATACACACGCGCACACACACATTGTCCACACTCCACTGCCAATGCCGAGCAGCACCGGAAACGGAAATGCGCGTCAGAAACTGACAACTCGCACCAATCCTACCCCATCCTACACCCAATCCCAAAGCGCACACACACTCACACACACACACATACGCACATGCAAGCACCCACCCACACAAAAGTAATAATAATGAATTAATTTAATATTTGTTTATTATAAATTGTTTAGTTTAATTATCGTTATTCAATTGCGACCAACTTAAAAAAAAAACTTAAATTATATTATTTTGCTTTTTTTATTTGTTGTTTTTATTTGCAAATTTTTATTGTTTTATGTATTTATGTTCCAAACTGCTGGGAACTTAACATTTTGAGTTTGTTTTATTTGTAATAAAAAAAAATTAAAAAATTATTTTTTTTTTAATTTAAACTATCTAAATTATCAATAAACAAAACGTATTATACAAAACAAATGCACACCACAAGAATTTTTAATACTCGACTTGCGATTTCGTAGCTTCACCCCTCCCCTTAGATCACACCCAACAAACAATGCAACAAACGCAACAAAGCAACAAACGCAACAAAATACAAATTTTTTGTAGTATTTATTTTTGTTTTTGTATTGTATTTTTGTATTAGTTTTCTGCACTCTATGATTATAGTTTTGTTTTGTTTTGTTTTGTTTATAATTTTTGTTTGTTTGCCATTTTGATTTTTGTAGCAATTATTGTAAATGCACACAAAACACGCGTCTAATTACAAGCGCCAACTTGAAAGTGCAACGACACACAAAACGAAGCTTTGACAGCCAACAGGGAGGGGGGGAGTGGGCGGGGTAGGAAGCAGCTGCAGACTGATGGCTACACACAACAAACTATAACAACTTCAATTAAACCGTCTGTCAGGTGACTGCACACAACACACAGAGGTGATAATAAACCCATCACCAACAGGGAAGTTACAGAAAACTTGAACTGGCGACTCCTTCAAAATGACAGTCGAAATCTAAAAGAAGTCGAGCCTTAACTTAAAAAGAAAATATATCTGGCATAGTTTAAAATCTACTTGGACCGACCCCTAAGTAACCTCAACTCATATAATAGTAGATCCTCCCTAAAAATATATTCAGGAAACGGGACCATTACTTGGGTATTCAAAGAGAAGAATCCAAATTTAAAGAGATTCAAACCTCAAGGAACTGCCTTACTTTAAATAAAAGAAATAATATAATATATATATAATATATATATATATAATATAATAATAATAATAGTATCCAATCTACGAAGATCAATTGAACGACTCTTAAATAGCCTCAGGTTAGGAGTAGTTAGATGAAGCTTCCTACTTTGGGATTCATGGATGAGAGTCGAGATTTAAAGAGAATCGAATTGTGAGGAATTCGTATACTTTAAATAAATATTAAAAATATACCATAGATCTCAACATATTCAGATTAAAATTAAAATAATCTCAGGTTAGGAAAACTCATATGAACATAGAACCTCCAAACATTCAGAAAACTGACAATTGCTTTGGGATTCATAGATGAGTCGGTGATTAGAGATCCACCTTAGAAATACGTTTGAAAAACAAGAACTGACAATCTTCAGGATTCATAGATGAGAGTCGTGATTTAAAAAAATATATCAAACTTTAAATAATAATAAAAAATGTTGCATAGTTATAATATTTGATATATATTTTATATTAAGTCTATATCCATGCCTCCAATCGATCGTCCTTATAATAACCTCAGGTCAAGAAAACCTACATGATCATAAATCAACCTTAGAAATACATTCAGATAGTATAAAATAAAACACTTCAGGATTCATAGATGAGAGTCGAAATTTTAAAAGAATCGAACCTCAAGTAATTGCCATACCTATAAATAATTTATTATTATTAATTAAAAACATGGCATAGTTTTCAATATATTTTATATTAAGACTTTATTCCAATGGAGCGCCTCTGAGAAATTTCATGTGACCATAGATCCTCCTTCGTAATATATTAATTATTTCTTAAATCCGCAATTAATTAGCAGCTCTTACAGTTTATGATCCATTATCATGTTTATTCCATTGTCCATTAAGTCGGACTTAAAACCGTTAAGACGTTTGATTGCTGCCAACTTGACTGACTTAACTGGTTAAGAAATAAGTCAAATTTTATACTATAAAATCCAAATTCCAAACTGGTTCATCCACAGTTCATACATAGTTCGAGGTCAGATCTTTTGTAATGTTCTATAAACCATATATATACATTATATATATGTATATACAATTTTCTGAGAGGATACATTGAAAATTGACCCAAGGCCAGAATTGACCTAGTTTCTGATGTGTGAAATTATATTGTGACGTTTAATTGATAACAAATTGAAAATTTTATAACCAGGAGCACGTACGACCATCTGTTTATATTGGCAACTCCCAAGACTCTACGCGAGGAGCGCGCAGACACCATGAAATACTTTAAGTACCTCACAGCTAAAAGGCAATAAAGCTCTAAATAGCGTTGAAAAAAAAATAGAAAAAAATAGAAAAAAAATAGAAAAAAGAAAAAAATATCCAATGAACACATTTTAACGACAAACAAATGTGTTGGCCATAATGTTGGCACCGCTAGCGGCGGCAGCAGCAGCAGCAGCAGCAGCAGCAGCAGGTGCTGCAGAGGCAATCAAGAGCTGAGCTCCATATGGCTATGTATATGCCAGTCTGTCTATCGTCTCAATGAGCGCACACATATCAACACACACACACACTCACACACATTTGCATATGTAAGCCAAGAGACAGTCAATGATATGCGCGACTAATGCTTTGAAAATATCTACGGAGTCCACGTTTTAAGCTATCATTTTTTTTTTTCTCTTTGGTATTTGTTTTTTGCATATCGCAGAAAATCAAAAGAAAAACGAAATGGAGCAGACTTTTCGATTATTTTAATTTTTGTTTTTTGGTTTTTATTTTTTTTTTTTTTGTTTTGTTTTTTTTATTCGATTTTTTGGGTAGCTTAAAGTAAGGCAAAAAGTAAGCAGTAGGCCAAACCAACGGGCAACGAGAGGACTTCGACTTACCCAAAAACACAAATGCATCGAGAAACATTTCACAATGAACGAGCGCAAAAAAAAAGGACAATACAAACAAATAGCAAAATAAAAAAACAGCTAAAAAAATAAACAAATATAAACAAAACAAACGAACGACGTTAAGCCGAGATAATTTTTACAATTTGACAATTTATGCACGATTGCCTGACTGGTACTTACCTTTACACACACACACATATGTATACATATGTACATACATATATATATGTATATATAGACTCCATATGTCCGGCCAAATGGGCATTGTGTAATTAATTTTGCAAGCGCAAAGTTCTCCATACGAAACGTTACGCAGCGCTTGCTTCCTGACGAGGACTGCCCGTGGGGTTAGGTAGCAACTTTGACTGTTGCTGTAAGTGCGACTGCGACTGCAACTGCGACTGCGACTGCGACTGCGACTGCATAAACAATTGCCAAATTGCGGCTGCAGACTAATGGTCATTTGCCGGACCGTAAAATGAACAGATAACCTGCACCTAAACGTGCATCAAGGTGCAACAGTTGCCCAGTGGCTGCCACCAATTGCAGCCACCCACAACAATGCGGTGAGAGCAACACACCGCAAGCGTCGTCGAATCAATCTAATCAGTGAGTGGGAGGGAAGGGGGGGGATACATTCCACACAGTAATGCCAACGCCCCAGCAACAACAACAAATGTAGCTCTGGGCCACTGGCCACTGGCCACTGGACACTGGACACTGGACAAATGCACAAACACTTGACAAGAATGTCGACGCCTTGATTGACGCCCCATTTAACCTTCAAGAAACGTCAGCATTTTGAGCGCGCTGGTCAATTGGGGCCCACACTCGGATTTTACTCACTACTTGGCAGCTAAGCCGCACCACCACTAATCTCAAGTGCACCCACCCAAGCTTACCAATATATATGGATATATATATATATATATATTTATATATATATATATATACATATATACATATACATATATATAATTGTTATTATAATGTGACCGTCAAATCAAAAATTGACAATTCGTTTTGTTTGTGCTTCTTATGTACAATTTACAGCGGTGGCAGCAGTGGCGGCAGCAGCCGGTGGCTTGGATCCAACGTATTTCAGCACATTTCAAACGCCGGATACATCGTATACAACGTATAACTACTACACTAGTCCGTACTTTTCGCGATTCACCTACTTCTGAATGGAGCCTCTCTCAATCCCAAGTTCAGGGGAGCGTTCAAGGATCAAGAGTCGAGTCATGTGTAAGTAGTCAAGTAACAAAGCGCCTAGGAAAACAATCAAACTATTTTGTAAATAAATGTATAAAATTTACAACTTGCCTTTATTATTTATTTTATTTTTTTTTTTTTGGGCTGGCAACGAATTTGTTGCACTTTTTTTGCCACTGCAAAGAAAAAACAGAAGACTGCGGAAACGAACTTGAAAGCGCGCATGCGTTAAGCACACAAATCAACGTTGATATTTGGTTGCTTGTTTGTTGTTGCTGTTTTCTGTGTAAATTACGTAATTACAACAAGTAACGTATGTAAAGGCTGGGTCTGTTGTTCCAAACGATGCCTACCGATAAAGCAACGCCAACACAAACAGTAGCAGCAGCGCTACGTAAGGCCGGAGGTACCATTAAAGTGTGAACTGAATACGCGTCATCGTCATCATCGTCTGACTTTGCTATTGGCTTTGGAATGTTTATTTGTTTGTTGTTCCTGCTATTGTTGTTGCTGTTGCTGTTGCTGTTGCTGTTTCTGTTGTTATTGCTGTTGCTGTTGGTATTGCTGTTGCTGTTGCTGTTGCTGTTGCTGTTGCTGTTGTTATTGCTGTTGCTGTTGTGTTGTGTTGTGTTGTTAGCAGTGGAGACTTCAAGAAATCTGCGCAAGCGTTTGTCTTTGCATTTTACAACAGCATGACAGGCCGCAACACAAAATCGCATGCACCGCCGTTGCCATTGTATGTTAAATCACGTATACGCCTATTATTTCGTATAGGCCAAGCCGGTGCCCGCGGTGTTAATTTCCATTGACACTGGGACAGAACCGCGTCTGCGACTGGGACTGCAAATGCAGTTTCAATTTTTATATTTCTTTATTTATTTAAGACTATTGCGGCTGTCAGAAGTTGCAGAGTTGCGTTGAAATATGAAAACAAAAACAAAAAAAAAAAAAAAAAAGAAACAAGAAAAAAAAATAGCTACAGTTCTCGAGGAATTTCACAACAAACAATGCAAAGCCGAAGCAGCCCCAGCGGATCATTAATAGTGGCGGTAGTGGCGGTCGTGGTGGTGGCATGATTCACAGCATCAAATACACTATTAAATTGCAGCCAAACTTGAATGGTCAATTTGTGGATGCAGTTGCTCACGCGGGTATCACAACTTGTCATAATTAGTGTTAAATGAGAACAAAACGACAATAAAATCGTTGCAGCCGTAAAGTTATATTCATCATAAATATTGATTTATTTTTCCATTAAAATACAATTTTATGTGATATTTTCTTTTCTCCGACATTTTCATGTCTACTTCATTTATGTTAAACTATAAACAATCACTAGATTTTTTTGTAGACTTTTATGCAGACTCCGAGTGTTGCCCTATTCCCAGCAATTGCCGTAGCTCGTTTCGTATAGTCTAAAATTATTACAATGCCCGTGTTTAATTGCCTTTTTAAATGAATAATAGCTTGTTACCTCACACCATATTTCAGAGTGTATTGTGTAGCAAATCCTGTGCATAAATCACGTACACCAAAGCCGATCTGACCTTCACAATATTCGCAATAATGGATTTGACTTTTAATTCCGGTTTCTGGTTTTGAATGGATATCGATTAACACATACCTCAAAGTTTAAAGACCCTTTTCGAAGTCAGTCCCAAATTCTGTACATAATTATCGTAATTTGCATTGACTATCTCTTTTAATGTTTCTACAAATTTCTGATTGCCTTTCTAAACTCATATGCGGCAGTAATTACTAATACAGGTTTTGTCATTCTGGAAATTTGAAATAATGTCTAATGGAAAAACCGTTAGTCAAGAATATCATATTGTTCAACACTACTGGTAACAGCTGGTTATTTATGTGGACGAGCCCCAGTTGGCAGCACTAATCGATTTATCGATCTACCTCCACATTCACACTATTAGCGATTGTTCTAGAAATTTTGTATCAATATTATTTAATAAAAATAATAACATGCAACAATGTTATAACAAAGGCTGTGGTCAATTGTTTGACCCCGACAACAATAATGATGGTCAGTTCAGCGCTCAATAAAAACTGTCACACTGACCACGCTTTAATTTCATTTGCGTTATTTATAGAAGCTTGCCGGCATCACCCAGGCGCACCGTACTTCCATGATGCTTATAAGGGCTGGTCATGCTGTAATAAGAAATCAATCGACTTTACTGAATTTCTTAACATCAAGGGCTGTACCTTGGGAAAACACTCAAATGTTAAACCATCTGAGCCAGAAAAACCTGCTAAAAATAATAAAGAGAATGACGCTGATTTGGTTGAACGTGATCCCAATAGCGAAGAAGAAGACGAAGAACGTGCTCCCATTAGAGAAGCTATGATGAGACCAGCTATTGAAACACCTTTAACAACACTTGAGCCAAAAGTGGCACGGGCGCTTAAGCAAGCAATTGATGAACTAGCGCACAGTAGCACACCATCTGCTAAAGCTTCAGTTGAGGAAAGGTAATTAAGAAGCAACCTTTTAGATTATATATGCTATGTAAAGATATGTTTTTGATTTGGTGTTTGATTTTAGCGGTGTTGCAGTTGGTACGTGTTGTAACAACACCGGTTGTAATTTCACTTACACAGGAACAAGTAGCGACCTTGGGAAGTGTGAGTTTCATCCTGGAGTCCCCATATTTCATGAGGGTCTCAAGTTTTGGTCATGTTGCGTAAAGCGTACATCTGATTTTCAACAATTTATGGCCCAAAAGGGCTGTGTTTGCGGACAGCATAAATGGGTTAAATATGTGGTAAGTACAATGTCAGGTACATTTACTTAATTTCATGGCTCAACTTCTGCTTTACAGATGAAGGAAAATATGGCTGTTCAATGTCGACATGATTGGCATCAGACAGCTAAAGATGTAATAGTTTCCGTATATGCCAGAAAATATCATTACGCTAAAAGCATCATCAAAGTTAACCCCATACGTCTGCAAGTCGCATTGGTGTTTCCGGAACAGAGAAATGCTAAATTTGACTTAGACATTGAGCTGCGTGGTGTAAGTATTTTGTTGTTGCTAATTATCCTTCGTTGTAACGTTTTCATCACTTTTTATGCACTTAGATAATCGATGTGAAGACCGCGACCGTAGAAATGCTTGGTACAAAAGTTGAAATAACACTGCCAAAACTGGAGCCAGGCAGATGGCCCAATCTTAATTTTCCACAAAAACCGCCACCAACTCAAACGACCGCACCTGAGCAGACCACAAAAGCCGATGAGAGTGAAGATGAGTACTTCGATTTGGACGACATCGAATCCGTTCAAAGTCATGGTCTTAAATTGTCCGAGATGAGTTTACAGAAACCAAAAGATTTAGATTGATAACATAATAGCATTTGATCTGTATAACTAAGTAGTGCCCACATTTTGTGAAGCTGATTTTTTTACAATACACGAGTATGCCTTAAATGACAGGTATTTTAATATCGCAGAGCAAATTTAATCATCGTCGTCCTCGGCACCAGGCACCCAATCCTCATCGTCGTCATCATCACCAAGGTCCAATTCACCGATGTTTTGAAACAGCGTTTCATCAATTTTAACATTTTCAATATTTTCTCCAGCCTCCAATAGAAACTTGATATCTGAATCATTCAACGTGTTATCGCACAAGAACAATTCTCTTCCTGTTAATTTTTTGGAATCATTATTCTTCTCTCGCTTTGCAGTAATTCCCATGCTGTCCTCGAACTCAAGTTTCCATTTCATGAAAGTTTCAACTGTTACACGAGTACCTTCGAATTTCTTCCGCTCTGCTTCTTCAGCCGCTTGCAATTTCATTGTACGCTCATCCTCTTTATTCTTTTTGTGTTCATCCCACTGCACATTTAGCCATTCTTGTGCACTACTCACCAACGAAAAGATCATTTCCATACCTATGTTTTCCTCAATTGTTTGTCGTAGATGTTCTAGTAGTTGCGACTCAAAAGTTTCTTTAAAATTTTCAGGCTCATCAATTTCCACCAGTGGTGCTTCATCTGGATAAGTTGCTGTGTACGTAAACACTAGCTTACACGCTATACCTTTTTCGTTGTCATCCGTTTCAGCATAGAACTCTTCCGTAGCAATGGGAATTTGAAATTTGTGAAAAGGCTCTGTCTGTAAAACTAAAATGGATATGAAGACTCGTATACAAAATTTAACTTTAATAAATCCCACTTACTCTCCATTTCTCCGCAATAAATGGAGTCAAGAGCCTCTACTTCATTACTTTGATCTTCTTTGTAGTTTCTGCTCATTGTACTATATTTTTAACAATGTTGGATGAAAATAATAACAAAAATGGGACTGATGCCGTGTCTTAGTCCGGTATAGCTTTGAGGTTATTATAGGGGGGCCCGTGCAACGTTCAGTCGGTATGATGCTTTATAATGCCAAACTCAATACACGTTCAGTAATTTAAAAAAAACACTTGGTAATTACAAATATAGTAGAAGTTTCAAGAAAAAATATATTTGTATTTTTTTATATTATATTATATTATTTATACTTTTATTCATCACAAATCAGTTTTTTAGAAGTAAGTAACTACTTGTGCGTGAGTTTTAATCAGCTTTAACGTGACACGAAAGTGTTTGCAACCGCTTTAGCGTTGCCACACTAATAATTAGCGTTGCCATACCAGATTTTGGTTAACGCGTTGTGCGAAATCTAAATATTCTAGTACGAGTTACAAATGACAACAATTATATACGTTAACACTTAAATCTATTTACTTTGTTTTCTTACATAATACATAGCCGACTTGGCCAAAAACATGTAATATTAGGTAACAACTAGCGCTCCGGAGCCTCCAATCTAAAATAAAATATTATAGGTTTTAATCTGGATGACAATAAAGCTTACGGTGTATATATACTTATGCACAGTTATAAGATGATTTGTGTCCACTTTAGTATCTAGTGGAGTTAGAAAACAATATTGACGATTTTGAAAGTCTATGCCCTCTTGTATAAGCAGTTTTGTGATAAAAGTCCTATTAACTTCATCCTAAAAATGTTTTAGATTTAAACAAACTGCAAAAATTAAACCAAAATAAACTTACAGTGAAGACATCGTATTCGTCTAAGAAATAAAATGGATGATCAGACGTACTCCAAAGACCTTTTAATAATGAGACAGTGGTAAATGATCGCTCACCACCAGACAAACTTTTAGTATTCGATGTCTTATTTCCACTCGGTGGGAATACACTGATTTTTAGTGTTTTCTCTTTATGATTGGATTCTATTTCGCCTTCAAACTGGCGACAGAATAGCGCTTGCTACATATTATGTTACAATACTTTTTATAAGGTATATAAAATAATTTTAAAAATATTTGTACATACCTTAAATTGAAACTGTATCATTGTAAAGGTATGGTACCGCGAACGCTGAAACCTCTGTGCCCGAGTATGATACGCAATTCGTAGTTTTTCCACGATGCTTTGGATATGTTTTAAGTTTTCCGATTGATTATTAAGATTATAACGCAATGAGTTTAATTTTTTTTCTACTTCTTCGCTGTTCAACTTAAGTGATTCAAAATGTTTAATTTTGGCTGTATAAATACCAATTTCTTCGCGAATTTTATCCTCCGCTTTATTTGTCTCGATAAAATCACCTAATTTATGAGCGTCCTCGCGTGCTTTCTCCAAATCATTCTCCAAGACCTTCTTATCCTTCTGCATTGACTTAAGTAGATCATTAGTTTGCTTGAAGCGTCGTTGGTTATCTTCATAAAATCTGTCTAAGTCTCGCAGTTTATTTTCCACTTCCTTGACCTCGTTATCAACTTCCTTCACTTTACTATTTATACTTTTAAGCATTTCTTGTTGATTTACAACTTCGACTTCAGCTTTTGTTTTATTTTCGATGATATTCTGCTGTTGCTTTTCATAAGTTTCTAGCTCCCTTTTGAATTTTTCCATGTTCTCCGTGCTGCTTTTCATATGATTTTCCTTGTAAACGTTTGTTAACATATTAAAATAAATATAAAAAAATATAATATTTTATTACATTAAGTTAACTTACAAGCACTATAAGTTCGGGTAACTCCTGATACTCGAAGTTTTCGATATCCATTATTTGTTGCATCAGCTTCGCATTTACTATATGATGCGTGTTGATTGAGTCACCTTTTGTTTTGATCTCTTGATTATAAGAATCAAGTTTTTTTTTAACTTCATCATACTTCGATTTCAAGACTGCCTGTTGATCTCTTAATCTGCCCTCGTCCATTTTCAGTTGTCGAATGCGATCATCTACATTAACCTGAATAAGTCGAGCCTGCCACTTTCTTAAAGAATACACGGCATAGTTTGGTGATGGACGATATTCAAGATTCAAATTAGGAAGTAACACCCGAGACAAATTGGGTGGTACATTTTCTGAATGTGAGGTAAGTGATTCAGCAGTCTCTTTAGATTCTGTTATAGCCACTGTTTCAATACGCATTGTGTCAATAAGATAATTCATAATAACTGGATCATCACATCTTTAAAAGAAAGGAAAAAGTAAGTTTTTATTTCACAAGTATATAATATACCATATACCTTATTTCATCCATCATTATAGTTGTCGATGGGGATTTAAGTCTCACTTTGTACTTGGATACATTATATATTTCATTGCTGAACTCACAAGTAACGATTCTAGGTATTTTAATTCCAGAATAAAACTTTGCTAACAGACCGCTTAAATATATTCGATCGGCATTTGAGTTAACAATATAAGAGCGCAGACAATGACCAAGCTGACTCTCTATTAGATTCCGATACGATGCATTGGGTACAGTTATGTACATGCCCATCGGTCCACGTGGCATGAGCTTAGAATTACCGTATTTAGCATGAAGGGCTTTGGCCACCTGCATCGCTTGTTCACCATAAACAGACAATTTGTTTGATTTGTTGCGAAGCAGAGAATCCATTTCATATTTTAAGCCCTCTAAAAAGAGTAAAGACATTAATAGCAATTCCAATGTAAGATTTCAATTACACATACGTTCTGATTTCCGCAGTTTATTTAATTCGAAAGTCAAAGACTCCACTTCCTCTTTGGATGCTGGTAATTGACTTTTTACATAATTTTGCTGATCTCTCAATTGTTCTACTAATTCCGTATTCTTTGCTACCTTCTCTTTAAGATTTGCAAGCGTGACAGTATTTTGTTCTTTGAGATTCTTAACTTTGTGATAGTTTGCATCATAATTTTCCATTTGCTTTTGACACCCTTCAAAAGTGACTTTCTCCTCCTTTATCCGTTTTTCCACATTCCTAATGCTTGCTTTAAGTGAAGTATCCTTAATATCAATACTTTGTACATTTTGTTTGGCACATCTAAACTTCGTATCTTGTTCTTGAAATTGTTCCATGGTCTTACTTTTTTTATGTTCCAAATTCCTGTAAAATAATTTTAAAGAAAAACATTGGGGCGTCACTTTAACTATTATTCTATTTTACATACTTCAGCTGTTCGGAGAGACTTTGCTTAGTGCTGTTCTTTTGGGTTGTTTTCTGTGACAGATCAACGCTTTTTTGCTCAATTATATTAAGTGTATGTTCCATTTTTGTAAGGTCACCTTGCATTGTTGTTACTTTTTGCCAGGCAAGCATTGTCTTAGCATTCTTTAGTTGATTCTACGTGAAAGATTCAACAAGAGAAAACAGTTAAATTACAATAAATAATGAACCATCCGAACACTCTGACTTACCTGTAAAGACTCTTTATTTTTAATTACTTTTAGCTTTTCCTCTTCCTCCTCAGAAAGTTTTTTCAGCTTTTCTGTTTTCTGATCGTTTAAAATAATATTAGATTTGTACACATACAAGTATATATTCGTTTTAGTGCTTTTACCATTTTAAGAAGTTCTAAATCGTAGTTAAACTGTTCACGCTGTTCATGACATTGAGTAAGGCTGGCTGCACATAGATCTAACTGAGTTGCTTTCATAAATAGTTTATAGTTCGATGCCGGCTCTAAGCTAAAAGGTAAAACTATTATCCATGCTTTAAGATGACAAACTTATACCTACTCTTTGAGAAATTCTCGAGAAGCATCCTGATTGAGTATGAATATGGGATTTTCAACATTGATACTGAAAAACAGCAACAAACGCCGAATGTCTTCCAATTTTCTGGAAACACATCTGTTGTGTGTATCTTTGAGTTCGTAGGTAGAGCTAGATTGTCGTATTTTGCGAACAACTGTAAGTTGTGGACCGAACATATCAGGTTTATATGGTCGTAAGCCGGTATTGCATAAGGTAATTTCAATTGTTGCTCCTGACTCTCCATTTTTAACCATATCTATAAATTTAAAAAATAATCACTTTATGTATAAAATCCTTTGCACAAAATTAAAAACTTACTTTGTATGTTACTTGCTCGACTTGTGCAACGTGCATTGCCAGCAAGTCCCAGAGCTAGAGCTGCTATAACTGCACTTTTACCACTGCCATTGCTTCCAACAAGAAAATTTATGTTGGGTCCAAACTCAATATATAAATTCGAATGGCACATAAAATTAATTAATCGTATGGAAATTATCTTTCCACACCGATTAAAAACACCCTGAACAGTCAGGCCTGTCTGTGGAAATCAGATTTTAAAATGTGCTGGTTTCATGAAAAAGAAACAAAGCGTTACCGAAGGATTCTCAGGAACCGAATGATTTGATTTTTTCGATGAAGTTTTTTTTGAAGATATTTGAGATGAGCGCGAAGTAGAAGCGCCTTCCTGGATCTCAATACTTTGTCTAGATTTTTTGCTTTTGGGTGGTGAAGGTGAGGCATTACCTTCCGAATCGGGAGACACTTGACTCTTCCGATGTCTACTGCGCAACATTTTTGATTGTTTTAAATTAAAATAAAGGTTAACTTGTCATTCGGCATATGTTGTATGTAAGCTCAACAGCAATTTGCGCGGGCACTTTTTAATACGTGGTATTACAAAACCAAAAAATATTAAATCAGGAAAATTAAATCCGATTTACAGATAATACTACATTATTTTTTATAATCAAAAAGTATGTTAACAAAAAATATTTTTAATTATTTTACGATTTATTTGCTAATAACAACATCGCAAATTTACAATGTTACTCTGCAAGTGTGACCAGCTCAAGTTATTAAAATTATATTGAATATACATTTTTGCGCTTCAAATTGCGCTAACATAAATATTTTGAATTCAATCTAAGAAAACACATGCAATAAAGTAACACAAAACCAAATTTTATTTCCTGAATTAAAACAAACAAACAAAAATTATATTTCTTTATGAATGCGCTACTTGTAAGCTATGCACCTACAAAATGAAGCTATAATTATTATTATTATTTAATTCGTAGGGAAACTCTGATCCTATGGCTTTCTTTTCTTGCAGCTTCTTTTGTATTTTACACCAAGCTGGAGATATCTTTGCAAGTATATTCATGTTTCCTATAATATAAAGACCAAAGCGAGCACGAGAGATTGCAACACAAACACGATTTTGTTCAGAAAGAAATCCTATGTTTTCATTTGGATTACTGCGCACTAATGAAAGAATGATAATATCTGCCTCTTGACCCTGGAAACTGTCTACTGTAGCAACGCCAATGTCTTTAAATTTGGGTATCTTTGATAACTAAAGAAATAAATTGTTTAGAATAAAAAGAATTACAATATATATCTATTGTATGACATACCGTCTCCTTAAGTTCTGAGACCTGCTTCGAATAAGAAGATAGCACCATAATTTCTTTATGTTCATATTCGCTTACTTCTAACAAATGGTTCAAGATTTCGAGAACCTTTTTGATCTCCCAATTATTGATTAAAAACGCATCACGGATACGTGTCTCAGGCATATTATGTTGAAGAAAGTATAAATTCATGGACATGTTACGTACAGGTGGAAAATTTTCAACTGACTCATGGCTATGTAGCTTCATATAGAAGAGGGGACAAAGCAAATCTGCGAGTGATTTTCGCATACGATATTGAATATTCAATACGTTAACATGGAATTTTCCAAGAATAAGGCGCTCAAACATGGAGTGTGAGACTGAGGCAAGCTTTGCTCGTCCTTTGAACATACCAGAGTATGGTTTTAGTTGCATGTGATCGCCAATCATAATTACATGTTCTGTGTATGGTGTAAGGCAAGGTAAAATATGTGCCTCCAATATTTCGGCGGCTTCCTCAAATAAAACTAAAATAAAGTTTAAATATCATGCAATTAGTTATGACTCAATTTCCTTACCCACACGACTCTTCAGAAACCGAAGTACAAAGTTCATGCGCGCAGCACATGAAGTGGTCATTGCTAACACATCCTTCTTCATTATAATATAATGCTGATATATCATTTTAATACAATAGATTTTTTCCTGTGCGTTCCAAATAAGTCGTTGAATAGACAAAATATCTTCATAACCTTTATCGGTTTCATTGAAGTTATCATATAGTGGTTGTAACTCCATCAGAAGCTGTTTAATCTCAAGTTTGATCATCCAATATAATCGTTTTAATTTTGGATTAATCATGTGTGAATTTTTGTCTGCTTGTGGACTAAATTTAGCAATTTCTGGCTGTCGCGATTGACGACCAAGACGCGCAATACTGTTGGTATGAGCGCTAAGCTTGAGTAAAAACTTATCTAGTGATTCATTTGTATACGTAATTACAACAATAGGCGCACAGCATTTTGCATGATCGAGAATTGTTTTAACTGTTTGCAGGGACAAATGTGTCTTGCCTGTTCCAGGTGGCCCCTGGATTAAATTAAAATTTGTCTTCAGTACTTTTACAAAAGCCTCCTTTTGAGAGTCATCCAACGGCATTTTCCTGACTTTGTTTACAAACTTTTGACTTTCATATACGTTTGGTGGTTTTGTATGATTTAAATATTCTGGGACCTGTGTTTTTGTAAGACCATGAACAATAACATCAGCCATTGGAAAATTAATAATGTTACAATCGGTCAGATATTGATAAGATCTGTGACACGGATCAAAATAAACCGGTGTTTCGAACATGATAAACTTTCCACGGTATAAGTTTCCTATGTTGTATTGCCTTACTATAATAATAGGAATCTAAAAAAGAGGTTTTTTCATTAATGAACAATAATTACATGATTTTTTGTCACTCACATAACCTTTACGAAGCTGTTTTACATCTATATACGATACTTTGGCAATAACAAGATTCTCAAAATTGTAATCGGTACTTAAACAAATGAGGACACCATTCTTAAGTTTTAGCAAGTTCTCCACATCTATATCATTAAGTTCTGATATTTTATCGCTTTCAGGGGTGCGGTTGGAGCCCAATACATCAATAAATATTAGATTTTTTATATTATTTTCTGTAAAGCTTCTATTAAAACATATCTGAACGTTCTCAAATGCAGCATGAGTTTTTTTAAATTCATTCAGGTTAGACGTTCGGTGCAGCGTGCGCACCAATTCACGCAATGGAAAAATAAACTGATAGCGTAAAATTAAACGTTGACTGTTTAAATATTGAGACGTATTTATGTAACTAGTGCTAAACTTTGGTGTGCATGTGTATATATCATCATCTTCCTGTAACCACATTTTAAGCTCATCCAAATTGGGGTATATCTGAAATAAGTTCAATTATTTTATTTTTATTTAATCATATTACTATTGCTATTACTCAACCTCAGCGACTGGACTTGGATCTGCTAAGACATGCTTCTCTAAACTAAATACACTATGCAGTTGCTGAAGAAACTCAATGCACCCCGGGCGTTCTTTAATAAGTGGATTTTCGTTGTTTTTAAGATAAATCCATATTCCACAAAGCATTTGCATGGCGTTGTTGTCCAAAACGTCGAAGCGTTGAGCTTGCAACAACAACGTTTGTATATAGTAAATTATGTTATCGACGCGTGTCATATCGGTCCACATTGTGCGGAAACTTTTTGTACATAATTTTCGCACTATTTCCACAAAATGTTCAATAAGTGGTGTGCACAACGAAAACTTGCTTAGAATATCGTGGTGAAAACCAGGTAATTTCAATTCGCATAGGGTAACTAATATGCGTGTATATACTAATATACGTTCCATATTATCATGAGGTCCAATTTGATCAACAAAAAAATCAAGATCAGTATCTGTTATCAGGAATAGAAATAATCCTAGTGGCTGCAAGTTGTGAATTTCCTCAAGCTTTTCAGTGGGAATCTTTGCCGGAAGCAACGCTTTGGTACGATTCCAAGACCTATAACTTTTAGCATGCTTAGTAGGCCCTTTGTCCATAACATTTTTACGCTTTAAAGAACGTAATATATTTTCCTTATCAGCCTGAAACCAATACCAGCAATCGTAGTCTTCTGCAAGAAGTTCAATCATAATGCTAAGTCTAATTTACTGTTATTCTCCAGGCTATAATCGGAGAAAATTATTTAAAAGAAAACATTGCATTACATATAAAATCAAATACAATAACAATGATATAAAAAATGGTTAAGTTTTTTACTAGCTTTAACACGTAGTATAACTAATAAGAACGACGCATCAAATTAAATTTTTTATATCGACTGTTTTTTAATTTGCGCACCAATCGAAAAGTAATTCACAAAATAGCCAATCGATTAAAAAACTGCTATTTAAATTTAATATCAATGTGACCACACTTTTTATGCATTCGTGGTCAATTAAAACAATATTACAAAAATTTTCTTATAAAGAAAATTAAAAAAAATTTTCAAAATATTCAATAAAGAAGCATAGTAAACTTGTTTTTGAAAAATGCTGTTAAATGCAGACTCTAGTATATTCCAAAATTAACAAGTACGTATAAAATACCTCTTTTTCTAGTGACTACCTGTTCATTTCTCATCTCTAACACTTAAATCTGAAAGTGTTTTCGGTTATTCCCATTGTAACACATAAAACGCGAAGTTGATTAGTTGCACCATGTCTGAGTCAGATGATGATTGGTTTAAAAAGGATGAGGATGAGATGGTTCAAAGTATGATCAAGCAGGTAGAGCAAAAAGGCAAAAACGCAACAGAAGAGGAGCACATCGAGTTGGTCGACAGTTATTGTTCGTAATTACAGTAATTTAACTCCATGTAAACTATTATATAATTAAAAAAATACTTACAGATAATAAATTTGATAACCTTGACTTGGATGCTGCCGATAAAAGCGCTGACACAAAAGCAACAAACCGATTTTCAACAGCTGATCTTGCAAATGCCCTTAAAAAGTCTCCATTGGAAGGATTCCTATACTTTATATCAGAGCAACGTAATTTCTTTGAAAATCAAATACAACTAAACGACTCACGAAAGCGTGTTGAACAGTATTTGGAGCTACTGACAACAATATGTCAATTAGAGCTGGGTGGCTTTGATCAACAAATAATTTCTGGATTTGCCATGCAAACAGCCTTACTAGAACAGGTAAAACATTTTGCCTCAAAACTTTTTACACATTCAAAAAACGGACACTTGGATGTGAGTTCAGAAAATATGTTACGTAACGTAAAGTGGTTGTTAATACGTGCACATAAACTTGGAGCTTTGACTAACTTGGGTTATGAGCTGATAAATCATTTTAAGAATTTGCTTGCCCATCGCCAGCTGCCACAGGTGTTGGAACATCCTCTGTGTATTGAATTTGCACAGGAACTGTCGGTTTTGCCAACTGCAAAAGATGTTAAATCAGAAATTTATCCTACGATAGAATCTTTATTACAAACGGAGCCAAGTGAAATAGCGACTTGTACTGAGTCAAATGCAAGTGATGATGTTGCGGGATTTATAAATAGGCAACGTGAATTACTTTGCGAAGACTTTGCACAACCATTACGTGAACTAGTTCAGCTTATACTGGATAAAGAAAATATTGAGTCCTTGGTGAAACAAAACATTCTTTGGCCTGAAACACGGCTTATTTTGAATCAGGAATTTGACGATGCCAATCAAAACTGCTTTATATTTATGGACATGGGATTGGAGGCTGAATCAATAAATATGAAAAAAAAACGAATGGTTCAAATGGTAATGAGTATGAAGATAGGAACTTTGCTCTGTTTTACCAGCAGTTATGAATTCAATGATCTTATACTGGCCATGGTTCAACACACTGACAAGACCAAATTAAAAAATGGGCTTGTAAGTTTATATTTAAGACTTTAAATTATACGCTCTAATAATTTATACTTTTTAGCTAAGCGTCGAAATTGTGAAACAATGCAATATTGGCAATATATTTGATAAGCCGTTAATTATGTTTGAGACACCAGCGTTTTTTGAGCCCTACTTGCGTGTACATAACTACCTAAGCACCTGTAGTTCTGATAATTTTCCGATGCGAGACTACATAATAAAGGGAGAGGTAAGTATAAAGCGATAATTTCTTTAAAAAAGTTAATAATTTATTAATTTTTCAGCTAAATATCAAACCACCGGCTTATATAAAACCAGATTGTCAACTTACATACAATGGTACTAAGTTTACCGTTGGCAAGGTTCCAAACAAATTAAATTTAAACGACTCTCAAAAATCTGCATTAAGGGCTGCACTGTCCAAAGAATTCTGTCTTATACAAGGCCCACCTGGTACAGGAAAAACGCATTTATCTGTTGAGTTAGTCAATTTATTAGTGCAAAATAGTACTACCCTTAAAACAGGGCCAATTATTGTTTTAACTTACACAAACGAGGCACTAGATAAATTTTTGGTCAAGATCAGTAAACACACAGATAGTATTTTACGATTTGGCAGTCAGGCACGCATACCAAAAATAGCCAAATATAATATAAAAAATGTAATTTCTAAAAACGATTCACATCCTAGATTGAAGCATATCTGGTGGCTAGTGAAATGTGAGTATAAGGAAAAGTTTGAGAAATTGCAAGCTTTGCACGCAGAGTTCGATGGAACTGAGGAGGCCTACCAGCAAATCTTGTCTAGTCAACAGGATCTGTTAGTGGTTGCTGAAAAGAAAAACACGCTTCGCAATATTTTTCATTATTTTGTGGCTCGGCAAAAGTCGTTGCTCGCCATGACAACATCTTGTGCAGCCCGACTAAATTTCATGTTTCGACTTCTGCAAAGTAAATGTGTTGTTTTTGAAGAGGCTGCCGAAATAGCTGAGTCTCACGTGCTGGCATGCTTGACTCCGTATACGGAGCATGTCTTGTTAATTGGTGACCACAAACAACTGAAGCCTTACAACGGAAGTTACAAACTGCCAGGATTACAAATCTCGCTCTTTGAACGTCTGTTTACACAGAATTTTCCCGCATCTGTGCTTGATATACAATATAGAATGCGCAGTTGTATTGCCGATCTCCTTGTACCCATTTTCTATGACAACTTAATCAGTGACAAATCTGTGACGGCCTATAAAGATATCAAATCAATGAAAGCAAACATGTATTTTGTCACTCACGATCAGGCTGAGGACAAATTGGTAAGTGCAATATAAATAATATACATATTTTCATTAATTTGTTCGATGACAACTTTTCTTACAGACGGATATGTCTTTTGTTAATATATATGAAGCTAATGAGATAGTTAAACTTGTAGTCTCTCTGAAATGCAAAAATAGCGACGTTGTTATCCTGTCGCCTTACAATGCTCAAGTGGATCTGATTCGAAGACTGCTAAAGAATGATATATTGGTTTCAAGTGTTGACAGTTTCCAGGGACTAGAGGCAAATATCGTACTGCTATCTTTGGTACGAAGTAATTCTGCTGGTCAGATTGGCTTCCTTCGTCAGCCTAATCGAGTGTGCGTGGCACTCTCACGTGCCAAATGGGCGCTTTACATAATTGGAGATATGAAAACGCTTAAGCGAGGAAATAAAAAAATATGGGGAGCTATCGAGACGAAACTGGAAATGGCCAATGCAATTGGCGATACATTCCCTTTCAGTAAAGAAACTGTTGAATAGGTGTGATTTGATTATTTAACAATAACGGTTCCTTATCTTATAAAGTAAAAAAAGGATTTTTTTTTTTTTGTTTTTTATATTATGCATATTAATCTATCGCACAGTTTTTAATGATTTGCACTAATAAAAGTTCGCTGCATGACAATTAAATTTATGAATTTACTTTTGTCAGAATTGTACAATGATTAAAACATTTAATAAATGTTTGCTCTTTAAGCCGATTACTTATCGTAGCGCATTTTTAGTTCCTATTTCTATTGCTAATACAATATTATGTAGTGTTTCATATTTAAAAATTGTACGTCTGCTGCTGCGCAGTGTTTCAATTGGTTTGTTTGCGTTTTGTCTTTGTCTTTGATTTAATGAATACCAAAGTGTATTAACAATATTTGGAATTATTTGCGTGTTTTACTGGCAATCCAATTTCGTTAGAATGTATTGTACATATGTATAATTCTATAAATTGTTATTATTTATATTTTGTCAATCATGTCTATAACATGCCCTAATTGTAAGTTTTGGATGAAAAAAACTGCAGACTTTGTAACGGTTCTTAACATCTGAGCAGTGGCTGCATTTTAGTAGCCACTTAAACAGACACTGTTATCGATATCGATTTATCGTGCTATGTATATGAATACGTATGCATATGTATGATTTACATTTACATCATGTTTTCCGGAACACAGAGCTATTAACAATTACGATGTACATACAGTAGCTATTATGCCCATATACATATACATATATGTATGTATATATATGGTTCATATGGATATACACATCTATATATTTAAATTGTTTACATATTTAATAATTGTGGCCCAGTTATTGTTTGCGAATTAAGGCAATTTTGAAAATCATCATCAATATGTATTTTTTAGTTCGGTTTTGTAACTTGTTATTTTCTTTTCTTTTGTTTTGTTTTTGTCACTTAATTTCTACATATTTATTTTTTCTGTTGTTGAATTTAAGTTTATCCATTTAATGCTTAAAAGTATCTTATGTTGCTGTATGTTTTGTTTTTCTTTTGGTTGTGTTACATTTCTGTTCTTATTGTTGTGTATTGAGACCTATGAAATATGCTACATGTATCATATTGTTGAAATTTTACAAGAACGTTAAAAAATCTGTATTTATTTAGTTTATTCGATTCTAAAGTGAAATTAAAATTGATAAAATTAATGAGAAACGCGGCGCTTGAAAGCAGCAAGTAAATACTTTCATGATTGTTAATTCACCGCTCTCTATGTGCCTGCTGAGACCCTTCCATAGCAAACTTAATTTGATGCCAAACAATATTTTGAATGCAATTTACGATCCGGCGCACAAAGAAACGGATTCATCTACAGCATCTACAGTCATCTAAGGGCTCACATAGGTTTGAAAGCAAACTATTATCGGAACTAAACTTAAAATTGAATTATAAATGTTTGATGTCGACGTTGGTCATTTGATTGTATGTATTGGGGTTTCGTTCTCCATTTGGTTCTACTGTTTGTTTGATGGGTTACATGGGAGATTTCTTGATGATCCATGGTTTGCTGGGCGGAGATTTTTGCTACTGTTACTGGTGCTAGCGCTAGGGCTGTTGCTGCTGTTGTTGCTGTTGCTGTTGCGATTGCTGTTGCTGTTGCTGTTGCTGTTGCTGTTGCGATTGCTACTGCTACTGCTGCTACTTTTGCCAGGGGGGTTAATGTTGTTACTGCAACTAGTGGTTTGATTGTTTTTATTGTTGCCACTGATGCCACTGTTGCCACTGATGCCACTGTTGCCACTGATGCCACTGATGCCACTTTTGCCACTGTTGCCACTGTTACCGCTGTTGCCACTGTTGCTACGTCCCCTATAGCTATAATGCACCTTACCGCTACCAGTAGCTGTCCGAGAGTTCCTAGTCGTCGTCACAGTAATCGCCGGTCTGCCACGCCTTATCTATTGCTACCGCCTGTTAATTAAACCATTGGGAGGAGCCTGTTGGCTAGCAGTGTGCATCAGTTCTAGTTCTACAAGTAATGGGAAATGATCGGAGGGTATGTGCGGATGTGGACAGCCAACCACTTTGTTTTCACGCAGCCAATCATTTGAAACCGGTCCCAATAGACCCAATGGTACCATGCCAGTTTTCGTATAGAAAATATAATCGATGATGCCCTTGAAATCAAAAGTGTAATTCGTATGCGGCATAATGTCCTCGCTATAAGCGGATGCTAGCTTAAAGGAATGCGTGAACTCGGTGGTATCGTTGGACAATAATCGTTGTAGGCACAGCTTGTAGCCCATGTCCTTGAAGTCCAAGTGATCCATTGCAACGCGTCCCTTACCAAGGAATTCCACAACGCCCGAATCTGGCAATGAATTGAAATCCCCACAGAGTAGCAGCTGAACGCTGTTCGAATCGTTCTTATGTCCTGGCCGAAAGCTGTGGCTGGCCTCGTCAATGATCGTCTTTAGTTCGTTGCTTAGCATCATCGTCTGTATAAGCTTGACATCACAGAACTCTGGGTCCCAATGTATGTGAGCGGTGCACACGAGTAGTGGCTGTGAGATCTGTGTCACCTCTGACATTGGTTCCCACGCGGTCTCCTTTACTTTCAGCAAAGCAGCCAGACCAATGTTATCCTTGGGCATCACACGGTTCAGCATGTTGTCCGAGCCCTCCGCATTTGCCATGGCCAATTGATTGAACTCAATCAGATGCTCCTTAATCAGCGTGAATCTGTAATTGTTTGAATATTCATTAATCCGCCCCAGATATGCATCTTAATAGATGGTAATCCACTAGTCTACTTACTTTGATGTTCGGAAGAAAATCGCGCATCCATCGACATATTTGCGCTCCAGTTCCGACATCGTTTTAGCTCTTGACTTGGGAGAGAAGATGCCCTCGTAACCATCGTTCTTTAATTCGGGCAAAAAGAAGTGATAAAACTGCTCCGTCTCGATCTCCTGTAAACTTATAATATCCGCCGCATAGTGCCGTATCTCATCGATAATTGATTTTTTCCGATACTCCCAGCACAACGCCCATGACGGGCAGTAACCATACATGTTCCGCGTCGCATACTTGTCACACAGCACATTATAGCACATAACCGTGAAAATACCTGTCAATATAAACGTGATAATAAATAAAAATAAAAAAAAAATAAAATAATGTCTATTAATCTTTTTTCTAATTACTTATCTAGGCATGTTTTTATCATTTCATCCGTCTATGCATTTAACTATTTATCCACCTATCCGTACATTTTTCCCTCCATTCATCTGTTCTCTACCCATCCATCTACCTATTTATGCATCTACCTATCTATTCATCCACCTATCTATATTTTTGCGTTCATCTTTCTATTTATTAATGCATTCATCTATCTATCTGTTCATCCATATACCCATCTATCTATCTATCTATCTATCCATCTATCCATCTATCCATCTATCCATCTATCTTTTTATATATCCATCCATCATATGTCTATCCATTGATCTATCTATTTATCCATCCATCTTTCTTTTTATATATCTATCCATCTATCTTTTGATTTATCCATCCATTTAGCCATTCCTCCAACTATTTATCCATCTACCTATCCATCCATTCATCTATTTATATATCCATTTATCTATCCATCTATGTATCCATCTATCTATCTATCTATCCATCCATCTGTCTACCTATCTATCTCTTCATCTATCTATCCATCTATCCATCTATCCATCTATCCATTTATCCATCTATCCATCTATCCATCCATCATATGTCTATCCATTCATCTACCTATCCATCTATTTATCCATCCACCTTTCTTTTTATATATTTATCCATCTATCTTTTGATTTATCCATCCATTTAGCCATTCCTCCATCTATTTATCCATCTATCTATCCATCCATCTGTCTACCTATCTATCTCTTCATCTATCTATCCAAATATTCATCTATCCATTTATCTACCTATACATCTAATCATCCATCTGTCTATCCCTCCATCTACCTATCCATCCATTTGGCCATCTATCCATTTTTTTATCCATCTCCCCGTCTATATATTTATCCATTGACTTATCCATTTATCTACCTATCCATCCATCAACCTATCCACCCATATCTCCACATGCATACACATCTATCAATGCAGCCATAATAATCGACGAGGGTTCCTCGAAATTTTCTAAGTTATTCCACAGAAAAGATACAAGTAGATTTTCTTTTGACACTTTCATAAATTCAGTCTAAAAAAGCCTCAAATCTCAGAAGGCAAGGTAATATTAATAGATATATTTAAATTCGCAAAAACGAAGAAAAAAAAAGCGTGTGAGAAATGAAGATCGTCTGCATAAGGCAAATGGGAGCAGACGTTCCAAATTAGCTGTCGCTGCTATTTAAGATCTTCAAATGCCAGACAGACTTTAAATCTGTCCATCAATTAAGATTTCTAATGGCTACAAAAATGTACGGGGTCAAAGAAATCTTGGAGCTTCAAGTGGCAAAAATGAAGAGATCCGAATGATTTGGGGGGGCTAATCCTACGGTTAGCTAACAAGTGAACAGTTTACTTACATGCTGGTCGCGTCTTGTTGGGCTTGGCAAGGGGTAGCCATGGTCTTTGGGGCGGTGGATTGACGGTAACTGCAAAATAACATAAAGAGAGCAAAAAGTTAGTGAGGCGCAACATGTAATACGTTTCTTTTAAGAGTTGGGAAGTGATTAAAAAATAGGCACCCACATATAATACAAATGAATGTACACACACACACACACACACACACAGAGAGTCAGACAGACAGACAGACACCCCACTGACACACTGTGGTGTCGTCTTCATTGTTGCGATCGTGCCTGCAAACGGTGAAAGTGAAATGCAAAAAGCAATCAAGTGGCTTCCGCCTTCAGGTTGAGCCACCTAAGGCAGGTGACGTCGTGTGGTCGAGCGGCTGAGCGGCTGAGCGGCCGAGCGGCGTTGGATTTGTTTTGTTTTTGCAAGCACTTAGTTGTTATACCTGAATTTCTCCCAGTGGCTGCAATCTGCGACTGGAAGCACAACATCTTCAGCGATTTAAGGTTTTCAATTGATTCCGGGTGCTGGTGCATCTGTTGGTGCATCTGAAGTGTCTGATCTTCATTCAAATACATTTCATCTCTTTCATCTTGTTCTTGATCTGGTTCAGCCTGCCCCCCATATTGAAAACGTACTTGCAGCCCATATTGTTGTTGTTGTTGTTGTTGCTGCTGTTGCTGTTGCTGTTGCTGTTGCTGGTGCTGTTGCTGTTGCTGTTGCTGCTGTTGCTGCTGCTGTTGCTGCTGCTGCTGCTGTTGTTGTTGTTGTTGTTGTTGGTGGTGGTGTAGCTGATGTTGTAGCTGATGTTGCAGCTGTTGTGGCTGTTGATGTTGCAGTTGCATTTGATGTTGCTGCTGCATCTGATGCTGCTGTTGCATCTGATGCTGCTGATGCATCTGATGTTGCTGTTGCATCTGATGTTGCTGCTGCATCTGATGCTGCTGTTGCTGCTTGCAATGCTGATGCTGCTGGCGGTCCTGTTCATATTGATACAGTTGCGGATACGGGCGAGTTACGACAAAGCGTGCCATGTCGCCGCCACCAATTTCGTTATTTGCCGTCTTGGCTAATTCCTCCCTCAGGGCTGCTGCTGTATCTACGATCGTGACAACTCCTGTGACTGCGGCGGCTTATTGCATTTTCCTGGGTATCGCACCAAGTTACAAATTGATTTCCGTTTGAAGCCGTTTTTTCAATATTCTTGAAGTTCATAAATTTGTTTTTCTATATAAAGAATTCTTTTTTATATCGCGCCCAACAACTTTGTTCTTTCTTCCCTTCCAGCTTTATAATATCTTCCGTTTTATTCCCATGCAACAATTGTGTATCATTTGTTTCTTATTTTTTTTCTTTTTTTTTTTTTGTTTGTATTGTTTTTTTTTTTCTTGTATTTAAAAATGTGTTATTTGTGTTTGATAATTTTGTGCCAACGTCGGTCAAGCAAACTACAATGGAAAACTTTCACTAATTTTTAATAAATTTTTAGATTTTCATAATTTTGTCTTCGTGTTGTGTTATTTTGCTGTTTTTATACTGTTGATAGTTGACTGGGATTTGTCTTAATGTGAAAGGAAACAACTACTTGTTTTCAAAATGTTCTGTTGTTATACTGTACTCTATACTGTAACAATAATTTCCATATATATATTTATATATATATACATACATATTTATATATATATACATAGATATATATACATATATATATGTATATATATATATAGTTGAGGCACTGGCGTATATTTTCTAAGTTTAATAATTTTATGTAGTACGACGAAACAGGAATGAGTAAAGTATAGAGAAATGTATAAATGTAAACTGAGTACAGTTCATACTGAATCGTTGAGCATGTCAAATGACTTAGGCAACAAACTCAAAGCCAACTGATTTACATACAACAAAAGGTATACTTTATGGGGGCGGGGTTGAATATATAACTAAATTATGAAACTTTTACCAAAGTCAATAATTTCTCCAAGCGATTTTGAGCATTTACTAAGGAAACAAAACAGACAACACACTTGTCCACCGATTGGGGGGGATCAGTCACAGGAATGGGGGGCAATGAGAGCAAGTTAAAGGCGTGGAAAATTGGGTGTGAAGTCACAGAAATATATATGAATATTTACTGGTAATTTATGTGCCATAAAAAAAAAGATAAGATAAAAAACTAAATAACGTATATTATACATATATATTTAGGTTCGTTGCGTAACTTAAATAGTTTAGGACGCAGACAGTCACAAACAATGAAAATAAGAATCCAAATAT
The DNA here is from genome assembly GCA_035044505.1 of Zaprionus lineosus. Taxonomy (NCBI): domain Eukaryota; kingdom Metazoa; phylum Arthropoda; class Insecta; order Diptera; family Drosophilidae; genus Zaprionus; species Zaprionus lineosus. Next base: position 710,297 of record JAWNNX010000142.1, read on the forward strand.
TGACAATAACTGAATTGTTAACTGTTAAGCGATTCCTAAGTTATATTTACTGATCTTGAAAGTCATTGAAAGTAGTTCAGAGTTTTAAGTCTCTTCCGCTAATTCGCAGTTGACTCTTAGGCTGCCCAGAGAACAGTTCAGCTTTAGGCCTGCATAATGATCATTCATATTTTTAAAATATTTATTAATTTTATTTATTTATATTTATATTTAGATTTGTATTTTTTTGAATTCATATTTATTTATATTAATTTATATTTTTTTATTTTTATATTTTTTTATTTTTTTATTTTTATATTTATTTATTTTTATATTCATTATATATATATTTATTTATATTTGAATTTATTTATATTTATATATCATTTTATATTTATTTAATTTTGTATTTATTTAAAAATTAATCATTTGAATTATGTATTATTATTCATATTTATATTTATATTAAAATATTTATATTGATATTTAGATTTGTATTTTTTTGAATTCATATTTATTTATATTAATTTATATTTTTTTATTTTTATATTTTTTTATTTTTATATTTATTTATTTTTATATTCATTATATATATATTTATTTATATTTGAATTTATTTATATTTATATATCATTTTATATTTATTTATATTTGTATTTATTTAATAATTAATCATTTGAATTATTTATTATTATTCATATTTATATTTATATTAAAATTTTTATATTTATATTTAGATTTGTATTTTTTGAATTCATATTTATTTATATTAATTTATATTTATTTATTTTTATATTTATTATAAATATATTTATTTATATTTTAATTTATTTATATTTATATATAATTTTATATTTATTTATATTTGTATTTATTCAATAAATAATTATTTGAATTATTTATTATTATTCATATTTATATTTATAATAAAATATTTATATTTATATTTCATTATTATTTCGATGACTTGTGTTATTAATTAATTTTTAATAATGCCAAAAATAGATGAGCTTTATTAATCTTTAACGAAAATTTGTTTCTTTTGGGAGAGAAAACTCCATTAATAAGACTTATACACTTCCTATACAGCATCCTATACACAGCAGTTCCGCTTCGGATTGGAGTTTATAGTAAAGTCTTATAAGATCTCGATATGATCTTTAAAAGCATATGTGATATCAGATATCTGATGGTTTATAGCAGGCAAAGCCCTTTCTATAAATCTTTTCATGGTCGTTGCCTGCGGCTGCTGCTGCTGCTTTTCGAAACAAAGGAAAATAAACGAAAGAAAAAACATAATAAGGCAAAAAAAAAAAAAAAAAAAACAACAGAAAAAAAAGAAACAACAAAAAATACAAAAAAGAAACAAAAGTTCGAAAGGCAAAAACCCAAGTGAGCGTATCGAAAAAGAAAGTGAAATTCAAATTGAAATTTGGTGCGATTAACGACACACAAGCTGACAGAGGAGCCTTCTCCCCTCTTTCCAAATCCCGTCCTATACCATAACCCTCCCCCTCCCCCACCCCAGCAACCCTCTTTATTATGGTACCCCACCATGGTGCTTGTTTTTGTTGCTGTTGTTGGGCATCGACAACATTTCGTATGCACAACATGTGACGACGAATGAGGCGAATGCTTGCTCTGAATAGAAAACAAAAGTCAAAACTCGCCACTCGCCACTTGCCACTTGCCACACTTTGAGCTGCAATTAGATAACCCGTTTCATTTGCACCACTTTTTGTGGCAACGAGCAGCCAACTGCAAATGACTGCCAATGTTCAATGGCGTTGGCCGCCACTTGATCAAGATGTTGTTGCAAAAGATATTGTTGTTGTTGCTTTTGCTGCTGCAGTTGCTGCTGCTGCTGCTGCTGTTGCTGTTGTCGCTGCATTCAGCAGCAACTGCTGTCGATGTCGTTGTCGCCGTTGTGGTTGTCGATGCCACAACTTCCAACAATCTTGCACTGAAATCATAATAATGAAACTGAATTTAAGGTGCACTCCACACACACACACACACACACACACACACATGTATACACGCACATACAAGCACACGCACTCACACAAACCCCAAACCAGTTCAACGGCATTTTTATGCACAAATATAAAGCTGAACTGCATCGAGGCTGCTGTCTCGAGTGTTAAGTGGCCAGGGCTCCAGCCAGCGAGGGTGGTTCAAAAAATTCATCATTTATAAAGATTATAAACAACATAAAAAAAATTAGAAAAAGAATATCTAACAATGCCTTGAAGCAACAATTGAAAACGAAATTGATTTTCAAAATAAATTTAATATATAATAATAAATAATAAAATTAAAAATAAATAAAGATTTTAACTTAAAACAAAGAATATTATCCTAAAAATTAATAAAAAAATTTATCTAAATGCAAATAAACTTCAATTAAAAAGTAAAGACGAGAAGAATTTGTTCCCGTTTCTTAAAATCAGGTTTTTTGGAATGGGATTTATCCATTAAAATTTTTAAAAATTTTCAAGAAACGATTAAAAATATACAAATTTGTTAATGAATAATTTTTCAAAACAAATAAATGAAATTTCTAAAAATAAAAAAAATTACAATAATAATAGAAATTGAAAAGAAATAAACAATAAACCGTAAGAAATATTGCAGTAAATTCCAGACAATTTTAATTAATGGATGAAACATACAATTTATAAAAGAAGTTAATAACGTCAATCCAACAGAATGATATATATGTTATATCTGAAGATTAACAACCAACTGTAATAAATCCTCATGCATGAAGTTCCTGAAAGGAGACGCTTAAACAGTAAGTCATTTATTAAGCCGCCCTCGAAAAACAGCCGACTGCTTGCCGCTGACTTGGTGACTTGGGTGACTTGGGTGACTTGGGTGACTCTCTCGAGACTCCTCAGACTGATGACTGCTGACTGCTGACTGCTGACTGTTGACTGCGGACTGTTGAGCGCCATATTCAAAGTCTAACAACAATACGCGGCCCGCAAAATTTGCTGCGTCACATGGAAAATCAATTGAAATACGCGCCGGAGTGGGCACCATGATTATGCAGACACGACTCGACTCGATGCTGTTGCACGTTGGTTAACAGTTGCCAGAGTATCTGGCTAGGTGCTTGGATTGAGGATTCAGTGGTGCTACGTACTACGTGCAACTCTCAGCAGCCGGCAACCGGACGACGCATTCGCGTGGGCTTTCATCCAACAGACAGCATCGCATCTTTGTAGGAGTAGTTGTCGCTATCGTGTGTTGTTGTTGTGGCTGTTGTTGTTGTAGCTGTTGTTGTTGTAGCTGTTGTTGTTGTAGCTGTTGTTGTTGCCGCTGCTTGTTGCTAATGTTGCGGTGGCTGCATCTGCGTCTGGAGCTCACGCGATGCTGCCACGCGGTTTGGTTACGTTTATTATTTTATTTTTATTTTTTATTTTTTATTTTTATTTATTTTTTTTTTCTGCTGTCGCTGATCCACTTTCAGCTCTTTTGCGCGTACTTTCTCCCCCAGTTGGAAAGCAAACGGCAACGAGGCTGAGGCTCAGCTCAGACAGAGGTTGAGTCTGGGATCTGCCATTCGCATAGCCATAACCATGCAGCCTGTTTAGTTCCAGGCACCCGTCCAAACACTCATCGCGAGGGCAGCCCTCAGACTTAAGATGCAAATAAATTATATTTATTTATGCAGAAGCTGAACTAAGAATTTGATCCTTGCATCTTTAAAGGCAAATGCTTATAAAAATTGCTAATGCTTGCTTCATATAAATAAAACTATCAGAATCTTAAGTCATCCAAATCTTTTCATGTTTATTGTACAGTCCGCTCCAGTTACATCACATTTTAATATCTTTTTAAGTTATTCACTTTGTGAACTCCGAAAAAGTCCTTTAAACACAAGTGTAAATCTTTACTGCAATCAACTCTTTAAGTAGATTTCAAATCATGGGAAATAAATTTTAGTTTTACTTTCGTTGCCTGAAAATAGGCATTTTGTAAAACAGTTAAAAAAAAAAACTACTTTACGCACTTTGAATTTGAAAGGCAGGAAAAACAAAAAAAAAAAATTATTTCTTCGGCTTGGCACAACCTTTAATTTGACCCTCGTATGCAGCTCAGGTACACAACGAATACTGCCCTAACCCGCTGATCGTTCAACTTTCTAATCATTTGCACTTCCCTTTACGCAACAACAACCTTGATAAGACTGAACTCTAAAAACTAAAAACTACAGAAAAAATATCTCAAAGCCTACAAAAAAAAAAAAAAATTTAAAACGAAAACGAAAACAAAAACGGGCCACAAAACTGCGCCACTTCCGCAGACAACATACAAAAATATGAAAAAAAAAAATATATAAAAAAAACTAATACCAATAATATAACAAAAATAATAACAATGATTATAATAAAAGCAAGGTAAAAAGTAGTTCCGATTTTCTTGCATATTCATAAAAAAAAATTTGGGCCAATTATGCGAAACGGAAACGCGTTCAAAATAAACAAAAAAACCAAAAAAAAATAAATAAAACAACAAAAGAAAACGGAACAACCTGCACAATGAATCAGCACAAAATCCAAAAACACATTTTTTAAAAATGTTTCGTAACCGCAAAGTAACTGAAAAGACCTAACTAGTTAGGGGTATAACAGACTACAACAAATGATGGACTTCAGGTTTCTCTACATTTTGTATGAAAATAAAATTAAGTCTGTTAAAAGTTATGAAAATCACGTGATTATCACTTCGGTGTATTTTCAAGAAAAATACTAAAAAAAATAAACCCTGTTAACTGTCTTAAGTATAAAAAATTACTTTAGTTTAAAAATTGTTAAATATATATGCATTTTTTAACATCTGGTAATACCATATTTTTAGTATTTTATGTGAGATATCAAAACATTAAACTTAAATATGAACAGTATTAAAGTCTTTAAATTCGGAGAAAGCACGTGATTTACATAATGTTAAATATATATTTTATAAAGCTTTATTTCTATTTTGCCAGCTTTATTTTTATAATATAAAGGGGTACCCACAGCAACTATAAATAATTTATAGGGTATCTCAGCTGCTAGCAATGCTCGTAAGAACGAACTGATAAATGTGTTTGATACTTTGGGCGAGGACAGAGACAGACTCAGAGACCAGAGACCAGAGACCAGAGATAACAGATCAGATCTGTTCCAAATAATGATTCAGTTAGCAGTTGTTTTATAACTTATGATTGTTATTGTTATTGTTATTATCATTGTCATTGTTATTGTTGCTGATCTTGCTGTTATGTTTTGGCACTAATATCATTTCTTATTGCAGTTATAAATACCGGTTGCCGGCTAGTAACCATCATGTGCTCCACTAAACGACTTTGTCGTGGTACTTCATGATGGTGCCGCGACGTGTTTAAAATGCATTACAAAGCATAAATTGTCATCAAAATTAAATTAAATTGAAGCTCAAAACTGGCTTAAGCCAATTAAACGATTAGGTAACAGTTATAACCAACAACAACAACAAGCGCAGCGGCAGCGACAGCAGCAGCAGAAGCAGAAGCAGCCGCAGCCGCAGCAACAGTAACAACAACAACAATCACGCTGTCATCAGGCAATAAACCTACATAAAGAAACAAAATTTGTACGGCAAACATAAGAAACAAAACCAAAAAGAAAGAAAAGAAAAACCTTAAAATGAAAAATGAAAAAAATACAAATTAATTCATGTTGTGCTCATTTCGTGAGCAACAGCAACAACAACGAAGAAAACTTAAAAGCCCAACAGTGTTCAACATCATCAACAGCATCTCATAAAGGAAACAACAACAAAAACAAAACAACAACAACAACAACAACAACGGCAACGAAATGATCTTTAAAAGTCGCTGTTGCTCATCTACCGTTTAAAAGCCGTGCCCCAAAGAGTGCAGCAGCTTGTTTTTCTTAAGATTTGTAGATGAAGATATTATTTTAAGACCAAACCGATGAATGTGAATGATTCACATTAAAGTAATGGCTCATCAACAATCAATGGAAATTGGAATCAAGGTTTCATAGAGAGACGTGAAATGATTGAACGTTAGGTACTGTTATTATTTTAATAATCTTTGATACTTTTGATCCCTTTACCTTTGACTGTACCATATATTATATAAAGGTTTATACTAAAATGCATGCAAATCGATAAACTTGCATTATTTGACATCGATATACGTAGAAAGTGTTATATATACGTTAACAGATATTGGATAGTCGATCATTCGACTTCGCTGTTAATTTGCTGTTATGCCAATCGGTCAAAAGCGGTCAGCCACCATGCATGTCTTTTTGCATGCCTACTTTGAATGCTGCACTAACTCATACACACACACACACGCACACACATTAGCAACATTTGCTTTGAGCAGTTAAATCATGTATTAGGAGTAATATACAGTGTTAAAGCTTAAAGAGATTTTGTTTATTATTGCCTTGCGTATGCATTTAAATATAATCGCTTGAATTATGACGATCATGAGATCGGAAAATTTATATGCAAATTACAGATAACTTAGTTTACCACACATTCGAGAAAAAAAAGCAGCGCCATCTATATGTGGCTGTAATTACTATTTAATATGAATATGAATTTGCCTATGCATATATTATATGCTGTGTCCTGGTCTCAAAATGGCTATAAACACCGACAAATTATTCTCACTTCTACGTCTGAAAGAAAGATAGTAATTTGTGTAATGAATTGGAGCGTTTAATGTGGATTTTGTTACAGAAGTAGATCATTTTATTAAAGATTAGATAAGTAGCAATCAATGAGTAAAGAAATCTAGATATCTAGGATAAGATTGCTTCTGATTTCACTATATGCAGAAGCATCTATGTAAATCGAACAGTGAACATGTGTATGTTATCACAAAAACACTTATATATGTATGTGTAAATGTATAATTTATATTACACATAAGTGTTAAAAATATTCCATAGACATGCGACCTACATTCGAGTCTGACACTGAGAACTAATGTCATCCAGAAAACACCAAAAACAACGGGTAGAACAACACAGTGATTCCCGACTTGAATAAACCAGTTTATTTCTAATAATTTAACCTAGAAAATTTATAGGCATAAATGACTATGGGAAGTTATCGTAAATAATCACTACTAACTTTAAAACAAGTGTTTATATTTCCAATTCAAAATTTGTTGTCAAGTCTTTTAGTTTGTAAATTAAAAAACGAATGAAAAGAAATACCTAATGGCTTAGTTCACCCAAGCGGTAAGCCACTGTACCAACAAGAAGCCGTTTGTGTCTCTATCGTAACTAAGTGAAGTACCGACCATTTTTAGGTAGCGCCTTATGAGGATTGTTACTCACAGACTTTGGGGTACTACGGGCAATGCCAGAAATTGTCTGTGAAAATCAAAAAAACAAAGCAAATGAAGAGTCGGAAACAAGCGGCTTACAACAACCACGACAACAACAACAACAACAGCAGTAATAACAATAACAATGTGTTGAGCTGCAGACGACATTAAAAAGTAGAAAATAAATGTAATAATGACATTTGTGGCCGTTAGATTCTTAACTGTTTGACATTTTGCGTAACCTTTTCCGTGGACATTTAACCTTTTTTCTTCAGTTTTTGGTTTTAGCTTTACTTTTGGTTTGGTTTGGTCTTCGTATTGACAGTCTTTTCAAAAGACCGACTCTGAATCTTTGGCCATCACTCGGCACACTTAGCGAAGTCGTGAAACAAAAAAACCAACAATTTTATAAGAAATGAACTTTAGTTATCAATCAAAGATGAAAAACCAAAAATTGAGCAATTTCTGAATTGGAGATTTAATAAATTAAATGGAGAAGCAGTTATAAGCCGAGAGTTAAGCCTAATTATATGATAATGAGCATTGACTAAGCCTCTGAGTTTGACAACATCAAAGCGGCTCAGAAATATCAACGGATTAATTGCAGGGATTTAAAATATTTGATTAATTTTAATCTTCTGACTATGACAAGAAATCGAAATTACGTATACGTAATATTTATGATCCATATATAGTTTTTAATAAGTATAAATTAATTTTTAAAAAATATGTATATTTATATATTTAAATATACATATTACTAACTGTGCCCTGCCAAGCCTAATGAACTCGAGTAACCACTCAATGGATCCATGAATCATGGGAAGGGGAGCAAGGGGCTGGCTTTGTTATAGACTGTCCTCTGATTTCAATAGTTAAAATAAATATTGCGATGACAATCTCCGCACAATATGACTTTATATGGAAGCAAGCATTATATTTCCCAAAATTGAATAGAAAATACTGCGACTCAGCGATACATCCAGCAATTATAGTTCCCAGTGTCTCTGTTGATATTTAAAGTTGGGGTAATTTGATAATCCTCATAACATTTAGTTTATTTTCCTATAGAACTCTCTCTAGAGCCGTTAAGTGACTCATCTGGCCAAGGACAACAGGGCGACTGCAAATACAAGTCGATTTCGAACTGCTACCTGTGCCTGTAAAAGGATATCGTTGATCCTTGCCCTATGGCGATCATTTCTTTTTTTTTTTGCTGGCAAATCAAAACTGCTTGGAATCGCTTATCCCTAAGCCTAGTTGCTTTCTATTGGTCCCATAATTACCCTTTGCCTTTTGTCCTAGCCGATCCGCTACTCGCACCAACGCCCGCTTTTCTTCAGTCCTACTTGAAACCTTCCTTCTCATTCTATTTGAGTTTCTAGTACGACGACACAAATTCAACATTTTTTGGTGTCACAATTTGTTATTTTTGACTGAAAATTACAGTTTAAAAAATTGTTATAGATTTTATAATTTACTGTAATCTAAGCAGGAACACACATGTTTCCTGCCACGGACTGCGGCTGCCTTTGGCTTAAATGACGGGTGTTGCCCCTGCCTTCAGCTATTGCCGCTGCGATTAAATCGTTAATAAGACAAATTTATTTAAATGCCCAGGTTAGAATTGGCATAAAAACTGCATTAAGTCCTAGCTTCAGCCTGACTCTATAGTCTATATAAATCTGAGTTTGAACGGTTCACAACTTCCCAAAAGCACAGAGACCTGCGTAATGAACACAATATTTTTATATATTTTTACTTGAGATTTATAAAAATTAAATATTATATTAAATAAATAAAATATATTTCTTTAGTCTGACTTTAAGATATTCCTAGGAAGATGTTATTCGATTGAGATCTAATACAACTGCATAGATCAACACCTCAAGACAGTCCGATGGACTAGAATTTAAAACTCAAATCATACTAAACTCTAATTATTTAAATTTAATCAAGAAACACGAATAAGCAGTTCATTCAGAGTTAAAAAATAGTTCCCATAGAGCTCAGGTATCATATATTAAAACTCAAGTATTATAATAATAGTTGGGGGAAGTCAGAAAAGGAAATATATGCCTGAAATAATAAACACTTTGAAACTCCTTGATTCTCATGAATTGGCAGAATTTCACTTTAAGATTTTTCTTCCCAGGCATCGAACATCCGCCGCCAATCAAAGCTGTACAAGCGTGATGGAAATGTTGTCATTACCCTTTGGATAGGGTATATGGAAACAATTAACACTAGAAAACAGTCAACTATATCTTACAGATGAAGCTAACGATGGTTTACAATCTTAGCCGGCGGCGGCAACAACAAGAACTTGGACGAAGACAAACGCACTTATTGACGTAGCCAAACACATTAGCCACATGGCTGCCGGAGACGACAGCAACAACAAGAAGAACAACGACAACGGTGGCAATGGTGGCAATGGTGGCAGTGGCGGTTGCGATGGCGCAAACAGTGTTGCAAATGACCCAATTATCCACTGACCCACTCAACGGGCGTCCCAGCCATGTTGCTTGGACAATTGCCGACTCTTTAACTCTAGACTACGAACCATAGAGGAGAGGAGGAGAGGCATGTGGAGTGTGGAGTTAACAGTGCAAAAGCAGAAGTAGAAGCAGAAGCAGAGGCAGAAGCAAAAGCAGAAGTAGACGAAGAAAAGAGCTGCCAAGTCTTGGGAGACGCGATGAGTCGCCTCGAATGACCGAAGCTAAGCGGCTTCCACTGATGCAAATGAATAGAAGATGACGAGATTCTAAAATAGACATTAATTAGCCAAATGACCGGGCAATTTGTGCCGCACAAAAAGCAAAACACAAAAAAAGAAAGAAGAAAAAAAGCCAAAAACAAAACAAAAACAATAGCAAAAAGAAAAAAGCATAAAATAGAAATTAATTTAGCAGTTACGGTTATTACAGCGGTTCTGCATTAACTGCGGATCTCTGCGAAAATTTGTTTCAATACAGAGGCGAACTTGGAGCTGTGTCTCTTTCAATTAAAGAAGCGACGCTAGGTGAAAGGTAGCAGCGGCACAACAAACACACCACAAACGCAGCGCAAATACACCACAGGCACACACACACACACGCACACATGCAGACAGAAGGAAGGTGGTTCAAAGTTGGGTGGCTAGAAAAACTGTGACCAACTACTAAATGTTTCGAAAGTTGAATCTCTCTCGCTCTCTCTCGCCGACACACTCCATCACTCACTCTCCCCCACTCTCTGTCTCTCTCCGTCTGCTTGGGTGCAAGCTGGCAGTTCTTTGGACTAGTGTAGTGTAGAGTGTCGCACTCGTCGGTTTGTTTATTTTATTTTCCTCGCTTTTTCTTTCGTTTGTTTATTCTCAGAATGAACGTGGAACATTAGAAATCTGGGAGCTAAGGAAAAATAAACTTTTCGGGGCTATCAAAACATTAATCAAGAAGGTTTTATATTTTTTGTTTAAACATTTTCCAGACGTTTGTTTTTGTACGATTTTCGTTATTATATTTATTTGTTTGTTCATTTTTATTTTTATTTCATTTTATTTTTATTTCATTTTTCATTTTTTTTTATATATATTTTTATTGAGCTCTCGTTCATGCTTAATCAAAATAAATAATAATAATTGCCGCATTGTGCGAACAACAAGAATACAACTTAATGGAGACACTTAAAACTAAGTGGAATGAGAGATATTGTCTATATAAATAATAATTTTAAACATAATAATAAAAATAATAATAATCATATTAAAGAAATGCCTCCGTTTTGTTATTTCTTATTTGTTATTTGTGCAAAAACGATTCAAGAATACAAACACATTTTTAAAAACAAGTCTAAACACAATTGCGCTTATAACAATTTCAATTACAATCGCAATTACAATTACAATTACAATTACAATTACAATTACAATTACAAGTAGTGAAAATCTTAATTAAATAAATTAGCTCTGAGCTATAATTTCTATGTGGGGAATGGTAACAACAAAAGCAACAACTGACTTTGTCGTACGCCCGCCCGGAACTCGACATGATCGTGGAAAACTGTGACATTTTCCAGCTTTAGTCAAGCGACAGCAGCAGCAGCAGCAGCTTGGAAAAACCTGAGACAGTCAATGCAATTTTCCTGTGCTCGCTGCTCGTGAGTTTTCTTTTAATTAAAAAAGGCGAAAACTTTTACTCGCCGCCAACAAACGACGCCAACTACTAAATAAGCAGGTAACTAGGGCTGCTGATTCTCCTGTCTCAGCCTCTGCCTCCGCTGCTGCCGCTGCTGCTGCCTCTGCTGCTGCCTCTGCCGCTGCCTCTGCTGCTGCCTCTGACGCTTCTGCTGCCTTAGATTTTATGCTCAGTGATCTGCTTGGCATAATTAGAGGAAGTGGCTTTCAAATTAGAAACGCGACTCGATCGCTACCGACGACCTTAACCTTCATCAATGATCCTAAGCAGTGCCCGAAACTTACCCAGAAAACATTACTAACAGAAAAATAAAAGACCATAAGCCGAATCAATCGAATCCATTGAATCAATTGAAAAAGTGAACGGAGAATCAATCAATTTGAAGTACAAAAAAAAAAACCCAAAAAAAAAAACCTCTTGGAAGCAGATTTAGTACGACTTCAGGATTAAAATTAAGCTAGTAGTAGATGAATTTAAATCTATTAAACTTAATGATTAAAAGGAAATAAATGAGAAATGTTAAGATGTGCATAAATCATTCATGTTTAAGTTGAAAATGAATAAATACAGTCTGATTAAAAAATGAAGTATCTCTTTAGTTATTCATAAATCATAATGAAGTTTGAAATGAACATTCAAAAATAAATTCAATCTGATTGAAAAAAATGTGAGTTTAAAGAATGCAAAAAATTACATGAAAACATTTTAAATCAAATTGATGGCATTTCAAGTTCAGCCAAGTGAATCAAATGAATCATGTCAAATAAATATGAAATGAGTGGTGATAATGAAGTGGAAATATAATGATGTTGAGGAGGCAAAGAAGATTCAATCTTAATTTTGTTATCAAACTGCATGAAGTAAAGTTTAGCATTCAACATATTCATGAATAAGTGAACTGAACAAAACATATTCAATGAATCATATGAATCAGATAAGTTCTTTATGCTGAAGGTGTTTTTGTAACTGAATGTTTATACACTCTTAAACTGAATAAAGTTACGTGAATTGAATAGAATTATTTTTTCAAAATATTCATGAATATGTAAGCTGAATGAAATGTAATAAATAAGATGATCTCAAAGAAGTGTTTGTATATTAAAAAGTACTAAGTATACAAGAAGAAATTCTTAAGTTTAAAAATAAAAATTAAATTTGAATTAAAGATCAGCCGATTTAATTTTAAAGAAATGGAAAAATGTCAAATGAATGTGTTGAATCATGGACGAACAAAATGAATAAAGGTTTATGAGGTGAAGTCAAAAATAATTTGTTTGTTTTTTTTATATTTGACAACTTAATATGAATGTTTATGTGATGAATCAAACGAGTTTGAACTTTGAATGAAATTGAAATTGAAATCGAAATGAATATGAATATGTTCTCATGTGAATAGAATTCCTAATGAGCAACAATATGAAGACAATAATCTAATAGCAACCTAGCAGTACCCATCAATAATTTACATACTCCACTCAATCCAAATTGTATGAATTGCCAGAGATCATTGAGTGTCATATACATAATATTATATATTATATTTATATTATATTATATTATATATACTTTAAATGTTAAATGTCTCAGCAGTCGCATTAAATATATAACTACGATCTAAAAGGTAGCTTAAATGCTAATAAAGTTCACTTTGTAGCGCTTTAGTAAGAAACTAAACAATTTTTTACACCCAACACCAACGAAGAACTAAGAACCCAAGATTTATATTAATAATGATATTAATTAAAATAATGATATTAATAATAATAATAATAATAATAATAATAATAATAATAATAATTATAATATAAAACGCGTATTAATTAGGAACGTGGCTCAACTAGGCAAACGATTCGAGCAGACAGACAAATAAATGAGGTCAAAAAAAATAAGACATCGCATATAAAATTAACACAATAAAAGAAAATAAAATTTAAAAAGTGCTAACGTCATGAAGAAAGTGAATCAAATTTGCCTTAAGCATTTCGCAAGGCAAAAATGAGTTGGAGGTTTTATCTTTTTGAAAAAATTATTCGCTTGTCTGACTCCGCTATATATGTGTATATTTATAATAAATATGTATATAGAATAACACTATATAAAAACCCAAGTTATACAATACCTATGTATGGATATATATCTATATGTATAACCCCATACAATGAACCAAAGACTTAGGAGCTAAAAACGCGTTAATGCACAAATAACAAATGAAATGTACAAAAAATGTTTAAGTTCGAGGCATCTCTTTTTTCCCTATAATACAAGTAACTTTAGCCAGTAATTTGTATCTATCAGATATATATATATATATATATATATAATATATCGCTACACGATTTCTATTGCTCTTTGCGGCTTTGAAGCTAAAAATCTGCATAAGCGCCTGCGTTTAAAGCGACGCTCGTCTGTCTCTTGGGCAAAAACAAAGATACTTCGAGGCAGTGAAAGTGAAAGTTGAAGTGTGTATAAATAAGTATACATATATACATATACATAAGCATAAGCACATACTCATGCATACATACATACATGTATGTATATATGAATATGTGAATATATATTATTATCTGAAGATATACAAGGTTTCCAGCCGGGAGTTGCGCCCATGATTTTTGTCTTCAAGCTTCAATTTCAATGTCTCTTGTTTTTGTTTTTTGTTTCTTTCTTTCTCCCCTTCTACCTTCTCCCCTTTCTTCTTCTTTTCTTGGCTTTTCAATTCAATTTCACTTCTTCCGCTGATTCGCTTAATTTGTGGGTTAACGGTTTTAACAAATTTTTTCTTTTCGACTCTTATGCAACGCGCACGCACAAGCTTGTCCCCTTCCGGAGCCCGTATCCCCTTAGATTATACCATGCCGTTGCCCTCCCCCCCTTAGCCACGCCCACGCAGACACATACGGCCCACACATCATTCATGCCTAGCAATTAGCTTCAATTTTCCACTGCGCGTCGTAAACCCCACGAAACTTTCAAAAATCCAAAAAGGTGACTTTCAGCTTTTGGATTAGTTTCCTTCTTTGTCAGCGACGTCACGAGATGGTGGAAAATGCTGGCTTCAATTTTCCAACTGTGCCCAATATTAGAGTTGTGGGTGTGGCTGTCACTTGGCTGTCGCTCTCGCTGCTGTTGCTGTTGCTGCTGCGCCACACCAAGTCAAAGCAATTGTTATAAAATTGTTGCTGTAATGTCGCTTTGCGATCAATGTTGCAGTTGTTGTTGTTGCTGATGTTGTTATTGTTGTTGTCGTTGCTGTTGTTGCTGTTGCTGCTGTTGTTGTTGCAGTCAACAAGAAAATCCAAAGCTGTGGGCGTCACAAAATTTGTATCCGTCAGATTTAGATGCTCAAAGTTGAAGACAAGCGCCTCACAATTATAGCTGCCAGCGCTATCCAAGCCGCTGTCACTGGCGGATGCTGAGCAGCTGTCACTGTCACCGCCACCGCCACTGCCGCCGACGACGACGCCAACGCCAACGCCCAGAGAATCGTTGGATCCTAATCCATTGGTGGCACTGGTAACTTCGTTTGGCTCATTCACAGCGCACGTTTCGATCAGCTTGCGCGAAATCTCGTTGATGCTTTCGTTGAGCAACGTCTCGGCATTTGTATTGCAATTGGATTTGGACTTGGTCTTGGTCTTGGAATTGGAACTGGGATTGGGATTGGGATTGAGATTGAGACTGGTACTGAGATTGAGATTGAGATTGGTACCCAGATTGAGATTAAGATTGAGAATGGGATTGGAATCGGGCCTGGGATTGGCATTGCCATTGCTGCAGCTGAGTGCGTTGGCCGTGGCATGCCCAAAGCAGCTGGCGAATAGATCGTTGGCGATGTTCATGCCGCTTAAGATGTCGCCATAGCCCGAATCGCTTGAGTCGCTTAGATACAAAGCCGATGTTGCAGCTGTTGTTGTTGCTGTTGCCGTTGCCGTTGCAGTTGATGTTGTGGCAGCAGTCAATGTTGTTGCAGCTCCGACTGCGTTTGCCGTGGCGGATGCTGCCGCTGTCGCTGCTGCTGCTGCTGCTGCTGCTGCTGCTGCTGCTGCCGCCGTTGTCGCTGCGTAGGCTTGACTGCGCTGTGAGCCAATGACGCCCACAATATCTGCACGACTGCTGTCCCCGGTGATGGGCGCAAAGTGTTCCGTCTCGTCAAAATTATTGAGGACACTTTGGGAGCAGATTGAGCTGGAGCATGAGTTATCCGAGTTGGCGGACGATGTGGATGATGACGATGACGATGCGGAGCGAGCGCTGCTATGGCCACTACCAGTAATGCTACCGCTTCCCTGTCCACTAGACGAGGCATCCGATACCGAACGACGCAAAGGATAATCCCACAACGAGCGCAAAGGATCACAGTCGCGGCAGAAACAAACGCCATGGCTGTGATCGTGTTGCATGTTGCTATTGCTGCCCATCAGTGGCGGCAGCTGTGCGTAGATGTTGGGCAGCGGCTGTTGCAACTGATGATGTTGCTGCTGCAGCTTTGGCGGCATCTCTGCATCCATTTTTAGGAGCACACCATTGGCTGGCTTTCGGTCCTTTTTGCGACGCTTACGCGGCTTTATGATACGCGGCAGGCAACTGTCCGCCACATTCGATGTGGACTCCTGGCCAGCGTTGTTGTTGCTGCTGTTACTGCCACTGCTGCTGCTGCTGTTACTGTTGCTGCTGTTACTGTTGCTGCTGTTACTGTTGCTGTTGTTGTTGTTGCCGGTACTGTTGCTGTTGCTGCTGTTGTTGTTGTTGTTACTGTTGCTGCTGCTATTCGAGTTTGTCAGTTTCTGTTGATCCTGCGAACTGAGGGCCGCTGGTGCGGAGTTCTGATATCGAAGTGCTCGGGATTTATCCGTCGATTGCAATCCATTGACACGCATCGGATGATAGGATGCCGCAGGATGCGCAGGCCAGGATTGTTGGGAGACAATCTGTTGTTGCTGGTGCTGCGCCTGTTGGAAGCTGTGAAGATGGTGATGGTGGTGATGATGATGCTGTGGATGAAGCTGCTGCTTATTGCTTTGCAGCAACGGCTGTCCCTGAGCATGAACAGCTAGCTGCGACATGGAGTGGGCAACGGAAGACGGCCAAGGCTTTGCAGACTTTCGCATCACACGTTGTCGTTGCGCGGGCGTCAAGGGTCCGCAGGCGTTCGATATGAGCGGTATTCCGGCACACTCATTAATCCGCTGTTGGTTGACCAGCAACTGCGGATGTGGCTGGGGTTGTTGTTGTGGCTGTGGTTGCGGCTGAACGGTTGTTGGTGCTCCTGCAGCTGTTGGTCCATGGTATAGGCCATGGTGAAGATGGGCTCTTAGATTGTAACAATTTGGTGGCGCTTGTGGTGGGGCTGCGACGTTCCAAAGGCCGTGCGGCTGCTGTGGTTGCTGGATTGCGTATCTAGCGAATTGGCAGCCGTTTGAATTGTCGGGCGCACGATAAACGGCCACATGCGATCTCATAATCCTGGTGCTTTTGACACCTTGGTCT
The DNA here is from genome assembly GCA_035044505.1 of Zaprionus lineosus. NCBI lineage: Eukaryota > Metazoa > Arthropoda > Insecta > Diptera > Drosophilidae > Zaprionus > Zaprionus lineosus. The sequence goes on from JAWNNX010000142.1 coordinate 727,289, forward strand.
AGTCTCACGTATTAGTTGAGTCTTTTGTCCTGGTTTGTCGTGCGTTTCGCACATCACTTGGCCGCGTTTGTAATTTCAACACTCAATCCATGAATGTGGCCAGAAAATATTTCAAAACATTTTTTCACTTGCCACAGACACAACGCACACACACACACACAAACACACACAGGTACATACACTCACGTACAAGCGTAGACGATCAGCCAGCAACAGCAACGAAATTCGTACGAAATGAAAAGCGTCTGAAAAGCGAACTGCACTATGAAACTGGCACAAGTCTTGCTGGGCCGTCTCAGCTTATGTTTGCTGCTGTAGCAATTGTTGTCGTTGTTTTTGTTGTTGTTGTTGCTGCTGCTGCTGCCGTTGAAATTACGAAACACTTTGCGCAGTTGCAGCCAAAAACAAGAACGAGACGAGACGAGATGAAGCAAGTCGGCGCGTCACGAGAGCTGGAAACTAGTTTCGACTGGCAATAGCGGCATCAAAGCGTCCGTTCGCGAGCCAAGCTTGTGGCAGACTGATGACTGAAAATTCAATTTCATTGGCGCACGAGTTTTGCCGGTGTCAGACGGCTAACAGTAAACGCAGTTGAAGCCGTTATAGCAGTGATCGCACACTCTCTTTTACACGCGCATGCAAACTCGCTTACGCTCGGCTACAAGTTCTCGCTTACACTCGCACTCACACTTGCACTCACGCTGTCGTGCTCTCACTCTCTTTAGAAACGTTCACTCTCTTTTTTTATGGAGCCGGCTCTCTTCAAAACAGCTGCGACAAGTTCGGGCCAACGTCCAGCAGCTTTGCATGTCGAGGTCGTGCAGTGTGTTGCAGTTATGATTGTTGTTGTTGTTGCTACTGATGTTGTTGTTGTTGTTGTTCTTTTCAATGTTTTTGTTGCACATAATTTTGGTGCTTGCATTCAATTAAATTATAATTGATGTTTAAATTATGTTGCGTTGTTATTGGCATCAATAAAAAACCATGAGTTTGAACTTTAATTGCCCAATTGGGTGTCTGGGAAACCGGTTGCTCTTTGAAATCCTGATCAATGTTGATCGTAATTCAGATCGAAAACGAATTGAACAGAAAAAAAAAAAAATGCCGACACAACAGAGAACTTTCTCTTTTCATGCGCCTCTTATGAGCTTTCCTTTTTGCCCACACACTAACAAACACTCAAACAGGAGATCAAATAAACACCCATACACACATACACAGATGCATAGAAATATGTTGTCAACTTGGTACTCACATGACAAGTTGTCCAGCATATAGATGAGTAGTTTCGGCGTCCCATTTGGCTCATTGTAAATGTTCATAAACTCCTTTTGCAGAGGATTGCCCATAAGACCAAGAATGACCAGATGAAACAGCTTGCCAATTTCATAGGGCAGCACACGCAGAAAGTTGTTATTCAAGAGCAATTCCCTGCATTGAGAAAATATATTTAATTAGGATACGCATAGGAAGTATCAAATTCACTTAACCCACCTTAACTGTATAAGTTCACCTATCTCCGCCGGTAGACTCCGCAGTTTATTACTTGACAAATCTAACGTTCGGAGACTTACTAACATGCCCACGTCTGCCGGCAGTCTCAACAGTTGGTTGTCATTTAGATAGAGTGCGGTCAGGTGCTCAAACTCCCACAATGAGGGACTTATGTTCCGTACGCAACCTAAAGGATTCAAATATATAGTATTTAAAAGATTGAAAATTAAAGTTTTTTAGTTTTAGTAAATTTACCCGTAATCTCAAGACCGGTCCAGTTTGTTTTCTTGCCTGCAGCAATGTCCTCGGCAGACAGGAATATCTGTTGTCGTCTATTCGCACTGTCATATTTGTCTTTGTTACGAGACATTTTATAGTAACTACCTAAAGGGATAATAGATAGTTGATTAGTTTCATTTGCGATCATCAGTTAATTGCTGGATGGAAGGAATGTGGCTGGATGTTGGCTTTATTAGCAAGTTAGGGCTCATGTTAGGAGACAAAACCTGGCTTAGGCAACGGCATCGGCAATTGATAACAAATGTAACGTACATATATGTATTCATATGCACATATATATATTGTTAAATTGTTGTTGTTGTTGTTGTTTTGTTTATTTAATGAGTTTAGGAGAGGGAGAGGTAAAGTAGTTGAAACAAATCATAACCTTTCATAATAACCGCCTGATGATTTAAGCGTCTCTGCAAAATATTAACAAAGTGATTGAAGAATTATTATTTGTATTAGTAAACAAAAATATAAGAGCATACGCGAAAATTATAAACAATCATAAAGATGCAAACTGTATGTGAATATGTGTCCGTGTGTGTGCATATGTGTGTGTGTGTGAGTCTGTTAAAGTATTTGAAGGAACTTGTTGAAAGCGCGCGTAAAATACATATAAAACAACACATACATGCATGCAATGCATGCACACACATGCACACAAGAATGGATTTCGAATTGCATCTAGGTGCGTTTGGTTGTGTACAGGTTTAGAATGCATGAACAATGAAAACACTTGTAGTGTAGGGCAGGAGATCGACGAACAGATGGAAGTTAAATGCAATTTGTAGCAAGGCAATAGCGATTTTAGTGGCCAACTTGTTACCACAATTGTTATGAGTATTTTTCGCCTTATTGTAGTAGTCTTTTTGGCGCACTTTAAAGTTTGTTGTCAGCAAAAGGAAGTGGAGCTTTAGCGAATTGATAATAAATGTGCCCGGCGATCGTTACCTATTTGCACTTATGTTACTTTTTTTTTCTTGCTTATTTCCGATTCTGTTTCTTGCCGCTAACCAGCGCGCGCGCTCTCATTAATTTACCAATAGCAATTTAGAATTTGGTTTTGTTTTTTTTTGTGTTTTGAATTTTATATCAATAATGATGTTCTTGATTGAATTACGCGTAACTTGAAATTTTGTAATAAGCGACGAAAGTACTTATTCTCTGTCTCGTTTTGGGTCGCTTTTTCTTCTTTTCGCGTATGCCTTCCATTTATATATTGCGCGATTCGTTTTCATAGTTGTATCTTGTTTTTGTATACATGCTGGCTTGGAGTTGCCACTTATTGTCCAGAGAATAGATATTGGTGGTGGGGAAAATTGAGTTGAAAATACTTTACATTTAATAATTTATGAACATTTATTGATTAATATTTCAAAAATGTATTAATAGTATCAACGTTTTTTAAAAAGTTAAATAAATAAGAAGGTGTTTAACCAAAACAAAACAAGCGCGAATGTTCACTCAAAACACATAAGGTACACAAGAGCACACACACACACACATATCCATATATAATGAGCAACCACAATCCCAATTATGACCCCAAACAACATGCACATATATAAAAAAACGTAAAAATGTCGTACTATTTGCTTAGCCAGCCACTTATTTAATTTTCTCACTATTTATTTAATTGCTTTTAAACTATTTGTTTCTATTTTGCCGTTTATGCGTGGCTCTGCTTAGACAAACTTTTCTTTTTGCGCATTCCCTTTGCACGCTATTCGCATCGGTGTGACCAGCGTCACGACAATTTGATTAGTTGTAGTTTTTGTGAACTCATACGATCATGGCTTATAAATATCATCTGGTTTTAAAGTGGCATCACCAATTTGAAACTGATCTTGTTCTTTAAGCCGGCGAAACTTCCGTCTAACTGATTAACATTCATCGCATACATTTACAAATTATTAAGACTTTGATTATAAATTTCTAAATTTTGTTTCTACCAAGCCGATTAGTTTTAGAATTTTGGAATTCTTAATCATTGCTTATATTTATCATCTGTTTTAAAGAGACATCACCAAGTTGAAGCTAATCTTAATTCAAAACCCGGAAACATTTCTGTTAAACACCACTAAATAGATTATGGATTAATAAAATTTATTTTGATTTTGATTATACATTTATAGATTTCGTTTCTGCTTACCACTAAAAGTAATCTCATAATCAGCTTTTTAGTTTAACCAGCCTAGTACCGAGTTATTTGATTAACAAGTGCAGTATTGAGTATTCTGTACATCAACCAATTTCAAATTACTTATCAGAATTTTAGTCGCGAACAAAACCCACACTATATTTGTAACTCTTTTATTTATGCACTTGCTTCGCTTTTGTTAAAGAGAATTGTTTATAACTAATGAATTTACATTTACATTTTTTCAATGCATTTTCTTATCCTTAGAACGACTCACATTATGTTTCTGACAAGCCTACCTATTTTAACCAACCAAATAAATGGTTAAATTTCAAAGCATTTTTATTAATAAAATTATTATTATTATTATTATTATTGTTATTATTATTTTACTTTCTGCTTTTAGTCATTAAAAGCGTTATAATAAATAATTGCTTCATATACTTACGTTATCTAGTATTTTTTATATTCAAAAGAAAATGGTATATTGAACATTAGCTGGTCACATTCGTAAATAGGATTATAAGTAAACATAGTTGTAGTGTAACAAAAATATAAGTTAAAATTAAACAAAACTTGAATTTAATAAGTATAATGGCTCGATTCTTGTCGGAAACATTAATCAAATTTCAGTTAGAGGAAGAGAAAAAAGTACTGAGTATTGCAGATGAGCTCGATGACACTGGCAAAGCGCTTGTGCGGCAATTGTATGAGCCTCTCGTAAGTTCATGCATTATGCTGACACGCAGTTGGCGCCTTTTTTAAAAACTTTAAAAAAATTTAATTTTTCCAGAAAATAACTAACGAAGATTTGAGTCGGGAATTCTCGTTGGAAGAACAAAAACAATTATGTCTTCGCACAAAAGTTCGGGTAAATATGTCGCTGTTCAATTGCGTGTGGGATGCAAAACGACGCATGGAAAAAAAGGGCCGCCTGGCCAATCGGTCGGAACGTTTCATCAATGCAATGTTGGTCAAAGCTGTTGCTAAAAAAATGGTTTTACCTTACACGTCGGAAGAAATTCAGAAATGTAATCACATAAGACAATGCCAACTCAAAAAGGAAAACAATTGGAGACTGAATCAATGGCATTGGGAAGCTCTACAAGAATCTCCTCTTATGGAACACAGTGAACAAAGCCAATCATTGATAATGGCACAGTTACCAACTGCTGCAGTTGACAACAACAAACATATCCCGTTGGCAAAAGAACTGAATATCTTAGAGCCAATTAGTTTGGAGCTATTACATACTCCTGCTGTGTTATCCACTGAGACTGAAGAATTGTGGCTTGATGATGCACCTCAGGTGAATAATGAAACTCAAGAAAGAGTAGCAAGCACCCAAGACAACTTGAACAACGCAACAGATCCCGACTGGATGGAAGCTGCCGTTGAAATAAATACTGAGTCCATGACTATTGATACGATAGCTACAGAGACGCAAACTCAGCCAACTGAGAGCCAAATCGTTGCTCCAAACACAGACAATTTTCTTAAAGTGAATACTTATTCAGAAGTCCAGATTGAAAAGGTGGGAAGCCAACCTCTTATTGCATCTGCGGATGACTATGTTCAGTTTAATACACAAGTGCCGGCCACGTCTACGCAGACCCAAACACAGTATTCAGAAATGTTTCTTTAGATGTTTTCTTTTAAATTATAGTTTGTGAAATAAATTTATTTATGATTTTAGTTATCAATCATCAAACATGCACCCGAATATAAAACAATGTGCATTTTGAGTATAAAAAACTTTCTTAAAAAGTTATTAAATTTTTGCCTTATTGCTATCCTAATTAAAATCGAATAAACTTTAATTATATTGTTATTACATACCAATTGTTTTATAGTAAAAACTTATTCTATAAAAATATACATAGAAATTTTTATAATTCCTCTTGCAGTTATTTAAAATCGTTATACGTTTCGCCCGATGCTAAGGACATACAATACCTCAAGGATAAATGAAAATTTCATCTTATATATTTAAAATATACTTTTTTAGGAGGCAATTGTCATGCAAAATTTATATGTTCATTTCCTTCTTGTGATTAGTTTTTAATAAAATGTTATTTAGATGTTCATTGTTTGTCGAGCCCTGCAAGGATATGTTAACTTCGGCATGCCGAAGGATTACTTAAAAATAACGGCACTATGTACAATTTACATTAGGACATACACATACAAATAAGCCTAATACTCGTAGTTGAAAGGGCAGGGATGTGAGAGAGTCATCTGTACAGTTTGATGGAAACGGAGCAGACCCTGGTTGGGGTCATGCTATGGCTATGGAAAGTGATCAAAGATGAACTGTTCCATGAACAGTGATTCCGAATGTTAGTTGGATGAATTTTCTCCCATCTCACTGACTGAGATGGTCATCTTTTCCTCATCGCCGCTATCTTCTTCGTCCTCTTCATCCTCCTCAGTTAGTTCCTCATCATCCTCTTCTGTCATTTCATCATCGTCCATATCATCTTCTTCGCCGAAACTGTCCGTGGATGCTCCGCCAACAACATCATCACCGCTCATCGCAGGCAATTGAACAATTGTTGCACCGCCCGGCGCTGACGTCACAGTTGAGCCAGCAACTGTCGCCGCCACGCTCGATGCACCACAACCGTTCGCCGATCCACCGCCTGATGGTATCTCAATTGTTACAATGCCGCTCATAGTGTTAATGCTCTTAGGAGCAGTCGCCTTCTGCTCTTGCTTTATGTTCAACTTAAGGAGCTCAACATCAGAACGAGACTTAAAGTGCGTTTTGATGTGCTTGGACAAATGATCGCTCCGCATAAACTTTTTATTGCACTCACGACACTGGAATCGTTTCTCTCCCGTGTGGGTGCGACGATGACGTTGCAGCTCATCTGAGCGAGTAAAGCGCTTTCCGCAGAACACCCAGGAGCAGACGAACGGCCGTTCGCCAGTGTGCCAACGTAAATGAGCACGCAGATGTGACGTCTTTCCATAGACCTTGTTACAACCAGCAATATGACAGATATGCTGCCGCTTCCGATCCGAATGCTTCTCTCCGTCTGTGCAGTTGGGGCACGTGCAGGCGACACGTTTCAATCGCGGCTTAATCTCCTGCGCTGGCACAGTACTGTCACTTACGTTTATGTTTACATTCACATTGGTCGCTGGCTGTGGCAACTGAGGCTGTTGTTTGACCTGCTTGACACGTGCTGGTGTCGCTATTGCCACCACTTGGCCACCTGTGCTCATGGTTATGTGGGTACTGCTGCCAGAATTGCCCACCGTGGGCAGAGTTGGTTTTGCTGTGCTACGAGGCGTTGCCGGCGGCACTGCTGGCGGTGGTAGAGCAGTTATCTGTATGGAGGCAGGGATAGTAACTGTAGGTAAGCAACTACTGTTGCTATCGGCAATAATCTGTTGCTGTTGTTGTTGTTGTTGCTGCTGCTGTTGTTGCGGCGATTGCGGCATCACATATTTGATCTGTTGAATTGTTGTGGGCGCTGGTGGGTTTGGGGGATTGATGATTGGCTGAGGGGTGCTAGAAATGGTTGCACTTGAAACACATGTGTCTGGTGGCTCCTGTTTAATGTTCGTAAGCAATTGAGTTGGACTCTGTGGCTCCTGCTTCGGTAGCATCGCCATTGGTGCTCCCATGCTTACATTGCTGCCTTGTGCTTGGCCGTTGGCAGTTGTCGGCGTTTGTATTGGCATTGGCAGTTGGGTGAGCACCTGTTGAAAATTGGCTGCCATATTGGGTGGCAGTTGATTCGCCTGTATAATCTGCACCTGACCCAGTCCAGGTATATTTTGTATAGGCAAGGCCTGTATATTGGTCGACTGCAGTTGCATTGCAGCAGCCGCGGCATTTTGACTTGCCCGCAATTGCTGCAATTGTTGCAGCTGCTGCGCTGGTATTACCGTAAGCTGCTGTCCCTGTGCGTTGGTTATGGTGATCGGTTGATTCGCTGGCAGTTGCCCGCCAGCTTCATTAATGGCATTAATAAGCTGTTGTTGTTGCTGAGCGGCTGCTGCGGCAGCTGCCGCTTGCTGTTGTTGTTGCTGCTGCTGTTGCTGTTGTTGTTGCTGCTGCTGCTGTTGTTGTTGTACCTGTTGCTGAAGCTGTTGCTGTTGAACTTGTTGTTGTTGATGCTGCTGCTGTTGCTGCTGCAACTGAGTCTGTGACTGTACAAACTGCTGCTGTTGCTGTGGATTCTGTATGTGAATAATATTCGCGTTCGGCGGCAGCTGCGAATAATTCAAAGCATTCAAAGGAGCCAATTGTACCTGCAAGCAGAAGATTTGATTTTATTAAAGGAATATTTACATTAATTTAATAATAATATTAAAAGAAAAAATATTTATAATTTAGATAAACGATTATAAAGCGTACCTGTTGAATTTGCCCATTGGGGGTGACAATCTGAGCAATTTGTGCAAATTGTGGGATAATCTGCATCTGAGCGGCGGCCTGTTGCATGGATGCCGGCAACGCTTGAATAGACTGCGTCAAATTGGATAGAGCTGGAGGCGCTGCTGCAGGTGCAGTAGCTGCTTGCACTGGAACATGTACGGTTTGATAGATGGTTTGCCCACCAGCTGTTTGAACGGGTATCTGAACTGCGACTGTTTGCTGCAGCGTTGGTGCCGGTGGTGTTGGCTGTGGAAACTGCAACAGTTGTGGTGCAGAGCCACCTGATGCAGCACGTAACTGAATATTTTGTAGTGTTTGTCCATTTTCTAGCTTTATGGTCGTTGGCCCACCTCCCAGCAAATTGGTAATGTTTCCCAGCAAGCCGTTCGCAGCTGCAACAGAGGCGGGTATTTGAATGTTGGTGCCCGGTATTGTAATAGTTTGGTTCGCGGTCGCTGCGGCTGCGTTACTGGTTGCCTGAGGATGTTGCTGCTGTTGCTGTTGATGCTGTTGCTGCTGTTGTTGTTGCTGCTGTTGGTGGTGATGACTTTGCTGTTGAATCGCCTGGGCTTGAAGACTAATCGCGGGTGCTGCTTGCTGTTGGGACTGTTGCTGTGGCTGCTGCTGCACAAAATTTGTCAATGGTATTTGAATATTTGTACCCGGAATCGTAACCAGCTGAGTTTGGGATTGTTCGGAAGTGGGTTGAGGGGCTCGTACAATTTGACCATTAGGTGTTATGAACGCCTGCTGTCCATTAATATTGACTGGCTGAGCCGTTGCTAATTGTGCGTTTAAATTGGGTATAAATATAGCCTCGTGACCATCGATGTTGACCGTTTGCATTGCCATGGGTTGCACGATTTGAAATGGCATGCCAGCAACTGTAGTTGCAGCTCCAGCTTGTTGCAGTTGCGCTGCTTGCACAAATTGCGAAGGCATTTGATGAATATTTATGATTTGTTGCATTTGCGGAGTGGCTCCGCTAGTAGCACTGGCACTGGAAACAGCAGACGCATTACTTGCAGCCTGCGCAACCTTCGCGGGGGCGGCGTTGGTCGTATTAGGTTGGCCATTATTATTCGTGTTCACGACGGCGGTATTAGCGTTTTTATATTGCAACATTTTCACTTGTTATTTCTTTAAAATAATAATGTTTTTAACTACTTCATTTACTTTCGCCCAACACAAATACACAGAGAAAATATAACATGTCCATTTTTTCACACAGTTGAAAGATTTTAAGGTGGCAAACAAAATTCACATGCAACAACATGAAGACATAAAAACACAGAAACACAGAAGGGCTATATTTACATTGCAACGTTTAATACGCACATTAATAAGACGCTAATTACACAAAGTACAAATTATTTTAAGTTTTTCAATTTTGTTTTGACAAACATAAACGCGAAAGAGAGATGAGCAGAAAAGTGTAATAGTTATCGATGTCATATCGGTAATCGATAATTTTGTGTGTCATTTGTTTATTGTAAATAAATTTTTTATATTAATATAACCATTTCTGTTTCAGGTAGACTTTTAAATGTTAATTGTCTAAAATTTTAAATTAAATTGAAATATTGATTTTATTTAAAATTGTATTTCCAAATCTTAACTTAACCAAATATTAAAAAATTAAGTTATTTTCTACATTTTTGTTTTGATAAAAATTCTAACAATTTCATTTTTAATTAACTTTGTGTCTGTCCTATTTTATGAATTAAGGCGATATAAATGAATTTACGTAAAAATAATCATGTCTACATCATATAAGCAATTAAATAATGTGCATAGTATCGATATTTGACTGTAATTATGTGGTTTCTTCCCTAAGTATCAACTGTATATCGATATCGGTATGAACCAAGAGAAGAGACAGTAGTGCTTATCCCATTTGTGTACAACGAAAGTTTCCATCTAAAATCTGTTGTTTGGTTGCGTACACAGGATGGAGGTGGATCAATTGACGTTGGCTGACGTAGTGTTTGTCATAGAGAGCAGTGCTATTAATGGGGCATACATTAATGAGTTAAAAACCAACTACATATTACCCACCTTGGAACATTTTACCCAAGGCTCCATTGACGAACGCGAGTTTCTAATTGCTGAAAGATACGCAACTTTGTACGGCATAGTTACATATCGTACTGCCTCGAATCTCTTAGATCCCGTATGCACTACGTACGGACCTTTTGTGCAACCACTAAAAGTTATTGACACCATCGAGCGGTTGCCTCTTGTTGGTGGTGGCATGGAATCATATGCCCATATGGCAGAAGGTTTCGCAGCTGCCCACGGCTGCTTTGACGAGATTAATGAACAGCGAAATATGATGGATCAAAACAATGTACAACGTCATTGTATCCTCATATGCAACAGTCCACCGTATCAGATGGCGGTAAACGAATCTTGGAAGTACAAGGGAAAATCCTGTGAACAGTTGGCGGCATTGTTTAATGAACGTAAAATAAATCTCTCTATCATAGCGCCACGCAAGATGCCGGCACTGTTTAAGCTGTTCATGAAGGCCGACGGTGATCAACCAATTACAACTAAAAACTATGCTAAAAATATTCGACATTTGGTGCTGCTTAAAGGATATAGTCTAAAGGAGCGGGCCCCAAGTCCAAATAGTATGCCATTGGCAAACGCAAATGCTGTACAACATCAAATGGGACCAGGACAAGCACAAGCTCAAGCAGCAGCTGTTCAAGTAATGAATAATCAGAATGGACAGCAAGCAGGACAGGGACAAGTGATGCCTATGGACACTACTCCAGTACAGCAACAACAACAACCGGGCGTTCCACCTCAACAACAACAGCAGCAGCAACAACAACAACAACAACAAGTGATGAATATGAATTCCATGCAGCAACAACAACCACAGCAACAACAGCCGGTCACTGGACCACAAGCTGGCCTTTTGAATGCGCAACAACAGCAACAACTCATCCAGCAGCAACAGCAACAACAACAACAGCAGCAGCAACAAAACCAATTTGTTCGAAGTCAAATGCAGAACGCAAATTTTCAACAAGGCATGGTTCCCGGTCAAAACCGCTGGATGTATCCAAATCAACCGGGCCAACGTCCAGCGTTCATGCAAGCCACGGGCAACAATATGCAAATGCAACCAAATCAGAATCCCAATTCAGCTCTCATATCGCGTATAAACGCGCCAATCAATCAATCTGTCAATTCTATTCAACAGCAGCAACAGTTGCAGCAACAGGAGCAACAACAAAGATTACAAATGCTGAACCCTCAGCAATTCAATCAACTGCTAGCCCAACAGCAGCAGCAACAACAGCAACAACAACAACAACAACAGCAGCAGCAGCAACAACAGCAACAACAACAACAGCAGCAACAACAACAACAACAGCAACAACATCCACAGCAGCAACAGCAGGTTAATCCCAATGCCAATGCCAATATGATGCCAGCCGTTTCAAGCGCTGGTAATGTGCCCAATCTGCAACAGCAGTCGGTGCCACAGCAGCAGCAGGTTAGTCAACAACAGCAAGTACAACAGCAGCAACAACAACAGCAAGTACAACAACAACAGGTACAGCAACAACAGGTACAACAACAGCAGGCACAACAACAGCAGCAACAGATACAGCAACAACAGCCAGGAGAGCAATCATCATTGCGTGAAAAAATCTGGACAGGCGTCCTAGAATGGGCTGAAAAAACGAAAAACGATCAACAAAAGATTCCACATACGCTCCAATGCACTGTCTGCACCAACATTAAGGATGGTGAGCCTGAGATTAAGGCTGACAACTGGCCACCAAAATTGCTGATGCAGTTGATGCCCAAGCATTTGGTGGGCAACATCGGCGGTCAGTTCTTGAAAGACTCAAAAATGGTTGTATTTCGACCAACTCCTGGCGAAGCACTGGAATCTCTGGCAAAAATGATGTCCTCCGGATTTGCCGGCTGTGTGCACTTTTCGTCTCTGCCCAATGCACCTGCGTGTGATATTAAGGTACTTATTCTGCTTTACACAGCCGACCGCAACGCCTTCCTTGGATTCATTCCTAATAATCAATCAATGTTTGTGGAGCGTTTGAGAAAGGTCATACAGCAGAAGCAATCGCATGGCAGCATACAGCAGCAGCAACAACAACAGCAACAAATGCCGCCACAACAACAGATGCAACAAATGTTACAGCAGCAACAGCAGGGTAAGACACCAATGGAACTGCAGCAACAGCAGCAGCAACAACAGCAACAACAGCAGCAGCAGCAGCAGCAACAACAACAACAGCAGCAACAACAACAGCAGCAGCAACAAATGCAACAAGATAACTCACAGGTTCAGCAACCACAACCACATTATAATCAATATGCGCAGCTTAATATGCAAATGGGTGGCGGTCCTGGCGGTAATGGTGCGGGTGGAATGCCTATGCAACCGCAAATGCATATAAATATGATGCAGCAGCAACGCATGCCATTAGGTCCCAATCCTAATCTGCAGCAACAGCTGCAGCAGCAACAAGTGCCACCAAATGTGGCTGCCATGCAACAGCAACAACGCATGGTCCGCCCAATGCTAAGCAATAACAATCCAGGCCTACGCCAGTTACTACAACACCAGACACCGGGGAATCAGTTTCGTCCCCAAATGGGTGGTCAACCAAATCAAATGGGCGCTGGCGGTCCAATGGTTGGCAACCGAAATTTTGACGATGGCGGCTATGATTTTATGTAAACTTTTAGTATGTTTTATGTATATCAGTGTTTAGTCGAAGTGTCCGCATGGTAATGTCTCCTTTCGTTTCCAATTTTAACATAATCTAGAAAATAAGTTATATATTGGTAACCATAAATATATGTATCTAATATAAAGAAATTTATTATCAGTACAAGAATATTTAAATACAATTTAATTAAATGCTTCTAAATTGTTGTTGAGTACTCTGCCGGGAATTTGAAGATGTGTTTTCCGGTAGATTGTACTGATGGCAGCAAGCCGGCGTTGGGTATTATGTTCCACGACAAATATAGGGTTATATTTTTATTATCCTTAAGGCCATTACCATCATCCCAGAAATAATATTTTGTATTCATGTTCTTGAAATCGAGCACGGCATTTTCGCCACGCAAAATGATTTTGTCCCAAAGTACTACTTGATTTAATTGATTCGATGGAGTTTTATATTCCGCTGTTAAATATAGGAAGAGCTGCTTTACATTCCAGTTAAATATATTTGTTAAATTTGTTTCCAAATCGAACGTCACGAATCCTAGATCGTGCTTTTCTCTTGATGCACCATAATCGGGAACATTTTTCACAAGCACCCGTACGGTATTAAGTTTTGCATCGGTTCTGTAGTTGAGGAAAACTGTTGACCAAAAGCAGCAAAACGTCAAGCACGCTAAAACACTTAAGGAATATGCTACAGTTGCATTCCCTCTTGTTAAAACTGTATGCATTTTGAAAAACTTATAATGCCGGAGATTATTAAAAAAAGTGGACACGTAGATTGTGTTGGCTCAAATCGTTCACAGCTAGTTCCAGCGAACGGATCGTCCAGTTCCGCACTGTAGTTGAGATTCACAAAGTTAACATTTTACAGAACTGTTTTAGGAAATAATTGAAGTTTTATATTTTTGTTTTGTTAATTAAAAAATCAAAGGTATTAAACGTATACTTTTATTATCACTATCATATTTAATGATATCTATTAAAATTTTAAAACATATTAAATTGAATCAAAAAACAAAATAAAATTAAGATTACAGCTGTTAACTTGTCGTGTTATAACAAAGCCATCTTTATAACTCGAATACAATTTTTGAGCATTTTCTTTTGCGCTTTACGACAACTAATTCTGTTGTGCAATAAATATTTAATAATTATGCTGATTAAAAATTTTATTATGAAATCATTTAAAAATACAAGAAAATAATCATGTTATCATTTGCAGTAAATATTTTATGAAAATAGTTTTTAAATTTCTTATTTATTTTAGTAATGTTATAATTTTTATTATAATATTATTTTTTTTCTTTATGAGTAATATAGGCCATACAAAAGAATTTGAAAAGTAAACCAACAGCAAAGTTGAAATTTTAATATTAATGTTTGCTCGAATACGTGTCCTGTGTTAATCGTTACGTAGAATAACAACGTAATAAACTATTGGAACTGTCTGGTTCACCTTTCCCGTTCCGTTCTAGTTCAATTCAATATCCGGGAATAATATGGCGATCCGAAACTCTGAATGACAGAGTGTGAATTATAAAGCTGCTGGAAAATTTATTTATTTGCTACAAATTTGAAACGGTAATACGCGAAACTATAAAAAAGTTATTGTTTAACATTTGTCTTTTACGTTGTGCATGTTTTCAAATGTTAACACAATTGTAAATTGGTGAAAAATTGCATCGGAATAGTGGCAAAGAAAAATTTTCCCTTAGTTGCTTTATTTGCCTTCGTCGTCGTCCGCCTGCTTTTCGACTTTGGCGTGCGTGTGATTGTGGTATCGCTCGTTTGAATAGCGTCTTCTCGCTTACGCGTACACAACATCGTGCCGCTGACGGGTTGGCTGGCCATTGTTATCTCGCTTTGACGCGATGTTCATTCGGTTTCGTTCGCTGTAAAATGTGTAAAGTGATTTTTTGCCTGTGCTCGTTTAGGGCGAAGTCGAAAATATTAAAAAAAGTTTTATAAATAAAATGTGCAACTTAATATATTCTAAAATTATTAATCGTCTTAAATGCAGCATTCACCTAGCATTTACATTGTGTTCTCGCCGCGATTATATAAAGCATGAAAGCACTCCGTGTTAGCATCTGAAATTATCAATTGCGCATCGATTGCCTATGCTAAAGGCCATAAAATCATAAATTCATGTTGAATATATAAACTCTATTCTTTAATTTATTTGTGCATGTATTTTCTTTTTTTTTATTAATAAGATACTACGAATACGTGAAATAAAAGAGAACGGAAAATTTAAACGAGTATATATGTATTTGTGTACGTACATACATATGAACATCGACGAACGAATGAGTGTGCAATGCTAAGAAGTGAAAGAATGCATAGCGTTGCCACACTGTCGTGATCTGTCTGTGTGCATGTGTGTGCCTCATATGTGTCTTACCAAAAATATAAGTACATATATAATCTAATTCAATTCCCTATCAAAATCGATATAAAAAAAAAGAGAAAACAAACATAGCATGCTTTGTTAAAGTAATCAAATTTTTGAAAGTTTTAAAAAACTGTGCTTGGCATTTTTGTCGATGCTTATAAAAAACCAAAATGTCAAATTCTTTGAAGTTATTAATTAATTAAATATTTTGTTAAATTCGTATTTTTTACACGGAAAGCACACGCGAATTGAAATAAAGGAAGCCCGACCGAGACTAAAATGAATAATGATGCGAAAAATCGTGATGGCGATGACTTAAATTTAAATAAGAGTAAAACAAAACCAACATTAACTACAAAAAAGCCAGCAGCAGTAGCAACATCAACAACTGCAACAACACAAATAAAAGCTAATAGCGCACAAAAACTTGCCGCAGCAGTTGCAAAGAACAATAATAATAACAATAATAATAATAACAACAACAATAATAATAATAACAATAACAACAACAACGTCAAACAGTCGAATTGTGCCGGTCCTCGACTTGCGGCCGCTCGACACTTATCACTGCTCAACACTGCTGCACTCATTGCAAATAATATTAAGAATACCAACAACAATAACAACAACAACAACAACATTAACAACGGCAAGGGGCTGGCCAAGCATGAGGCGCCGGCCACTGTTGACACCAAGGACATAACCGAACTAAGTCAATTGAAGAATAGTTTGAATAACAGCAACAATACTAGCTTCAGGTTAAAAGTTAACAGCACGTTAGCCACTGCCAATAGTAACAGTAATAACAACACCAGCAAAATGTCCAAAACGGCTACAAGCAAAACAAGCGCTCAAAGCGAAGCGGCTGCAAGTGCTGCTTTCGTTACAGCCGGAACCACTACAACAACGCCTACAGCTACGCCTTTGCCCGCCACAACAGCCAGTACATCATCAAATGCAAGTGAAACGGCAACTACGACAGCAACAACAACAACAATGAACGCACCTGCTGCTGCATCAACTGCCGCAGCGACTGCCAAGTTTCGTGCGGCCGTTGCATCTGCGCCTGCTCCCACGTCCAGCAGTAGTAGTAATAGCTCGAAAAAAACTCGAGCTGCTTATGCCGCGCTGAAGCGTCAGGTAGCCCTGCAGCAACAGCAAAATGTCCCACCTTCACCTGGAGGATCATCTGCCGTCGTAACTGGTAAAAGCAACAAAGATTCTGCGCATTTAAAATTCGCAGCAAAAACTTTGTTAATGGGCGCCGCTGCCGTCGCTGCTGATAATAGTGCGGGTGGTGTTGCTGCTGGACTCGGACTGCCACCTACCAATCAATCAGTCAATAATGCGGCCACAGCTGTTGCTGTTCTCAAGCAAAAGCTGAAAGATGTTGGCACCATCTCGAATGCTGCTGCAGTAGCCGCTGCAGCTGCATCCGCTGCCAACCGTTCAGCCTCATCGTCAACTTCATCAAACTCCTCACCGCAGACATCGGTCGGTATTGTAAACATGTTTACATCTTTACAAAACAGATTTCCGACAGATACCGATACGGACACCGAATTTTACCCGCAGCCTTTAGCGACAGATCTATCAGAGTCTGAAGAGGAGTCAGTCTCAGAGGTGAGTACAACCCACAGTAATCCAAAAAAAAAGAAACATCGGTTACTTATGTAGATGCCCCACACACTTCTATATAATATTTATTTCTATTTCCGAAAATCCTCTTTTGTTCGTAGTGATACACTGGAAAACATATAATTGTCCTTATTTACGTCTCCGTTTAAAGTTTTGTTGTACAATTGTAGAATTCTGAATAGTGTTCAATGTAAATTTCTTCCTTTTTAATAAGCTATTATTTTTCCTTTAAAGGTGAATCTGTAAAAAAAAAAAACCGCACGTATTTCTGTTAAGCGTTTATGTATTGTTTATCTTTGTAGTGTTGCAAAAATTTCATAGTTCCAATCTTTCATCGTCGGCGCTGCCATCATTCGTTTCTTACATTTTTACTCGATAGGAGTTCATTTTTGTTATCAGCAAAAACAGCTGGTAAGCGAAAAGTGTGAAAGCAATTGAAGTGAATTGACTACGGGCACACAGCAGCATTCATCTTAGTCTCTGTGAACCTTTTGTACTTTAAACGAAACGTAACGTAGCGGAATGCAAATTTTATGTGTTGGTATTTACAAAATAATATATTATTTATGAAATTTTTTATATCTCATATAAATCACAACGTACAAAGAAAAAATCAATATGAAATACCAGTTATCCACACATTTTCGTATAATTTTATCATTGCACCTCTTACATCTATCTGTGTATGAGTAAACATTGATAACCCGTTCTGAGTAATTGAGTTTTTCTCTGAGGTGAATTACATTCCTGTCTGCTTGTGTGCATATACACCTAGATAAATCAGCTGTGCAACTGCTGAGTATATATAAGACATGTGTATGTGTAATTTATTCTTTCTGTTGTTTTGTGAATGTAAGAAGTACATTATATATTCAGCAAATACATACATTATCTCTATTTGTTCACGTCAAATTAAAGGTTATTAGCCAAATGGTAAATATTTGATTTATTTTTGCTGTTGTTATTCATTTTTAATTTGCCTTTGTGTGTCTGATAATACGTGATTCTTGAAAATGTTATTTTTAAACTGTTTTGTTGTAAATTGCTTGTAGTGTATATACAGCGTTGTTTTCAGGTAAAATTTACGTTAATTTTTATGACAGTCTGGCATCTCCAGACAGCTACGCCGCTGATGTGACCATTGTTATTTTTGTTGTGTTAAGTGAAATCGTGTGTGAAGAGCAAACTTCAAAGCAAAAAGAGAGACAAAAAAAAAAAAAATACAATAATAAAATATTCATGGTAGAAAATCTTAGTAAAGATGAGTGTATTGACCTTTTAATACCTTACCGTCGCGAAGTATCAAAACAAACTTTTTTAAAGGGTTGATTTTGAAAATCTTGGATGCACCATGAAACCATATGTAATTATAATTTTTGCGAAAAATAGACAGAAACATAATGCATACTGAGAAACACACTCAAGCACGCATAGACACACTGACATACACACATGCAAACATGCAGACTTACACCAACGCCCGTAACGAGAAATTACCAGCTAAAAGAGACAAAACGTACGAGTAACAAAACGCATGTCGTGGCTACGTCGGCGACTGCGATTGAACTCGTTTGAAATTTGTTCTTCATATTTTTCTCTCGTAGAAACGTTTATGTGTTTGTATAGATGTATAAATGTATACATATCTATTTATGTATAATTATATGAACATACACATATAAAATATTTTTGTTTTTGCAGCAACGCTCGAAGTTCCTTTATTCGTTTTAATCATCCAGTAAGACTTGACCCTTCAAAAATTAAATGCTACATAAGCAAAATTTTTAAACGTTTTGTGTATAAATTGTTTTTCAAATTTATATTTAGGCGTGGACTAAATTATATATACGCACACATATGTGATGTGTGTAACTGTGACCTACGGGCTGAACACGCGTATGTCCAAAGACTTGTCACAGTGCAACTGAATGGCATGACTCATGCAATTCTTGAAATTCCAAAGAAACCGTTTCGTTTCTTAACTTTGGCTAGCGAATTCGTAATAAAGACGCGCAAAAGGCAGGCAAAAATCACAAGCATTACCCACATGCATAAGCATACATTTGCACGTGTATTGGGTACGACAAAACATGAAACCAAAAGGAAATGGTAATGAATGAAAGCAAAAAGCACACGGGTAACAATAATTCAATTCGTTTTGTTTTTGTTGTTGTTTCTTCAGCATAACGGGAGATCTGGCAACGCTGCAGTTACGATTCTATCGCATGTATTTTTTTTTTTGTTTTTATTTTGTTGCTTCGTCGATTTTTTCTGTTATATTATTATTTTTAAATTTTTTTTAAATATTTTTATATCGAAGAAATCAAATACCAAATAAGTGAGAAGTAAGCTGTGCAAATTAAATAACATTTGTGTACTTTGGCAAATCAAATACCTACAAAAAAAATCAATTAAGAAACTATTATGGGTGAATCAAGAAAAGAATTACTACGGCGTGTATTACTTACATTGATCTTTGTGTTGCAGTCTCTAATAAAAGTAATATCAACATGTGTCTCCTTGAAACTGAAGCCGAGAGGCTTAGGATTACGTTAGATTCAGTTATTTTTATTATTTATGTATGTTTCTTACGTTTTTCTTTATTTGTAGATCCTATTGGCATTCTTGTGTTTAAGGCCAGATCTCCTGGTAAGTTTCGCGTTATAAGTGCCTCTAAAACAAAACAATCAATAAACGATGCGCTACAAAACTACCTTGCAAATTTTTGATCGATTGTCTTAAGTTCTCAATTATCTCTACTTACCAAACTAAACCAACAAATTTCAATAAAATGCTGCTAATAGGTTTAATGTACAAACTAGATTGTTGGGAAGATTCGTTAAAATGATTTACGTGTCTTTCTTTGTTGCGCTTAATAATAAAAACCCAAGGCAACAAAATACAAGGGTTATTTATAAATAATATTACTACTACTACCACATGGATTTTGTAACAATCAACACAAAACATCACATTGCTGGCCTTAGACAACAAGAATGTGCTCTTTAATAATAGCTTTTTACTGATTAGCTATTTAATTTAAAACCATTTTTAGCAACCTCTTTTACTGACCCTTTAACCGATGAGCACGAACTTTTTAATTATAATACAAAACATTAAATTTTATAGTAAGCGCTAATACATTATGTACTTTTTGCTATTGCTTACAGGATGATATACAAGAGTCTGACCCTGATAGCTGCCCGCACGAGGAAGGGGAAGTAAGAGAAGATGAAGACGAGACGGAGGAGGAATCCGAGGATTCGGATGAATCTGAAGGTGAAGATGATGAAGAAGATGAAGAAATTGGTAATTATTGAATTTAAGAATAATAAAATCTAATCATTATTTTTAGTTACTTCATATAACACTTCAACAGACGTACATCAGGATAATGATGCTGATGATGAGGATATAGAGGATGAGGATGAGGAAGATACGCCGGATGTCGAAAAGTTTTTGCTTGAATCAAACAATAAAATACCGAGTAATCTTACTGCTTTGTTGAAGGCTGATGCCAACGAAAAAGCACCTGTACTGCGTCACGCTACCCACGCGATCGACGAAACAAAGCAAGCACTTACCAAAATGCGTTGTGCTAACAGTCCACGAGACAAGTCTCTTGCCTCTGCCTGTGCAGACAACGATGTTAACACTGTGAAACGTTTGCTTTGTAAGGGTAACTTGAACGATGCCACTGCGTCCACGGACGAAGGTGAATCGTTGTTATCGATGGCATGTTCAGCAGGCTACTATGAGCTAGCACAGGTATGTTCTGCCATCAAATAGAAGAATACTTAGTATTTGCTCACCTCTTGAGACTGTTAGAAATATTTTTCTTGTAATTCAATTTATGATAAGCACTCAAAATTTTGATAGCTCTAGAGATGATAATGATAGTTACTATCGGAATGTGTTCAAACATCTATTAAAACAAAAATGAACTTAAGTAGAGATTTTTGCCAAAGTGGCAACTTCATGGGCAGATTTGTATTATTAAGTTATCGATAGGCTTGTAGTTGTTAGTTGTCAGTTCTCAGCTGTCAGTAGACAAAAGCGAAAGTCAAAATTATTTGAGAAAATATATTTTTTCATTCAGTTTATCATTGTACATACATCTGATATAACAGAAAACAGTCCCGTTTTTTAGAACGTTTTATATGTCAATCATAAAACAATATTAAATAAAATTTCTTTCAAAAGGTTTTGCTAGCCATGTCAGCAGCCCAAGTGGAGGACAAAGGACAAAAGGACTCTACACCCTTAATGGAAGCTGCATCGGCTGGACATTTGGATATCGTTAAGTTACTGCTTAGTCACAATGCTGACGTTAACGCACACTGTGCGACCGGTAATACACCACTTATGTTTGCCTGCGCTGGTGGTCAAGTGGATGTGGTAAAAGTGCTGCTTAAACATGGCGCAAATGTTGAAGAGCAGAACGAAAACGGACATACACCTCTAATGGAAGCTGCCTCTGCTGGTCATGTTGAAGTAGCAAAGGTAATTATGTTTTTTATTTAATTGCTTATTTATTTTTGGCAAGTGATTATAATCCGAGATTTGACTATTGCTGCCATAATATCGTTTAATCGTGTTAATGATTATGGTTTGTGGTATTTATTGCAATATTTATGATTAGGATTGATCTTATCTGATGCACAACACTACACACTATTTAAATATAAGTAACATATTGAATTTTAGAAACTTACTCAATAATTATTTATAAACCATTTTAGGTTTTGCTTGAGCATGGCGCCGGTATTAACACGCATTCAAATGAATTCAAGGAAAGTGCCTTGACATTAGCTTGTTACAAGGGACATTTGGACATGGTACGATTTCTGCTGCAAGCTGGAGCAGACCAGGAGCACAAAACTGATGAAATGCATACGGCTTTAATGGAGGCATCAATGGATGGACATGTGGAAGTTGCTCGATTATTATTGGATTCCGGAGCTCAGGTTAATATGCCGACTGATTCATTTGAGTCGCCACTTACGTTAGCAGCTTGTGGCGGTCATGTGGAGCTTGCGACCTTATTAATTGAGCGTGGTGCCAATATTGAGGAAGTCAACGATGAAGGCTACACACCTTTAATGGAAGCAGCGCGGGAAGGTCACGAAGAAATGGTGGCATTACTTCTTGCAAAGGGTGCCAATATTAATGCAACCACCGAAGAGACTCAAGAAACAGCACTCACACTTGCTTGCTGTGGTGGTTTCAGTGAGGTTGCCGCATATTTGATCAATGGTGGCGCCAACCTGGAGTTAGGCGCTTCTACGCCTCTAATGGAAGCCGCACAGGAGGGACACACGGATTTGGTGCGTTTCTTGCTGCAGAACAAGGCTAATGTGCATGCTGAAACGCAAACCGGAGACACAGCGTTGACGCATGCTTGTGAAAATGGTCACACTGATGCTGCCGGAGTTTTGTTATCCTATGGTGCTGTGCTGGAACATGAGTCTGAGGGTGGACGAACTCCACTTATGAAGGCTTGCCGTGCTGGTCATTTGTGTACTGTTAAGTTCCTCTTAAAAAAGGACGCCTATGTCAACAAGCAAACAACCAGCAACGACCATACTCCCCTTTCGTTAGCTTGTGCCGGTGGTCATCAGTCTGTTGTGGAACTCTTGCTCAAGAACTTCGCCAATCCTTTCCATAAACTGAAAGACAATAGCACGATGTTGATTGAGGCTTCAAAAGGCGGTCACATACGCGTTGCTGAGCTACTTTTACGTTATCCGCACATAACACCTCCAGAAAATAATGCGGCTGGAAATGTTCAAGATCCGAATGCTCAAGCTGCCAATCAAATACGGCTATTAAACACCCAACAGCAAAAGCTGTTCCAGCAGCAGATACAGCATCAGATGCAGCAAATGAACGCTCCTCCTGGACTGCACGAAGTATCTGATGCCGTACGCGCCAATAACCAGCTGTTGCATCAGCAACAATTTAACGAAAATTCTTCGAACAATGTGGTTGCCTTAGGCACTGGTGATTTTCTGGATGCTGGAGAGCTGCAGTTAACAAGTTCAGCTGCGGGCGCTAGTGATTCGTCCGTAACTGAGGAGCTGGTATCTACATTGGGTGGAGCAGGAGGCGGTGGTATTGACTTAACAACCTTGAGCGCACAACAGCAGGAGGGCCTTATTGCTAAGTCTCGACTGTTTCATCTGCAACCCGGTTTTGAGCAACAGCAGCAAACAACGACACTGCCGCAATCAGGTGCACAACTTGTACCATGTAAGCACTTTAACCTGGATATGGAACACATAAACTCGCTAACACCGCCGCAAAAAGCACCGCCTGCACCACCCGTTTCTATTTACACGGTTTGCCAACGACCAGATTTACAACAACAACCGCAACAGCCGCAAAAAGCACCGCCAGCACCACCCGTTTCTATTTACACTGTTTGCCAACGACCAGTTTTACAACAACAACCACAGCAGCAACAACAGCAACAGCAGCTGGGACAACAACAACAACTACCAAAATTGAAAGGGTTTAGTTCTCGTAAGAATCGCCAACTGAAGGTTATTGATTTGCCTATCGACGTGCCTGCGGATCAATTGGAACAACAATCCGAACAAGTGCGTTCGCAGCCATTGGGCGAGGACGATAACCAAAAACCTTATCAGGAGCAAAGGGTATTTTCTGGGAACAGGTGGCGTGGATTTGATTTGAATTGTGAACTTAATGACGGCAGCGGGACGGAGAAGGGTATGTCACTTAATATTCTATTGTTAATTAAATAGTGTTGTCTAACAGATCCTTTGTCTACAGATGTGCTTCCCAACGAAAATACATTTACCGTTGTTGAAAACGCTTCACAAATTCCAACGGTAAGTTAAAGATATATTCTTAAAATATACTTAATACTTATTAAAATCTTTGTACCTGTAGTGCGCCAGTGGATCAAGTACCCTTACCCACTCATCTGAAGTTTTGCCAAGCACTGCTATTAGCGATAGACCTAAGGTTAAACCCATTAACAAGAACAATAGAAAGATGGTAGCAGGACCAAATGGCCCAATGACGTTAGCTCAAGCGTTGCCTTTGCAGCATAACCAAATGGTATCCATCTACAACAACCTGGTAATTGTTAAAGTTTTGTTATTCACATTTATCTTTTTTTTAATTTAAAAACGTTTTCTATTACTTTCATTTATAGCAACTTCAGCAGCAACAGGAGCTGCAGTTGCAGCACCAAATGCAACAAACGCAACTACAGTTGCAGCAACACTTGCAAATGCATCACCAACAGCATGCTGCTGCAGTTGTAGATTACTCAAACTCACCAGCCTCACCGATGGCTTCGCCTACCGGTGGTAGTAGTTATGTCGAGCAACCGCCGCCAATGGAAGGTGCGAGTAATGAGGTGCTGCAGCATAAGACTGCCATTGAAGATATTCGTGGCCTTTTAGAGACGGCAGTTATTGAGTCGAGAGGTGGACATTCCACACTGGCCTGCTTCAATGAAAAGTTAGCAAACGCTCCGCAGCTAAAGTTCCTCAAGGATGGCTGGCAAATGCAAAATTTTTTTGGAGAACAACCCAAATCACCCACTGAAACGCCACCCGAAATGGAAGAAACTATGATGGGATCAAATATGGTCACTCTGTGTTCTGCAGCAGAAATGGCCGCTGCAGTATCTGAGGTAGCGAGGGATCTGGATGACATAATTTCGGACATTGACAGTGATGGGGCTGACATTGATGCTGATGAAGAGATGATGCCACCGGAACCGATGGAGCTTACTGACACAAATGATAATGACGACGCAGGGGACATCGACGAAGATGACTTAGACGAGCAGGATACTCAAAGTGGTGAAATCGATAAAATTACTTACGATGACGATGATGTTGATGTTGATGCCGATGTTGATGTTGATGTTGATGCTGATGCCGATGTCGATGCCGACGTTGATTATATTGATGAAGATGATGGTGGCGACGAAGATGAAGATGATTTCTTCCTTGACATCGATGATGAAGCTAATGAAAATAACTCGAAAAATAACATAGCTCTTCCACCAAAGCTACGCAAAATGTCAACGAGACTGGAACATCTTATCCTGACTAAGCCAGAAGGGATATCTCACTCACTATTGGGCGGTTCTAACAGTTCAACGATAAATAATTTACTGCAGCAACAACTGGCAGCGGCAACAGCAGCAGCTGTGCATGCAAAGGCTCAAAACCAGCAGCAGCAAGATACAGATCAATGCGGTAAGTATTTAGTTTTTTTAATATCATAGCAACAGCAACGAAAATAACTTGATTTAACATCTTTTACCCTTTAGAAGAAAGCGGAGCTGCAACGGAAGCTAAAGAGTATGGCGGTCTGGAGAATTTTACAACTGATGGTGGCGATGGAACCCAATATGATTTAAGTGGTGAAATGGAGGATATATTTCAGGTATCTTTATATAATAATAAGATAATAATTAAAGTTTTTATTAACAATAATATTTTTTTTTTAGGAATTGGCCTGCTATCCGCAATATACAGAGGTTACAGAATTCAGCCTTAATCAGATGTGCAAAGGCATGTTTACCGGACACTGGTCACAAACACCTGGAAAATGGGGTGGACAGGATCAGTTATTGGCTGCTGCAGCAGCCCAACATTCGCAGGCGTTGTTAAATGCTACCGATTCGACGACAGATGCGCAGCGTCAGGGAAACTTAGTTTTGCTAGAGTATCCTATGCAATCACAGCAAACGATACCGCAACGCTTACTCGATCCTGAGGAGCTGCAGCATATGCAGGTAAGTCTTATATTTGAAAATAATTTATAAGTTTGATATTAATTGATTTTTATGTAGCACCAACAAGCCCCAGTTGCACTGCTACCTTCCTCTGTGGATAATTCCGCCCCTGTTGCGACACAACAACAGCAACAACCGCAGCAACAGCAACAGGATCAACTCCATCCAGCACTGCCGAACAACACAGACTTTCAGCTGCAACATCAACAGCAACAGCAGATTGCGTTAGACGGTGATGCAGATTTAAAACAACAGCTGCAACATCTTCAGCATCTGCAACACTTGCAGCAACATCAGCATCAATCGAACGCACGCATTATTAAGGACGTTGCTGCAGCTGCCGGTCAACAGCAACAACAGCCAGCCACCAACTTTGTTTACAACGTAGAGAGCAATGACAAAAACGGGCCCCCTCTTCAATTGCTTTTTCAGTGGCCACAGCAGCAACAACCGCTTACAGACCAAGCGGCAGATCAAGCGCAGCAGCTTGTGCACTCTGATCAACAACAACAGCAGCAGCAGCAGCAACAGCAACAACAGCCACATATATTCCAAAATTCTCTTGAGCGCCTAATGAAGCAGCAGAGGCCAGCAACGAAAGGAGAATGGCAACAAGCGGCACAAGAGGTGATGTTGCAGCAGCGCCAGACAGGAGCGGCTGGCCCAGTTATTAGCTTTCAGACATTACAGCCGACACAGCACTTTGTGCAGGCTAATACATGTGTACAGCATCAGGTACGTCACTGTCAATGTTTCGGTAAAATGGATTACGATATTTATATATTTCAGGTGGGGACACAGACACATACAGGTGCTGTAGTTGTTCCTCAGCAGTATCCGCAGTTTGCCTTGAAACAACAGCAACAACAGCAACCACAACAGCAGCAGCAGCAGCAACAACAACAGCAGCCACAACAACAGCAGCAGCAGCAGCCACAACAGCAGCAACAAGTTGGCCAACAGCAGCAACAAAATGAGCAATCAGTATGGCCTGTTGGCACGCCCAATAACGCAAGCGCAGTAACGAACGCTAATACATCTAAATCCATGCCCGGTGGCATTGCCAAAAAAGCCATTGATAAGCAATCTCGCAAAGATCGACGTTGTTCTGGATTTCGTCAAACGCCAGCCGGCAGTCAAGGTAAGCTTCTTCTTCTTCTTTAGATTGTGTAGTAGAATTATTTAGTAATGTTTTCTTTGATTTATTAACAGTAAACACCAATCAACATCAGCAATCGGTGGCAGTGGCGGCGGCGACAGCAACGGCAACCACAGCAGTGGCCGCTCATGAAAAGGCACAAAGTCAGATAGCACTTTCCTTGGCCCTTGACAAGACTATTGATATTGATTCAGAGACAGAATCAAATCGTGATACTGCCTTGACCTTGGCCTGTGCTGGTGGTCACGAGGAACTAGTAGAACTACTTATCAGTAGAGGTGCCAATATTGAACATCGCGATAAGAAAGGATGTACTGCACTTATATTGGCTGCCACAGCGGGTCACGAAAAGGTGGTAGAGATTCTTTTAAAGAATAATGCCGAGTTAGAAGCTCAGTCGGAGCGTACTAAGGATACACCCCTATCTCTGGCCTGTTCTGGTGGTCGCTACGAAGTTGTTGAGCTTTTGCTTGGCGTTGGTTCCAATAAGGAGCATCGTAATGTCTCGGATTATACACCACTCAGCTTAGCCGCCAGTGGAGGCTATGTGAATATCATCAAACTGCTGCTTAATCATGGAGCTGAAATAAACTCACGTACCGGAAGTAAACTAGGCATCTCTCCCTTGATGTTAGCAGCCATGAATGGACATACGGCTTCAGTGAAGCTGCTGTTAGATCAGGGATCTGACATAAATGCACAGATTGAGACAAATCGTAATACGGCGTTGACTCTTGCCTGTTTCCAGGGCCGTCACGAAGTAGTGAGTCTTTTACTTGATCGACGTGCCAATGTTGAGCATCGCGCTAAAACTGGACTTACACCTTTAATGGAAGCTGCTTCCGGTGGCTACATTGAAGTTGGTCGTGTGTTGCTTGATAAAGGTGCAGATGTTAACGCAGCACCTGTGCCAACGTCTAGAGATACTGCATTGACCATTGCAGCTGATAAAGGTCATCAAAAGTTCGTTGAATTGCTGCTCTCACGCGGAGCAAGCGTCGAAGTTAAAAACAAAAAGGGCAACTCGCCCTTGTGGCTTGCCGCGCACGGTGGCCATTTAAGTGTTGTTGAGCTTTTGTACAATCATAATGCTGATATTGACTCACAGGACAATCGTCGAGTCTCCTGCCTAATGGCCGCTTTTCGCAAGGGTCACACTAAAATCGTGAAGTGGATGGTTCAGTACGTCTCACAATTCCCTTCGGATCAGGAAATGTTCCGCTTTATTGGTACAATCAGTGATAAGGAGCTTACCGAGAAGTGCTATGATTGCATGAAAATATTGCGTTCTGCTAAGGAAGCTCAAGCGGTCAAAGCCAATAAAAATGCTTCTATACTTTTGGAAGAACTTGATTTGGAGCGTACTAGGGAGGAAAGTCGTAAGGCTGCAGCAGCTCGCAGGCGAGAGCGTAAAAAGAAGAAGAAAATGGAAAAGAAGGAAGAAAAACGACGCCAGCAACAAGTTAACCATGGAGCCGGTGATGATGATCAACAGGGCGATGATGATGATGTCAGCGACAATGACAAGGATGATGATTCAGACAAAGATGACGATGACGAGGAAGTGGTACCAGCCCGCGAAGAGGGTGACTCAGGTATTGACCAGGGCTCATGCTCCAGTGGTGATACGAAGACGCCACGTGCCCCGTCCCATCAATTGGAAAATTCATCTGTCAATGCTAACGGCAACGCGGCTTCGGCCAAAAAGACCAAAAAACAGCAGCAACAACAGAAGAATAAAGCCCAGCAACAATCAGTATCAACCAGCGAAATAGCCACAACGCCAGCTGTTGCTCCAGCAGCAGTCACGCCTATTAACAAGCAAGGTGTCGCTGGTAAAAAGAATGCAGCCACCGAAAGTGTCAAAGTGCCGTCCAGCAGCAATCAGCCATCGACTGGTAATCAATCTAAGCGCCAAGTAGATGTCAAGCGGGAGGAGCCAGTCATCACAGCAACTAGCGTAGCTACCAACAGCATCGCTAACAAGAAAGCTACCAAGGAAACGGCTAACAAACGGGAAAAAGAAAACCTTGCACCCAAGGAAACAATCCCAGCTCCAAAACCACAAGCATCAGTGACAACTACAAAGCTGCAGCCAGTAAGTAACGAATCAGCTAGTAACATAGCTCGTAAGGAGCCCAGCAAAACGAGTGGCTCGACGCATGCTAAGCGAAGCGAGGTCGATGGCTGGAAGGAAGTGGTACGTAAGAGTAGCACCCAGCAAACAACAGTCATTGGCGGCTCGACGACCGGATCACCATCAATTGTCCCTGGTCCTACCACCACCAGTCTAACGCCCATCAATTCTACGTCTAGTGTTATCAGCAACGGAAGCGCCAGTGCCGCTACTCAGACTCCAGCGACGAGCAGCTCAAGCGTAGTCTCATTGCCGGTTGCACCTCCAGAAATGACCTGTAAGAAAGTTCAAGTTCCGGTTAATGCTATTTCTCGTGTTATTGGACGTGCGGGTAGTAACATTAATGCTATTCGCGCCAAAACTGGTGCCCATATCGAGGTGGAGAAGCAGGGTAAAAATCAATCGGAGCGCAGCATAACCATTAAGGGTCTTACTGATGCCACCAAGCTGGCGCACATGCTTATCCTATCGTTGATTAAGGATCCCGATGTAGACATATTGCAGATGCTGCCACGTATTAATAGTAGCATCAAGGCTGCAGGTGCGTCAAATGCTACCTTAGCAACATCCACAACCAGCAGTAGTAACACGCCCATGACGGTCGGTACCTGGGATAATCGCACAGCTGCGGTTAGTGCGTCATCTCAACCAACTTCAGGCCAATATTCCTCAGCTGCATCGACGACATCCACATCTTCGAGCTCTTCAACTAGCTCTGCGCCGGCTGCAGCCTACAGTAATGCACAATCGCACAATGCCAAACAACAGCTGCCACTCAGTGATGGTTGTAAGGTACTAAGTGGACGTGGCAGTGGCGCTGCATCCAAGTCAAATGCCGCCGGCGGCAAAACGTCAAGCTCATCACGTAGTCAAAGCAGTCGCGCATACAGTGGACAACAGCCAACGGTGCGTGCCAGTAGCGGTAGTGTCTCTTCCTCCACCAATGGAGCGATCGCAACTAAAGCTAAGTCAGATACCACCACAACCCTCAAATCTTCAACTACATTTACCGGTCAAAAGGGCTCATCAACAGCAGTGCCGGGAGCACTACACGGCAAGTCCTCTCAAAGCTTTGGCGTTAAGGCAACAGCAACAGCTACCCAATCGCCTAAAAAGCTTGATGCAACTGCAGGCGTTGGCGCCACACTCGGTGGACGCAGCAATGGAAGTGCTGTTGTAGCTCCGTTTGGACGTGGTAAGCCAGTGGGCGGCGCAGCTATATCTTTGTCGCATCTGGGAAGCAGTAACAGCAACAATAACAACAACAACAACAACAATGCATTGGCTGGACCAATTGGCACCTTTAACGTGGCCGATGTAGCCGCCGTTAATGCTGCGGCAGCGGCCGCAGCAGCTACTGCAAGCAACCTTAGCACCAACAGCAACAATAACAGCAACAACAGTTCAAGCTCGAATTCCAATACAAACAGCAATAGTGGAAATCCACGTGCAGTTACTCCAATTGCTCCGCCTAATAAGCGCACTGGTTCCCCAACACTTCAGAACCAACAACAGTTGCAGCAGCAACAGCAACAACAACAACAACAAGTGTCGCAGCAGCAGCAGCAGCAGCAACAACAACAGCAGCAACAACAACAACAACAACAGCAGCAGCAGCAACAGCTTCAACAGCAACAACAACAACCGCTGCTACAACCACAAGCGAGTAACAATAGTCAACAACAGAATCTTGTAATCAATACCAACATTCTGAGTGATCTGATGAGTGCCGACAATTTCAGTGCACAGTTGACCGCAAAACTGTCCAACGCATATTCGCTGTTTAGTGACTACCAACAATCGCAGTGGGGAAAGATGCCAGTTGATGGAAGCAATGCTGCTGGAAGCACAGGAACGAGCGCATCTGCAGGCTATCTAAATGCAATGGCTAGCGATGTTTTGCCTCAGGCAGACGCTTCCAAGGCGCCAGGCTATAACCGAAACATACTCAGCTCGCCAGTGGGAAGCTCGAAGGCATCATCGAATCATTCGACATCACCGCCAGTGGGCAACGTGACAGCTGCCATGCAACAGCATTCGCAACAGTTGAACAGCAACCAGCAAAATGTGCCACAAGCACTTAACATAATCACCAGTGGTACAGGTGGCATAACAGCTGCTGCCAGATCACCGCTTGTCGCTGAGGCAGGTGCTGGTGGAAACGGAAATATAGGAGGCGGTGCTGTATCTGTCAATGGAACCCAGTCACATATCGAAAATACTAGCGCAGCACCTGCTCATTCACCTGGTGTTATAAAGCCACCGTCGACACACATGCAAAGAAATATTCCTTTGCCAATGCCCTCGATGGAGCAATCTAGTGGTCTGAACTTTGGAACACCAGCTAATCCTGCAGCAATTGCTAACGCAGCTATAATTGATCGCCAGCAACATAATTTGCAACGATTACTCTATGATAAGGTAAGTGCTCAACAACAACAGCAACAACAGCAACAACAGCAGCAGCAGCAATCGTTGAACTATCCAATGGATCCTTCAACCAACTATATGGTGGACGGTATGATGCGCTTGAATTCGCGCCCATCTGTGTTTGCGCAGGGTAATAATAAGGGCCAACAGCAACAACAGCCGCAGCAGCAACCACCACCAAGTGGTGGCAATCAATCGCAGGGTGGACAACAGACGAACATGTTTGCAAATCCGGCAAGGCAAGCTCCAGGTGCACGTCAACAGCCGATAGGTCAAGGTGCAGCAGTTCCTCAACAACGTTGGTTTGGTGGAACTCTTGAGTACCCTGCCTTTAGTGGACGCGACATGCTGCATCTCGAAAATGGTGGCGCTATGGCGGGCCTCAGCTCACCATCTGCTATGTCACCCAATCATGATGACATACGAAAGATGCCGCGACCGATTGGTACCGAACGCGCAGCTTCCTGGAAATATAATCCATTTAACTCCAACTCAGGACTTAACATGGATGATAGTTTATCCAGCGCGATGCCACCGTGGGCGATTGAACCCAAAGTCCAGCCCCCTGGCTTACAGCAGCAGCCACAGCAACCGCCCAATTGGTTGAAGCAACACTATAGACCCTATAACAACGGTCTATATCCGCAACAGCACGATCCTATGAACGTAAGTAGTCAGGACATTTTACCAAGTGAACTTTCCAATACTGAGAAAAATTTTGTTATTTCAAACTTTTAGCAGATGCCAATGGAATATCACAATATGCAACAGCAGTCGTTGCCGCCGAACCAACAGTATCATCCAATTCTACCCTATGGCTTTCAACATCTAATGGGTTCACATGCAGCTGGCGATGTGTCTGCACACTTTCCCGACAAGATGGAAGTGTGGGAACATCACGACAAGCACGTAAGATAATACATAATTATTCAAAAATTATTTATTAGATTTTTAAATTATTTTCTTTATTATTTAATGAAAATGCAGCAGCCATGGACACATTACACCACAAATTGGTCCAACTGATGCTCCACAGAGCATCAGTAGTATCAGAGGCAGGAGCAACAATAACAACGGCTCCATCAACTGAAACAGCAATAGTAACAGCAACAGCAAAAGCATCGACAAAAAACAACATCTAAGTGCAGCATAAAGCAATTAAGTTGGATCGAAATAGACCACCTACAACGAGGACAAGTGGTAGCCAAAACCAAAATCATAAATTGCGGTAGCCAAAACTAAAATCATAAATTGCACAGCGGGCGGGCGAAGCCGTTAGAAGTCGTAAGAAACGAGTATTGGAAGAGCTAAATAATTTATTTAATTATCCTAACGTGTTACTAATGCGGCTATGCATACACACATAAACACACACACACACACACGCACGCTTTACACACAAACACATCAACTTTTTATACTAGTTGGCAATTTAAGTTTTGTTCTAATTAGGGCAACTGTTAAAATTTACAGGTAACTTTATTATTTGGCAATTTAAAAAAATTTAATATTTTATTTTTGAAGGAGAGAGAAATGGAAATGTAAAAGCCCAATCATGAACAAAACATGAACAACAACTCTTTTACAACTTTTAAAAACCTCCTACAATCTAAAAACGCAAGGAAAAAACTGAATTAATTGTGAAATATATAATTGCATATATATATTTTAAATTGTTTGAATAATTTGATATTTCTTAATGAAGAATCTGTCTGTATTTCTTAAGTTGTGCGATTAAACGAAGGGTTCGATAAATAGATAGAAGTCAAGAGTTATCCGAATTATACGAAGGTAAAAGAAACAAGTTTAATTTTAAGAAAAAAGCCACAGTTTTATGAATGAAAAAATATGAACTTTAATTGAAATTAGCAAAAGCTAAAGCCCCATTTATGCATCCACACTTTTGAATACAAATCTATATATATACACACATATATTCATAACTACTAATAATAAAAATAGAAATACAA
Organism: Zaprionus lineosus; assembly: GCA_035044505.1. Lineage (NCBI taxonomy): Eukaryota > Metazoa > Arthropoda > Insecta > Diptera > Drosophilidae > Zaprionus > Zaprionus lineosus. The sequence continues at coordinate 760,841 of JAWNNX010000142.1, forward strand.
CAAAATGAAAGTTGAATCTAAAAAGTAGGCACACGCACTTATTTTTTCCCCTCTACACTTCAAATGCAAAGAGTTCTAGTTCAGAAAAGGGTCACAGATGACGATCGCGTTGACTGCTGCTGCAAACAAACCAATGAAACGTCAACAACAATAGTTAAAAAAATATTACTTAAATTAACTGCTTACAACTGAAAAAGAAAACACAAGTTTACACTTACTGAAATCTATTCAAAAATGAGAAACAAAATCGAAACGATTGTATTCCAAAGTTCTGACGTATTTAGCTAAGAGCAATTTACACACATTCATATTTATTCACATGAACACACTCATCTATAATATGAAGTAATTAGCTACTTTTTTTCCCCTTTTTTTGTTGAATTGAAAACTTTTGTATTGTAACTACACTTTGTCAGATCCATTAAGTTATCACGAATAACACACACTACTTGCATAGGAAACGAATATAAAAAATGTAGCTAGTAGAAAATTTGAAAATTGCTTAAAATATTAACTTAAAGCTCGATGTCCATCGAGGTCGAACCATTTTTAAGAATATTCCAATTTAAAAAGGAAAATGAATATGAATATGAAAATGAAAATGTAAATGAAAATGAAAACACTAAATACATTGACGAGAAACGAAAATGAATTATAAAAAAGGCTTGCCAAACTTTTAATGCTTATCCGACACTACGCGTAGGAGGTCTTAGAGATAGAGCACAACAACAGTACATAGTATAGAATGTGTTTCCAACTACAAAAACAACAACAACAACAAGAAGAAAATATGTAAAAACCACTTGAATTGAATGAATATGAAACGAATGAAAATATAACAAACCATTCACTTGATGATAAACAGCGCCTGCTGCCTGCCTGGCAAGTACTGGCCAAGGGGAGGAGCGTCTAGGCCAGGGCCATTGCCAGAGTAAAAAATGCTTTGTAAAATGAAAATATGAATATTATAAAAATATTACTTATAATATATATATATGTATTCATAGACAAACCAAACATACGTATGTATGTGTGTGTAAGTTACCGCAAAATGGGCCTACACTTGCATACAAAGTACGAAAACAAAAATTGATATGAGAACTATTCTAGGAGAAATGAGAAAGAAACAAAACGATATACTTTTTTTTTGCCAGTTTATTTTGTTTGTTTCAAACATTGTTTTAGCTGCAAGCAAAATGGGAGAGTATAGAGAGAGAGAGGATACGTTGAAATTATTTAAAAAAAAATATGTCACACGTTACATAGCAGACATACACCACATAAATAGACAAACACATATACACACATACATGCCAGACGAATCATATATAATACACAAAATAAATACAAACAAAGGCTGCTTGTGCAGGAGTCGTTATAAATAATGTTGATGCATTCTTAATCGACAAACAAAAAGGAAAAAAAAACAAAACAGAAAAAACAAAAAAAAAAAAGAGGAGAAAAAAAATTTAAAATGAAAACATAATTTAGAATTTTTTTCAAGCGAGAAGAAAAAAATAGAATTCATAGATTTATTAATTTAAATATTAAATAAACCAGAAGTACTTCAAATATGAATCGAAGTATGCATGCGAAAAAAAAAAAAAATAAAAAATTCAAAAACAAAAACAAAAATAAACTAAACAAAACAAAACTACATACATATATGATATACATACATACTATACGGATTATTATTACTCTTATAATTATTATTATTGTATTGAAGGAAAATATAAGAACATTAAACAGCATAAATAAAAAAAAACAAATGCTTCATTTTTGTTTTAAGTCGGTTTGTGACATTTTATTAGAATTTTCGGGCTGGTTTTATTTTTAAACAATTTCATTGTTCAAGCTGGATTGGATCCTTTTACACAAAGGGTTCAATGGTGAACTCTACGACGGAGCATGGAGTAGTTAACTCAAAAGCCTGCAGCACACTGGGATGCAGCACTCCAATCTTGCCAATGGTAGTGTCGTTGTACATGATCTTGGCGCAACGGCCGGGGAAGTAGCTGGGATCTGTGTGGGGGAAGAGTTGTTAGAATCTTGTGCTTTGTTCGAGATTTAATTATCTGCATACCTTCAGCTGCTTTGAGGTAATAACCCTTGTCACTAGTTCCCGTCTTCCAAGGAACAGAGAGCAATTGCATAACACGATCTAGCAGGCCATGTACCACTTCAAATCCAGCGTTCTTGTTGCAATTGACGGCACACACACGGCGTTCGTTACGTGCTCCAACCTCTGTGCTTTCATCGGTGATGATCACATCACTAATCTCGAAAAGCTTGAGCGGCAGCGGCATCTTACGATTTGCAACAAGCGTTTTCAAAATACCAGGCAGCAGTGTAGTTCGTACTACTTGAAATTCCAGTGTTTTTGGATTTCCAATGTGCACAGCCGGCAAGATTTCAATTGCCTTGTTCAGCTTACGTCCGATGTCATCACGCGAACAGAGCGTAAATGTAAGAGCCTCGGTGAAACCAGCTTGAGCTACCTGTTCCCGCAGTTGCTCGGTCAATTTATTAAGTGGAAATTGTTTAGCGATTTGCATAAAAGCTGGCAAAGATTTCTTAATGTTGTTGTATCCGAAGGCAATGGCTATGTCCTCGTAGATGTCACAAGCGTGTATAACGTCATGGCGAGTTGGAGGAATCTTGACGTTCAGTATGTCATTATTTTTTTGATCAACATGTGCCTCGAGATACATACGAGTTAACATATCCGCCAGCTTGGATGCGGGTTCATTGATACCAATATATGCATTGGCTTTATTCACAGAAATCTGCTCCATACGCACGGCTAGCTCAGGATATGTTAAAGTAGTTCCATCAGTTTGCACTACTTCGCATGGCTCCACAGTAAACTTCTGAGCGCAGTGTTCAGAGAAGAGACATACGATGGTGTCTAACACCACCTTTGCCTTGGTCAAGTCCGTGGCAGTGCATTCAATGAATACATTTTTAGTTTTCAGGGATATCTTTGAGTGATCACCGTTAATGATAGGTGGAAGTGATAATACCACACGGTTAGCATCGTAGATAACAGGGTAGACCGGTGAATCTCGAATTATGGGCAAATATTGTTTAAGTTGAGCGTGCGTTGAATAGAAATCCATCAATTGGTTGCCATCTAGCTCCTGTGACTGGTTAAGTGGCTTAAATTTAATTTGCTCAGGTGCTAGTGCCTCATAGCTAAATGGCCCTTGTATGGTGTCTAAATCATGAGTGCCAATAGCCACCAATGTACGCTTCCTGCAAATGTTCTGATGCAATTTGTCCTGAAGATCAATGAAGCTGTTGTATGCAGCCTGTGTAAAGGTGACATTTCGCAGGACCGCTGCGACAGCATATGGGCGAATTTGTGCCGTTGATGGAGCTATTTTAAGAACTTGCTGATTCTTTGGTTTCACTAACACAAATTTTGGTGGAATGACCCTAAAAAGAAATTTTGTATTAATAAGACTTTCGTAACGGGTGTCACTGCTACTTACTTGCCCTGAAATACCCGCAAGGCCGTAACCAAACCCTCCAAGCAAAGTAAATCATATCGATTTGCTGGAATATCAATCCTATAAATGATTTCTTCACTGGCATCTGCCGCCGCAGCAACATCTCCCTGTTCTTTTGTTAACATTTGCTTTTCCGTTGTCTAAAACAAACGCACAGTGGAAACTATTTAGTGTTTTCAACTTAGACCACAAGTGAGTTACTTACAACTTCATCCAGCTCCAAACCAAAAGCAAAGCACAATTCCTGAAATTCATCGTCGGCTAAAAAAAGGGGTAAACATTAAAGATGTTCCACGTGGACTACTGCCGGTCAACTCACTGTAACGCTTGCCAAGTGCTTCGAAGAGCAGATCACGTTTAACTCCAATAGTTGGCATTTTAATTTATTATTTTATTAGTAGAGATCTCCTAAATAAATTAATTGTATAAACCTTTTCTATTAAAGAAATTAAAAGCTACAACGTTCTGTTGAGACCAACGGGAGTGTGTACACACTTTTAAAAAACGAACTCTTGGCATGTTAGTTAACATAACAGAGCTGTTAAAAGGCGGCTCTCATAGTTTTTTGAATTTTCTTGATTTAATAATAAAATTATATATTTAGTACAACAAATAAAATAAACTACCAAGATTATGTGAACAAATATATATATTGATAATTAAAAATTAGACTCCTAATAATAATAATAATAATAGGGCAATTGAATATTAATCGATAGGCTATTCGATTATTATATGACATTGCTTACATTTTAAATTGAAACATTTAAAATACAGTTTTGGAGTCATTCAAATGAAAGATACGCTTCGAAATTGTAAAACATTAAAATATATATTATTTTATAAAAAAGGATCAAAGCATGAATTTATCAATTTTTGAACCATATGCTGCATTTTCTGATTACGCTCAGTTTTTTAATGAGGCTTGTATTAAACTAAAATAAACTGACCGTAGTCAAAAACTGCTACACACGTTGCTCCTTATATGGATTCTAAATCTTAAAAAAAAAACTTGTGTTGGTGGCAGCTGTCGTTGTCGCCTGGCACTGCGTATCCAAATTGTTCAGTTGAAAAAATCGGAAGTAAACAGAAGTAAACGTTTCAGTTTTTATACATATCTTTTTTATTTTAGGTAAAAAATATCTCGATACGACCACTAAGGTGTTTAGATCACACACATTCTGTCAACCTTTCCTTAACGTTTGTCCCGCAAGCTCTTCGTGAACAATTAACCAGGCAACGCGACAACAAGCGACCGACCTCCTTGGCAGACGCGCGTCAGACAGGTTTCAAAAAAAGGAAACAAATAAAAAAAAAAAGAAAATAAACACGAACGCGTGTGGCCAAAAAGCTAATGAAGCGTTAAAAATTAGCTTGTGAGCTGAAAAAAACCTTCAACTCTATATTTTAACAGTTATAGACTGGGTCTCAGTTGACGCTGAAAAGCGTGTTTCAAGTCTCTATACAGGTATGGGGCTTAAGGCAATAAAAATATTTGTTGGAAAACAATCATCTATTGTAATGCTGATCTATTTCCCTTATAAATATGTATTAAATGAGGATTCCCCTCATACCATATTTTCTTGGGATGAGCCCAAAGGAATAATCAATTTAAAAACGCCTTCAACTGATTTCTGTTGCATTTTTCATAAGCATGTCCTTGCGCAGCCTTTGTGTTTGTTTGTTCAACCCTTGAAGAGATTGATTATTGTTTATATTTGTGCCTCTGTATGCATGTGAATGCAGTGCAAACATACGCATCGCATTGTGGCATGCGGCCAGTCCGACGCCAATGCCAGCCTCAGTCTCAGCCTCAGCATCCAATCCAACGCCAACGCCAACGCATCCATTTGAATTGGGGCAATTAAAGTGTGGTACAACTTACGGCTGAATAAGTCTGTAAGCACGTGATAGTAGAAAGACATTCAGGATGAGTTTGTGGGCTCGGTCAGCGATTTATCCTGCGCTATAACAATAGCAATTAACATTAACCCCTTTGGCCGAGGGTTAAGATCGAAGTAGGGGAACGAGAACTGAAACAGGATCGAGAAAGGGTTGGGGAGTGAGGGCGTTAATTCAGACACGAGTTCTTGATCAATTTATCAAATGATGCGTTCATTTCTTAGAAATCGAAATGAAGTGATTATCTGACCATTGGAACTCGGCCAAACTGTGCCCTTTGCATCCCTAACGTCTGCGTTGTCCTGTCGTTGAAATTGGTCTATGTCGGCTCATTGGCTTGTAATTATGTTAAATATTGATTTCTTTATTATTATAATTTTTAGAAAATTCTGTGTCCATGTTTGCTTTGTTCTCACTGGTTGACAGATCTTTCGTTCCCACGGAAGCATCGCAAAATCCAATTCTCTAATTGTAAGCTAGTTAGTTTTTCACACGTTTGCTCTAGTTTCAGTTCTAGTTCAATCAAAGGATACACCTTTTCCGGCTTTGTCGGCAATAAATGGCAAAAAAAAAAAAAATAATAATAACGCCAAAGGCAGACGTAAGATTCATTCATCATGTTGATAATTAGCTGGACAAGTAGTTGCCACCTTGCCAAACTCTCTCTCTCTCTTTTAGTACCTGCGCTGAAAATCGTACTACTCATCGTACCCCTGACCCTTGGCTCTGTGTGGTCAGATTCATTTGAAACAATGGATTATAGAATATTGTGTAATCGTATCTTCTTTTGTGGTTGCATATATCAATTTTCATAAAATGCGATTGTCACCTCTTGGACCTCCGTGATCCTTGAATAAAAACAAAACTGTCAACAAGGCTCGTCTGCTTGTATATGATTAGAAAATTAGAAGGATGCCCTTATCAAATCCGAATTGACCAATTGAAGATGTGTACCCAAACATTGACGTGTGTATATAGACTCTCCGATCACTGGCAAGATGAAGTGTAAGTGAGAGTGCGGAGGTTTATCTGATCCGCAATTTTTCAATTTCAGGAGCTGATGTTGAAAAATGACCCAGCATCGATATCAGTTACGATTTACATTTTATTTTTACACCGTCGCCAATAGGTAAAAGGTAAACATATCAATTACCCACAATCGAGCCCCGTTGACAGACACTCCGGACTACTGCACAAGTGCTACGGGGTATACTACTGACCAGGATTCGGTCACTTCCTGGAAAGTCATTTCACACACTGGCCATTGGGATTTGTTTGTGTTTCATTTTGATTTCAATTTCAATTTCTTTTGTTTTGCACAGGACATTAGGGCCCATGCTCAATCCCATATCCCGGCTTAGACCCATATCCAGATACAGTCTCAAGTGTCGTTTTGGAAAGTGTTGCTACTTTTGACTTCTGGCTAAGTGTTTTTACGCTGAATCAAGAGGCGCAGACAGTAACAGATCCTTCAGGTGCCAATAGCTAACAGCACCTATGGGAAATTATATGAATTATCATAAACCGAATCCAACTGAGATAAACGAAATCCTTGAAACCGTTTGAAAGTTTCGCTTTTTATTTTCTTCCACCGCTGTCGCAGCAGCCGTCGCATTATTTTACCCTGTGATATTTATTTGTGAAATGGGGTATATTTATAAATAAATAAATACAAAAAAATTATATATAAAAATATATCCTTGAAAGTTAAGGTAAATATATTAAACATTCATTTGTGTATTCAAATATTTAAATATCTATCATAAAATTCGATTTAATTTTTACAATGACCGTTTAATATTTTTTATAGATTACTATTTATAATAATAAACAAAGTATACAAATATTCATAATAATTGTAGTAGTACCGCTGATAATAATAAATATAATAGAAGATATTTTTCAACAGCTCAAAGCTTGTCATTTGACATTTGAATTTTGATAAAATGGCGAGTGCCATTTTTAGTATATTTTACATAATTAATCGGTATTATTTAAAGCTAAGCAAGTAATCAAGTATTGATATCGATTACAGGATATCGGATAGTCTATGAATGTGTGGGTCTGATCTTACTTGTTTTAAATGCGACTGTTACCCTAATTTCTGATCTTCTTCAAAAATGAAACGGTCTGGTCGCCTGACCGTTCAGGTTTGGCTCATCATCGGCAGCTCCAACCACGCGTTGAATACCCCGTAATGGCACAATCGGGATACCTAGTCGAGGCGCACGCGTGTCATTTCTGGGCAGCAATCAAAGTGATATGAAAATTGCATTTGGGTTCAACAGGTTCGTTGTTCCGTACGATTTGGTTCTGTTTTTATTTTAGTTTCTGTTTGCCCAAAGGTTAAACGTGCGAATTTCACCAATGGCCAATCCACAGACAGCTCCAGCTCGAGGCATCCAGACACAGGGCCCTTTGATCATCGGTCGATCAATGCGAATACGAATGCGAAGGCGAATAAGCCACAGTTTCATTTTCGGTGGTAATCGTAATCGTCTGACTTCTTAAGCTTCTGCTCCTACTCCTGCTCTTGCTCCTGCTGCTTCTCCTCCTACTCCAGCTTCTACTCCTTCTCCTACTCCTGCCATTATCAACCGCGTACCGTACGCGAATTTCATGTATGGATCAGCTAAAGCTAAAGCAAAAGCTAATTAAATGTAATTTGGTACTTCCTTTTCAGCCGAAATAATACATATAAATAGTATCTTTAGTTTACATTTTATTCTCGCTCTTCTCACTTGGCCCCTGGCTTATTATTATAAATTTTCGTTTTCTTTCAGTGCTGGACGAGACTTAAGGTCACTCCAATTCCATATACATACGCGTATTTATGTCCCAGCCTGGGTTCAAAGGAATTCGCTTAGCACTCGTACTTCGAAGTAGTAACAATGCAACAATTGCTTCAAAGAGTGTAAGAGAACCTGAGAACTGTAGCAAAGAAGGAGGTAGTGGTGAATGGAGAAGGAGGAGGAGGAGAAGGGGGAGAACCGAAATGGAAACTTGTTAATTGTTTTGTACTCGAGTACCAACCACTGGAGAAGGAGCGTGCACTTCAGTTTCCAGCGAAGAAACACTTTCCATTCAAGCCCAATAAACGGCCCATTGTGAAAACCATCGGCCCATTCATGAAAGCACCTAACCAAGGGTTCCGCCGCCCTAGGTGCCTGGATCCGCAATTGTTCCCGCTGTACCGCGAGCCGCCGCAAAATTAGACGCTCAATTACGCTACAGAATTCCTGGATAATTTCAGAGCATTCAGTGGCATGCAGGCTTGCCACGATGCCAGCTTGCCCAGTGCAGGGAGCGAGCGAATAGGGAGGAAAGTGAATCTTGACCACGTGGTGTAACCCTTCGTTTGCTTGATCATTTTTCATAATTTGTTCTATAGCCACATCCTTCCGTAAAATGTTCTCACACTTGACCCGCTGTGCAGCGGCCACGCCTGCCAAAGATCGGAAGTTGTTCCTGTGCTCCAGCATCGTCCTAGACGCAATATTGTGTTGCTCAATATCCGAACAGGAGAAAATCTTATTAAAAATTGTTATTTCTTGCGTGGCCCTTTTTTCCTTTTCTTATTTATTTTACTTTTTACTTTTTAAATTTTGTTGTTTTTTTTGTTGTTTTTTTTTTGTTGTTTTTTTGTTTTTGGTTTCGTTTTTTTGTGAGCGTTTTTATTGCTTTAATCATTTTTATTTTGTGCGGCTTCCGTGCCACCTGTTATGGTTAGCGTTTGTGTGGAGAAGGTGTAGCAGCCAGGACCAACATCAGCAGCTAAAGATCCTCGAATTGTCGGATCCTCGAAGGCCTTTTTGATTTTTCTCAAGTGATTGCGTAGTTTTCATCTTTTGTCCGAAGTTCTCACTGTTTCAAATTTGAATTGATCATCGCGTTTTGATCTTGGCAAGGGTAAGGGTAAGGGCGAGGGCGAGGGTGAGGGTAACGTGGGATCGGAACAGCCATGTCCTGTCCTTGTGACCCTATCAAAATAGCAATCACAATTTGTCGATTATGATGCCTACTTCCGACTCCAAAAGTGGATCCAGCATGAAATTAATTCCTTGTTCCACTTAAACAAATCGCATGCAATGATAAATATCCTCGAATTAGTCAGAGCTACGGTACAGGACAAGGCCGATGGCGATGGCTGGCGCCAAGCAGTTGCCAAAGAACATGAAAGATCACACAAAGATAGCCATCAACTGTTGGCAAAACAAATCCAAATTTCAAATTCTTCAAAGTCGAGCCGTGCGACAAAAATTTTGTTACGCATCGCTCTGATCCCATCAGGATGAGAGATATACATAGTTGCCGGCGGCAATGATAACCATCAGTATGTATGCAATCTATAACAACAGGATCTGACTGCCTGCAGGCGTGCCCAAACAATGACACAGTGGGCACTGCATTGACCTGGCCAAAACAACGTCATGTGCCCTCAACCACTCCTACCCCTACCCCTACCCCTACCCCTGGCCCTACACCTACTGCTACCCCTACACACGGTACATTACTGGTACACATCGGTTACCATCCATTCCCTCCTGCACCTGAACGTGTGTATAATCTAGTTTTAATTTTCATGGGAATTAACCCATGCCCTTAGCAACAATTTGTGTAAACAATGGGCAATTTATGCGCGATATTTGTATAAAAAATTTTGAACTGCCTTCAACCCCAACGTTGGGAGTGCAGCGCTTAAAGGCCACCCTTTATTATCCTTTGCTGTTCCATCAACTGTTTGCCACTCTCTGTTTGAGCTATTTGCTTTGATTTTCACTTGACTTTTTGCTCGATGGGCCGGAGTTTTGTTTGATTGGAAGTACATACTATATATACATATATCATATATGATTTTCAATTGGATTTCGTTTTTTCTCCTTCGATTTTTATATCGTCCAGCGTCAATATTTGCTGAGCCAACTCAAACAGTTGGACACCCGTCCTGGATGAGCACAATATGACAATGTAACAATGTCGTCTCGGCAGCTGATTTTTCTCTTGGACTTTCCTCGGCATTTGCATTTTTAATTTCCCTTTAATGAATTTTCAATTTGACAATTGGCAAAATGCCACACACGACGAGCGACGAGCGACGAGCGACGAGCGTCTGGACCACCCACATGGTTGCTGGAAGATGAATGGGCTCGCATGTAGTGCTCCAATTGAATGGCACATCGCATGTTCGATTCGTGCTTCCGATTGACTTTCCCCTTTTCTTTTCTTTTCCTTTCGCTCTTTAATTTTTGATCTGCTTCTTGTGGAATTTGGGGATCGTGTTAAATGCTAATAAAATAAGTAACATACAAATTTTTCAATTTACGTTTAACAAAAAGCGTCAAGAATTATAAAATTAAACGGGGCTACGGCTACGGCTACGGCTGCCGTCAATGATGATGATCCGCTGCACAGCCCGTGCAGACCTCAGATCGGACAACACTTTCACGGCCCAAAGGGACTTGCTAATAGGAGCCGTTGACGTGCGCCCACTTTTACTCCTGATTGGCGTTTAAACAGCTCCTACACGTTCCACATACCGACACTTGCGATTCTCCCTACCTTTTATTCCTTGGGTATATTGGATATTTCATTCATCTTGTCTTCGCAATGTCAAGATCAAGATTGAGGCCTAAATAAAAAGACTTAAAGATGACCCAGATTTTATTCAACTCACCAATTATTTTTTTAGAATATTTTTATAATTATATATTTATTTATTATATATTTAAATATTTATATATTTAAAGTTATTCTATGTTTTTATATTATTTGATTTTAATCGGATATAAAGATTGATTTACAAATTAAAAGACTTAAAGATGGTTTTGATCTTATTCAATCAATAGTGAGTAATTCTCACATTATATTGTTATATTTATTTATTATATATATTTTTTATTTGTAATACTATTAAAATTTGCTCAAATTTTGTAAAAATATTTTAATGTTTGTTTTTGCCAGAAAAATTTGATTAAGATTCAAATAAGATAATTCTCAAGAGATTTATATATATTTTATTATTATTATATATGTATTATTTAATTATATATATATTATATATATAATTATATCATATTATTATATACTTATTTAATATTTCTATATACTTTATTAATTATCATATATGTATATATACAGTTTTATTATTAGTTTTTTATTATTAGTTGTAATAATATAATTATATATATCAGGTATAATTTCAAGACTATTAAAGTTATAATAATTTTTGTTATATAAACTTATAAAATATATATAAATATTATTTTTTGTTTAAGACTTAAAACTTTTGACGTTGCTGGTCTGAAGGATTCTTTTTTTGTCAGATGTACGTGTTTCCAAAGGAGACTCACCCTTAAAGTTTTAAATTTTCAAAATAAAGCTGAATGCAAAAGATTTTTTAATTAATGTTTGCATTATGAATAAAGAATTTTTACAAATTTTATAAATTATAAATTTCTGATTTTTAATACTTTCTTTTTCTCATCTCTAAGGAATCTATCAGATATTTTTAAAATATTTTTTAGTTAAATAAAACCCACGTCCTTTCAAGCCTTCCAAAGTCGTAGGCTGATATTAGATATTCCTGAACTTTTAATTTAAGAAACTTTGATGGATTTAAAAAAAGGTAAATTTACATCTAAGAGAAAATTAAGAAAATTCAAAAGTTTTATTAATTTTAATTACAATAGCTTAAATTGAAAAGCTCCCCCATCAGTAAGAGTATCGCCGGTGCGTATAGATTCAATTTTCCCTGTGCCTGCTAAACGTTTTTGGCATGCGCTTTCTGGAAGCTGATCCAAATGGACACTCACATAGCAAGGACCCAGTTGCGGCTCCAGACGAGAGATGCTTTTATGCATATTGACATGAAACGTATGACCCGTTACCCGGGGATGGGGATATGGATGCGGATATGTATTGAGGTATATGCCGCATTGTTCATATTTAACCGGCATTAAGTGGGGATCACTTGTTAAATGACAGGCACGCAAGGCGCCGTTGAGTGTAAGAAGGAAAAACACACGAGGATCTTCTTTGTCCGGGCGACCCTCGCCCTCTCGTCATACTTGGCAGCGCGTGTGCCCTTTTACTTTTTTGTTGTTATTGTAATTTTTTTTTATTGTTATTTGTGGTGTTGTTGTAGTTTTTGTCAATGCGCGCATAAAATTCAAATCGATATGCAAACGTTTGGTTGGCGGATGCCGCTACATCAGCCAAGGTCGATAAGCATAAACTTTACAAGCGACAAGCGACAAAAGACCAACGACCAAAGGCCAAAGACCAAAGACCATAACCAGGAGCAACTCCCGATACGATCGCCGATTGTTTGTCTCAGCTGCAGGTGTAACCGAAGGCGTCACTTGCCCAACTGTCATTTGTGCGCACTCGAAGCCCCGACGCCGAGGACGAGGTCGCAATGTACTCGTAAATTGCACTTGCACAGGACACGAGCAGGACACACAGTACATGTGCCTTGTGGACAACAGCAACAACGACAATCCTGGGGATGTTTTCTCTCTGCCTCTGCCTCTGTTTGGCCAATAAATTTGGCCTGTGTTTGCCGCCTGTCCAGTTGGATGTGCGGTTTGTTGTGTGACATTTTTATCTAATTGACAACGTTTTATTGCCGCCTGTAGATGTGCATCTCCAGATACCCAGAAGGTTGCGCAAAAATGCCAAACGATCCTACGCTCTGGGGCGTGCCACTCGCTTCTGGCGCCACCACATCAAAGGAAGGCGGCACAGCGCACAGGAGTTATGATATAAAATCTATGCGAAGACGATGATTTCCACAGAATCATTACGTATCAAAGGGCGGTGCTCAGTTTCGGGATTGGGATTGGGATTGGGTCTAGGTTTGAAACTAAGGACCACCAAGTATGTTCCATTGTGCCGCTGCCAAATATCGCCATGTCATCCTGGGGTACAACTAAATTGAACGCTTGGCGCTTCACTAATTGTAAGCGCTAAAATGTGAGTCTAACTATCGGACTTAGTTAGCGCCGGGCACGCTTATTAGACATGCCAATGGTCTGGGCCCTCTAGTCGCTCAAGCGTGTCCTTGACGCTAACCGACTAACAAGCCAAAGTGCCCCAGTACCAAGGCCATCGATTTCGGGTTTTGAGCTAAGGACCGGGCATATCAATTGGAAAATTTGCCAGGTTGTAATAAACAAGATTTTTCATTGCGATATCTTCCTTGGGCATTGGTCAGTTGGTCCTTGGCATGCCGAATCGCCTGTCGGCGGTAAATTTGAAAAAGGTGTTGGTCAACAGGTAGATAGTGTGTCCTGCGGCTCAGCCTTTGGTCTTCAACTAGATACGATTTAGATAAGATGAGGTTCCATCGTAGTTGCTGGCCATTTCTTGCTGACAAATCGTTGTGGAAATCTATGTCCTTATGTTTGGATTTTTGCAAATTTTGCAGCGCTTAGTGGTTAAGCTAATCCTGTTATAGGTTTGTTTGCATTTCCGCCCATGTTCCGGTCCGTTGTCGCAACCCCATAATCATCTTGTTAGCGGCTTTAGATGTCCACAGATACCAAATCGCCGAATCTTCTATTGTGCCCCTCCAGCGCCATTTTGCATGCTCAAACATTCAAAACTGACGCCGACACTGAGGCGAATACTAAGGTTGAGGTTGAGGCTGAGGATGAGGATGAGGATGAGGCTGAGGATGAGGATGAGGGTGAGGATAAGGGTAAGGCTGTGGCTGTGGCTGCGGCTGGTACTGGGACTGATGCCGAAGCTCAACAGTACAAGGTAATTTCAACAGTTAACAGAAACTCACCACAGTTTGCCATTGGCCGAGCGACGCAAGCGGCACGTGCTGCCTGTGGAGTGACCGACAGGGCAAGCAACTTGTTTACCTGTCCCTTGCCCTTTTCACCTTGCCGGCGCGGCCAGTTGTGGTGGATTACGGCTGCGCGTATATATAGTGCTGCCAGGATAAGCCGACAGTCAGAAACTCGCCAGCATCTGCAGCGAACGGTTCAAGTTTTATATACAAAAAAGTCGCAAACCAAGAAAAGTTAACCATGGCGTCCAATGAGCTATATCGTTACTACTACAAGCCATCCGAAGATTTGCAGGGCTTTAAGGCCGGTGTGGCGGAGCCGTATTTTAATCCAATGGCTGCCTATAATCCTGGCATGACGCACTATCAAATCAATTGCAATTCCATGGGTGCATCCAATAATTACTTGTCCACCAATGGATTCATCAGCTTTGAGCAGGCAAGTTCCGATGGTTGGATCACCTCATCACCGTCCAGCCATCGCTCCGAGAGTCCTGAATATGTTGACCTCAACACAATCTACAATTCGGGATGCAATGGTATGTCCCAGGCTCAGCAGTTTGGACTGACGCTGGAGCAACCAACTCCAGCAGTGTCTCTGCCTGCACCGCAACCAGCCCTAGAGATTATGGGCTCCCCCAATGTGGGGACCTGCAAGACGGTGCCAGTCGTTCCCGCAGTGACAAAACCCAAGCGAAGCTACACACGCAAAAACCAGCAACCCACCGTTCCAGCTCCAGTCAACACGTCCAACTCAACCACATCCCCATCCCAGTCGAACACCAATGTCAATCTCTATACCGATGACTTCCAGAGCTTTGACTTCGATAACTCCGCTCTGTTCGACGATAGCGTAGAGGACGATGATGATATGATGCTCTTCGATGACGACTTCGATGGTGATGGCAACGATGGCTCCTTCGACTTAGCGGATGGGGACAGTGAAGATGCAGCAGCAAATCCGAATGGACAAGCAGCCGGCACTGGAAAGAAGCGCCGAAACAAGCAAATCTCTCCCGTTGTCAAACGCAAGCGTCGCCTGGCCGCCAATGCACGTGAACGTCGTCGCATGCAGAACCTGAATCAGGCCTTTGACCGACTGCGTCAGTATCTTCCCTGTCTGGGCAACGATCGTCAGCTGTCCAAGCACGAAACCCTTCAAATGGCTCAAACCTACATCTCAGCTCTGGGCGATCTTCTGCGCTAAGGACCTTCAGCCAACAAACATTTGCCAAAGTTGTACCTTCATTGTATATACCCAAAACTAGATCCCAGTAGTAAATTATTATCTAAGTATTATGCTGTTTATTGTTAAGTTGAATAATTTTAATTTAAAAAAAAAATAATTTAAATTTAAAATAAAAAAAAGAAAAAATTATATAAACGTTTTTATTTTTAAAAGAAGAAAGACTTAGGACACAAACGTGATTTATATATAAAGCGTTTCATTAATCAAAGGAAATGAAAAAAAAAATATTTTTTTTTAACTATTGAAAAACTCAGAACGCGAACAAAATTAGACATTTAGCTGTGACTTTAGTTAGTCGTAGTTTTTTTTTTTTAATTTGTTACTTAAATAAATAACTATTTAAAATATGTTATAGGGGAGAATTAAAGAAGTCCTTTATTTTTGTAATAATGAAAAGCAAAAATATCCAGAAAGGAACAATCATACAACCTTCTCCTTAACCTTAATAATTAATTGCTATTTTTTTTAATGAGCAGAATCTTAAATAATAAATCAAATATTAAAAATCCTAGAACTCTTTAGTCCTTTTATTTTTACAACTAACCTAAGCCTTAGGGAAGCTGCGGTTCACATTTTGCTCAGCTTACGTTAAAGATTTGGGGGATCAATCTTAGGTTATCCCGAGTCCAGTTAATGTCTTCACCTTTTGCTCGTTCTCGTTGGCGCTTCCTTTCCAGGCGCCTCATTTATCTCAATACATCGATTCTCACACAGGACCGCGGGTCGCGCGCATTGAATTCATCTTAATAATGTGGGGCAAGGTGATCGATTTGGCGCTTGGCGCTTGGCGCTTTGCGATCAATTTGTAGACAGTTCATCGAAATTAGTCGCCGGCTTTGGGAGCGGGCGAAAAACAAATATGTGAAAAGCGATCTGAACAGTCCGCACAGGTACTCAAGCAATCCAGGAGCCCAGGCCGCAGGCCCCAGGCCCAGGAATCATCACCAGGAGGACGAGGAACAGAAACGGAACAGAGTATTGTGCCAATAATTATACAGCACAAAGCCTCAGAGTGTGGCTGCCAAATTAAGTTAAGTGTGGGGCTGATCAGTTTTTGTTTTTGGATCTTCCTTATTTTTTATTTTTTATTTCTTTTTTTTTATTTTTTTTTTATTTTTAGTGTTTCCTTCAGCAGTCGCAGTCCCAGATTCGTCAGCCCCCCAAAAAGCATATACCTGACCCGTGATCGGAGTAGCGAGACCCGAAAAAATCGAGCGTCACTCACAAATCGTTTAAAGTGAACTTCGATCGTGGATGATCGTTGCTGGTGGATAACCGTCAATGGCCAAGACTGAGACTCGGGGATTAAGCTTCGATTTAAAGGCGGCCAATTCATTGAGCAGAAAACAGAGCATCACCAACCAAGTGCAGAGCAGAGCAGAGCAGAGCAGATCAGGTCGTGGTCACGTCAGTCAGGTCAGCGATTCAATCATTCGGAAGATCCAAAACCAATTTGTTGATAGCGCTCCAGCGGCTGACGATCGCTCGACTGCCACCACACAAACGCAATGGGAACTTCGGTTGCTGGTAGGCGGTTGCTGGGTGAGGGAGGGCGCGGCAGGACATTGTTACGTGGGCCGTTTTTGTTTGTTTATCAAAATGATTTCTCGGGCGTGGCGAAAACAAACAAAGCGCAAAAAAACAAAAAAAAAAATAACAGCTACTCCCAGCCCGAAACTGGACAATCGAAAGGAAATTCACATAATTAGTTGGCGGCGCGACTTGGACAGCGGTTCGTTAAATTGTTAATGACTTAATTTAGAGCCTGGCGTGGCTTTGGCGGGGGCGTCACCCTAACCATTTAAAGCTAGCTGGATCATGGTGTGGCAATTATAAGGGACAAGTCTTCCCGGTCTCCTACATACACATATATCCTGTCGCAGTTGTCCCGTTGCCATGAATCGTTCTCTTGTTAGCGACAATTTACGGCTTTGAACGCTTCCGCACAAAGCGTCGCCGTCAATTTGTCAATTACACAAATTGTTTAGGTCTCTCTGCTCGGCACGACACGAACACCAACACCAATACCAATACCAATGCCCATACCCATACCCATACCCATACCCATACCCATACCCATACTAACACCAACACCAACGCCAATAGCAGTGCCAGTGCCAGTGTCAGTGTCAGTACGACAAGTGGAACAACAAAGGATGCGTATCGAAATCGAACCTCTTCCTGCCAAGCTTGGATGGCTTTGTGCAACCGAGCTACGTTCCGATCGGTGTGCAGCTGCACAGATTCGATTCCAGCTTCCAGCATCCTCGACCCAAAAGCAACTGCTCGCCAATACAATTAGTTAGAATTCATGAATGGGAATGGGATTGGGATTGGGAATGGGAATTGGGAATGGGAACGGGAATGAGACCCCAGGCAGCTTTTGGCAATGCCGCCGACGTTGCAGCCGCAGTTGCAGTCGCAGTCGCAGTCGCTGTCGCTGTTGCTGTTGTTTTGTCGCTGCCCCAAGTCTCCAGCCGAAATCGAAGTCCAAGTAGGAGTCGAAGTCGTAGCTGGGCTCAGGATCGGGATGGGGATCGGGATCGGGGTCGGGGTCGGGGTCGCCGTTGCAGTCTTGCATGTCTTTGTCAATTTATAGACAGCCTGCCTGAGCATTATTAACACGTATTATTATGCGTTCGACTTGAAGATACAGTTTGAGCCTCGGGGTACGTCGCCCTGTTGCACATTTTGTGGGTTTTTGGTTTTCGGCTGCCACTTGCTGATCCCCGTATGCCGCATGCTCTGCTACCGCTTACTGCTTGCCGCTTGCCGACTTGTCAGTGGCATTCACATCCACATCCACAGACACATCCACAACCACACAGACAAGGGCAGCTTATCCCTTAAACGAATTAATGTTCCACAAAATTTGTCATGTCGATAATTGGCGCGCTTTATTTTGAGACTTTTGGGGTTTTCTTGTGTCCATTGTGGTCCATCCAAAGTCTCCTTAGGCACTCACTGATCATAGTAAGTATGTCTGTATCGGCTTTAAGCAATTTAATGAGCTTTAACACCATCAATTTGTCACTTCTTATTAGTGTCCCAATTGGGGGTACCTCAGGATCTTCAAGGATTCCAAAGTGCCGAGCTTCCAGCCAGTTTTAAAAGGGAGTTTGATTACTCAAAGCTAATTGGGATTCATGCGTGGCAATAGACCACCTATAGCTTTGATTGCCAATCCTCCGCAGACTACGTATTGAAATTTGTTAATATTACTTAACAAAATTATAAGTTTTAAAAGTTTAATTATAAACTCATTTATTTTTAATCAAGAATAGAAAAAAAAATGTTAGCCTGATTTTATCTGCAACCTGAATATTTATACTTGATTTATATAATATATAATATTATAATAAAAAAGACTAAAGGGAATTACTTAGAATACCTTAAAATTTGATTTTGGGGTTATTTTAAGCTTCATATTTTAAATTTTATATTAAAATTTAAAATTAAATTTATCGATTTATAAAAACAGCAAGAAATGCAGAAGAAATGTACCTCCTTCGAGGGTTGGAACTCATATTGGCACTTTGACCTTTAAACTCTTGGTTTAAAAATATATATCATTAAAAAATGTGATTAAAAAAAATAAATAAAGTTATTAATATAACAAGCTATTTAAATATCTACCTTGTTTAATTATATTATTAATATAATATAATGTAATATAATGAAATCTTAAATATTCTATAAATAAATCTTGCTTCATATAACAGATACGGGACACAGGATTTCCCTTAATTGCTTGTAAATTTAAAAACGGAATCCAATTAAATTAGAATTTTATATTTTTCTATAAACTAAATATATTTTATTTTTTAACATTGTCAATAAAATCACATTTTGGAAATATATTTAAGAATTATCCATATTTTAAGTATATAAGGTTTGTCTCTCCTACATCTTATATACATACATATATATATATATATATATATATATATATATATATATATATATATAAGAAATAAATATATAGGAAATCCTTCTTAGCATAACTTTATATATTTGTTATATAATATTTTTTATATATTTTAATTTTTATAATTTTAATTTTAATTATTTGAATTGACAAATAAATTTCCTTACAAGACAGTACAATTTATTGAGTCAATTACTACTCCCCACATTTAATTAAAATAAAGTCAAAATAAAATAAAATAAATAAATACTTAAGCCCGACTATATACTAAAAAATCTTCTGAAAATTTTTTCATGTACACAAGGTCCTTTCTCCCAATTCAATGCACTTGTAATTCACTTCCTAATTGTGGCTTCCAATATTTTGTAAACATCGCATTTTGAGAATTTTCCAAAAGATTTTTCTAGCCACACAAAGGACTTTCTCATGCCCTTCTGAGCACCGAGACCTTTGCGCAATTTAATGAATCATTAAAAGAACACAAAACCGCAACAATTTTTAATGATTATATTTTTTATTTTTTATATTTTCTATTTTTTAGATGTTTTTTGAAGTGCCCACAGTTTCCGTTTCCGCTGGCGTTGCCGATGCCGATGCCGAAGCCGCGGCTGTAGCCGTATTTTGGCATTGTTGTGTGAACATTTTACGCAGATCCTTTAATTGTTGTGCAATCACGAGGATCCCGAGAAATGTACCAAGATATGAAAGAAAACTGCGTTGGGTTGATTGATGTGAGTCCTGGCCAAAGGGGCCGCAGTCTGGAGACTGCAGCGGAGACTGCATCATTTGAACCTTTCCCCAGACCAGCATCCATTCGCGTGTACAACGTGTATATAAATATGTATATGTGTATGTGTGCGTGTGGGCCCAGTCGATGTCTTGACCAAAAACAAGACCGATTCAAAGACGAAGACGAGGGCGAGGGCGAGGGCCAAGACGAAGTTTAAGTCAAAGTCGAAGCCAAATGATTGCAATTATTAAGCCATAAAACGAACTGCGTTAAATGCCAGGTCTGTAATTAGCGACACCAAATCACGCCGGGCACGCCCACGCCTCCTTGTGTGGGCTCAGGCCAGCATAATCCAGGCAGAGAAATGCCGAACGAAGGATCGTTACTAAAATTTGTGTTGTGCGTACCTGGACTAAGAGAAAGTACCAATTCCTCATTCGATTATATGGGATGCTGTTTGTTTAAGGAAGTTTTGCCCAGAGGAAGCATAACAGTGCGGCAATTAGTCAAAGATTCTCTACGCATCCCCGCATCCTCGCATCCTTGTACTCTCCCTTGCATGTTCGTGCATCCATCAATCAGTAGCTCCGATTACGGTTGAAACGGCAGGAGTAACAGTTTTAACCGTTACACGTTGACAAATAATTCGCACGGCCGACCGCTCGACTGGGCAACTCAATTAGCCACACAGACGCATCGCATACAGTTGACTGACTTCGGCTCTTGGCCAAGTAGGTGGCAGTCATCAAACTCTCAGAGCCTTAGCCCCAAAATATCTTCAAGTATCTCACGCTGCAGCCAAGCATTACCCATCCACAATCAACCATCAACCAGGAACGAGAATCAAGAATCAAGGATCACAGTACGGGGATCGAAGAGCGAAGAACGACGAACGATGTTTAACGTTCGTCAGTGAAAGTGCATCAAAAATCAAAGTCGACGTTGATTTTTTGACAATTTTCGGGCGAGGCATCAAATTAACACAGCAAAAACTTTAAGATGCTACCAAAGATGCAGAGGCCAAGCCAAGAAAAAAGCTATCCCTGAGGAGAGTTCAATGAGAACAAAACGAACTTCAGATACGCTTACAGAAACTGTGGAAATCAAAGCGAAAGAAACAAAAGAAGAGGTGAAGAATTAATTGCCATAATTTTGCTATAAAATAATCTTTGCAGTATAAATAAATTTATAGTTGAAGAAAAGATTTGAAGTTTCTTTCATAGTGAATAATTTTTAGAAAATCCAGGCTATTTTCTGAAATTATGGGATCTGTTAGATCGCTTGATATATATATATATATATATTGATAATATTGATATATAAATATTGATAATATAATTCAGATAAATCGAAATAAATAATTGGTTGATAGATTTAATAAAATTTCTTATGCCATAAACATATTTTAAGCTCTCACTTTTCACCTCTCTCATAAATACATTCCATAGTTAGACGATCCCTTGGTCAGAGTATTTAAGTCCAAATCTCAAAGGCCTAGCTGTATTTTTTCCCAATATTTTGGATTTATTTTTTTTTTTTCATTTTTGATTTTAACTGAAATTGCCACACGCAAAGCATCGCCGTCGCTTTGTCACGTTAAGATCGTAGACTGAACGGAGGGGGCTATGGAGGGGTGTTGGGGAGTAACGGGAGCTGGAGAAAGATTCAGGCGCTGTCTGTGAAGGATTTTAGCAAAGATTCTTCACAATCTGGTTATGGCTGTGGCCTGTAATTTTGTATTCGCATTGAGGGTCATTTGATACAGTTTTCCAGCTCATTTGCTTGTAATTGGGCACCAGAGCATCGCGCTGGCTCCACATGAAATCTCTCTGTCCATGGTGTCCATGGTGTCTCTGCTGCTGCTGCGGCTCCAGAGTCTCCAGAGTCTCCAGAGGTTCCAGAGGCTGACAACTTTACCTCAGGTTGACGACTCTTCAAATTATCAGTTAAATTTTTCGGTACTTATATATTTATTAATCAGGATTTCGTGTGAAAAATGCCTTCAGGGTGTGCTCATATTTTGTCCTTAAGCTCAGCTCAGCAGACAGTCAACAGCAACAACAACATACACTTAACACAACAGCAACACCAACAACATGCATCGAATTTAATGTCAACGTCGTCGGTGGTGTTGGCATCACTTCGACTTTTGTCCATTGGCCACTGGTCTGGGCGTTACTTGGCGACTCCTTCAGGTTTTTTGATCAGTTTTTTGTTCGGATTCTTCGTCCACCTGCAAGGCCTTCGATTGGCCCCGCGACGTGTTTCTTATGTCTGGCTGCGAGTGTGTCTGTGTCTGCCTGTGTGTGTCTGTGTGTATGTGTATGGCTGAACTTAATCCCTTGGCCCCAATTATTCAAGTAATTAAGTATTAATGTGCGAAATTTTATCACCTTCGGTCGTGATTTTCCAGGCCATTTGTGCCTAAACGATATATTTATTCACATACACGATAAATATGGGGCTTCTTTGTTGTGCGTGTGTGTGGGTGTGTGTGTGTGAAACAACTTATATAATCGTGATAGGGAAAGGCCACTTTCTCAATACACAGCGTTATAAAATACCAAAATTAAAAAACTCAAATAAATTAACTTAACACCAATCTGATTAAGTTGTCAAATAGATAACAGAAAGCAGATTAATTGCCAAATAAAAGCTTTGCGACAAACAAAAAAAAAAAAAAAATAAATAATAAATAAAATAAATAAATAAATAAAGAAATATGTAGTTTTATTTGGAATTAATCTATACATCCTTAATGCAGTCTGAACTCTCTTTTATGTGCACTTTAATTTTTTCGGACTTTTTTTATAGTAGACTTTTTACACTTTTACTTTTTACTTTTTATCGTAACACTAAATCCAAAAATAATATTGTAAAATATATATGTAATATCTAAGCAATTTTCAACTCCTGTGTTTTAATGGTTTAAATGTACAGTTAATTTTATACATGTATGTATGTATAAAACACCAATATCACAAAGTACATCTTATTCTTAAGTCTTGGGAGATTTCACTGTCAGAGACGTAAAAAGAAATTATAATAAATATAAATATATAAATTATAATAAATATAAAATATAATAGTGGTATTAAATACTAAAAGTTAATGGTTACAAAGTTTTCTTATTAACTTTAAATCTTTGCTTAGTCGCCAATGATTGCTACAAGGATTTTTCCTATTATACAACAAGCCTAGAAATGACTTTTCAAAATATTTGCATTTTATTTACATTTATTGATTTACTTGATAGAAGCAAAAGTCAATTTTATAATAAATTTAAATGTTTGATAATTTTTAAGAAAGTTTATAAATGCATTAATATTAATATAATATATAAATTACGTAAATATTCATCGATTTTTAAGGTTTCAATAATTAATTGTTTTTAATTATGGATAACTTTATTTATGCACTTACCCAAGACAAGAACCACCCACAATTCAATACTTTCCCCTTGCTTTGCCATATCCAGCGATGATTAAGGAAGCTCAAATCTTTTCAGTTACATAATCTTGACTTTCGATCGTTTTATCCTCGAAATGTTAAATACATAATTTTTTTAAATACTGAATTTATAATTAAAGTCAAAAATAAAATTTAAGATTTCATTCCCGACTTCAAGTGCTCAGATCTTAAATTTAAAGTAACGACTAATTGTTGGTAAAGGAGGAACCTAGAAAGGACTGATCAAGGATGCCGCACGATAGATGTGCACGTACAATTAGTAGATATAATCCGTGTGATTCGGCCCGAGGAATATGTCAATAACAATAAATTCCTTGGCAACTATTGTGATGAACAGAAGAGGCGCCGACTTTGGATGCGACTTCAGGGAAAATCAAGATATGGTCAGGTGAGGAGCTCATAACTGTCAAAATGAGGCAATCAGTTGATTTGCGCATTGATCGGCTTGAAATCAGGGAATGAGGGAATCAAGGTACACAGAACGAGGACCTCACAGGATTCCCTCTACCAATCCTCGAACGGTTCGCACAATATTTTTAAGGGCGTGCTTCGGCTGTCAACATTTTATGTTGGTGGTCAGAAAGTCAACTTGTGGTCGCAACGGCAGCAGAAGCAGTGGAAGCAACAGAGGCTAGTATTCCAATAGCAATGCTGAGAACCGTGCGGGTGTTCCCACTGTGACCAGGGCGCAGGTCCTTGAGCAGAACAATAGCGCTCTCGTCCCTTGATGAGTCCTTTCTGTGTGTGTGCAACAAAACAAAGGCAACTACTTACAACACATTATGACACGGAGCTGGAAGATGAAACTGAAAATGAAAATGAATATGAGAACTCCTTGACCCCAGGATAGGCATTTTATTGCCCAGCAAAGGTCCTGATTCATTACCATTACCCTACACATTCGCGGTGCATCCTTGCACTCCTTTTGATCCTGACCAATGGCATTCAATTTGCGTGAACCAAATCAAATTTTATTGCTCAATTTTTTGTACTCTGCGGCGATTTTTTAATTGAATTGCGCGATCTGGAAAATTTAACATTTGTCTCTCCCAAAAAAAAATTCATTATTTATTTCTATATTTCTACATTTTAACATTATAATGTAAATTTTTCCTTTGTTGTCCGATTTTTCTGTTTATAGCAACTTTTTTGGAACTTAACAAAAAATTTTCTACGCCGTTGAACTTGGTAATTTATTAATCGACACAATTTATTATGATCATTCGTTTTAGTCTGGGCAAAGGACTTGCAAATGTTACGAAACAAATCCTGAAGGATTTATTTGATATGCATATGGTCAAGAGTCCTTTACTGAGACGATCCATTCAAATATTATCCTAGCAAAGTAGGAGAATAAAGGAAATTCTTTTTAGTATAGGAAAACAGCGATTTTCTTTTCTAAATATTATATTTTTGTATTTAAAATTTATTTCTTTAAAATTTAAAAAGACTTGTAATAAATAATATTTTAATTTTATTTATAATTAAAAGACAAAATTATGCTGTGGATAATAAAAAAAAATTTTATTTTTGAAGAACATCATGTCATTTACAATTTTCTTTTTTTTTTTTTTTTCGCTGGCGAAAGTAACAGAAAAATAATCCAAAGGATTCAAAATAAATGGCTAAGATGTGACGCACACATGTTGCATGAAAACTCCATAACACACAGCCAGCTTGGTGTCCCATGGGTGCATGAGGAGATCGCCAATATCAGCTACAAATACAACTCCAGGTTGCTAAATCACTCGAACAACCTGACGTCTACGAAGAACCCACCCGCTCGACCTCCCCAGGTAGTACTCCCTTCATCTAATAACAAGAAACACTGTGGCCTGCCACATATGCAAAATCTCGCCGTGAATCTACATTAAATAATTAAACGATTGCCTCGCAAGGGCAGATTTTAAATATAATTTAAAAAAATCAAATATAAATATAAATAAACTTTTAAATTTATTTTAAATTTATTGTTATATAACAATTATTAATTAATAATTATTTATAATATGAAAACATATAATATTTTGTTACATTACTAATAAATTATTTTCTTACATTTATAATGAATTATTTTTGTTAAGTTACTAATAAAAAAAAAAAAAAAATTTTTTTTAAATTTTAAATAAAAAATTAAAGTTGTCAAGCGAAACTAAAGTATTTTATTTCAAAATTCTTCATACATAGTTGTGAAACGTATAACAAAGCATTTTATTTACGAGTTTTTTAATCACGATTTTAAGTTTAAATTGAAAAGCTTAGGCTGTTAGTTAATTGACTAAAAATGTTGTTGGTCAGTAACTATTTATAAAGAAACTAAAAAGTTTTTGCCTGAAAAGGAAATTCAAAGTAATCAAAGACTCTAAATTTCAACTAAAATAAATAATTAACTATTTAAGTTACAAACGCCAAGCGTTCTTAAAGAATTTTAAAGGAGCTTAAAAATATTTTTAATTTATTTTAAGGAATTGTAAATAATTCATTTCCCGTAGGCTTTTATTTATTTTAATTGTATTTTTTATCAATATCATATTTTTTATAAATTTATCATCAATAGTAAGTAATTAAATTAGCGTTTATATTAAATATTTTTAAATTTTAAATATATATTTATTTATTTATTTATTTTTTTTTTCTTTTTTTTTCTCCTAAATCTCTTATATCAGTTAGAATAATTGTTCCCAAATTATTCGGGGATAAGTACAAAAGTATTTATGTTTATAAAACTGCATCTTTGGGTTGATTTTCTTTTGAGGATGGTCGGAAGCCACTGTTCCCGTTCCGATCCTGACCAGCTGACGTTGTCCGGGCACACGTGTTCATTGCGATGGCGGGGCATGCGCGCGCTTGGGTCTCAATTTGGATTTGTAAGGTGAGCTCAGGCGGGCAGAGCGGGAAGGAGGATGAATAGAAGGAGACAGAACATAGGTATGCATATTTATATGTGTATGTATATGTATGTATGTGTATGCTGTGTATCCTTGTCGGCATCACACCTTCTCCACTCGCAAGTCCATCAACAAGCAACCCTTTCCAATTTGTCTTGGCGCACTCTTGGCCATGTCCTTTAAGCGGTTTATCCTGCTGCTGTTGTCTCATGCTCCTCCGCTCTTCCTCACTCGTGTGCTTATCGGAAGTCAACAGTAATAGTAAGCAGAGAGGAGAGGAGTGTGTGCTTGGGGCAGGGGGCAGGGGACAGGTAAGGATAGCGGGGGCATTTTTGTTTCCTTGAAATACTGAACCGTAAAAGAAACAGCTACAAAGGAAAAAAAAAAAATTAAAGAATAAGTGGAAAGAGGGCAGCGGCACAGGGAGCGGCAGAGGTTGCGGTAGCGACAGGAGACGATAGGGAAGCAGCGGCAACGGCAAATGCTACCCAATTTTAAAGTCAAAGTAGCACCAGATGACGGCGTGCGCCGTTCGGTCGCTCAGAGCGATCCTTGGGCAGCATATGTTGCACTTTGGCACTTGAGCACCATCAGTCCATCTCCTTTTGGCCAATAGTTTGTTACCCAATGAAGAACTAGTCCTTTTTGCTCATGGCTTTCACTCGCACGCCACGCGGCTCGTTCCCTGCCAACAAGAGCACAGTAAATAATAATAATGATAATTTCTTATTGTGTTCGGGTTCAGGGCTCGAGATCCGAAGCACGCCAGTTGGTGGCAGGAACCGATCCTTCCTTAAGTACTAAAGAGCCGAAAAAGGACTAGCCACAGTAGTTACTAGCAGTAGTAGATAACTACTACTAGATATCCGCTGGCTACAGCAACTCGGGATCTTTACCCGTCGCATCGACGCATCAATCAAAATTAAAGCCCAAATTGAATTAAATTAAGTCAATTGGAGTAGATCACAAGATGACGTATCCTTGAATATGTTATTGGTAGACCAAAGATCATGTGGTCCGTGTCCAGCTACTAGTGCGAATCAAAACGGTATTCAGGGTCGAAATGATTAAAATCATATTAATAAACTCATAATCGTTTTATCAAAGGCACAAACCAATCGAATCCCTACAAAGTTGCAAAAGGATTTCGGCGAAAGGCGACGCCTTAATTATCGCAGCCTTGGCCAATGCTTGGTAGTCGGAGTCGGACTGAGTTTCAACAGGAGCTGCAACTATTTCAAAAAATATGTAGTCAAAAATGATTAATAACTGATTGATTATTAAACATCAATTATGGTCTTTAAATTAGCTGGCGTCTAATTCAAAGTTTTGGGCCAATTTGTGGACTCAACGAAAGTCCTACATTTCAACCGAAGTCCAGCCCGTTTTGGATATGTTAATAATTAATAATAAACATTTTTGGATTCAATAATAATTATTATTAGATTTGCTGCCTTAAATATTGGCCACGCCTTCTAAATGAACAGTTCTGAACTTAATATCATCCAAGCCCCTTAATTCGTTGCCTGAAAGAGCAAAATTCTCCTTCGCAACTTTTGATTCCATTTAATTGTATATATTTTGGGATGGCTGCAGCTTCTACTAAGTTCCAATTTTATTTATATCAGGTATAATTTTGAGAATTTTAGATTTTCTCTTTTCTTAGTTTTTCTTAGCGAAAACCGAAGCTGGAAAATCGTCGCGCGCTCAACGTCAACCTTTTCCATCAGTTGTCTGGAAAATGCTCAACAGATGTTGGAGTTGGCTTCGTATGGCCGTCAAAGCATTTGGGCAGCACCACATAGGACAACAACAACAACAACAACAACAACAGCAAATACTACAGCTACAACAAATACTACAACTACAACAGAAACTACTACTACAACAACAACAAAAACTCAATGATCAACAACAACTGTTACATGCACTAAAAATAAGATAAAAATTCAGATACTGACGCTGAGTAGAAGAGAAACAAAAAAAAAAATAAAATAAAAAAAAACAAAAATTGCGCCAAAGTCGTAGAAAATTTTTGGTTGGTCGCTGCCGTCGTTTACACTGAAAACAATTTGGTGAGTTCAACAGTTGCTTGGGCTCACAAATGGGCAACCGGTTGGATGGACAAATTGTGCACAGTGTACGGAAAGGCAGGTCAAAATAATTTGGCTCAGTGCGGAAGTGAAGGAACACTGGTACATGTCCATGTCCACCTAATGCTAATGCTGTCCCTTTCCCTATGGACCAGCTGTCGCCTGTTGCCGGTGGCCGGTTGCCTGTTGCCTGTTGCCCGTCGGCCCTTACCTTAGGTTGGTTCGTGCGTTTGCCACGTGTCGTTTGCCAAACCCATTGGCCAATTGGACAAGCGGTTAGAGGATTCAAATGCCTGTATATGTGTATATATTTATATAGATATATTGGTATAGATGTATACATACTATAAAGGATGAAAAGTGAACTGAGGATTAGCTTCCAGAAATATGCAAAAACAGCAGCTGTAAAATCAATCAAAAACTTGTCAAATAAATGTCAACATTGGACGAATGCGGTTCCAATACGTTTTTTTATGCGCATGCATAAGTGATGAGCATGCAGGATGCATCCTGCCCAGCAATATCCTTTGGGTGCATAAATTGTCGTTCTATATTTGCGTGTGGTATTAACAAAATGTTCTCTTAGAATTAGTTCGGATCTTCAGGTGCAATTGGCACGTTGGTCGCTAAGGTAGTCCGTTGCCTCAAGGAGCACAGCATCGCTGCATTGTTGTGCCTGAGCCATTTGCTCTTGGGTCAGCTGACGCATGCGCACCAGCAGTAGGGAGGCACTGTGCATGGCCTTGGCAAGGCCCTGGTTAATAGTCGTCATGCCATCGAGGAAGCAATTGTTGGAATCTTCATAGTCAGTGCCAAATGGGATCACCGCAGTTCCAAGGGTCTGGCTCTGCTCCTGGCATCGTGAGGGTAACTGTGCCATTTCCCTGACAAAGCCCCGCACGCTGGACAACACATTCTGACCTTCGGCACGATAGTCGTCAATTATGTTGGCGAGATTCGAAGTGCAGGCACTCAGCTGATCCGTAACATTTTCAGTGAAGTCCTGTAAACTCCAGGCAGGATTGCATTTGGGATTAGCTTGCAGGAACTCATTGGTGTCATCAATGGCATCAGCCATGGCTCCCATAGTATTGGCGCTTATTGTCGCAAAGTTACTTGTCAGTTCCTGCAGCGCATGGTCCAAGTTATCCTGCAACTGGGAGGAAGTCCGATCAGACACATCCACTGCCATTTCGGCAAAATTGTGGAACATCATACTGATGGGTCCGTACTCCACGGACTCTGTGGTTTCCGTGTGGGTTGTCGTCTCACTCCATGTTTCGGCTTGCGTATACTATAAGATCGAGAGGCAATTATAATTTGTTGATTCTGTTCTGTTGCGCGTTACGCGTTACGCGTCACGTGTCACGCATTACTCACTGTCCAAGTCAGGATGATTATGCTCAATACTCCAGTTACTCCCTTCATGATGCTGTAGAGTCTACTACCGATGGAGTCGCATACGAATCGTTATATACGCGGTTCCCCTGGCCTGGCCTGTGCCATGAGTCAAGTCCATCGACAAAGATAAAGATAAGACAAGATTCTACACATCTTCCCAATTTACGTAATGAAAAACAATTCGTAGGAAGATATCAAGTGACCTAGCGGTACTTTTAGAGTCCCACAATGAAGTTAACCCAGACAAATATGAAATTTACGTATGAAAACTATTTATATGTCGGAAATTTTTTTTATTGATGAATTTCAATAATGTTATTAAGCAGTTTAAGAAAATTCAAGGCCAAAAAACAATATTTTTAACAACTGATTTTTTTTTATATCGAAAAATGGAATTTTAAATTATCTTAAACTGAAATCAAAAGCATAAATTTAATAATGCAAAGTTGACTATAAGATACTCAGTAAAACCCTTACAATTCCTACTAATTTAAAATAAAAAAAAAAAAAATTAATAAATAAAACAAAATTTAAAAAAAAAAAATAAATAATATTTAAATATAAATTTAATAAGTTCCAAATTTTATAATCCTTTTGATCTTTTGGCTGTCTATGACTTTTTTATTTAGAGGTTTCCTCCGCTCATAACTTAACTATTATTTTATATTGATAATAAATATTTTATCTTTTACAAATATTGCAAAAAAAATTTAATTTAATATTTATTTTAATTTAATGACTCATTAAAAAATTGATCAGCTCAAAGTAAAAAACAACTGCAACTCATAACAATCAATCAAATTTAATTAAAATAATAAAATAATATTAATAAATCTTTTTAAACAAATTTAATTAAAATAATAAAATAATATTAATAAATCTTTTTAAACAATTCTATAAATATTATTAGAAAAATATATATAAGATAAATAAATAAATAAAATTATATACAATATATAATATTCAAATAAAATATTATATTATTAGTTATATTTTATTAGAAGTTTCTTTTAATTGAAGTCAAAAAACTTAACTTGCAAATTTTCGAAAATTCCAGGGTATAAAAGACGTCAACCTTCGTTGTCAGTAGGGAATCTCAATAATTCTCAGAACTTTAATTAATTTACCAGCAATTAAAAGAAGTAAACATGTATATCTAGATTTTTGTATAGATTTGAATAGATACCTCCTTTTACTATATCTTGATTTCGTAGAAATAACACCTTCTCCTAAACAAAATCAATACACCTGTAGAAATTACATTAATTAGGCTATTAAAAGAACAATAATTAACGGGGAACTACTTTCAAAGTGATAATAATAATATAGTAGCCGAAATAAATATTAACTGATATATACTTGATATATATAAATATATACTTTTATACTTGCTATATATATTTCATATCTTCTGTTAGTTTAAATGCTTAAAATGCACACAGATATTTATAAGTTTTAATCAATTTGATTAAAAGAAATTAAAATCAGATATAAACCACTGATGCTGCAGTTCGATAAGTCAATATAGCTGACATTGGATTATGTGTTTGGTTATTGCAATGAATTGGTGAATTCTATTATTATAGCCAAAATATATAGCCCATGTTGAGTACCCGTTGATAGGAATAAACAAGATTAGTCCGCCTTATCGATCTGAGGCGAAAAGAAATCCATGTGAGGTGCTTGATAATGTTTATGGCCCGAGGCAGAGAGATAGTGGCTCTGGTCTAAAGTGTTCCGAGCGGGCGGCTCAAATGGACTGCGAACTTGGGAATTAGTTGGAGTTCATATTTTGAGGAAGCAAAATGTTTAAGGTTTTGCTCCTAACGTCGCTGGTGGCCTGCGTGCTTCTTGGTGAAGCCACTGGTCACCATGAGTTCACTGATTTGCTGATGAAGCAACAAAAGGATTTGGATTTATCTTCGGCAGAGGTGGAGGCACTACGTCCATTCTACCATGAGCTGCAGGTACAGCATGACTACCTATACAGTCTGCAGTTGCAAAAGGGCGACGGCAGTGCCAAGCCGGAAATGCCAAAGGATCCACAATTGGATGCCAGTTTCAACGAGGCATTCGCTTTGTTCCGTGCCCAGTTTGCCGATCTTGTGAAGGATGAGCCGAATATTGTGTACGATACCTCGTTGCCAAGCTTGGAGGAAGTTATTGGACAGCCTAAGGGCAATCTGAGTGAACAGGAGTTACTAGAGCTACAGGATTTGCAGTCCATTCTGCAGGACTTGATCGACGAGTCGCAGTTGGGTATCAATCAGCTGGTGAAACGTGCCATTGACTTGGAAACAGTATTGTTATCCTTCAACAAGCCAAAGTTTGTCATGGCCGCTCTCGGTGCATTGGAGTTTGCATGGAACGCTTGGGGGCGTGGCTCTCGAGCTGCCTACTGCAGCTACTCGCATGTGCCACAATTCCGGGAGGCACTGCAATCTGTAAATGACGGTGTCTCTTGCTACACATACACAACGGGTCTTATCCTTCAAATCCAACACGAGACAGTTGCCTCTGTCAAGGAAATCAAGCGAAACATCCAGGGATTAGTGAAGATTTACAAGAAAATCGCCGCTAAGAACACGTTGCTGGGCAAGATTCTGTCCGGAACACTCAATGTGTTCAGTGCACTGCGTCGCCTGCATGACATAATCGGCGTCGGTATTGACGGCTATGACAAGATCAACAACCAGTTACCAGGAGCAGCCAATGGATCGCTCCAGTGTGGTCTGGACTTTGTACACAGCATCCCTCAAATGACACAAACGGCAGTTAATGTAACGACTTGCATCTCCTTCGTGGACAGGGAAAAGCCGGACTATGAGTTTACCAAGCCGGAGGACGATCGCTACTGGAATACAGGAGGAAAAGCTCCGGATGTACCCCACGAGAATGACGTCGAGCCCGAAGATAGCGGCGAGGTCGACCACATCGACGATGATTACGTCGACCATCGATAAGTCGCAATCTTGGGATTACTTTGTGATACTCGAAAAGACATGTACTCGGTGCATAGTTTGATATAAAATAATATTTGAGGAAATCAAAAGTAAATTAAATACAAATACAATAACAAAAATACAAATACGAATCTGTTTTCGGTTCACGGTTCACGGTTCACGGTTCATGGCATTGGCTTGGATCTTTCTAAGGATTCCCCTTAGAGTTTGACTAGTTAATGAGTTAGTATTCGTATTCGAAACTGACGGTACCTGGAAAATAATACATTTGTATAGCTGACACCTTATATGTGGGAAGTTTGTATACTGTTAACTGATATTCAAATATAGGTAGGGATTAATGAAGGAACATCGTCCTGAAGACTCAAGGTTCCCAAAGGATCTAAGATCTAAGATCTAAGTCGTTTTCCATTGGTCCTAAGGCAATAACGTCCAGGATTCTAGACAAGGGCTAATGCCTTAACTAAGATGTAGAATCTAAAATCTAAAGGTTGCTAGGTCCACAGGTGCTGAAGTCCTAGGGGAAGAGTCTTAGAGACTTTCCAGTTGAACATCATTTAAATATCAAAATTTCTACAATAATAATATATTCAGCAAGTTCTTGAGTAACCAATGCCATGTGACCAATGTGTTTACTAATATCTAAACTTAAAAGGTAATGGATGACTAGACATCGGTTTCTTTTAGTTGTCCCACATTCTGTTCACTTAATGACTTGTAAAGACTCTCAAAGGTGATGGGCATGCCAGAGGCAGCACCTGTTGGCTGTGGAGAACTGTGGCACTTCGGTACATTTCGAACTGTGTTGAACGAACTGGGACTGGGCGGGGGCCGTTCAGCTCCTGTCAGGACTTGGGGCAATGCAATCACATCGGCCATCAGCGTTTGACGGCACAGCGCAGACAAGGCACTACCATCGGGTGCTGATAGTGGTACATCCCTGGGCTTTTTACCACCACGGCGCAACTTTGAGGCGAGCTTTGCAAAGCCAAGCTTACTAGAGATTCGTCCCGAGCGGCTTACGGAACGTGGCAAGCTATCGTAGGCACTCGAATTGCTTACACTCTCCTGGTCTGTAGTCACTTCCTGTTGATGCAATTGATGCGGATGTGGCAACTGCTCCGAACTGAATCCTGACTCACCCATCATGCTACCCACACTGACACTCTTTTGCAGTGTAGAGGACTCATCCATATCCGTCGGAGTAATTGGATCCTGTCTGGGCGTAACTGGTGCACTCTGTAGAAACTGTGCCTTGGCTTGTTGCAGTCGCAAGGCTCGCTCCGTCAGTGGAGTCGCTGGACGGTCTGGTGGTGGAAACTCAAATATCTTGGGCTTTGTGGGTGTGAGTAAAGCTTTCCCTTTACCATCCAGCTTCCTTTGTATGCGTGGCAGCGTATTATCCATTTTGTTTGGTAGCAGCATCAATGGCGTACTTGGGACTGGGCAAACTTTGCTCATGATCGAACCCGAGCTTGTCTTGGCGATCTTGTGCTCAATATTGTTGCTGACTGTTGCGCTTTGTGACTTGTGCAGCGAATTCTTTTTATAAAGATGTCCTCGTCGTGGAGGCGCTTGGGGGAATGCTGCTAGATGTGACGATGGTGTCAACTGACGCTTAGATCGAGCTAAGCGCTTGATACTGTCGCTGGCGAGTGGTGGACGCACTGAAGTCAGGGGTCGATTTATGCTTTCATTGCTCAGGCACCTGCGCAGGTCATCTTTGGGTTGATGTGGGTACAATCGTTCCAAACTGATCGACTTGTAGAGATTGAGTGAACGTGGTACAAGCATCTTTGCCTTTACGTTAGAATCACATGCTTCCTCAACGCTTTGTGTCGGACTCTCCAATACCTTCTCAATTACCGCTATACCACCGACAGCATTCGGTTCCGGTATGGTTGTAAAGATTTTCCGTTTAGTCTTTACAAAAACATTGCCATTGGTTATGTAGTTCCGCGAATGCACCTCTGGTAGCGGTGGTGGGATAAATCCACTAATCTTGGTCGCCGGTGGTAGCGCAGTGCTACTCGCAATGCTCTGTAATTCCTCGATCCGTTCACCAGGCTTTACCTTCAGTGAACTGCAAATTATATCGTCCGCTTCTGCAGACGCCGCATTGCTTAAAGGGGGAACAGAGCTCAGGCGGAAGTCATCATCCAAGGATCTCTGCTTCAGCCGAAAATTCTTTCGCCGCAGACGACGGGGAGTTTCCAGAACACTTTGTGTATCCGCATCACTACTGTCGCTCTCCGTCTTACTATTCTGTCGGGATCCCATTTTCCGGAGACGTAGCTTCTTCTTAGCAGCATTTGTATTAATGAGGCCACTGCCACGACAAACGGTGCCAGTTGTGGTACTCGTCTCTGTTTCATGTTCCACTGCTGAAGCCGAGGCAGCATTGGGGTCCTCCAGCGTCAGGTGTTTCTGACTGGAAGTATCGCAGAATGAGCTGCCCTCCACTTGCTGTCCATCCTCGGAAGTAATGTTGATGTGGGGCACAATATCACGAAGGAGGCGATTGGAACCACCCTCTACAATTGTGAAGTGGGAAAATAAAATATGATTGGTTTAACTTTAGAATGGAATCTTACGGATCGCCAGCTTTAGGCACAAGAGAGACTCGTGCAAGCCCTCAAGTTCCTCCATGTACTCGTTGGTACGCTCCTCCATCGTTTCCTGACAACACGCCTCATTCAGTGGCGACCTAAGGGACTAGAATGAGAGAACAAATTAGATCTGAGCTTCCGAGTAGTAGTAATGTGCGTCTCATACCAGTTCGACCAGACGACTGAGCTCGCTCTGGACATCGGATACGGCGTTGAGCACGTTCGGCTTCATCAGGTTGTTGGAATAGTAGGGATAAATGCTGCGTATGTTCAGTAATGCTGTCTGACAGTCCCGCATTTGGACGTGCTCCACAATGTCCGGCGAGGCATTGATCAACTGCTCGAATAGCTCGTCCGCACGTTTGAGGGCGCCCAAAAGTGGCGCCAGGTTTGTGTGGGATTCAAAGCTTTGCACGCGACGCGAATTACTGTTAAATAATTGGAGACTTTCATTGGGTGGTCAGTAGTTGGGGGAGTGGTTAACCTACACATAGTCATTGCACTGGACCTCCTCGTACTTGTAGATGGGCGTTTGTTGTTCGGCCAGCGTATGGGCAGTAACAAGGGGGGAGGCGGTGTCGTGTATTTGCTCCTCCACTTCCACCATAACCGCTTCCGGTTCGTCAAACTTTTTAAACTCATGACTGGCCGAGCCAGTGCAGTCCTGCAACTCCTTGAACTCGTTGACATCATTAAGGGACAGAGATGAAGCCTGCTGTGATATCACCTGTGCTTGGCTCACGCTCGGAGCCACACTATCCAACGATAATGAACGACTCAGCGTTGGTGAGTGTTCCGCAGCTACTGAGCATATCAGCCAGTGAGAAGGATCAACTAATGAATGAATCCCATGTCAACTCACCCTTGCTGCACTCCTTGTTAATGCGACGAACATCTATGGGACAGTAACCAGGATGAAGTAGCGCAAAGGTGGAGGCCTCCGGGCCAATGCCTCTGGCCTTCTCCCATTCGTATAGCTTTCGTGTAAATTTTCGTGAGATTCCTTCGAATTTCATCACCTGACCCGTCTGGGTCTTGACTTCAATATTCTTGGACGTGTGATCCGGTGCGACGATAGCTTTAAGGCGAGCCAATCTGAAAGTAGATGTACTTATTGAATGGGTTTCCTTATGTAAGTTGGAATCAACAGACTTCTCCTTGTCGTGCGTCTTGTGCTTGTACCATCGATCGTCATCGGAGCCGCGGCGAGTGGATTGGTTATGCTTGGTGCTTCGCTTCAGGGAATCATTGTCAGAGTTGGTGCCACCACTGGGTGCACGTTTCAATCTATTCCATTGGTCTACATTGAATTGCCGGAGGCATAAGATTGGAAACAATTAAATGAAATTCGCAGGACTTACCCAACTTCTTTTGGAATTTCTCAGGTAAATCCTTCTGGTCTGGCAATGCACATAAGCCCTGACCCTCAAGCTTAAGAGCACCAGAGCTCCAGAGATTCCAATCAATTTTTGGCTTCATGTCACCGCTGCTCAGACTCTTAGCCGTTGGACTCACCGCCGGCTCCGAGGGGACATAGCAATTGGAGCTCTGCTGTTTAGCGCGCCACCTCTGAAGCTTCTTTTTGAATTCAGGCGTCAAGTTTTGCTCCAGTTGCTCGGGGGACATCAAATCGCTGTGAAACAACTGTGTTGGAGAATGCTCCTCGCTGCTACGCTTTCCGCTACTGCTGCCAGGACCTGCACTACAAAACTTTCCACCTGTGCATTGCAATTGGTTAGTAAATTCTTGAAAGGATTAGGTCAAAGCCATCGGGTAACCTACTGCGATTGTTAGCACCCGAACGCTGATACTCTCGGTGCTTGTTCTTGAACTCCATGTCTAGCTCATGAAGAAGATTTTGATATTGCTGGAGTACGTCATCTTGTGAGCTGGTCTTACGGTTGGGCGTTGTGGGCTCTGAGAAATCACCACTAGAGGGATCCTCACTTTCTGAAAGGTCACGGGATAAGGATAATAAATATGATTCTTTAGTGCTTTATATCATTTGATATTTACCAAATTCACCAAAGAAATCCGAGTGGCGGGATGGACTGCTTGGCACGGAGGAGTTCCCGGGCGAGTTGACGTAACGCATTCGAGGCACTGTTTGGCTTCCATCCCTGGGACTCTTTAAGGGCGAGTGAAGCTGAGGAAGATCACTGGATACCTGATTAAGATTCAGGGGACTGGGTGGGAGTTTAGTGCGACGACTGCTCGTTGACTTTATGTCTGCCACATGATCTTCCGGCAGGACTTCAAAGTCGGAAAAGGCTTTCGATCGCCTCAAGGACTTAACAGATACTGATTTGATGGGCAGCGCCGTCTTGAAAGCATCCAGACGCTCATCGGTGGATGACTTTCGCAGCTCGACATCACCACTTGGGACTTTGGTTTCACTTTTCGCTGAGTGCCGACCTGTGGACAAAGATGCAATAGAAGTCCTTAAACCATGTCTCTGCGGCCTGTACTTACGCATTGATTGGCGACTGCCTCCATCCACATGTAGTTCGTCCATGGAGCTGGCTGAACTAATGGTGCCAGGTGTGCCGCCCGTTTCGCTCATGAAGTGACCCGATGAGGAGCTGATTATGCTGTCACCTGAACTCCCACCGCCGACTGTGTTTATTGGCACTTTTAAATACCTATCAAAGATTGGAGATTGGGGTATTGCGTGATTTCTGGTGAAGATTTGCCAGTTTAGAACGCTTACCTCTCCACCTCTATATTCAAAGGCATCAACGCAGTAGGATCTTGATTGGTGGCAGGAGGCACATTGGCACGCTCCCACTTAAAGGCAGCCTTGACTTTTGTCCACTTGGAGACCTTGGATTTGTTGTCACTGTAAGTGCTCTGTCGCCGCAGCAGATACGGGCGTGAGGAGCTCAGTTTTCGCTCACCCTTCAGGTACATGTTGATCTCGTCTTCCATCATGGACTTACTGCGCTCTCGAATCCTGGAAATGGAAAGGAATTTGGATAAACTTATGGTATGTGGGTTGACATGGAGACTTAACATACCGTTTGAATTTTCCCTGCTTGAAGGAAGGCACAATTTCAGTGCCCATCACAGATTCCAGCCAAGTCAGCGAGTGCTCCAATTCAAATTCGGTATCGCCTGTTGGTGTGGCAGCAACAGACGTTGGTGTAGCCTCAGCCGGAAGCGTGGCTTCCGATGGCTGCTCGGAAAGTACTTCATCCTCGTCGTCGATAATGGTCGCCAGTTTTTTCTCCAGGAGACCTTCCAACAGTTCAAAGGTGCGATTAAGTTGATCCATGGCATCAATGGCCGTGCTGAGGCGGCTCTTGAGCGGCTCAATGGTTCCACGATCTGCCCGAAACGGTTGACAGAAGAAGCAGCTGTGCTTTCCATGCTCGCACAGGGGCAAATCTTTCTCTTCGCGTAACTTTGGCGAGGCAGATAGATTGCGGGCACGCGACGCCACAGCGGGAAACTGGAAGATGTTTTCATCGGCACGCCCACACATGGCGGGCGGTGCCGTTGGCAGGGATTCATATTGCAATGTATTGATCCTTTGTCGCGTACGCCGTGGCTTTGGTGGCGGTTGCGGCGCCTTTTCCATATCAACGGATCAACTGATCGATCGATCCACTTTATGTTACATTTATATACACATACACATATGATCTATAAATTCATCCGGGTTTGTGTGTCCGTCCATACGCGTATTGAAATGCTCAATTGGCATTTGTTTGTTTACTCGACGAGATACGCCACTAGAAGCGCACGCAAGTCAAGAATATCCCACGAATAATCGGAATCAAATATTTGTTTATAAAAGAGGAAGACTAATGTGGAACGTCCGCCGCCGCTGCACACAAACGCACATACGTACACACACACACACACACACACACAAATATATATATATAAATATAAACACACAGATGAGGATTTACAAATACACTTGCAATTTGGCAGACTTCATCTATATGTATGCAGATATTAATAATAATACATGTACAGAGACGATAATTTCAAAACGCCTTAAAGTGTAACCCTTAAAATACACAAAATAAACAATAAATTTAAGAAACGAATTTTTAGCACGTTTCGCCACATGTGCAAAAGTTTTGAAAAATATTTCGAAAATATTTACGCGCTTGTGTTCAAATAGACGGAACAAATATTCACATTTGAATGCACTTTGTGGCACAAATTTCCACACAAAGATTTAAGAATCCAGTAATTGGAAAGAAAAAGAAAGAAAAAAAAAAAAAAAACAAATAAGAAATAAAATCACAATCAATAGAAACAATGGCGTAAACTATTTATAAATTGCTGACACTCTTTTGTTTTGCCTCCCCCTACACCTCCCCGCCCCCTTCTCGGCAAACACACACTCCTGACACCTCGTTCCTCACTTAAAGTATGCACACCACTTCCATTATTTCATTTTTAGGTTACACGCAATTAATATTTTCAATTTTTGGAGGAGCAAATTGTGGCCCCCAAGATGCACGGCGACGATACATGTGAGAATGCGTGTGTGCGATGAGTGTGTATGTCTGACACTCTGTCCGTTCGCCCGTTTTGGTCCGTTTGTCCGTTTGTCCGTTCGTCCGATCCTCGGTTTATTCGTTTGTACGTCCGCCTGTGAGTGGGGGGCACACATCATGTGTATATGTTGAAGATCATTACTTTCACTAAGGCGTTCGTTTCGCCACTTTCAGAGAATGTTATATCGAAAATGTTGCCACATTGAATACACAATT
Organism: Zaprionus lineosus; assembly: GCA_035044505.1. NCBI lineage: Eukaryota > Metazoa > Arthropoda > Insecta > Diptera > Drosophilidae > Zaprionus > Zaprionus lineosus. The sequence goes on from JAWNNX010000142.1 coordinate 801,120, forward strand.
TTTTACTCGAATTCTTATACCATATATTATGCACAAAATTTATCTTTGTCTTAAGATTTTTAAGTCAATGTATTTGTTTTACACAATCAAAATTAAGATTTGCATAATGATAAAACAAGAATTATTTACTTGCACTTTTGTTATGCAGACAATCAACCGTCGCACCGCAGATTTTCCTTTTTTGTTCTATAATGTATATAGGTTTTCGCGATTTTCACGCCGCAAATATCGAAACCGTAATGTGCCGTTCGTTGGTCGAAGCTATTCTGAGCACCAATGCACGTAGTGAGCGAGAAAATGGGAAAATTTTTTAAATATATATAAATATTTATAAAATCACATACATACATACGTGCCACTGAGAGAGCCATTGCTTACTTGTTTAATTAATTGTTAAAAATTCTTATATTGTTATACAATTTTAAATATTGTTATAATTTTTATTTTATCTAATTTTTAAGTAACTTATTTTAACGGTAACGTTTTTTAATAAAAAAACGTAGCATAAACTTGTAACTGACTATTTACTGTTTTGACTTTGCTAAATAATTTGCAGGGTGGCAACTCTATTGGGGTTAAAACTTGGATAAAATGTTTTTTAATTTGCCATTTTATAAGTGACTAGTCTGGTCACTCTACTGTTGTGTTATGATTTTGTATTGAACAACCGGGGTCCTTATATAATTTCGTTTGTAATTTCTGATTTAATTATTAAACTTCAATCAATTGAATTAAAACTTTAGCTAATATGTTGTCACTTTTATCATCAATGCGTACGCTTGCCGTACGGCAACAGACGGGTGAGGCATTGCGTTGTCTTCACCTGACGGCAGTCACAGATGCGGCACGTAAGGGCACACGCGAGAAAGCACGTAAGAAGAAGGTAAAAGTAGAAGTCAAGAAAGTCGGTTTCATTCCTCATAACCAGCGCGACAAAAAGTAAGTAACTGATGCTCGTGTATATAAGAATATTATAATAATGGAAATAATTTTTTAGAATTAATGTTAAACGTGCTGATAAACACGTGGATGACTCTTGGAAGCAGGTGCCTAAGGATGATGTATATGTGGGTCGTTATTACCGGTGGCGCGTGTATACAATAGCTGAAGCTATACAATGCCACAGAGAGACACATCATCCAAGCATGTACAATGTGCCCAATGGGCCACTTAACGTTGAAGTCGAGCTAAATATGCAGGGTGAAAAGAGCACAAGATTTGTTGACAATTTTCAACGAGTCGCAATGATCCCCCACAAATTCAACCATGGTGAGGAGCGTAAAATAATTGTATTTACAAAAGGCAATGTAAGTATATGAAATAAAACAAAAGCCAAGAGAATGATTTGACTGACAAATTAAAACACAGGATGAACTAAAACAAGCGCGCGACGCGGGTGCTACGCTTGTTGGAGGCGTTGAACTGATTAAGGACATTACCAATGGGGAGCTGCTTCTTTCAGACTATCAGTATTTCGTGGCACATCCGAACATTCTAGCTGAGCTTGTTGCACTAAGAGGACTAATGAAGCGCAAGTTCCCAAATCCAAAAAGTGAAACGTTGGGTGCGAACCTTGCTGAAATGATAACGAAATTCTCAAATGGTATAAGTTATAGTGTAGCTAAGGATGAACACCAACAAAACTTTGGCTTGATAACATCGAGTGTAGGAACTCTTGATATGGACGCTCAACACCTAGAGGAAAACGTGCGTTTCTTGCTTCAGGACATTAACACAATGAGGCCTAAGCGCGAGGGTCGTTTTATAACACGTGTACTTCTTAAGAGTCCACCAAGTGGTGAACAGCTCAAGATTGATCCATTTGTATATATACCAGAAATGTTTGATAAAAGCACTGTCAAAGTTAATAGGGGAAACAAAAAACAAGACGAAGAAGCCGAAACAAAGATAGCAGCTGCAGCGACAAACTAGAGTTAAGCGTTCTTATCTACTTACAAAATCTGTTGCTTTGTTTTCCTTCGATCCAGTTATACATTGGATGTCCGAATATAAACTTGTATCATTATTTAATTCTTAGAAAATTGTTTATTCCTTACTGTACATAACCGTCTTTGGGTTCACTTATATTAATGGTGTCTAAATACTTGTTAAAAAAGGAAGTATAAACATTTGTGTGTTACGACATTAAAAGATTGACATATAAATTCACTAACACTTTTAAAAGCTTCCTTATGTGATGCATATCTTAGGAAATTTCCTAGTAAATGCGACTTTAGTCAATTACAAAAATATTTCACTGTGTCATGTAGCATTAGTCAAGCTCACAGTGTAGCTGCTTTAACTGCATAGATGTCTTAGAATAGATAATGTTTTTGGCAAAATATTAATTAGGCTTTTAGTGTAGAACTTTGTTCTTGATGCCGGCGCAACATTTCCAGTTGCTTGACGCGCGTGTAAGCGGCACTTGCAAGCAATACAACTATATTTGAGGTCCACCAAATAGCCGAACGTGTATCTTTGTAATACTGCGTGGCAATCACTGTTTGGGCACATGCCTTAGCCGTGCCAGAAATGTTGTGTGTTAGCGGTGAAGTAACCTTCAATTAAAAAAATAGTTTCGATAAGAAGAATCTATTGTTAAAACTTGTTGACTCACTTACCTTTATCTCCAGAGCTGTGACAAAGCCAATGGCGAAACCGCAAAGACCACTAAGCGTCATGGCGGCCCAAAACCAAGCAGCCCACAGATGTGGATATGTTAGAATCGTAGTTAGCTCGCCATTTAATATAATTAAAGGTAGAAACAGCAGCGTTGAATACAGATTATTGTAATAGCTGAGCAGCCAAATTTCCTGGTTCACATGTGAAAGTGACTTTTTTGTTTGAATTGAATACATAGCAAGTGCTAGGGAGCTGAGTACACCAAATATTGTGCCCCGCCAAGAGAAGTCATTAGTCAAACTTTCCTGATCTACACCAAGCCAAAAACCTATCACAATACCAGCGCAGCATAATAAGCACTTAAAGCTCGTACGTTGACGTAAAATCATATATGTCAACACGACGCTGAAGACAGTAGTTAGAGACCGACCGATGTAATAAAAAGCCACAGTTACATAGGTCAACGATAGGTTATTTGCACCTATCATAAGCGTATATAATATAGACAGCGGCAAGAGTTTTCGGAAGGTATCGATATCCAGGGGATTTCCTTCGGGAAATTTAAAAATGATTGGATATTTACGACTCAAACGACTCATCACAAAGCAAATAATTGTAGACACGACGCATTGATACCATGACATAAACAGTGGTGCACCCAAATTAACACTATCGCTGCTCAGCAGATGCTTGTTCACAAACACAGTAAGTATGGAGGTGCACCTGTCCACAATTGCAACGTGTGAATTACAAAATATATTATAAGATAGTTTAATCAATTCTTACCAGTACAAAGCAACAACAAAGAATATCGAAAGATATTTATTTACTAATCTATTGTGCTCTTCAAGGTTTTTATACATGTTGCGTAGATATTTTTGCTTAACTTGTGTATATTCTAAAAAAAACAAACCAGAACTAACCCTGATACATATAGCCGGCTGGCGATCAGCTGTTTTGATACAAACAGACCAACAACAGAAAACACACATCTATCCACAACTCCATACATATTAAACAGTGTTGCCATTTTCAATTTAAGTTTATTTAACATGAATGTATATGAATAAGTTTCTTAGTTTTGTAGATTTTGTTTTTCTTCTGGAATGTTTAAGCACAAATCACCTTAGATGCATAATGCTTTATCATTTCTGGTTTATTTGTTCCATTCTCGAAATTCTGTTCCTTCGGGAGGTTTGACGGTTACCGTTTCCTTAGACACCTCATTCCAGTTGGTGCTCAGTACTGTTCCTCCAGATTCAGAAAATGACTTATTCATGGCCTTCTTGACTTCGGGAGAGGCGGTACTATAAATTTTTCTAAACATTAGGTTTAGGGCTGCTTCATCTTTTGCTCCTTTTTCATCAATTTGTTCTTCCTCCTTGACCAAAAGATCCCAATTTTTTTGTTTAGGCACCGGCTGACTCGATGTTTCTATTGTAGCTTTTTGTTCGAGGCTTTCCCAACGTACACCAGTCTCTTTTCCCAATGTTATTTCTACTTTTGAAGGATATGCCTTATAAGATGATCGTTCAAGAACTATGGGATGCAGAAGATTGAGGTGTAGTTCATATCCATCCGCCGTCATGTCCACTTTTTCTGATTGAATATTAACCGCATAGTTCTTTTCTGTTGCGTTCTTTAAGAGCACTGTAATAACAACATTTGCTTCCGACTGGTACCAATCATATCGTACGGACATTTTGCAGGTAATATTTTTTTTTAAGTGTGTCCCTCTATATAAATTTTAAATATATTTACTGTTTGCTTTGGTAAACAGGAAATTGTATAGATAGCAAGGAGCTACCCATATTTTTGAAAAATCAGCTGTGGCATTACAGTATATTTTAAATTCGATTTAAGATTTAAGTCACACTGACATATGAAATTTTTGTGAGCAAAGCGTAGTGAAAAACGATTAGTATTTTTATATTGATTTTTATTTATATATGCAGAAAAATTTATTGCATTGTCTCGAAGTATGTTTATGCAAAAACAAATGATACTACTTATATACGTGAAATAAATTGTATCATTGTCTCTGACTTTGCTGTTTTGTCTTTGCTAAATTTCCCATTTCCCATGTGGCAGCACGATTAGGCTTGAAACATGGAAAAACATTTTCTCAATAAAACAATTACTGTGGTAGCTCTGTTGCATTTTGAATTTGAATTTAACTGGCGGCCTTTAAATATTTTTTTGGTTTTAAACTGCTAAAAATAGTAAACTGCATTTAAATTAATTAAAGTCAACCAAAATTGTATTAGTTTTATAACTGATTATAGTCGGAATGTAAAAAATATAAATATAAATAAAAAAATTTATTGAATGAATGTCCAGCACATCAAACGCTTTGGTAAACTAATGCGTATAATGATGATGCAAATGCGGGTCGCGTTATCGTCAGCATGCATACATTATAGCTATAGGTATATTAAATCGAAAAGACATCATCCAGCACGTATAAAGTGCCAAATAATTCTCCATAAGATTTATCTTAACGATAGCCGTAATACAAAGGCAAAAGAAAACAAAAACAATTAGAATTTCCCTTTTGCTAACAAATTTTCGATATTGTATATGGTCGAACACGTTGACCATACAATTTGTCCAATTTGTTTTTTTTTCCTATAATGAATATGAAATAATCCTAAAGTACAAAGCTTACTGGCTATTAGCTCATTTTGTTACAAAATTAAATGTTGGTCGACCAATAACAAAAAAACATACTTACACACATTTATTAAAAGCTTTAAAGTCAATTTTATTTAACTTAAATTTTTTGTTTGAGTAAGTTAGTTAGTACTGTTAATTTCTTTTCCGTTTTTGTTTGTATAACGTGTTAATTCTCTGTGATGCATTTATAAAAGCTCGTTTAATTTATAGTTTAATTGTTCCATTCTCTAAACTCAGTTCCTTCGGGAGGTTTGACAGTTACCGTTTCCTTGGATACCTCATTCCAGTTCGTGCTAAGTACTGTTCCACCAGATTCAGAAAATGACTTATTCATGGCCTTCTTGACTTCGGGAGAGGAAGTACTATAAATTTTTCTAAACAATTGGTTTAGTGCTGCTTCATCTTTTGCTTCTTTTTCATCAATTTGTTCTTGTTCCTTGACCAAAAGATCCCAATTTTTTTGTTTAGGCACCGGCTGAACCGAAGTTTCTATTATATTTTGTTGTTCGAGGCTTTCCCAACGTTCACCAGTCTCTTTTCCCAGTGTTATTTCTACTTTTGAAGAATATGCCTTATAAGATGATCGTTCAAGAACTATGGGATGCAGAAGATTGAGGTGTAGTTCATATCCATCCGCCGTCATGTCAACTTTTTGTGATTGAATATTAACCGCATAGTTCTTTTCTGTTGCGTTCTTTAAGAGCACTGTTATTACAACATTTGTTTCCGACTGGTACCAATCATATCGTACGGACATCTTGCATTAAATAATTTTTGCAAAATGCTCTATTCTAAATATATCTCAAACAATAGGAAACTATCTAGAAATAAAAGAGTTGCCACTCTTTATAAAAAAAAACAGCTGTGTTGGTTGTTAAGTATATTTTGAAAGTCAAATTTTAAAACAAATAAAGTTATTATTAAATTTTTCAATCTTATAAAATAACTTTAAATATAATCAAATATTTCATTAAAACGATTTAAAAGGTTTAGAAAAATAATTTTATTTATAATATATAAACAGTATATTTATCTACTATTGTCTCCCACTTTTCGTCCAAAAAAGTACTTCCTATTTTGAAACGTACTGTCACACTGACCTATGTAATTGTCAAAAGCGAAGGCGAGCGAGAGACGATAAATAATTTTTATTTTTACTTTAATAAATCGTGCGCGAAATGAAATTGTATTGTCTCAAAATGTTGGAAAGTATGTTTACATGAGAAAAAAAGTGAAACCACATTGCCATTGCTAATATCAAAAGGCAAATTCCTTCAAATAATTTCCAATTGGAATTGTGCAAACAGGGTGTCTGTTTGCGCTTGTGTGTGTGCTTGTGTATGTGCCATCCTTAATTTTTTCGCACATATGTATGTGGCTGAACATTTTTCTCCAATATACCAACAATTGAGAGCGCACACATAGAAAGCAAAAGAGAGTATAACGGCGCATAGCCACAGCAATAGCCACAGCCACGGTACCCTTGCGAGAAAAGGTAAGTAATTGAGGTGTAATGTAGTGTAATGTCCACCGATTTCCCTGAAGGTCTAGTCTGCGCGTTAGAGATACTCTTTCAATTTCTTTACGTATAGTTCTCTTTAGACAGCTGGTCCACTAAATTATACACTGTACCGTACATGGAAAAACATCTAAAGCAATAATTACAATAATAAGTTTTTTTTCAATGAATGAAAAGATAATTGTAATAGGCTCAATCAAAGATTTTACACAAACGGAAACTAAACCGTTTAGGTGACAATAATTCATCATTTCCCCTGTAATTCCAAACATGTTTACGAAAATAATATTTTCTAACCAGTGTGCATTGGCATATTTGGGTCATTCAAGTACTGCGCCTGTCTGTTTGGTTCTATTCTGTGTGTTCTCTGTTGCTCTTGGACAGAGATGCGCGTTTGTTCTTACTCTCGTTCATATTGGTTTTCAAGTGGAATTTTTGTTGATTTAACGGTGATTGTAATTTAACGCACTTCTCGCAACTGTTATATTGTCAATTTGATTAGTGTAATTTGCATTTTCTTATTTCAAATGTTGTTTTTTCTTGCATTTGTGTATTGTTTGTGCTGGAATGTATATGGATATGTAAGTGCATGTGTGTGTAAGTGTATGAAAATTTCTCGTGTTCTAATAAGAGAGATGTAGAGTGAATGTTGTTTTGGAAGGGTGTAGAAGGGAAAGGAAAAGGAAGAGAAGAGAAAATTTTAGTGTGTGTGCTAGGTTAGCAATCGAAATACTGCTTGCGGGTGGGTGGGTGTATGTGTGTGTGTGTGTGTGTGTGTGTGTGTATGTGTGTGTGTGTGTGTGTGTGTTTGTGTGCATTGGTTAGTTTTACGGGTAGGTAGAGCTGGAAGAGAGGTAGAGGTATTAGGATTGCTTGTTATTCTTTCTTTGTTGTTTTATTTGTGAAAAATATCTGCTACTGCTGCCTATGTATGCAGTGTCGAGTGTTTGTCTGTATGAATCTGTTTGTCTCTATGAATGTATATATATATTTATATATATAATATGTGTGTGTGTGGAGGAGTGTGTTTATGAGTTGAAGGTAGTAAATACATAAAAAAAAAATTATTTTACTGTATGTATAAGGAAAATATGTAATAGCAAATCAAAACTAAGCGACATCAACAAAACCAGCATTGTTGCAGACAACTTTAATTCAACTTTATCGTAATAGATACATGCCTGTATGTATGTAGCAAATAAATTGGCATACCAACATCCGCACAAACATATTTACGTATGTGTTTATGTATGCATGTGTTTATCTCTTGTGCGTTTCATAATTCGGTGAGCGAATGAATTCTAATGCTGACTAACGCAAATCTCAATACGGAACGGAAGTGCAAGATATAGGAATATGCGCGATGCCATTACGATTGCCATGCTCCCATTTTTCATCAATGTCAGTTGCAAAAGCGACCTTGAAATTCACTTGGGCATGTACGCTTTGTAACAATGTCATTGACCTAGAGAAGGGACAGGCGCGAAAATACGATCTCGTGTTGATCTCCACGCAGGCTTATTTTTTTTTTTAAAGTTAGCAAGTGCTTCCCCATCCCCATCAGTTGTGAGCATTTATCAATTTTGTTTAAAATTAAGCTTTTCAGTGTGACCAGTTTTTATGAAAAACATTACGCCCAAAAGTTAAAATAAAAGGCTAAAGATTGTTGAAACTTAAAAACATGAAATTTTGTACATTCTGCAAGATTCTTAATATCCTGCTGAATGTTTAACTTTAACTACAACCTTGCAAGTATTAATCAAAATTTTCTGAAACTTTTAGGATATCTTCTACCACTTCCAATTGGCAGACACCCACTAAGCGACACCGTCTTGTAACCACCGCAACAACAGCATTAACGCGGCGCTGCTGACCGACCAGTCCTGCCAAAATCCAAAGCACTAGAAGGGAACGTTAAGAGCACGGCAAACGGATAGAATTTGAAGAGCTGAAGCAATTAACGAAATGTTTACGGGTAAACTGCAGATAAAAGTTTGCGAGGCGAGCGGCCTGCGTCCCACAGACTTTCAAAAGCGCCACAATTTACCATTTGGTAAATTAGCCGATGAGCAGCTAATTGATCCCTACGTGTCCATAGATGTCGACGAGAGCCATTTTGGTAAGCATGTCCCTTCACACGAGGACAATACAGCATCCTAAAACCTTTTAAATGTTCTTACAGATCGTTCGACAACAAGACCAAAGACGTTCGATCCAGTATGGAACGAACAGTTCGTCCACGACGTGACCAACGCACATAACATTAACCTTACAGTTTTTCATGATGCGGCCCTGCCGCCTGATGACTTTGTTGCCAATTGCATTATTCCGTTCGAGGACCTTATGCACAGCGAGTCGGGGGTACCGGATTTATGGGTACGTATATTATAACGATTCAATTTCAATGTAAATGCAGATTCCATTTCTTGAAAAGTGCCTTACGTAGTTGGCTTTGTTTATCTATTTGAATTAGAGCTTCCGAATCCTAACGTTTATTAGTTAAACACACAACCTTATCAAGTTTCAAGTCAGAGACAATCTAGTAGTAGATACAATCTACAATCTTCTCAAGAAGTCATCTTATCAAATGTCTAGATAAACTTTGTGTATATACCCTGTTCTTTGAAGAGTTGAATAAACAGGTAGTTTGTATAGAAGAACGCATTTTAAATTTAATGTATGTTTGTTTTTTTTTTTTCTCATAATTCAATAACAAATTATTTCCCTTGTTTAATGCAGAAAATGTATAAACAAAAATTTTGATTTAAATATAAAAGAATCGCTCTTTAGTTTGTATTTAAACTACTTCCTTAAGCGTCCTTTTTGTCATTTATGTGTTATTCCTTTCTCAGTTATATTTCGACAAATTTGAAGATCCATTGAAGATTATGTAAAGATATTTTTTTATTTATACAGATCAACTTGGAACCACAAGGCAAAATCCATGTCGTTATTGAGCTGAAGAGCCGCAATGGTAGGCATGAGAATTATGGTTAGTTATGTCGAATTTTTTAAGTGCACTTTAACCTCTTCAAATTTACAGATCAAGCTAAAGCCGATGCCGAGGTTGAGCAGACCGTGGCCGTTAACAAGGAGTTCAAGGAACGAGCTGGATTCAATAGACGTCGCGGCGCTATGCGCCGTCGTGTTCATCAGGTATGATGTGAAATAAGGACTTTACTTTTATATGATGATATGAACTAATTTCGTTGCCTTTCAAATTGTAGGTCAACGGGCATAAGTTCATGGCCACATTCTTACGTCAGCCCACCTTCTGTTCACATTGCCACGAATTCATTTGGTAAGTGAAAGATCAAGACTCGCATTACACCTAACATTATCCTCGTATGCTATATGCATACTCACAGCATAGACTGTCATCAACAATATCATTTTTAAGTTGTAATTGCAGTGATTAATATATTATTTGGGACTTAAATATAATTTATAAATCTCACACACACACATCTATATATATACACAAAATCATTGGCATTATACTCTTCTCCTCTTCTCTCTTCATCCACTTCCCCACTCTCTTTCCTATCCCTATTTTCGATCTTACAATTTATGATTTACAACTCCTCTTAACACACACATTTCTCGGTTTTAAAGTAGTATGTATTGCTATACGCACTACCACATGGGTTCCATTCACCAAGTAGCCCCAGTATATGAATAAGTTTTTCCATTAGTTTGTTCCTCAACTTATGATTAAACACTTTCACATATTTGGGTTTAGTTCGGCGTGGAGCTATAAATTCTCACTGGGTTGGTTTTCATTAATTTGCTTGATATTCATCATAATGGGTTTTCAATAAATGCGGGCTTTATTCTTTAATTTACTTATTGTTTCTTTGTTGCTTTTCGCAAATACTCATGTTCACACAAAACCACTCATCAATCAGTTTAAAAAAGTTATATATATGCAATAGCCACGGAATTTCTTGCCTTTTTGCAGGGGAATTGGTAAACAAGGCTATCAATGTCAAGGTATGTGTTTGCTTCAAATTATTAAAGGGTTCATTTAAAGAGATCCTAGATATCTCTAAACGACTCATTAACAAACAAAAAAAAACAAAAAACCAAATAATTAAAAATTAAACAAAAATATTAAGTTTAAATGAAAAATATGATACTATCCACTCGCTTGCATTTGCTCGGTTCGTTCGTTGTGTTCCATGTTGATGTTGATGTTGTAAAGTTTTGGTCCGTTAAACAATACATTTGCCATTGTCCACAATATCTGCATTATTTATAAATATAAATTACATTTTATTGAATATCAGTTTTTGCATTGTTCGTAAGGAAAGTTTTAATTATTGTTTGCGTCTTCTTGTTGCTGATGTTGCTCCTCTCTGCAGTGTGAATGCACCAAAAGCACTGAAATTTGATTGTCTCTGCTAAGCACGCCTCAACACACACTCTCACACTGACACACACCCCCACACCTTCCGCCTACACACTCCTCATCCCCTGCATATGGAAAAATCTTAATATCGTCTTAACCTTATACTAATTGCTATTGGTTAAGACTTCGTGTTCACAAATTAAGTATAAACTTCGTTAAGTTGATGTTGTGTTTGTTGTTGTAAAAAGAATCATTCCTTGCCAACTCAGAAGCATATATAGCATAGCAGAGGACCGGAAAGTAAAGACCCAAAGTTTAGGTTTATTGCCAACTTAACGCGCGTAAAGATTCGACTTCCATGTTAATTTGTCTTAAATCGAGATGATAACTCAAAGGATGCTCTATAAGTGATATTCAGTTCGAAAAATTCCTTCTAAAGAAGTGGGAAATTTTAAAAGTTCCTTGTTTTTGTTTTTTTCTTTAGTCTTGACAGCAACCATTAAATGAAGATGATCAAGGGGGGTCTTCTATAAATGTATAAGACTATATTTTATGTCTTTAATAAATATATAAGACTATATTTTATGTCTTATACAAATATATAAGACTATATTTTATAATTATACAAATTTATGACTATATTTTATGTCTTATACAAATATATAAGACTATATTTTATGACTTATATAAATATATAAGACTATATATTATGACTTATATAAATATATAAGACCATATTTTATGTCTTATACAAGTATAAATAAATAACAAAAATCCCAAAATTACAGAAAATAAAATAAATTCAATTAGAGTCAGTTTTCTCGACTGCCACAATTGGTATCCATTTTATTGAGAAGCCTGTGTGATACCTTGTATCATTAGTATCCCATTTAAATGTTTATTTACTTTCCAAAATATTTTAAAAATATATTTAAAAATAATGTTAAAATTGACAATTTGCACGTTACACGAACATTTGCACATTTATGTGATCAAACAATTTGCTTTTTATTTGTTATTTGAATAACAGAATAACAGAAAAGGAAGATTAATTTCAATTCATATACTTAATTGAAAGTGAGATTAAATTAAACATCATACATACCATAAATTATCCTTTTGTGTGACAAGCTAATTCCTCACTATGTCGCTAACCCGTGAATGTAAAGTTTAACGATCTTTTGTTAAGTAGATCTGTAAATATTTTTTTAAAAATATTCTTTTAAATGTATGTATTGCACTGCTGTGACTTGCAAGCTTCTAATTGACCTAAATTACCTGCAATCTGCAATCTGATTCCAAATGCTGGAGAAGACGATGCAGATGCTGGACACCAGTGCATTATGAGAATCAATCTTTAATAATGTAATTAATATAAATAAATTTTGATCTAATCATTTCTAGTCTGTACGTTAGTTGTTCATAAAAAATGCCATCGCCTTGTGGTCTCCAAATGTCCTGGCATGCGCGACGAGGTGAGTAGCAGTGAAGATATTTAAGCTCCAATATTATAATAATGTTTATTTATTCTTTTTCAGCATGCCAAAGTGGAAGAAGTGCCAGTTGGTCAGAGATTCAATGTGAATGTGCCGCATCGATTTGTATCGCACAATTACAAGCGATTCACATTCTGTGATCACTGCGGATCTCTGCTGTATGGACTCATTAAGCAGGGACTACAGTGCGAAACATGTTACATGAACGTCCATAAGCGCTGCCAAAAGAATGTGGCCAATACGTGCGGTATTAATACGAAGCAAATGGCTGAGATTCTCAGTTCGCTGGGAATCTCTCCGGATAAACAGGGCCAAATGCCGCGTCGCTCGAAGTACTTGAGTCAACCGGGTGGCGAGGATAACTACGGAGCCACTTTGGGCGAGGGTGGCGAGAATGTCGCTGGCTCCTCATTTCGTAGTGGAACATTGTCGGCGGATAGCCTGGCCACCTCATCAAGTACGCTGACCAGCGGGTATAACAGCAGCAGTTGTATGAGTCTTCCTGTGGGTCCTGGAGAGCTGCGTCCTGGGAAATGCTCGTTGCTAGACTTTAACTTTATCAAGGTGCTAGGCAAAGGCTCCTTTGGCAAGGTGATGCTGGCCGAGAAGAAGGGCACTGATGAGATCTATGCTATTAAAGTTCTGAAGAAGGATGCCATCATTCAGGACGATGATGTTGATTGTACAATGACCGAAAAACGCATCCTGGCCCTAGCTGCCAACCATCCGTTCCTCACGGCACTGCACTCTTGTTTTCAAACACCAGATCGCTTGTTCTTCGTCATGGAGTATGTAAACGGTGGCGATTTAATGTTTCAAATTCAAAAAGCGCGTCGCTTTGAAGCGGCACGAGCTGCTTTCTATGCCGCCGAGGTGACTTTGGCACTTCAGTTTCTGCACACCCATGGCGTCATATATCGCGATTTGAAGCTGGATAATATTCTGCTCGATCAGGAAGGACACTGTAAGCTAGCTGATTTCGGCATGTGTAAAGAGGGCATCATGAACGGCATGCTGACTACAACATTCTGCGGCACGCCTGACTACATAGCACCTGAGATTCTTAAGGAACAGGAGTATGGGGCTTCCGTGGACTGGTGGGCACTTGGTGTGCTCATGTACGAAATGATGGCTGGTCAGCCGCCGTTTGAAGCTGACAATGAGGATGAGCTTTTTGATTCGATAATGCACGATGATGTTCTCTATCCGGTATGGCTGTCCCGCGAGGCTGTGTCCATATTAAAAGGTAAATTGACAGCTTTCAAGATGGATTACACGATATATAAATATCATTTTTATCTCTGCCATAGGTTTTCTTACCAAAAATCCTGAGCAGCGTCTAGGATGCACTAATGACGAGAATGAAATTCGCAAGCATCCATTCTTTAATAAGCTGGACTGGAAGGAGTTGGAAAAGCGTAACATAAAGCCTCCATTTCGACCTAAAATGGTACGTATTCAATGGGATTCAGTTGCGAATTCTGTTTAATATTTTTTTGTTTTTTTTAATTTATATAGAAAAATCCACGTGATGCGAACAATTTCGATGCCGAGTTTACCAAAGAAGAACCAGTGCTTACACCAATTGGAAATGATGTTATACGCATCATCAATCAGGACGAGTTTGCTGGCTTCTCATTCGTCAATCCAAAGTTTGGACCAGAGCGTAAAGTATTCTAAGCGGATTGACTTTGAACGTGTCGAAATGCGTGTTAACGTTGGGAAGAAACTCACCAGCAAACTGGATAAGTCGAAATTTTAAGCACAAGGCAATCTCGTTGCCGGGTTTTTAATTAGGTACAAACCTATGCTAACTCTTAGCCTTTCCCTAGCCCCAGCTTAATCCTAGCACTTGAACTTTTGCTTCCGTTGAACATTTTATGAAACGCTTTATTGTTGTCTGTTTCCAGTTGTCGTATTTATCTTTATTTTGTTTTAAGTTGTCTGTTGGAGTTTTCTACATTGTAGCTCTAATAACATGAAAGTCACAACCAAAAGATGAGAATTGCCAGTTGCATATACATATACATATAAATATATGTATTTATTTATATATATCTACTGCAATTACTCGAACGTATTCTATAACCACGTAGAGAGCCATACATACAGTCGTTATCTACGCTCAGTGCCAATGAACAACATTAATATAACATTTCACACAAAAACAACAAACCCACAAAATATACACGCACACACACTTAGGAGTATACACTGGCAAAATATTAATGTAAAGAATTTATTTATTTATTTGTTTTGATTAACCGCACATTTCGAAATCCTCGCTTTTGCTCGTGTCAATGCTCAAAGCTTATCCCAAAGCAAGGCGCTATTTTTGCAGCAATTTCCTTTATCCCTAATCTCTGCTTCAATTAATTGACACACGTTTATATATATTTATATATATACAACATATATATATATTTGTTTCGATTTTCCTGATCTAGTCAAAAGTATGTTGCAAATGCAGCGCCATGCTTTTTGTTATTTAGTTTTTTATTTATTAATGTGCCGAATCTCAAGTTTCGCGCCCAAATGCAGAAAACATCTTTGCAAACGTAACTTTTGCTTCCTTCTGCGAATCTCAAGAGAAAGTCACAATAGCCAATAAAAATACGATTAAAACATGTAAAAGAAATGAGAGAAAAATAATTAGCCAACTTGATGCGTATTTGAACTTTTGCACAACTTCCTTCTCAAGTATTAAAGCGATATTATTTTAAAGTTTAACTTATTGTTATACACAAAAACACATATACATATACATATACATATACACATTCATACATACACACACAAACATACTCACAATACACACAAACATAAAAACTTTTGAGCTAAACAAATGCAAGAAAATTAAACAATAAAACTAAGTAAATGAAACTTAAGCTTAGACGTAAAAGTGAACAAAACAAATTTGAAGGTAAAAAGAAAAACATTTCTAAATTCATATAAATAAATATATATATACATATATATGTATATTTATGAGTATATAGATATATGTATGTGTATATGAATATATTCATATATATTTTATGAAACACAAACACAAATTATAAATACAAAGCAAAAATGTGTTTAGTCTGTAAGTTGAAGAAATTATGAAAAGTATAACTATGTACATGTACACACATGTGTAAGTATGTGTGTATATGTATGTATATTAAGGAATGTTACTTCAATTTAATATAAATACATATATGCGTATATGCATAGAGTATAAATACATATACTAAGTAAAAAATGTAGTTAAAACTGTGAGAACAACAAACGCAGAACAAAATTATATATATATATATACATATATATGTATACAAACAGAGATGATGTATGTAATAATAACAATATTAACTATATATGTATACACATAGGTACATGTTGATTTTATAAAAACCAAAGACTCAAACATTAATAACATACAAAACAATAATAGAAAAATCAAGAGAACAAACAAATAACAAATAAACAGATTGAAGATCCCTTGTCGCCCAAAAAAAGTGACAATGGATCAAAAGTTGTTAACTTTTGGCTTTGACTTTGAAAAAAAAAAAATTGTTTAAATCAAAGCTGGAATGTAACATTTATTTGCATACTTTAATGTTGTATTGAAAGTAACTGCATGGATTCAAAAATGTTTGTTTGTTTGTTTTTTGTGTTTTGTGTTTTTTTTTTTTTTTTTTTGAAATGTACTACAAAATTGTTGTGCTGCATTTACAGGAGCGCAAGTTGTTTGCCGAATACTAAGTTTGATAAATTTGTATGCAAAATGTTGAAACAAAAAACAAAAGAAAAGAAAACAAAACATAAGAAGAAAGAAATGAAAATTAACTAACTGTAAGAAACATTGTTAACTAAACAAATAAAACTTTGTATGTAATGATAACAAACAAATGTGTAATACAAATAATATTTATGAAAACAGCAAGCAGAGCGCCAACGCTAGTTACCCATGTAAATGTTAACCTCAAGTATTCTCAATGCCGCATTTTATTAAAAACAAATTGAAGAAGATAGAATATAGAAAACAGAAGACGGAAGACGGAAGATGGAAAGAAAAAAAAACAAATTTTCACAAATTTACATACGCATCCAGCCAGCATACATATTTACATATTTATTATATTGTTTTTACTCAATAAACCTTATGAATTGTGCCTCCCATTGGAGGGGCATAAGGCAGATTAAAACCAAAGCAAAGTATAAAAAAAGCAAAAATGCAAACAAAAAAAAAAAAACAAAATTAAAAATAAAAGTAAAATGAATATATAAAATAATATTTATATAATAACTATATTGTTGGTTGTCACCGAACTACTTGAGTAAAAGCAGCAGTTGCAGTGCAAAAATAAAATAAATTAAATTAAAGCAAAACAAAACAAAACAAAACAAAACAAAATGTAACGCGTAACCTGAATAAAAAGTAAAAGCAAATCGTACACAGAGCAAGATAAAAGAAAAGAAATACAAAATTACAAAAACCGAATGTTAGCTGTAAGCTCATTTAAAATACATATTTGGAAATAATCGCCGCCACGGCCAAGTTGTATTAAATTGTAATGCATTCTGTTGATCTGTCAAGATGAGACATTGGGTGCACTAGTGGAAACTTTCAGCTCCTCTATGCCTCCTAGTTCAGCTTTAAAAGTCTGTCCTTCAAACTAAAAACAAATGAAAGCAAAATGAGAAATGAAACAATATTAATTGAGAAAGAAGAATTACCAAGAGAGAATACAAACAAAAACAATTTATTGAAAAATCATTTGGCAATGTTAGTCAACTATTGAAAACTGTCATACATATATAAAACATATACATGCTATTACTACTATATAAACTTTAGGCACTTACAAATCAAATCAAATCAATTGTAACTAAAACGATTAAACTCGATTGATTAACTTTTGACAAGCCATTGTTCGGGATATTCTTTCATACTTACTATATGCATACCCACAGTCACATATGTCAGGACTACAGATACACCTTTTCATGTACCTTCTGCAAATTAGATTCTATTAATAGAAAACATTTTAAGTAAATAATATCTTAAATCGTTTAACTGATGTAAGGCAAACAAAATCGGAAAATAGAATCTTCTCACTGCAAGTATATTGAAACTAAAATGATGAAAAACAAAGTATTTAAAACACACAAAATTATATGGAGAACAAAGCATAAATAATATATAAGTTATGTTTAATGAAATGAATAAATAAGCTACAAAGAAAGTCAAAAGTCAACAGTTGATATGTTGTAAAAAAAAATAAACAAATAACAAACCTAAGCAAAAATGAAACCAAAAAAATAAGAATTAACTAAGGGAAGGCAGTGAGTGTTATTCAAGCAACTAAATAAATGGTAACAAAATGTAAGTTCGAAGTGAGGAAAGATAACCAAAGAAAACATAATTAATAAAATTGATTTATAATTTTAAGAGAACATTAAATGAAGGAAACTAATTAATAAATAAAGAGGTAACACCTATAAAAATGTAACATTTGCCTTTTTATTAACACTAAAATCACTTTCAAATTACGCGCCATAGCAACTATCTGGCAACGCCGCGGTTCAAAGCAACACTAATCGATGCACATGGCACATAAACTGAGGTGAACAGAAGACGAAACAAAACAAATTCACGTTGCCAAAATATTAACAGCAATTTCAGTTCGTTGTTTACAATTAAATCATGCCGAAGGTAAAAACGGAGAAGAAAAGTCGTATCCACAATGAGGTACAAAAACAAGGTAAGAGATTCTACAGACTCATTTAAAGAATTTAAATGCATAACCAAATGGTCCACAGGCATTGTTTTTAACAAGGATTTTGGACAACATATATTAAAGAATCCTTTGGTGATTACTACAATGTTGGAGAAAGCTGCACTACGTGCCACTGATGTTGTATTGGAAATCGGTCCCGGTACTGGTAACATGACTGTGCGTATGCTAGAGCGTGCTAAGAAAGTGATTGCCTGTGAAATTGATACAAGACTTGCGGCTGAGCTGCAAAAACGTGTCCAGGCAACGGCGCTGCAGCCGAAGCTACAGGTGCTCATTGGCGATTTTCTTAAGGCTGAGCTGCCATTCTTTGATCTGTGTATCGCCAACGTACCATATCAAATTAGTTCGCCGCTTATCTTCAAGCTGCTGCTGCATCGTCCACTTTTCCGTTGTGCCGTCCTCATGTTTCAGCGCGAATTCGCACAACGTTTGGTTGCCAAGCCGGGAGATAAATTGTACTGCCGCCTGAGTATTAATACGCAGCTCTTGGCACGCGTTGACATGTTAATGAAGGTTGGAAAGAACAACTTTAAACCGCCTCCAAAAGTTGAGTCAAGCGTTGTACGTCTCGAACCCAAGAATCCTCCTCCGCCTGTCAACTTCACAGAATGGGATGGTCTAACACGTATTGCGTTCCTGCGGAAAAACAAAACGCTGGCAGCGACCTTCAAGGGCAATTCTGTAATTGAAATGCTGGAAAAGAATTACAAACTATATCGATCCCTGAGGAACGAGGTATGTGAAATTCTATAAAATTTACATAATGAAGCTAACTTTTTCTTTGTTTCTATGTGGTTCCAGCCACTTGAGGAGAACTTTGATATGCAGGCAAAGGTAATCGGGATACTGGAGGAGCAAGGTATGAGTACATCACGTGCGAGATCCATGGACATTGACGAGTTTATGCGTCTTCTGCTGGCCTTCAACTCAGCCGGTATACACTTTAACTAAGATGCAGTGCCTCTAGCATAGTTTTAGCTGTAGTCTAATTTATCTTAGGAACTTGTTTATACACTTCATTAAAATTTGTATGTTCAATACTCGAACGTACAAAATGTTAAACCGAGTCAAAGCTTCGTTCAATTCTATGCTCAACGAGACGCTCAGAGAGTAAACGTGGCCAGAGATTTGTTGGTGCTAACATCTGTTTTACTAGCCGGTTAATCAGTGGAATCTATATGCGCTGATCAGTCGCTCACGAATCTCGTTCCGCTTAAGATCAGCACATCGCATCATGACGCAAGCAAAGGGTGCTCGCGCGTTTTTGTTGCTACTACTTAAAGTTTCATTTGCATTCACTCAAAATCCGGATCCCACAGTGCAGAACGGTAAATCTTTATATTTTTTTGTAATTTTTTTATTTTGTAAATGTTTGTCCGTTTTTTTTTTTTAGTATGTACACAGTACAAGCAGAGTGTCTATGAGGAGCGCGTGCCCATAAGTTTCTTCTTTCCGAATGCGCCTGTCACCTATGAGTCAATTGACTCGTGTCAAGGGTCACGGCCACTGATAGTCGATGGAAAACCGGCCGATCCCAAGGAATTTCCGATAATGGCACGATTGGGTAATCGTGCAGAAAACAACAATATAACCTGGTTTTGTGGCGGAACTTTGATCAGTTCCCGATTGGTGCTCACAGCCGCTCATTGTCTGTATTCCGAGGAGTAAGTCATCAAAGTGGATAAAATACTTCCATTTTTATTCTCAATTTAAATTGCAGTGGCGCCATTAACGTTGTACGTCTGGGTGAACTGGACTTTGCGACAGATGAGGAAGATGCCGATCCGGAAGATTTCGGAGTAGCCAGTGATATGGAGCATCCGAATTTCAAGCACGGGGAGCTTTATAATGACATTGCCCTTATCCGGTTGGATCGAGATGTGAAGTTCAACGTATACAAGCATCCCGCTTGTCTACCCTTCGAGGATGGCACTAATCACGCGAACTTCACTGCCATCGGCTGGGGCTACACGAAGTTTGCCGGCAGACCGTCTTCAAAGTTGCTAAAGGTGACGCTCAAGAATTTCCATAGTCGGTGTCCCACAGTTGAAGATGTGCTGCCCAATGGCTTGAATACTAGATCACAGCTTTGCGTTGGCTCCAATGACAACAAGGATACCTGCAACGGTGACTCGGGCGGTCCGTTATTAGCATTCCACAAGGATTATCCATGCATGTACCATGTCATGGGCATCACTTCTTTTGGCATTGACTGCGACACGCCCAACATAGGCGGTTTCTACACACGTGTTCATTTTTTTTTGGATTGGATAAAGCAAGAGATGGCCAAAGATGTGAAGAAGTAGATTGCGGGTTTCTCCCTGGGATAAGCTCTTCCGGTTTTTTGAAAAGGGACATAATATTTGATGTAAATACAAGTCTTAATAAGTCTCCAGTCTACAATTTCTTAGTCTACAATTTCTTAGTCTCCAGCTGTTTAGTCTCCTCCTTTCTTATCTCCAGGTATTCCAAATGATTAGGGGAAACGAAAAATTTCCATGGGCAAAATGTATTTTCCCAATAAAAATAAAGAAATGTAATTGTTTATAAATAAATAAGTAATATATAATTATACATGCATTACAGTTGCTCAGACACTGCTCAAAACAAGATTCCGTCTTATCTACAAATGCGAATGCGCATTTCATTGACTTCGAATCAGAAGGTTGCCTTGCGATGTTCACGCTGTAGTCAAATGTGTGTCAAGTGTTGGGGTTGGTGCTTCCCAGCGGATCATCCATTAAAAATGCATTCTATTTGCCATTTGAAAAGGTTTCCTCAATTTGTTATCTTGGTTTTTCTGTTGTCAGTGTGTTCGGTACTCTCCAAAGATTCCCAGATTGTTAGCTGTAAGAGAGAATCGGATCAATGAGTTTCACGGATTACGTAAAAATAATGTTTCCTTCTCAGCATGCACGGAATTAAAGGAATCTGTATTTGATACCCAGGTTGGGTATAGTTTTCTGATGCTTGGTGCTCCGGTCACCTATAAAAAGCTGGACAGATGCCGTAGCTACACACCGCTCATAATTGGTGGAAAACCAGCCGAGCCAAGGGAATTCCCCCACATGGCACGCTTGGGTGTTCGTGACAAAGAAATCGATTGGTTATGCGGCGGCACACTAATTGGTAAGCGGCTGGTGCTCACAGCTGCCCATTGTTTATACTCGGAAATGTAAGTCACGATAAGATGGGCCAGCGTCATGACTTTCGGAATAATCTCCTGCTTTTGGTTGCAGGGGCTCCATAAATGTTGTACGCCTGGGGGATCTCGTCTTTGACAGCGATCAGGATGACGCAGATCCCGAGGATTTTGGTGTGCACAGTACAATTGAGCATCCAGGTTTTAAGTATCCCGTAATGTATAATGATATCGCCTTGGTTGTCCTGGATCGCGCCGTCAACTTTAATATGTATAAGCATCCCGCTTGTCTGCCCTTCGAGGGTGGCAATCGCTTTAGCAGTTTTGTGGCTGCCGGTTGGGGCCAGACGAAGCTTGACGGTGACCAGTCCGATAAACTCTTAAAGGTACGGCTGGACAAATTCCCGGCTCGCTGTCCCGATACTGATGATATGGACGAGCTGCCCAACGGCTATAATGCCACTACTCAGATTTGCATTGCTTCCACTTTGCCCAAGGACACGTGCCCTGGCGATTCCGGGGGTCCTATCTTGGTCTATCACAAGGACTATCCCTGCATGTATCATGTCATGGGCATCACTTCAATAGGCATTGGTTGTGGCACTCCAAACTCGCCCAGCATCTACACCCGCGTGCATTTCTACCTGAACTGGATCAAGCGGGAGTCCGCCAAGTACTCTTAAGTTTCTTGGAAGCGTTTAAGTCAGGGATAATCCGTTGCCATATTAACATATTAACACATTCCAGACAAATACGCTTGATGCCGGGAATGTAATAAACGCCTCTTAAATTACCCGCCCCATCTAGTTATAGCTTACAGTCTCTTCAAGCATCAACCGCAGTTCTCGAATCTCAATTGACGGGTCAACACGTCGAATGCTCGACGAACGACCAATTTGTTGGCTTTTGCAAGGCATCACTTAGCGGTTTTGGGCATTGCTCTGAAACAGCTGATCTTCGTAGATCATTGACAGATGATCGCAGCTTTAGTTATTCTTCTTCTTTGTGTGTATGTGCTTTTGTTTGTGTGTGTGTTCTTGGGCGTGTGTGTGTCTGCCTGCGTGAGGCACCTGTAAACCAGTCCTCAGAAAGCACTTCCAAGTTCGAGGTAATTGTCGGTCGACAAACCGGTCGAGAGCGTGCGAGCTGTGTATTTGACAGACAAATAAAAGTAAGTGATGCGCCTGTTGACGCTTCTGCTGGCCCTCGCGCCATGGACTCTGATTGTTGGACAAAATATTGAAATAGTTAATAGTAAGTAAAATAATACACTTGACTTGCGTTATTTACCAACATAATTATCCATGGGATATGAATAGCTTGTACCCGGTACAAAAAGGCCATCTTTGAGGAGAAGGTGGGCTACAGTTTCCTGTTTCCCAATGCTCCGGTTACATATGAAACAATTGACAATTGCCGCAGGTACACACCTTTGATTGTGGGTGGGCATCCCGCTGATCCCAAAGAGTTTCCGAATATGGCACGTCTTGGTAATCGTCGTGAACAGAATCAGATTGAGTGGTTCTGTGGCGGGACACTCATCAGCGAACGTTTCGTTTTAACTGCTGCCCATTGCTTTGAGGCGACACAGTGAGTAGATTTTCAGACTTTGGATGAAAAAGAGATAATTTAGCCATATTTATGGATTAGAGGCGAAGTAAATATAGCGCGCTTGGGTGATCTGGATTTCGATACGGACCAGGATGATGCCAAGCCGCAGAACTACAATGTAGCTGAATTAATCCGGCATCCAAACTTTACAAGTCCGGAACTATACAATGATATTGGACTAGTGAAGCTATCGGAGTCCGTCAATTTTGACCGCTATAAACATCCAGCATGTTTGCCGTTCCAGAGCGGCGTAAACTTGAACGAATTTGTAGCTATTGGTTGGGGCCTCACTAAACTTTCAGGCAAATCGTCATCTAAGCTGTTGAAAGTCAAACTTGATCGTATGGCAGATGACGTAAGTATTCTTCTGTTAAAAGAGTTTCCATATTTACGTACTACAAACAAATCCCTCTAAAGGTGTGCACTAGAGTTATTGAGGAAAGCGAAGATTACCCACAAGGATTTCAGCCGGTTACCCAAATGTGTGTGGGCTCGGTAAAAGTAATGGATACCTGCAACGGAGACTCGGGTGGACCCATTCTTGTATATCACCAGGATTATCCTTGCATGTATCATGTTATGGGTATCACTTCAGCAGGTATATCCTGTGGAACACCTAAAATACCAAGTGTTTACACGCGGGTTCACTTTTATCTGGATTGGATACAGAGCATAATTGCTAATAACTAAATAATAATAACCAATCAATTCAAATTTGTCCTATTTATATTCACCACACTCCCGCAATCTGGCAACGCTGAGCAAGCCGAAAATAAAAAATCGATAAATTTTGTATGTTTAGCAAATTTGTAGCTAGCTTAACGATTTTATTTTTTTTACCCAAAATGTATTTTTTAGCATGTATTAAACTCATTTTAGCTTTTAATGCTTAAGGGAATTACTATATATAATAGCTTAGAAGTTTGTTAAATGTAGCTTGTAACTGCAATAGTTGCTACTCGTGACTATATATCACTTTTTGTGTATCGCTCATCTCTATTGTTGTTTACAAAAAAAAAAGACAACATTAATTAAGGTTGGGGAAACAACAAAAAATACACGCTTTAAGAGGTCAAAAAATCTGGGAAACATAAAATGTAAACAAAAAATCAAGTGCTCAAACATAATAAAAGTGAACTTAAGCGTCAATGCAACAAAACTAATAGTTTCCTGTGCTGCGCGTTAATTCCTTTCCCTTTCTCGTGCGCTGCGACGCACATTTACACACATGTATGTAGAATTGAGTCCAAAATCTAATAGTTTAGGCACAAGCATGGAGCCGGACGAGCTGCAGCCCGTGATGCCCGACATGGTGCAATCATATAAAACGCGTGCGAAGGTAAATCCGGAAAAGAAGGACAACGAAAAACGGCGTCGCAAGGATGCCATTCGAAAGGTAATTAACGTTTTTCTGTTTCTGCATTTATACTTGTATGTGTGTGTTGTATGTGTATGTGTTAGTCCGTTTTGAATTGTAGTTTTAGACTTATAATTGGATTTCTTAATTGAGTTTGCGATGTTTTTTAAAAAACCTGACTGAAATACCGGACTGTGTATAGAACAATTGAATTCAGTCCGTGTTGGGACTGTCCTCTGACTCTGACTGTAAGTTAAAAGTCATACCTTAAGGACATTTTGCACGAAGAATGAAATTTATTTGGAGTGGAAGTGCTTTAGGGCATAGTCATTCATTTTACATAAAGTGACACAAATCAAAGTTAAAAATGCCGCAGAGTAGTTTAAATAAAAGCCGTTAATAATTGTAATTTTATTTTCATTTTAGGTATCAATGATTTTACGCAAGTGCGACTCACTACGCACCGCGGAGGATCGTCAGTTTCTGGAAAAGCATCCGGAAATCGTTAAGGCAACTAAAAAGCGCAAGGAACGTGTCGAAATTTATAAGGAACGTGTAGTTGAAAAGGAGGATGAACCACACGTTATTGAAGCCAAGGTGGAGCAATTGGCCAACATCATTGCACAAGCAAAGCATTTAATTTGCTATACGGGAGCCGGCATTAGCACAGCAGCTTTGATTCCTGACTATCGAGGTAGTAAAGGGATTTGGACATTATTGCAGAAGGGTGAGGATATTGGGGAACATGATCTGTCCAGCGCCAATCCCACCTTCACGCATATGGCACTCTATGAGCTTCACAAACGCCGCCTTCTAAGTCATGTCGTCTCGCAAAACTGCGATGGACTTCATCTACGCTCCGGTCTTCCACGACAGTCACTATCCGAAATACATGGCAACATGTACGTGGAAGTGTGCAAGCAGTGCAAACCGAATGCTGTATATTGGCGCCAGTTTGACGTGACCGAAATGACAGCCCGTTACTGCCACAAGACGCATCGGCTGTGTCATCGATGCTCGGAACCGCTCTACGACACAATCGTTCACTTCGGCGAGCGGGGAAATGTGAAGTGGCCTCTGAATTGGGACGGAGCTACCAAACATGCCGAGCGGGCAGACGTTATACTGTGCCTGGGATCTAGTCTAAAAGTACTTAAGAAATATACGTGGCTCTGGCAGATGGACAAGCCAGCGCGACAGCGGGCCAAGATCTGCGTTGTAAACCTGCAATGGACACCCAAGGACAACATTGCCAGCATCAAAATCAATGGTAAATGCGACAATGTTATGGCACAACTGATGAAAGTACTGAATATAGCGGTGCCCGTGTACACCAAGGAGAAGGATCCCATATTTGCACATGCCACGTTACTTATGCCCGAGGAGTTGCATACATTGACCCAGCCTTTACTTAAAAACGCTGACGAGGAGGAAGCTGGCGACACTCAGTCCTGCACAACAACAACCGAGGAAACACAAGACTCAACTATTTCTGGGGACAGCTACAGCGATCTACCCATTGGCAAGGGTCCACGCATACGGACGCCCATCAAGAACGGACGACGCATCAAGACTAACTTGGAGATTCGACAAAAGTATGCCAAGCCAGTGTTAGAGGACAACGCTGAGGAGGTTAAGTCGGAGAATGGTCTCGAGGTAAAGGAAGAGCCCTGTCCCGACATAAAAGTGGAGACTGAAGAACCGACGTTGAAGCAGGAACCCAAAGAAGAACCAATGGATTCTAGTCTGGAAATTAAAAAGGAAGAGCGACTGAATGAAATGCTGCCAAAGCTGGAGCAGCTCACACCTAAGACGGAGCCGTCAAGCGAACCCACAAATGGATACAACAAGTTACATGATAATAAAAATGGTCTCATGGAGCTGCCGAAACTAGTCGCTATTAAGAAACCCTACGTTGAGGTCAACAACTGTCCTGGTCTTTGTTTGCTACCGGTTGAGCTGAGAATAGAGCCGCGCCTGGAGCCAACTGTTGGTAGTCTCGCCCCAGTGCAGCTGCCGCCCTTGGTACCGATAGGCGCACCCTTGTACACACCCTTCGTCCAGCCACAAACACAACATATAACGCCTCCATCCTTGCAAGCGTTGAACTTGCAAAGCGACAGTGCCACTTGCTCAGCTGATTCAACAACTGAGAACGACGACGACGACGATAGGGAAGGAACTGGAGAGGATGACCAGTTTGCCATGGCACAAATGGATTTACTCCGTCGACACAGCGACCACGAGCTGTTGCGTCAGCTGCCCAGTTGGTATGATGCGAAGTATGCGTATTCAGGACTCCATAGCATATTAATACCACCGCCATCTGATCTCAATATCTGGAATTCGCTGGTGGTGCCCAACTTTGCGATGAACCGCTCTGCAGCAGGATGCGAGTTCTGTTTTGATCGCTATGCTGAGCTGGAGTGTCAGTTCTATCGACGCTGGCACCTAAATCAGCGAAAGCACAAGAAACGCGCACGTAGTGGTCGATTTGTTGTCTGCGAATGTTGCCCCACCAGCGATGATGATGACGACTACGATGAGAACATCTCCCTGGCTCACATAGCGGCCGCCGAATCAGCCAAGCGCCGACAGCAGCTAAACCACAGCTTTCCCCGCAAACTGGCCCGCACCCAAGCGGGCTGGTACGGCAAGGGCTACAAGAAAGGTCGCAGGCGCAGATAGATGCTCAAATAGACGCTCCACCTCCGCCCCCCATCAATAGTATTCTAGGATAGTATACACTAGATAGGCCTAGTCCTAGTGCCGCTCGCATTAGGTTACCATCATAGCATAGCTTACGAATAATTCTAGTTCACCCGGCTGAAAGTATTCCCACTGCAGTACTTGGTCCAACTTAGATTTAAGCAAATCAATTGCAGCCGCAGGATTTCATATAAATTAATAGTCCTTAGATTTGTAATTTGTTTTATGGTTTTTACAATTTTGTATAAGTTCATTTTTAACTCATTTGCATTTATCTTCAAGGATTGTTTGTTTTTTAAGCAATAAAATGCAAATTAGAAAGCAAACGATTAACTAAATTGAGTTTCTTTTGAAAATTCTGGTGGGAATTCAAAAATATTTCTAAAGTTTCTTAATGTGAAATTATTTGGGAGTTGCCACCCAAACGAAGATTTTGAAATTTCTTTCACCGGGAGTTAACATTCTCTTTATTAAAAAAAAAAAATCATCTGGCAGTGCCGTTGCTAACAATTGTTAACAGGTCAAGTCTTTTGTTCTAGAATTTAGTGCTGGCAGTGCTGGTCTATAAGAAGCACCTTTTGACTGGTTAAGTCGCACTTTGGAAGTATTTGCTGCTGGCAGTGCCGTAACTTGGATTATTTCCTTATTGTCAAAGCTGCTTAGTCCGATAACTTAAAGTTTGTTACCTGAAACAATGATACAGCTTTTATTCACTATAACGGACAAAGTCTTATTTTAAAACTGTCACTGCTTTATACCTAAGCATATCCAAGCACCAAATCAAATTCTCAACTTAAGCTTAGAAGAGCTGATTTTCACCACAACTCACCGCTACCGATCGGACCAAGCTGGCAATGCCGCTGTACTATCTGTTGGCAGCTTTTAAAAGTAAACTCAAGTATCTGCTGGTATATGAGGTGTACCTCTGAAATAATCTTTTGCTTTCAATAACAGGATTTTAAGGACTTTCCAATCAATGCCAATCGCATATAGAAATGATTTATACTTAATTTATTTAAAATACAATTTGCTTCATAATTTCATTAACTTAAACATATAATATTGTAACTCTAATTTTAGTTATGCCTTCACGTGTGTGTATGTGTGTGTGTGTGTAAATATTCAACTTGATCAATCCCTTAATATGCCCATGATAGTGTGTGTGCGCTTAGCCACACGAAACGATCCTTTACAAAAACATCTAAGCCATAACTCAAAGTACATAACATAAAAACAAGGACTACACAGTTGTAGGAAGGAGAACAGCAGAGTTTAAGATTAGAGTTCATCGTAGCCGTCATCAAGGACTGGCTACAAACAGTATATACTCGATTAAATGTATATATCATTATAATACCTATGAATCTACGAATCGAGAGTAGCCAAAAGGCCAATATATAAAAGTTTTACACAAATTACAAATAAAGTGGAAAGAGAGCTTTTCGATTGATACCTAAATTCTCTTTGTTTTTGTTTTTGTTTTCATTTGTTTTGTTCTTCTTTTTCAAAGGATATGCTGTCCAGGACGCAATTGTCAACAAAGAAACGATGCAGGGGAACAGCAGCCCGCGTTTTAAGAAAGGATGAGACCAACGTGGACATTAAGTTAAAAAATAGAATATAGCTTGCACATGCTTTGAGCACGTAAACAATTGAGAAACTATATGCAGCGGGTAGGAGGGAATGGTAGCTGGGCAAGGATGCACCGAAGTTGGTGGTTAGGCCACATAAATAAACATGTTGATGTCATCATCATCACGCCGCATATACTTATGTTCGATGAGCCATTCGAGTTGTTCCTTAATCATCTTCTTAGATGGCAGGAACATGTTCTTCAATATGTCAATCAACTCCGCCTAAAAATCCAAGTAAAAGGTTACTCCATTAAAGAATTGAGGATATGTTAGGATATGTAACTTACCTGAAGTGCGGCATTGTTCATGCGCTTGCGAACCTTCATGATCTTAATGATGGCTTCCTGTGTGCGCAGGATACGTAGCTGAACAATGGATTGATTATCCTCCTGCTGTGAGCGCTCAGTACTCAGCTGCAGGCGACCAATAAGATTAAGCTAAAGGATATAAATCGAAGAAAGAACAAAAATTAGTGTGAAGTTGCAACAGCGTCATCAGAAACGTTTTACCTTGCCCCGTCGCTGAGATTTTCCGTTCTTGACTATAGCAAACTCCTGGTTGATGTAGAACATGGTATTCTCCACAAAGTCTTTGGGTGAACTTATTGCCGTTGGCTCCATTAGCAGGATTTGCTTTTTGATTTTGGGAAATGCGACCAAGGACCACAATGTACGCCTTAGCTCGGGATCTGCCAAGATAATGCGTAGACTTAATGCCATTAAAAGTTAAGACATGGTACCCGGTGGAGACTTACCAGGCAACTCGGTGGCTAGACGAAGATTCTCATAAGAGATTTTGTCGTGCTGTCTCTGATTCCAAGCGAAAAGCACGGCCATTTGAAACGTGGTCACATCGAGATCGTAGCGACCGAAGTTATTCACAAACGTGATGGTTCCATTGCTCATATGATGATACCATTGCAGCTTCCGGCCGGAATGCTTCTTCTTATAGAACTCCTCGACATCGGGTATATAATCCTCCAATTCAATGGGCAGCGAAACAGAGACACGTTCCGAGCACCGCGCCCAAGCACCCGCATTGAGTATTTTTATATTGATGGCATCATGCCGACTTATCGAGTTACGGAATTGAGTATTAAGATCCTCGCTGACCTGAAAACCAAAAAATGAACTTAAATTAATTAAAGACTTCTAGCAGGACGAAAGAAACTCACCTTTATGTCCTGGAACATGCGTGCCAATCGATTTACATAGTCAGCGGGCATGCCAACCTCTCGCAGCCATTCAACGATGTCCTCCTCTTTTTCGCTGTCCGCACTGGTGCCCAGGATTAACCTGTGATCATAAAAAATTGAAAAAAATAAGTCGAATGTTACACAGGATATGCTCTTTTAACATCCTACCTCCGCGTCAAGTGCACTTTGTGGTAGCGCATGAACACATCCTTGTTGTTGACATATTTTAGCACGAGAAGGACGTCGCGAAGACGCGCATCGATTTGTTCGCTGGTAAGGCGCTTGCTAAGCGGTGTACGCCGGAGCAACATGTCACAGTAGTTGGCTAAGAGTTCGGGGCACTTGCTCTCGGGTGCAGTATACTTGACGCCCCGGTTGGCAATGCTCGTGGGTAACTCCATTTTGAACACACTGGTATCGTTGACGACCATCTTGAAGGCAATGTCCCGAGCGGTAAGGAAACGAGGATCATCGTTGAAGGCATTACGCACGAGGGCGCTAAATTTGTTGAACAATTCCAGCAGGCGCTCCACATACTTTTCAGAATCCTGAGTAATGATCTCCGAAGCGGATTGCATGTCTGCCAGCCCCGCAGATTTGATATGCCGTTGTAGATCACCCATCATCGCCTCAACTCCCTCACCGTCCATAACGCGATCCATTAGCCGAAACATTAGATTCAATCGTTCCGTCTCATAGTCCCTTATCAACGACGGACACTCAGCTATAATCGAATTGAGATGATCGACAATCAGCACCTTGACCAGACGACATGTGAGTATACTAAAGCTGCTTGGCTCCAGGTACCGTTTCGCGCGCACCTCCTCCTCACGTAGCTTGGCATCCGCGTACTTCATATAGACAAGAACTCCATTCTCCTGCTGCTGTTCAGCGGACTTAAGTCGGTAAAAGTCAGCAGTGGCCTTTAGATATGCTTTCTCGAAATACTCCCGATATATCTCCAATTTGTCCTCTGCATTTGAAGAAAGGTTTACGTAACTTTCACGAACACCCACAACAAGTTGCGCGTCGTATGCATCGCCGTTGCGCTCAGCGTGAACAATTTTCATTGCAGATTCCTGCAAGCGATCCTTGATGTCGTGAAAGATGTGCTTGTTCCAAGAGTCAAGCATAAGCTTTCGTACCGGGCTATCCTCCGTGGGACTCTTTTTCGAGCTGGACGCAGCTGTGGCGGAATTACTGGCAGCGCCAGCGCTAGTGGAAGCAGCACTTGATGTTGCCGCTGCCGCTGCAGCCGATGTTGATGCTTTTGCGGAGGAACTGCTTGAGGACGCTTGATTACTAGAGGAGGCGGCAGCTGCATTTGACGTCACAGTGGACGATGATGAGGCAGAACTAGAGCTTGAAGAAGGTTTAACTAGTGGCGATTGTTCTAATTGTCGAAAAGGCAACGGCAGGTAATTTGACTGTGTGAAAAATTTTCGCCATTCGACAATGTACGTGGCTAATAATGCTTGTTCTCCTCGCTGTGCTTGCACCTTTGACTGCGCCTGTACAATGAACTCCACAATGTCTTGTTGCAATCCATCGTATATCTTTGCAGCACCTTTTTCGTCCCAGAGGCACACAAAGTGCACACCGAAGAACAAATCCTGCCATTCCAATTGAGATACTGTCTCCTGACGCAGTAGCTTGAGCACAATTTTCCTTTTTTCGGGCCATTCCTCGTCAAAGATGTCCCTATCTCGCTTACCTATCGTCCGTAGCATTGTGTTTTGTCAAAGTCTATTTATTTTTAACACACTCAGCTGCACCTTTGCATTTAATAAATTATGGACAATTCGAGCTTAAAAATTTACTAAAACGCTTTTCCCTCCGCCTATAAGCGGCCGATTGCTGATTTTCGACCGATATTGTTATGTTGTTGTGATTTTTTAACATAAATGACAGAGCTTAACATTCTACTTAATTTTTAACAGAAGGAACTAATTCTTAAACTTCTGTTACATATTTCTAGCTATGATTGATATCAATGAGATTATACTATTGGAATGCATAACAATGAAGCAAAATAAGATTTTCTATTTGCTAGTCAATTACAAAACTATATTCTTTTAAAAACTGAATTTTAATTTAACAGCTGTTAACCTGGTTAAATTTAACATATTATGCTCAGAGACAACTTATCCATGGATAAGTTGTCTCTGTTATGCTTTTGCTTATGTTGTTTTATAATGTTAAGCTTTCCAAGCCAATTTGCAACTTTACAGTCAAATAAATCTAATACACTGTTCTTCACTAATTAAGAGCGCCCGATAATCGATTTGTGTTGAGATTGTAACATTCCGATAGCACAGAAAAACATTCAGCATAATTTACTTTACGGCAACACATATACAATCTGGCAACGTCACATTGTGAATGGCAGATAAAGCAGCTGCAAAATGCTTGCACTCACACATAAGTAAAAGTGTAGTTTAGGTGCTCATTGCTGCACTTTATGTGTAGAAAAGTGCGGGAAACTTTTGTAACGAGTTAATCAAAACAATGTTATAAAGAATCGAAATTCAGTTAGCGATTGAATATATTAAAATGCAATCAGTGAAGTGAATATCAACAAGACATAAATAAAAAAAGCAACAAAATATTGTTAGCATGTTTTGTGAATTTCATAAATCTCTCGTTTCGTTTTGGTTTTTTTCGTCTCTACCACAAAAAAGGGCGCGCGAGTGAGACGACAGGATTGTGTCTCACAAAAATCATAAGCAGCCATCCTGCTTACCCACACGCTACTCACACGTCGCAGACTCAAAGTCTGCTTGCTCTCAAATGTTTGACATTTTTCACATTCAGCATTTTCCCTTTGTTCGTCGGCGGGTCTCGTCATATGGCTCGTATAGACGCTCGTGCGTGCGTAACAAATAAAATTTAAAAAAGAAACGCAAGAAATCGGTGTTTTAAATTTCCAAATATAGTGCACAAATGTCAATAAACATCTATTAAATGCGTATGTAGTGTTAAAGTGTATTAAATTCATTGAGAAATATGCGTAAAAAGCGTTATTTCGTGATTACTACGGGTACGACGACGACGACAGCAAAGCCAACAACAACTACGTGCTGCTGCGTTCATTGACGTGACGCGCTATTGTGATTGTGTTATTGTGCGTGTGTGTATGTGTGTGTTTATGTTAGCTGATGAATGCATGTGTTGCGAGTTGTTTTCAAATAAATAAATTACATAAAAGCAGCAGAAGCAACAACAAACAAAACACCACATACAAAGTTGCAGTAGTAACTGCCGCTGCCGCTGCCGCCTCGGCGTCAAATTTCATATAAACATAATTAAAACAACGAAATATATTCATTAGTCCAGTCCGCGTGTCTTCATACGTGCAAATTCTGTGTGGAATAGAAAGTGTGGTCAACAGTCATTGGAATATCTACAGTATAATATGTATTTGGCTGTGTCTGTGCATGTGTGTGTGTTTTAAGTGTATAGAATTGAATAAGCAGAAGCATAATAAGGAAAAGAAGTTAAAAGCAATAGCCAAACAAGAAAGCAAGAAAGCAAGAAAGCAATCTAGCAAACAAGTAAACCCACAACAAGAAGAAGACGTCGAACAGCAACAACACAAATGAAGCAATCGAAATTTTTTTCAATTTTAAACCGCAAATATCTGTATCCCCAAGCATAAAACGCGGCGCATAAATTTTTGCCAATGAGTCGCAGACAGTCATTGGATCGACCAGGTGAGCATTCAAAAATTGCCCTTACCTATTGTAATTAGCATTTTAATTCATTTGCTCAGCATCAGTTTCGTCGGCGCTGCATACGTGCACTTTGCGCGCACGCTCTTGCTCTCTATCATTCGTTTTCTCTCGATGTATCTTTCTCGGAGAGCGCTCTCGTTATTATGCTCTCGCTGCTGTTGTTGGTGCTGCTAAAAATAAATTGCTCTCGCTGCTCTGAAAATGCTGCGCGACGCAGCTGCTTAAAGTTGTCAGTAGCTATTGTTCTTGTTGTTTTTGTTATTCTTGTGTTGTAGCAAACAGCAGTGGCAGCAACAACTGTGGAAACAAGCAACAGCAACAAAACACCAAAACTGTTGTGATGCAAAGGCAAAGCTAGGGAATCTTTAACATTTATGCGTTGAGCTGTGGTGAATTTCCAATGTCCACCTTTAAAGATGGACAAAATCACAAAAACAAAAACAACATATATTTTTAAAAAGTATTTGATTGGTCTGTCGCTAATTTATGACTGGCAAATGCAATTAAATTTTTTGCGAATTTATTTTTAACTTTGCCTTTGTTTAAGGCGGACGCTTTTTATAAATTCAAAAGAGAAAGTGTCGCCGATCATTGCAACATTTTGTAAAATGTAAATGTGACCCAAAAGCTCAAACATCTGAGAAAGTAGTGTGTAAAAGGTAAAGGCCAACAGCGAAAGGAGGAAACAAGTATTATAAATACATATATATAAGTATATGTATCAAAAGACAGAAAATATAAAATATATCTAAGATGATTTTTGTATCTTCTTCTCTCCCTTCTGGCACATACGCCTTCAACAAGTTCGATATACTGCCTGATATTTATACTTGTCACCCCCAAAGGTCGCCCCATTCAATTAAGCCGTGTGCCATAGTCACAGCAATCAACTTAAACGATGTAAACAAATTGCATGCATATGCGAGGGTCACTCCGTAAATGTTTAACCTTGTCTATTATCTTTTCAACCTAAACATGGATCAAATACACTAAAATTTAAATTAATCGGTAATTGATCCTAATCTCCATTTATTTGGTTACATAAATTTCAAATGTTTGGCACAAATAACATGACCACAAAATTATCGGCTTATAACACATATTGAAGATTTCAAAACCTATCATTTTGAGGCCATAGCTGATTGTTGATTAATTGAGTTAATTAACCGGCTTAAGAATGCTGCCTTAAGATAGATAGGAAATAGACAACGAATATTATTAATAAATTTATACAACTTTGAACATGAACGCCCCTCGCAATTTAACGGGTTGCCGCCTCCACGCGGACAAAATGCATTAACCCGTTAATTTATTTATAAAATTCAATGTTCGCGCGCGCGGCTATAGCGCCAGCCCAACGCAAAACGTTCTCAATGCAAAGTAGCTACAACAAAAATGACAACAACACCAGTAACAACAATATACAAAAAAAAAAAAAATAAAAAAATAAAAACAGTAGCAACACCGCAACAACAACAATAACAACAAGAGCAACAGCAACAGCAACAGCAACAGAAACTTGGGGCAAACAGCCGGGTTTTTGATACGTTCGTACGTACAATTTTGTAGGTCAGGGTTGTCGCGTGTAATGTAAAACGTGCCAGCAAATTGAATGAATGAGCGCGGTCTGTCCGTCTGCCTTGCAACAACAACAACAGCAGCAACGATGACAACAACAATATCAAAATCCAAACACAGCAACAACAGCAACAACAAGTATAACAAGAAAAAGCAACAAACAAAACAACCACTGGTTTAATAAGTAACAAAATGCATAAATTATAAACAATAACAATAACAAAAGCAACAACCTGTAAACAACAACAACAACAACAACAACAACAATTGTGACGTGAATTATACGCGCTTATAGACACTAAAGGGTTTGATGCCTTGCACTTGGCACAAGCTCAAAACGTAATTTATATAAACAATAGCGAATTTTTGGCACGCGATGCAAAAACAAACCCAAAACAAAAACCAGGGACCAGGGCTTCCATGTAAACATCACAGTTGCTCGATTCACACGCAGCACGAATTTCGAATTATTTAGTTCTAGTTTTTGACTTTACACTAAATACCTTTCAGAAACTATTCCTTTCGCAAGTCCTTCATAGACTGGCAGTAGCTTGTTTACTTAATTAATTAAAAGCGATTTCTTAAGTAGAGAGTTTTAATTACCTCCAATTTAATTCCGAATTAATCAATTAAAAAAAAACAGTTTCCGTTTTAATTATTTTTAAAGCAAATTCTGAATTATTGATTTGAAATTTCAGCTACCTTCCTTTTATTAACAAACTTATCTATAATTAAATATATATATTTATATAATTAAAGATTATTTTCATATTTTGATTATTGCATCAAATGTCACCTAATCGTTGGAATTCTTAAACAGAACTGTTGCAATTTGATTTTTTCAATAACTTCCATTTTTAGAATTGTTTATGCGATGAACAATAAACAATTATGCAGTGTCAGGATGTTCAGATTTATTATTCAATGGAAGCTTTTAGCTCACTTTATAAATATAGTTTATTTATTAGCCTTAACTGAAAGTAAACATGTGTGTTTCTGTGTGTGTATGTGTGTGTGTGTGTCACTGCGTGACAGAAGCTCATTAGATTAGTTTTAAATGTTGAATCGATTTTCCACGCTATTAAACGCTTATTAAATACATTTTGGACTTTTATTTATTTTGGGATATTAAAAGTTGAGATTTGAAAATTTATTTTGTTATTATTTTTGTTCGTTTCAAGGGCAAAGCAAAAAATTTGTCTGATTTTGTTGATAAGTCTGTTGATTTTATGATATATTGATTTATAGATAAGTAAATATCCGCACACTAATGGCCAAAATAATGGGAACACTTGACAATAATTTAAAGGATGTCTAATCGTTGTTAAAAAAATGTTATTAAATATATATAGACGTAGATATTAAATAAATTTTTCTTTGGTTGTGGGAAGATGTTGGTAATATTTTATACCTAAATGATAACAGTTTTTTATTTGTTTTGATTTTCAATTTTTTACTGTCATTTCCTCCCCCTTAAGCCGCCTTAAGAATTTTTATATTTAGTTGATTGTGCTATACCCCTGGTTATTGAAGACATCGTTTAGTCATCGGTCTGATAACAGAAAGATAATTAATTAGTTGAATTAAGTTTTGAGTAACGCGCACTTGATTTCATCACAATTCCAAGATTGTATAATAATTAAAAATATTTGTGCGTTTAACAAGATTTATTAAAAAAGAATCGATTGAGGGGTTTCGAAATCTTATAATTAAACAAAAAAAAATTATTTATTTAAAAATGAAGTCAAGTCTTGTTTAAAGTTTACCTTTGATAGCAAATAAAGAGATTTGTAGATTATAAACCACCCTCGTTTTTTATATGGAACATGTTCTTAGCTTATCAGTTGAAGCAGTCCATAAAAAAAAAAGAAAAAAAAAATAGTATTTTGGAGAGCGGCATATGTTGAAATAACAAGGCTGTTCTCTCTCTCTCTCTCTCTGTCTCTTGTTTTATTTTGGAGTTGGTTCTCTTTTGTTTTTGCTCTCGCAGTCGTTAAATGCGTTCCCGCGCCTTGAGCTTATCAATAGGCATTGTGGCTGCCGCCGCTGATTTGATGATGACTTTTAAAAAAGCAAGTAACTAAATATGAACTGGAAAAAAGAATCTTTTTTTTTTTTTTGATTTTGATTTAGATGAACATTCCATTTTAACGAGTCAATCCATAAAACAAATGAGACTAAGTTAGCAACATGAATTAAGTACTTAATCCGTTTGCAGTCTGTTGTCATGATTCATTTTGCATGGGTTGACCCAAGATGTTAAGAAACAGTTATTTCCCTTTTATAATTTCCCATCTTCATGCTATCTTTTGTGTCCTTTTTAATAAAGGATATTACTTTGATTTTGTGTTGGTAAAAAGTTTTCTCATTTAAGAAATACAAACGAAAATTTACACGGATCCTTGTGGCTGCTGTTAGTATGTACATAGAAGTGTGCGTATGCGTGTATAAGTGTTTGTGTGTGTGTGTGTGTGGTCCATTAAAAGTTTACACTTTTTGGGGGTTAATCGCTGGCATCAAAGTGGTTGCTTTGGTTGGCTCGCTGGCTCGTGGGCGACTGCGATGTGTATCTATCTATTAAAAAATTGAGGCGATTTGAGCAAGTCGCGTCCCGTCCGGAATGGGCAAAGACGATGCCCGTCGCTGACGACAACGGCATCAACGACCAGCGACGATGACGACGATGTCAAATATTTTCGAGTGCGACGCTCTCTCTCTGAGGGAATTACTTTTTGTTTTTGCACTGCGGCTACATTAACATTCAGCCGCGAGGAGCGGGAAAACGAAAACGAAAACGTGACAACGGAATTAACGCCAATAACAAAGCGTGCGCAAGAGTTTTGTTTCGTTTCGTTTCGTTTTGTTTTTCATCTTTCTTTTTTTTTTTTTTGCATCGACGCTGCAACTACTGTGCTTCCTTTTTGCGCTCTTTCATTATTCGTTACAAGTGTCGCACATAAGTATGCAGCACTAAGAAAGCATCAAACGTAAGAGGGAACGGGCGGGCGGGATGGGATAAGCATTGCCATATCTCGTTTATTACTGATGATATGCAAAAACAAACAAAAAAAAAAAATAAATAATTTTTATTATCTGACAATGTGAATTATTTTTCTGTCACTTACAGTAAATATTTATGCCCCTCGTCGTCTTTGAGCCTTGGCAATTGCAAATTCCATGTCAAGTTGGCAGCGCCATTTCAAGCAATTTCCGTTTGCCTGCACGCATCCTCACAAAGGGGCTTTGTGTGCGGCAGCAGCAGTTGGGCATAATTTATATTTACCTAACCTCCCCCTAACCCCAAAATGGCGTCAACGGATGCGGTTTTCAATTCAGAATGTTTCTTTGTGTGCCTGTGTGTGTGTGTGTGTGTGTGTGTGTGCGTTTGTGTCTGTATGCGTACATGAGAGATTTGAGAACGTCTGTGGCACACGTTCATTTAATCGATTTTGGAAACATTTGTGTTGCTATTTTCATTAAGGGTTATTCCGGCTTGATCTGAGCAATGGCAATGGAGCAACACAATGCACGACAGAACGCAAAACTAAACACTGTTCGCCGTTCTCGGGCAACAGGACGAACGCATGTCCCGCCATCGTCATCCTCGTGCAACACATCGTGCGTTTTCAGCATTCATTTGTGTTCCTGCTGCTGCTGCTCTCAGGAGAGTTTGTCGTCGGGAGTTTTTGATTTTCGACATGTTGCCGCCGTTGCCGTTGCCATTGCCGTTGTCGTTGTCGTTGCTATTGCCATTGTTGTTGTTATTATTATTATTGTTGTTGCTGTTGTTGCTGTTGTTGTTGTTGTCGTTTGTGTTGCCGCTGATACGGTTGTTGCCAACTCTGATGCTTCCTACTCTTCCGTCTTTCATCTATATTATACCTCAATTCAACCCTTTTTCGCACTGTGTGTGCACGCACAAATACACAAACACTCGCACACACACACACACTAACACACTTATACACTTATACACATGCACACGCGTACAAGCATATACACTCAAAGTTTTGCATATTTATTATAGATAATTTGTGTACAGGTTTTTATGCTGGCGCGCAAACTCTCAACAACGTCCTGTGAGCATCCTGTCCCATCTCGTCCCGTCCTGTCCTCCGCTGGCCTGCCCTGCCCTGCCCTGCCCTGACCTGAACCCCCCTTCCCGTACATTTCCTTGTCTGCCATAGCATATTCCGCATATGTTGTATGTATTTTGTTTTATTTTCATTTGTTGTTTTTTGTTTCATGAAGGGGGGACGTGCTTTGTAATTAATTTCTTGCTTGTATAACTGCAAAAATAGAGAGGGGAAAAAAAAAACAAAAAACAAAAAACAAAAACCAAAAACAAAAAAAAAAAACAAAGTAAAAGAAGAAAGAAGCAGGAAAATATTGGATGGGGGGGAAGTAATGATTCGGGTTGATTTTGAGCATTTTTGATGTCTGGCAACGCTGCGGCAGAGATTTTTGCAAGTTTTTCTTTATTTCTCTTCTCCCAAAGTTTAATGTTTGTTTTACAGTAATTAAGATTGATGTGACTCGCGTAATTGAATTATTTTATGTTAACTCTTTTTATTTTTTTTACTTTTTATTTTTTTGCATCGGTTATGAAATGAATGATATGTATGATGATGTCTGTATATGGATATGCTATGTAACATATATGTAATGGATATGTGTGTGCATATGTGTATGCTATTATGCACCTATCAATTTGAACGTATATCAAGTGTATGTGTTTAAACATTGTGCTACTTGTATTCAAAATAATCTAAAATGTTTTTGCGACTTGTAATTGCTTAATTGTTTGCCCCTAATGACAACTAACTAAAATTTCCTGTGCACTGCAACTTGCGGCTAGTTAATTACCTGCACTCACCTTGATGCCAGTCGTCAATTTCAAACACGTTTTAATGCTCCAATATGCATTTTTATTATTTAATTGTTGCTCTGCCGCTGCGCACTCAAGCCAAAAGTCACACTTAATAAAACTCATTATTTTTTTTTTTTTTTATTTATTTTTATTATAATTTTTTTTGCGCAAACTCGCAACGGTCGCAGCCAAAATTGCAATAAAATCAATAAAAACGTATAACAAGCTAAGTTTTTACTACTTTTTTGTTGTTGTTTTGTTTTTAGGAATTTATGAGATATTAGTAAAATATCCTGGGAAAAATTCATTTATGATTTTATTCCTGGGAAAAATGCATTTATGATTTTATTTATTTTATTCGTAGAAAGTTGAATATATAAATAGTTGGGATAGAATTTATTCTGGGTTAAATACCAGTTTTTAATTATAGAAAGTAGATTTCACTTGAATATAGTTAAGATATTTAAGTATCTATTTTTTTAATAATAACCCCTCAGTTGAATGTCCTCTTAGTGATTTCCAATTGAGTTTTAATTGAAACACATGAGGGTATCCCATAAATCTGTACTGTGATTATTGCCAAAGATTGCGAACGGAAGTTGATAGATTTTAATTTGTGACGTTTGACCATAAACTCGAAACTTGCCACATATGCTACACACAGGCGACAACAGCAACAACAGCAACAGCAGCAGCAACAACAACTACAATAACAGACAAACATAATAAGAGTATCAACTGCGTTGTTGTTATTTAACTGTTCAGTTTCCTGTTTGTCGCTGGTTTCGGACCGCATGCATTTCCTACATATGCCAAACATTCCAAACTCTCGACACAGTGGGCCACAATTGTGCATTGTTCGACTTTGTCTGAATGTGTCTGTATGCATGTGTGTGTGCCTGTGTGTGTCTGCGTGTGTGCACCGCCTGTGGTGCACATTGACCGAGAATTAGTGAATATTACGATTACAAATACGTGTACGACAAGAGCATCTTATTACACTTGAACGAACGCAGCGCTCAGCCTATACTGAGCTTGCCCTCTACTTTTTACCCCCCGCCCACCCTTCTCTGGTATCATCTCTTTCCCCGTACCATCGCCGGAATGCGAGCTGCTACCTCCAATCCTCTAAAGAATTCAGTCATGTGCGCGCTTCTACAATGCCACTTGACATTCGCATTAACATCGTCAGGCTGACTGAACTAGGTTTGGGTTTGGGTTTGGGTTTGGGTATTGGTTCGGCTACGTTTATTCTGTGTGCCTTACTAAATGGGCGTGTCCGCTTTTATTTCAGGCCTAAGCGGAATTTCACGCGTCGCCTCACATTATGCATAACTTTGCATATGGAAAAAAAAAAATGGAAAAAAAAAATAAAAAAAAAATGAGAGCAAAAATCAAGCAAATAATGAATTACATACAAGAATAAGTATATAAATAAGAATTATAATGTTCGCGTGCGTATGCGCGCATGTGTGTGTGTGTGTGTGTGTAATGTGCGAGTGTGTGTGTGCGCTTTCTGATAACCGCCTTTGGGTTATTATAAAACCATTCGCTGCATTTGAGTTTGTTTTTCGACTTCTGCCACCCTTGGCTTTGCTTCACTCCTCCGAGGGTTGACTTAAAGATACCCTTTCTCTGTAATATATAATCAGTAGCTAATTAGCTATTCATCTTTTATTCAACTCTCAAATTAAGTTAGGTTAAATTGAGAATCTTTCTCTCTGTTTAATTAAATGATCGTTTTTAATTAAGATCGTAAGTGCCTTAATTACTCACTCCTTTCAATGCGAGTTTCTTAATCGCTTAATTTTGCCATAAGTAATAAATTATTTTTTTATATTTATTTTTTATTTTAATTTCTTTTTTTTTTTGTTTATTAACTTCATTCATTAAACTGAGCTCCTTTCTAATTTCGCTTCTAATTTCGCTTCTAATTTGGCTTCTAATGTGGCTTCTTATATTCTTTTCGTTTTCTTTTTGTACTTCGTTCTTAAACGTTGTATAAAATGGCAATTCCCGTATAATTGGCCGGGCAAGATTGCCCATCCGAATCCGTAGAGTATCTTCAGTTTGTTGAATGGTAACTTTACGATAATACTTTTTGGTAGTCATTATAAATTCATATGGTAAACATTTACACAAGTGGCAACGGCGGTTTTGCTGATGCTGAGGATGCGATGAGGATGATGATGATGACGATGATCAGAGTGATGATAATGATGATGAGTGCGAAGTGGCATTGGCACTAGAATGTCGAGTGTGGCGTGCGGAGTGTGGCTTGCGGAGTGTGGAGTAAGGAGTGTGGCGTGCGAAGTGTGGAGTGCGGAGTGTGGTGCGTGGATTGTGGTGTGTGGAGTGTGGAGTGTGGTGTATGAAGTGCAGAATGTGGATTTTCTGAGTGTGCGGTTGGATTTTTGGCACTTTTTAGCTGGAAGCACGGATCGATGAATATGTTTGCATAGTCCCAGAATCATTGAGCTCAAAAGGGGTTGCAGCAGTCAAGGGAGGAGCAATCTTGGTAACATGTTGCTTTTGATTGCTCTTGGGATTTAAGCATATAAAAAAAATGTATAGGGAAATTAATGCAGTAATCGGATTTATGAAACACTCAAAGCTCCATAAAAGTTTAACGATTGAAATCGAGGGGCTATAAAGCAACAAAAAAAATAGGGTCAAAAGTTTCCAATATATTCTTGAACTTTGCGCTGACCCAAATTCTTGCTATCAAATGCTTTTGGTCCTTGACCCTTGCAAGTAAAAGTATGCTTAAATTCTCCTCAATGCCGCTACGACTTTGAAAACTGACCAGCAGACATGCTGACCAGTGACCACCCACCACCCACCACCGGGCGCCACTCTCACCCAAAGGGAATTTGCATAGCCCAAGGTATTTCCCTGCAGTAGCAGACGTTAAGCTGCATGAATAAGTGTGAACACACACAGCTTATATATATATGTATATATTATGTATGTGTATATGTATAGTCTTATGTGTATA
This sequence comes from Zaprionus lineosus, assembly GCA_035044505.1. Taxonomy (NCBI): domain Eukaryota; kingdom Metazoa; phylum Arthropoda; class Insecta; order Diptera; family Drosophilidae; genus Zaprionus; species Zaprionus lineosus. The sequence goes on from JAWNNX010000142.1 coordinate 844,398, forward strand.
TGTATATGCTTATGTGTATATGCATACATACTATGAAACACCAGCGGGCGGTCTCACATCTCACACTCCAAATTAAATGTCAACTTGGTGTCAGTTTTCATTTCGTGGCACCAAACACTTTAGTTTAACCCTCGCTCGTATACCTGAGCTCTTGCGGGAGCGGGGGGTGGTGGAACGGTGCTCCGGATAATTGCTGGCACTCAGGCATAAAACCAAACTTACAAGCAATCCTTGAGGTCACTTTGTTTTCCACTCAAGTTTCTGCCAACGGTGTCCTGTGTCTTTTTTTTTTCCTTCCTTTATTTGAATGGGTTTTTCATCTTCCTTTATTTTATTTTTTTTTTTTTTGTCTGTCTGCCAAGTTAACCACAATCTTTCTCTATGTGTGAGTGTGCGTGTGGGTGTGTGCGGGTGTTGCTCTACCTTCATCTTTCATCTTTCATCTTTGTTCTTGCTTCTATCTTCTTTGTGCTGCAAGGGGTTCCTTCTGTTCTCAAATAGAAGGGAGCATCAAAAGTTTTTAATTTCTATGTGACCCGAAAGTTGCACATTCCTGTCTCTTGTCCCGTGCTTCTCGTCCGTTGTCTCTTGTCCGTTATCTCTTGTCTGTTGTCTGGTGGCTGCCAAGAAATTTATCTTTAACTTTTTCACTTTATTCTTTGCCAAATTGGAGACAAATCCTTGACTCGAAGTTGGGCAATCGACGGGCATTGATGGATGAAATTTGTGTAAAAAGATGAAAGTGTTTTCACCCAAAAATAAAGGACATTAGCAAAAGGAAAATTATATTTCACATATGCTGACAATTTACCTTTTTACGGTTCATCAGAATAAAGGATAAAAGCCACATCTATTTTCAAAATTCAAACTTTCTACATTCCCTCTATAGGAATACATGTGGTTTATATCCTTTGCCTGCCTCAAGCCCATTGCGTGACAGCAAGGAAACCTTTTCCTATGCTAATTTTGAGAGTTTCCCGAAGGACTTCCGTTCACGGTTCGTCTGGCCTGTGTTCAGTCTTTCCTGTAATTCAATGCTCATCGGCTTAATTCATGATTCCTAATCTAATTACCCGCAATTAAATTGAGCCAACCCAAGAAAACTGTGAATGGAAAATAGAAAATGGAAAATTTCTCGTATACCTAATCCAAATATGGCCCATAATCGGTCCAAAAGACAAAGGAAACCCGTGTTGCTGCATAGCAACAGAGCGACAGCTGCTTGCGTAGCTGCTGCTCCGTATCTTTGTATCTCTTAGATACAAAAACGTGTAATGGTCGGTTAATGATTACACAAAAGGGAAATACAATTACTCGTAAACTTGTCAGACAAGAAGAAGACTGAGTAGGAGAAGGAGAGAGAGGGGGAGAGACAAGGGAAGATAGTGAGAAAGAGGGAGAGAGAGAGTGAGGAAGAGATCATCTTGTGGATGAGGTTGGGAATGAGGAAAAGATGCAACAGCAGCTGTTGTTGTTCTTCCTCTTGTTGTTGTAGTAGTAGTAGTGGTTGTTGTTGTTGTTGTTGTTGTTGTGGCTGCTGGTATTCGTGTAATATAAACAATACCTGCTGGCTATTTGATGTCTCGGGAAGGAGGAGGGCTTATCTTGAGCTGAAGACTCAGCGAATCCCAAAAGGTGGTTCAATGGAGAACAATGAACCGAAATAAATGCACAAAAGCGAATCGAAGCTTATTGACAAAGTGGAATATGGCAGTAACCAAGAGCGCTGCATGCCTTACCCAAGGATAACAGACATTTAAGAGCTGTCACAGGATATACACACACACACATACATACAAAGAGACATATCGGTAGCCTGAAGGCAGCTGCAAAAATTGTATTACCGGGCACTTGCTTTCTATTGTCGCTTCTTTTTTCTGGGCTGGCCAATTTTCAAGCATTTGGCTATTTTAGCCAGCAACAACAACATCTACAACAACATCTACAACAACAACTACAGCAGCAACAGGAATAACAACAACAACCGTCAGAACAGCAACAGAAGCTACCTACCTATTACCTGTTGTCGAAACGTATCTGCAAGATACAATTACACATAAGCACATACACACACACACACACACACACACACGCACACACACAGGCATGCAGAGTAACTGAAGAAGTGCAGTGTGTGTATTGAGTGCATTCTGTGTTTGGCCATTGTTTTAGCCATCATCAGCATCGTTTTTTAGAGCCGACTTCTTGATGCTGCTGCCATTATACCCTGCACTTGGGTTTATAGAGGGTATCTTTTTCAGAGTTTAAAAATGATTTTCATTTTTTTTTAAGATTTAGTTACTTTTAATGAACATTAAATTTTTTAGAGACCTTTGGCAGATTTACTTATGATTCCTTTGTAGTCGGGCATACCCGTTTACAGGATAGTTCCTCTGGCGGCTGGTCCATCAGCTGTCAATGGCTTCGGCGCTGCCTGCAGCTCAGTTTTGTTGTCTACCTTTTCAATTCGCTTTGCTCTTTCCCTCATTTCAAATCACATATGTATGTGTGTGTGTGCGGCTCTTTGTCCGGGTTGCTTATGCCAGTTTTAGTCGGCCATAATTGCTATGCAGTTGGCCATCCAGCTAAGAACTTTTCTTGGCTACACAGAGAGAAAAGAATTTCGATAAAAGCCAAATCAAAGGTAATTGCCAATTAAATGTTAATTCGATTTTTCAATATAAAAATGGTAAATTGATAATGATTGAGGCACAATACAAATACAAATCAATCACTCACACATACCTGAATGTCCTTTCATTCTTTGAAGTTTCACTTCCTTTCGGTGTTTACCCTAAATTCACGGTTCGTTTGCCTTCAAGCACACAATTCAATTTTCCAAGTGACATAATTCCCACTCAGGTTTTTTGTGAAGTGTACGAAGGCTTATAGATTTGCTACCATACCCCTTGGGCAATTATATTCCACGCTGTCGTCCTGGCAACCAATTTTGGGACATCCATTCTTCAGCAAATCCTTTGCGTGTCGTCATGGCTAGTAGCAGATTCTCTGTCCAAATTAATCAGATTTTAGGCGGCTGCCGTTCGCAATTAAGTCGTTCAGCATTTGAAAAGTCCATTGTCTAGTAAATGCTGAGCTACGCCTCAATAGTCCTTCGCATGGATACTTTTCACACACACACACACACACATAGACTCATCTTTTGTGATTGCATCTTTGTGGGATTTGCGTGCAGCACTCACAGCCATTGCCTGGACTTGGAGCTCATGTTGCTGGTCAGTGGCGCAGACATCGCTCAAAAAGTAACGCCTACGGGCATCAGCTTCCATCCATTAGTTGTCCTTTGAAGACGGACAGATGCACACATCGCCTGGGCTGGCTTGGGTATGCCCGACAGGTGGATGCTCTACTTCAAATACTTTACTTTACTTTGAACTTGGATGTAGGTCCTTTACAGGCAATTCTTTATAAAGGTCTAAAGGAGTGTCTACCTCCTGAAGAGAGGAAAGTCATTTGTCTCAGACAGGTGTCCGTTAAAGGAGTGTTTACTGTGCAAACTTATCTTAACCTTTGTTCTCCTTCCAAATAGCCTTAAATCTGAATTTTATATTCCTCATTTACAGGGTACACACACACAGAGATACACTTACCTTTACCTTACTGGAAATCTAACTATGATTGGTTTTTATATGTGTGTGTGTGTGTGTGTGTGTGTTTGCATTTGTGTTAATGTGTGTGCCTGATTGTGTATCTGTCATTCATCTCTCCTCCATATAGAGAAGCGAAGATACATGCAATCTCGTTACCTTTTGTTGCCTCGCATTTTGTATTCCTGCCAATTCCTCTCCCTCTCTTTCTCTTTCTCTTTCTCTCTCTCTCTCTTTGCCTCTTGGCCAAATTCTTATTTTTTGTTATTTTGTTTTTAACTCCCTACTGCCTCACACTGTCTTGGCCAATTGCTCGACTTTGACTTGCGCTTGGCTACCTTTGGCTACCTTCCCCCGACTTCCTCCAACCTCTCCCGTCTTCCTTCGGCTGCCTCCTGACTTGGGCGCCATTGAAGCGCGTCTAAAATGGTAATTTGCTTGAGTTTGGGTGCCGCATCGTTAGTGTGAACCTGAATCTAATCCAAGTGGAAGGAAATGATGCTCTTATGGGCTGGACTGGTCTGATCGGGGTTCCTCCTGTGTCTGCCTTCTTCTTCTTTCTTATTTTTCCTCTGGGCTCAGCTTGGCTTGGTTTGGTTTGGTTTGGCTTGGTTTGGATTGGTTGCCTGATTTGGTGCTGCAGGTCTGGGCGATCTGTCGGTTGCTTTTCAAGATCAGTTGCGGTGCGAAATTATCTCACATTAAATGTGAGAATTCGATTTTGGATACATTTTTAGGCAATTTTTGCACGATAAAATCGACACCTTGAAAAAAAGTTAAACGATTTATAATTTATTGAGAAATTCCAACTAATAAAACTCACTTATCCTTTTTTTTTATAATTTTTACCTTAAGCGCGCATTGCCTTAGCTTTTAGAACCTAAACCTTAAGTCTTTTCAAACTTTAACTAAGATTTTTCTTACTTTCTTGTCTCATTACAGGTAAATACTTTGTACTCTGACGTCATGAAATATGATGCTAGCGTTAATTAATCCATTTTATAGCTGGTAAGAAATACCCCTAGCAAATGGGCTGAACTTTGTAATACTCATAGGTCAATAGGCGTTGTTTATGTGTCAAATACACTATAAAGTTGAGAATTTATTTGGGCAGAGTGTTGGTCGTTGGTCGCTGGTGTTTTAACGACAGTCACAAAGTTCTTAACGTTCCTTTTATGCTCTAACTTCTATTTTATACTTCGTATTAACGCATCTAATTAACTTGGCCAAGAAATCGCCGTGGGAGGCATTTCAAAAAGATGCTGTCAAAGCTGTTCTTGACCGCTTGGATAAGCTCCATGTTGATGACTGCTTATTTATTTATAACTCATTTTTAAATGACGGACAAGTTACACACAGATATATATATACACAATCACACACACACACACACACACACGCACGCAGCCACATGAAGAGGCGGACAGAGTCATGAAAATGCGTTAAGAATAACCAAGACAACCAAAGGGAAACCAGAGCGGAAGTAGATTAAAACTAATTTCCTTCGTAACGCTATTGCCAGTTCCAACATAAACCTTTGCGTGTGTGTGTGTGTGTGTGTGAGTGTATGCTTGTATGTATACTTGCTTTGTGGGCAGTCGGGAGAGGTAACGGTGACGCACTCCGCTTAGGAACTCAACGACACAAGGCAATCAAAGCCCAACCAACGCTGGGCTGCGACTTCTCTGGTGCCGCTGGTCAACAGGGCAGAACCCAAAATACCGAAAGAACCCGCTCGAAATAAAATACCAATAAATATACTGAAGGGGTAGACGATGTGATACCCTGTAAATGGTTTAAAATTGACTTAAGACTGAAAAGACTTTAAAGAGTTTAGAGATAAGTTTGAGAAACGAGAAATAATATTTGTGAGATTTGAACTTATCTACATTATTATCTATAGTTTTATCTACTTTTTTATCTATTGGACTATCTACACTTTTATCTATTGTTAGTCAATTGATATAGAAATCAAATCTGATTTGATTTAAATGTAGTACAGTTTCTCCATCCGAAATATTCTCCTATATGAATGCATTTATATTAACAGCAAAGATCAAAGATCAGATCCCATTATTCATCCTTTATTATACCCATTAGTTTACTATTAAAAAAGTACTGGGTATCCCGCCAGCAAGAACAATATGACAAAGGCAAAAAGCCATAAAATGAAATTATGTAGAGTGTGCGAGAGGTGCAGAGTTCAACGAGGGTTTGGGCAGGGGACTCGACCGTCGAGTCGAAAGGTGGTGCAAGTGGGCAAGGGGAGAGGAAGATCGAGTGGAGAAGCGATGGGGACCGAAGAGAAGTGAAGGGAAGCGAAACGAAGCTTGGCACTGAAATTACTTTAGTACTTTACCCATTTCCATTGAGTTCCCTTCTAACGTTATAATAAAACATGTTGTTTCTTGTTGTAGTTCATGTTGTTGTTGTTGTTGTTATTTCTGCCTTTGTTGTTGTTGTTTCTTTTTTGTTGTTGTTTTCGCTTTGACATTTGTGGGTTAAAAAAATAATTACCCTAATATTTATAGGGTTTGCGTCGAAGTAAAGCAAAACATTTTTGTTTTTCTTTTCTTTCCCCACCCCTCACTTCGCTCTTCTCTTGGCCCTCGTTTTTTTTTTTTTTTTTTGCCCAAGTTTGGGTTGCCCAAGTTTTCCCTGTAGCACGGCACATAAATTTTTTCATCTTATGATGAAGTATAGAGTCATTTATATCTATAAAATAATATTTTTAGGACCTCTCCAGGTGGCAGCTGCAGGTTTTTTGCCAAATAATTTCCTAAGTTCCTAAATATTCCGTTTTTTTTACCTTAGGCGGAAATCACTGGAAGTAGTTAAGATTTGTTAAAGGGACTTGTACACCAAATTAAGGATCAAAATAAATGTAGAAGAAAATAGAAAAAATTAATGAGAACTTAAGTAAGGGGAGCTAAACAGGATGAAGGACATGTTTATGTGCTATCTATTACATTTTACCTAAGCAGAAAATCTAATTAATTAAATTAAATTAATTTAAAAAAAAAATAGGTATTTTTATTAATATTTCATTTTGCGGTATTTTTCTAATTTTGTATATTTATATTTATTTTTTTTATTTACACTTGCTATAATTTATCTACCCAACTTAATCTCAGATTTCTATTCAAACAACTCTATTAATCAGATAGGTCAGTTCTGAGTTATGAGAGGGTATTAAACTTTAATATTGCGTAGACCTTATAACTACGTTTCTGGCTGTTAATGATTCTTAATTCCTCTATTGTTTAAGACGCTTGTTTTTTTTTTTATTTTTTTATTTTTTTATTTTTTATTCTTTATATTTTTTGTTGTGTTTACGCGTATCACACGAAAGATTGTACGATTTGAGGTTTCGTGGCTTTATTATGATGAATGACCGTTTCTTTGGATTGTGTTCTGTTAAGTGCTGTAGTAATTATTATTATTTTATTATTATAACTCTTAGTATTATTTTTAGTCTTCTGGTTATGGCTCTTACCACACTTTGGGGTAATCCAAATGATGGTTTTGCATGTCGTGCCAATGAACTCGTTCTACCAAAGAAAAAAAAGAAGCAGTTCAATGGCATAGGCGGCCAGTCATTCTTGGAAAGGGGCGTTTTGCGTTGTGTTGTGTTGTGTTGTGGGTTGAGTGTGTGGGACGTGAGGGCGTGGCTAGGGCACTCAATTAAAGCAGCACATCACGTGCCACAGCTCAAAGCTCCCCTCCCTCCCAAAGAGCAAAATTGACCTCAATTTCATTCAAAGATATTGTGGGCCAAACGGATATTGGAATTTGTTTTCGTATATTTTGACTTATGGTATTTTATAGAGAAGCCCCCATCCCCTCCCCCTACAGCCTCTGTACACACACTTTCAATGTCTATGGAAGTGCATGAGAATCGAATCGAAATTTATTTTTAACATTTTCTGCGAAAAACTAAAAACTGCAAATGATAAATAATAAATTTGAATTTGTTGTCGAGTTTTGTTGTTAGTTTTTCTTTGCACGACCAATGCCAATTTGCCGACCCAAGTGACTGCCTGCCCGGCTGGCGAGTGTTTGGCCGACTGGACTTTGTTGCCTTTTTGGCCAACTTTACAAAATATTTCTTTTCTGCTCTGTCAGCAGCTTTTCATCCGAGGCCCGAAACAATTTTTTAGGCCAGTTTTTCGGTGTGACCCAATGAGGAAAACTTCCACATGAATAGCCGGAATAAATTTCAGATATGTGACTGGAATTTGTGCGTGCATGTGTGTGTGTGCTTGGAGATGTGTGTTGATTTGATTAGTAAACATTTTTCCTTGAATCCTTAAGCATGGCCTGATTAAAGTGTGTGTAATACAAGTATATATATATCTGATCCCTCTTTAAGTGCCTCACTCAATATTAAATCATACAAGACGTTGATGTATCTGTGTGTGTGTGTGTGTGAGTGATATAGCAATTCTATATGAAGCATATCCCTTCAATTGACTAAAACTTCAACTGTTAACTTTTCCATTTAAATATTTATATAAGTTCCTTTTGTTTCCTTTAAAAATAACCAGATGTGTTTTACTAATCATTAGTTAATCACTGAAAAGTTTTTAGCTAAAACAATAGCTAAATATTTAATTGAGAGGAAACATCTAAGTGGGAACTAAACATTTTATGGGTCCCAAAACAACAAAGATAATCATAATCGCATTATATTTTCGGATTCTCTTTTTAGCGCTTTGATTGTCGTTCATTCAACTCATGAAACGCGAATAAAAACCAAAAAAAAAAACACAATAAAAATAAAAATCGAGACACCAAAAAAAAGAGTTATAAAAATCGCTTCAAGTGGCATCACCCACGCATTTAAAATCAACAAATATTTTGTTATTTTTTTTTTTGTTATTGAAACCCAAAATTCGCGATTTACAATTTCAGAAATAACAAACGAATAAAAAGGGTTGAAAATATCAAATATAAAAAAAGTTTTCAAATAACAGAAAATTATTTTATTATGATATTAATCGCAAATATTTCAGTGTGTGTGTGTGTGTGCGTTTGGTGTAATTTACACTTAGATAATAAAATATTTGTGGGCGGTGCGAAGGTGGGGCCAGTTTTTGATACGAGAATTAAAATTGAACAGATGCAAAATTATTGAGGATTTTTATTACAAGAAAGACAATTTGATAGGAAGCCAGGCGATTGAATTTCATAATTTTTTTTATTTAACAATTTTTTTTATATTTAATTTTTTTTTTTAGTTTTTGGCTGTATTTACTTTAAGTGGTAAATCAATCCCTTTTACAATTTTATTTTGGTTTTAGGTTGTATTTATTTAAAAACATAAAATCATTTTCAATTTCTAATCTTTAATTTTTATTGATTATTTTTTATTTATATATGTAATTTTTATTTTCATAATTTTTTTAAATTGAATAATTTTTTTTTTATATTTAATTTTTTTTTAGTTTTTGGTTGTATTTGCTTTAAATGGTAAATCAATATCTTTTACAATTTTATTTTGTCTTGTTTAGGTTGTTTTTTTTTTAATAAACATAAAATCATTTTTAAACTTTAATTTTTATTGGTTATTTTTTATTTATATATGTAATTTTTATTTTTAATTTTATTGATTTTTTTTTCTTTTTTTAATTATTATTTTTACTTACATAAAATTCATATTATTCAACAATTCTTATTTATAATTTAATTTTCCTTATATTAAACTTAAGTTTATTATTGACTCTTACTTTTAATTAAATTGAACTCGGATTATAAAAAATAACGCAATAAATGCAACTATGAAATAATTATGCCAATTTCATGAATGGAAAAGCAGGAAAGCAAAAATTTTTATTTTTAAAATAAATCCGTGAAATTCGTCCGTCCAAATAAATGAGAATGGGATTTTTGAAATGAATATTTGAAATTCGTCAAAATGAATGAGAGGCGCAGAGTTAAATACATATTTTAAATCACAAATACAATGACCTTCCCACAGCAGTGACTGGGAGAGTGAGAGAGAGGGAGAGAGAGAGAGAGAAAAAGAGAGAGAGGGTCAACTGATGAGTAAGAGAAAGAGAGAAATGAGATGCCAATCATATTAAACGTTGAGCATAAATAATTTTGTTGGTTATTTTTAATTGGGCTGCCCATCATAGCGGAAGGTGAGGGGGGGCTTTAGCTTATTATTTTTTATTTTATTATTATTTATTTATTTTTTTTTGGCACGGATTTTCGCATCGTTAAGAATTTGTATAAAATTTTCAAAAATTTCAATCGTAGAAATTCTGCATAAACATTTTGACATTTCGAATATTGATGTTCTTGGGAGGGGAGGGGGGATACATGAGAAGCGCATAGAAATCAATTTCTATGTTTAGAGATTTTGTTGAGATAAATTTATGAAATTTCAGTTCAATTAGTTGGGAACCAGTTTTGGGAACAGGTTCACAATTTAGAGATCTTTATGTAAATCCGATCTGATAAATTTTGGAACTAGCTACCTAAGTGGATTAGACAATAACTAATTTGATGAGATGATTTGCATAAATGATAGAAAAACGAATTTCACATTTGTTAACTGTTATCCAACATCCTTTTTAGTATGTCCTTTCGTGCAAGTTAAAACCATTTTTATATCACGCATACGCACTGTGCGCCAGGTCATGCCTTTCAGTGTCGCATGCATGCAATTCCATTTTCCGTCTATTATGACAATTACCGTTATAAATGTGAGTGTGTGTATGTGTGTGTGTGTGTGTCTGCTTGTGTATGAGTGTGAGATATTCAAACATCCTTCGAGCACAGAAATGGCTGCTGTTGTGCATCCTGGTGCCTAGCTATACACATTTGTATTTTCTATCCTGCGGTTATTGTCGCATTCAAGAACCTCACACTCTGTGGCTAAAGAAACTCTTTGATTTTATCTCTAGAGAATTTATTTTATTTCTCTCTCCGTCGCTCCTATGTGCCTTGCCTTGTCGGGCATTTCGTATTTATTGTTATGTCTAGCAATTCTAAGACTTATTAGAACGATTTCTGTTTTTGCCAGACAGCAAAGCCAGGGAATCAGACAGCTGCTTGACATATCCTTGAGGTTGTCTAATTGACAGAACGAAGAGGTGGCAATTATCTCTGTGGCGTTTTATGCCTTTCACTGCAGAATATTTAAATTATTTTAATGTGCCAAATTGCACAAAGACAAAGTTTTCAAATAAAATTCGAAAATTGTTGCTAAACGTAACGTTTGGATTTGATTTCGGGTATTTAACATGTCAAAGACATGGAAATTTTAAATGACAAGCAACCTGCTTGAGCTTTAAATCAAAATATATTTATTTATTTTTTTTTTATTTTTATTAATATAGTAATTTATTACTAAGACTGAGTTCATGGCTGCATAAATGAGGGGTTAGGGGGGGTGGTCATAGACCAAAGGACATTCACCCAGAGCTGAGTTACTTAGAGGCTTTCGAATATAATTTTAAGCTTCCTTTTCAACTTTATATCGAAATACTTAATACTTTTCAATTTTATTTTTATTTTTAAAACTTTAACAAGTTTATAAACTCTGCTTTTCTCTTTCACTTGACTTGAGTTTTCCTTCCGAGAAACCTTCACGAACAGCACACAAAAAAAGGAAAAAAGGAGAGGAAGTTGAAGCCCGAGCAACGCACACAAAAATAAGTGCATACATAACCTGCAATAAATGTGCTTGTGTGTGTGTGTGTGTGTGTGTGCATGTATTTTATAGATATTTTGTATCTTTGAGTCACGTGCAACTCCGTTTAAGAAATTGCTTCCAAGGGGACAGTTTGGTACAAAGGATAGTTGCAGGAGTTAAAAATGTAACTGCTGCTAACATTTCACTTGAGAAAATTTATCTCAAAAAGAAAGGCTGAATCGATAAATATTTGATCAAATTTATTACCCCTTCGAAATATGTATCTACATGTGCATTTGCATCTATAAATGTATCTTATACTTTGCAGGTATCAGTTTTGCGGGCTGTGGAGAGTTCAGTTTCAGTTTCCATTATATTTTCATAAATATTGAATATGAAAGTGTAATTATACGATTTTCCAACAGTGCAATGGTTGCTACTCGTGTTGCATTCACTCTGTGGTTGTTGCTGTTGTTGCTGTTGTTGCGGCATCTCGTTGCATCCCCAGGGGTTAACTTTCTACTTGGACTGCCAGGTAACGCGTCTGACCTGCAATTTGTGCAATTAGTCAAGTTGCATCCACCCATTGCTGCGCACATTTATTCTCACAGTATGCCAGTTTACACAGATACACACACATGCACACGCACACTCACGCACATTTACACACTTCCGTGTGTATGTCGTCAGTTATTAATACTGACAAAATGAAGACTCATTGACAGATGAAGCGCGTAAATTACTTACACGAATGTCATATGGATAAATGTGTAGATGTGTGTGTGTGCGTGTGCATGTGAGCATGTGAATAAATAACTGTATATGCATAAATATATTATGCTCAATTAGGGCGATATCTAATGCTATTTTCGTAGGCGTGGCAGCTGTGGCATCTTTGTCTTTCTCACGCGCTACTCAAATTACAGGCCACGCGCAGAACCCTTTTTTTTTTTTAATTTTAATTTTTTTTTTGTTTTGCCGAAGGGAAACTGAATATCTTTGACCTTAGCAAAGAAGGAAGACAAGGAGTAGTTGGTAGATCTTATACCCTGTAATCAGGCTTGAAGAGTTGGGGTCCTTAAAGGCTTGACATTTGTGTAGCTTAGATAATTTAAGATTCTTAATAAATCTAAGGTTATTTATGATGGAAATCTTTAAGTCTTATAATGAATAAAAATACCCTGTAAAAACACTTCAAATTCAATAATTAAAAACGGGTAAAATATCTTACTTCATTCTATACAAGATCGATGTCATGACTTGGACTAAAGATACTTTTCCAGATCTGCACCTGGAACCAATTAGTGTTCGCTTTGGCTACGCTTAAAGAAGTATTTAAATATATATAATTAGTGGATAAAATGTTCAAAGTTTATATACATGTAAAATGTGTGTGTGTGTGTATCTGTGTGCGTCTGGGCAAGTACTTGAATCCAGACACATGACAGTGAATCGAACAATTCATCGGGCTGGACATAATGGCAATGGACGAGCGGAGCACTTGACAAAGTGACAATCTAATTACATGGCTGACGTGTTCAGATGGTCCGAGAAGTTGAATATCCATTTAGTCCGGCTATTTGTCTCCCCCTGTCCACTCTATCCCTTCAACTCACACACACACACAGACATAAACGCAACCGGTCGGAGCAACCCTATTGTGTTGTTGTCTGGCTTTGATGTGTGCAGTGAATTTGAATAAATGAATTGAGCGCATGAGTGGAATGATCGCTGAAAGAACAACCAACCCCCATCCCCAGCCCCCACCCTTTGTTATTGGCCACCCCGTCGAGGCGACAGGTCAGTCAAGTTTACTAACGGTAAATGAGCATTTCTTGCTATTCTTAGGGCCAATACGAAATAAATATATATGTATATATGTTTATTTATGTATAAAAAAAGGAGCAACATTAATGTCTGTCTACCTCAAACCTCCCCCTCTCCCTCCCCACCCCTTTTAGCCCACTCTTCAACTTCTGCTGCGGATAAAGACCCTTGGAGTGGGTTAGACGGCGAAACATTTTCAAAAACATTAATAGCAGCACGTGGGTTGGGATTTGGGTGGGCGTTGCGGCGATACTTGATATAAAATGCACGTAGGCAGCGCAGGACCAAACACACAAAGTGCAAATCGTCAAAGAATTGAACGACATTCTCTATGAAAGTTTCAACAGTTACAGCCTTTGGTAATGCCCTGGGGGCGTACAACAGCCAGTGCAGCATAGGCGACATTTGGATACTCTACATATATATTTTCAATATAAGAAACTATAACAGATATAGGAATATATAGATAGAGTCAGAATAGAGGAGAGATGTGAAGAATAGAGAGAGAGATATGAAGAATAGAGAGAGAGAGATATGAAGCCAAGCATGTCCTTTGGTATTCGTTACATTGATAGGATTATTTATGAAATATTAATAATCTTGTAAGGATTAAAGATAATAGTTAAATATCCTATAGACATATTCCAATATTAACATCTTTAGAATCGCAAGGATTTTTAGGAACATGGAAATTATTGTACCTTTAAATGATATCTGTAGTAATACTGTCTATAAAACTGAGAGTTTTTTATGTAGGAAGTTTTAAGATATTTCAAAACATCTTATTAAAAATTCGGGTGGATGTTAATAAAAACACTTTAAATTTAAAGCCTAAAAATGTTGCAGGATAATTTTATAAAACTACAAGACTATAGTCATATCCTTATGATAAGGAATCCATTAAAGAAAAAACAGATAGGAACCTCTTAGAACACCCTCGATTCTCTCCCAATAAAATCTCCACATATCATCATTTGTTCCTATACGATTATCTTGATGATAGCATAGATTATCTTTTACGTACTTGGATCTAAATTTATTAGTTCTTTCAAGGATAAAAATATCCACTATAAGAATTCAATTTTCACAAAAGAAATCATTGAATCCTCCATGCTTATTCCTAAGATCCTTTTTTAAATTAACTACCAATTGTCTATCCTTTAGATTGCAGGGTGTGTCTGACCCTTGAAAATCCATAAAAGTCCAATCTAATTTTCAGTGATACGGTTTTAGGGTTGTCGCACACACAACCAAAAAAACAAAAAAGAACAAAAAAATAATAAAACAAAATAAAATAAAAAAATGAGAAATAAGAAAAATCAATTGCCTTTACAGACGACACTTTACGAGCTCAGTGGCCATTGATGGGGGATTAGGTTGAGGCGCCTTTACGGTCCTCAGTGTTGGCCATTTGCCTATTTGGCCATTCCAAACTGTGCGACAATAACAAATTAGCTGCAATTGTGTGGACGGTGGTTGAGTGTGAGTGTGACCGTGTGTGAGTGTGTGTGAGTGTGTGAGTGTGTGCAGACAGACAAACATACCGTGTCTTTTTTTATTTTTAACTGAACCTGTTGTGCATGTAATTTGGCAGCAAAAGCGGAACCCTTTTTGTTATGAGCCTCGACATTCGACAAACGCCAGACGGCCGCCAAGCATTGAGAGTTGGGAGTCGGGAGTCGAGTGTCGAGAGTCAAGAGTCGAGAGTGGAGCTTTGAGAGTCAGTCCCGGCAATTGGAAGTTCCAGTTCGTTGACTCTCACGTGCGCCGTGCGAGAGATGTTCGTCGCATCGTTGGATGGTTCGCCGGTTGATACGTTGGTTGGTCGCTTGGTTGGTTAGTTTCTTCTTCTTCTTCTTCATCATCTTCCACCTCTTCTTCTTCTTCTTCCTCCATCTCTTCTTCTTCTTCTTCCTACCTGAACGCGTTGTTTTGTAAATGACAATTTTACCGTTTTGTAGAACCCTCCGTATTTTGTGCCACGCTTTGAAGTACTTTTAAGACTGGGACAGCAATTTGTTAAACTTGCGACACTGCACAGTGGTTAAAATTGGTGGTTAAACAATGTGATTTGACGCGAGGAACAATTATGATCAACAAAATCAAATGAGTTTCGTTTTTTTTTTTTTAATGTTTGAGTTGAGGGAAAAGCTTATCATATCAGATTTGAATTTATGTCAGCATACAAACACATACAACATCACACACACATACACATACATATACATATATTATATATAGAAGCAAATGCATTAACACAGATACGTATCTGCACTTTTAATGCTACGGTCCAGATACACTGAATCACTGAACTGCTGCCCCGCTCTTGTCATGGATGCTTAGTTTTTATTTAAATATGTTTGATTTTTGTAATGCATTTAACCGCAAATTGTAGTTAGAGCTTTAGGTGTGGTTTATAGATCTATTACATATTTTAAGCTCAGTTAAAACTCAATTATTGGAAACTCTAGTAACCAGTAAGTAGTCCTATAAAGAGGCCTTTAACTAAGAGTTGAACTATGACTCCAAAATTAAATATATCCACTTTCTGTCTGCCCAAGAAATTCCAGACTAACATAAAGGACTCCTTTTACACGGAAACCGGATAATATTTATAATTTATTTATATTTTTATATTCATCTGTATTTACAGCATGCAACCACATTTCAGAGTAGTTAATATTAGTTGCTAATCAGGAGTTTATATTTAGTTTATAGTTGCAATCGGGATAATGACCTCCAATCTACAAGCTTACAGCAAGTATTAATAGCATCAATTTGTAATGGGATCAAGGCATAATAAACATTCAAGTACAATATTTATTCAAGATTTCAGAATCATAATAATATTTCCACTGAAGGTGCCCCTGAAATGGTTTGACTTAATTTCATGCAGATTTCAATGGCATTGCCTCAATGTGCGGCATAAGCTGGCAGTTAGTCGAGCTTATGTTTTGTAGCTGTTGTTCTTATTTTTGTTTCGCTACTTGTTTTTGTTTTTATTGTTGTTGCTATTATTATTATTGTTGTTGTTACTGTAACTGTTGTTGTTGTTGTTGTTGCTGTGCGTGCCTCTTGCGGGAAATTTTTATTATGACTTTGCTAATGTCAAGTGCAAATAAACGTTTGACTGACGAAGACGATGGCAGCGACGACCAAGTACGTGAGTTCAGCGAGGCGGACCCGCCTCCTCAGCTCGAAACCAAGTTCCCGACCAACAATAAGAGCAACAACAACAACAACAGCAACAGCAACAACAGCAACAACAATTGTTCTAGTTGCGAGTGCTCGACTTTTAGATACCGCGATGTACTCCAAGCATTTAATCAAAGAGCATTTTGAGCGGCGGATCTGAAGCTGTGCTCTGTTAGCTTCAAAAAGAACATTCGACTGATTAATTAAATAAGGTTGAAAGTCGAAGTCATTTATTTACAGGGTATCATACAAGTAGAACAAACGCGTTGAAATTTGTTTCTAAGAAATGCAGGAAAATTATACAAATTATGAACTACGCTTTTTGTTCTGTTGCTTCATTGATGACGCCATTGGGAACGCAATCAACTCAGACACATAAAAGTAAAGATACACACACACACACACACACTCACACACGCAGATTTACAAGGAGATGGCCCTCAAGTTCTGTTAATTTTGTTGTTGTTATTGTTGTTTTTTTTGTCGCTTGAAGTGTTTATTGCATTGGAGGTGCGTCAAGTTAGGTTTTTAAACGGTTCTCTGGTCGATTTTGTATTTGTATCTCTATCTGCATCTTTATGTGTGTAAAGCTGCACTCTTGGGCTGAGTGCGTGTGTGTGTGTATGTGTTACACACATTATGACCCGCATATGAAAAAAAAAAAAAACATAAATAAACAACATTAAAAACAAACTCAAAATGTTAATTGAATTTGTTTGCTGGCTGTGTGCATGAGACGTTCACACACACACGCACACACACACATATACACACACTCCTACACACACTCATATATTATGTGCTAGCTCGCTTCAGCTTCTAACGGCTAACAAACGGCTAAAGGGCGTGGCACCTCTCCATTAGACTCGCACGAATTTTAGAATTCTCGCAGTGTCCGAACAATGGAAATAATCGCTAATTAGCGGATATCAATAATTTTCATGTTCACATCCAATTAAGTAGCTGCTCATTTGTTGTCTTATCTGACAGATAAGGGAATTAAAATGCGGTTTGTTAATGTGCCATGCATTAAGTCAACAAATTGGCAAATCCTTTTCAATCAGTTGCCAAACCTTCCATCATGTGATTTAATAGGCTCTTCATAAGACTTTTGTGTCTCTCATCGACTCTATTTAATTAATTATTTATAAATAAATCCAATTGAAATGAGCTTTAATTTATATTCTAGCAATGAACTACGTTGCTCGCAAATACAGAGACAGACATCCTCCTCCCCCTCATCATCGTCATCATCATCCTCCTCCACCTCCTCCTCCTACCCATTTTTACCATCATCCTCCTCCTCCTGCTCCTACACATTTTTACCATCATCATCATAATCATCATGATCATCATCATCATCATGAACATAGTTATTATAATCATAGCCAGCAACATTCCAGAAATATTCCCTTCATCAATCTCACCTGCTGCATCCTGTTTATGAGCTGGTTGCTAGGCAATGCCTGGATATACACACCCACCTACACACCCACACAACTACACACCTTTTGTCGCCGTATTTTAGTATTTTGCACCGAAATTAATTAAAAAACTTGATAAAAGCACATAACCTCAGCTCTTTGAACTTCCACATTGATTGTGCGCCTGCCTTGGGGGTGTATTCACATATATAAAATTAATACAGATTTATTTATATACATATGCATATATATGGGGGTATGTGTATATGTCTGCTTTCTGACCAACGATTGGCAAATATTTTGTGAAATATTTTTGCATAACATTCATGGCGTTTCTATTGTTGTTTTTGCCAACTTCAACCCCAAAGCAAATGCTTTATTATTTCATATCATAAATCCAAAAATCGACAGAATTGCGTACACATTTCAAATTTTACATATCGCAGCTGGTAATTAGCTTTTAATATTAAATCTTTTTTTTTTTATTATTATTATTATTTCCATAAACGTCGTTATTTATATGAATGATATTATGGACAATCCCAGCAGATGCACAGAATAATGAACTATGAGGGGATAATATTATTTGAAAATGACGCTTAAACTAATCGTGGGTTTTGATTTAGAATCTGAAATTAAATACCAACTATAACTAATATTAATGATAGATTTTAAGTGGCTATAAAATTTGATAAATTAGCAAGATTTATAATACTCCACTAAGAAGTGTGGATCAGCCACATAAAACACATTTAATTGGGGAGCGAAAGATAAGCGTTAGAGGTGAGGCCTCAGTTGCAGTATAACAGATCTGAAGTATAAATAGTTAAAGTTTGATATATTATTATTTTATTTATTTATTATTTTAATTTATTTATTTTTTATTTTTTTTATATATTTATTGTTTTTATATATTATATTATATATTTATTATTTCAATGTCAACATATAACAGATTAAATGAAGTTTTTATTATTAATATAAATATAAATTATTTTTTTTTTATTATTTTATTTTTTAATTATTTCATTTATTTATTATTTTATTTATTTATTATTTATTAATATTTGTTGTTATTTCTATATAAAATATATTTAAAGTTAAATCGAGCTATCATTTAATAACAGTATAAAAAGCGCTTAACAGATGCAATAAGATAACATGCATTACAACATAACGGAATGTTAACAATTATTCCATGTAATGTTATTAATTGAATATTCAATTTCCAATATTCTATAGACAACATTCAATATGCAGCATTCAATTAAGAACTTAATGATATTCTTGTCAGTTGTCCGAAAGGAGTTCGATTCTCGTTTAAACAGTTTTATTGGATGAATCCGTATAGCCATTGGAGCAATCCATCAATTGCTTGGTGGGCCATACTTTTATTTTAAGTGGTCTGTTTATTTTAAAAGACAATACCGAATAATTGTGTACTTGTTGTGGGTAGGTGGGTTGTATGGGGGTGGTTACTATAAGGGATATATGGAGATATACGAATATGCAATTAATTTGCCGGCTATGGATGATTCCCATGCCAAGAAACTTTGTCAAAGATCAAAGTATGTGTACGCTGTGTAAACCCATATATATTTCATACTACCGTGTGTGTATGGGTGTGTGTGGGTACACATGCATACGCACATGTAGACACACACATATACAAAAGCGAGCAAATATGTAAGTAGGTTGCGTAAATCTGTGCGCAAATAACGAACAGAGAGTTGAGTTTTCCGTGTTGCGGGAAGGAGAAATGCGCACAGACGCGATATGAATGTCAATGTAAAGTCTGTTCCATTGATGTTGTTGTTGTTGTTGTTGTTTATTGTATTGGGCAAAATGCATATGCATACTTATACCCCATAATAAATACAGATCAATAAATGGGGTATACGCAAGCTTCATTCCATCTCCTAAGTAATAAGAAAAATTGCAGCCTGAAGGCGGCTATGAAATGCATTCGCTTGTTCTTTGATGTGTGGGGGAAAATACAGGGTGCTTTATGGCTCATCATTTTTGAGTATCGCATTCTTACTTATTATTCTTGGTATGTAGTTGGATTGCCTGTCGTCGTTACTTCAGTTCAATTCATAAAATGCACAAAACAAGCAGACGGTCGGACAAAAAGACAGCGAGGCAGAGGGACAGAAAGACAGAGGGAGAGAAAAGCAGAAGGACAGATATGCAGGGAGACAGAGAGACAGACAATCAGATGGAGAGCATTGCATTGGCATGGGAGATACGAATCGGCCCCATTTCAAAGGTGGCAATAAGTGGGAATGAGACTGCTTGGGGGCATTTGTCCAAAGAGGATTTAATTAATGACATGTCAGCCAGCTGCAGATAGAAATGAAGATATGGGAACGGCGATTGCAATGGAGATGCTGTAATTGTGTGCAGCGCATATCCTGTGATAAATAGTGGAAATCTATTTTTGTGTCTGTTTCTGGTATCCAAATTCGACTCCGACTCCGAATCGGAATCGGAATTGGAATCGAAATCGGAAGTACACTTAAATTTAAAAGAATGTCTAAAAATAAATTTCATGTATTTTAAAGGTCGCAGGATACAATCTGGCGTGCCATAAGGGATGTTTTAGTTAGTTGGTGGCTCCAGAAATTTGAAATACTCAAAATTCTTACTATTTTTGTGTCTTGTGTGGTTTCTATAGACGCACTTTTTCTACGCGTGTTTCTCTGTTCTAAAAATACGACGAATCTTTGCCGGCCGGAGTCTAAAGCACTTCATGTTCTTTCCCCCCTACGGTACGAAATGTATGTCAATTAGTCGATCAAATGGATTGCCACTGCTCCTTAGCTGGAAAAGTCGAGTAGCATCTGCTGGTGAGCAGTCACTGACAGACAGACTGTGGCGTCTATTTGAATGAAGTATGATGAGGGAGATCCTTCATCTGGTGACTGGTGACGGGCGACTGGCGACTGGCGACTGGTCAGCGTAGCTTGACTTGGATTGCCTTGGCTTGGCAGAGCTTCCCCCATTTTGTTATTGCGGTCACCCCTTAGACACTTCGGGCATCATTTGGCTTGATTTGAAGTTAATTTTAATTGCACTCAAGTAGGAAATCTCAATTTCACAGCAATTTCAGTTCAAATTCATTAAAGCAAATCGGCACGAATCTTCAACGTCGGGCATCGTTTTCTGAAGTGATTTAATGCAAGTTTTGCATTAATTAAGCGATAATAATAGTAATGAAGATGATGCTGATTCGAATGATGAAGATGATGCTGATTCGAATGATGAAGATGATGCTGATTCGAATGATGAAGATGATGATGATAATGATGATAATTATGTTGCCGCTGGTGTCAAGTGGACAAGCCAGACTTTTCATAGAGAAGTGCGCATTTTTGCTGTTCATAATGGCTTTCCATTTAAATTCAACCAATAAAACTTTGTCGATTTCTAGAGCTTTAATAAGCTCCTTATCTAACTATTATTGTTGTTATTGAATGAATTTATTGTTCAGTGTTGTTTATTATTTTCTGCTTTTATATAAATGAAATGCATTCATTGTTCAAGGGGATTAAATTTTTCATAGTTTTCACATTTTCCATTTATTGCCAATCGATATAAAGTGCTCGTATTTCTATTGATTTTAATAAAATATCGATGAAAATTATTTTTGCCAAATAAAATAATCACCAGACAAAAGTGACAGCCCATCCACCCACATCCACAATTCCCCCATGTTTCGCTTATCATGTTGCCTTACGTCTCACACCTTTTGCCGTGTGCTTTGGCTTTCAAAACTGTCAACGCAGCGAGTGCTAAATCTGTCTGCCTCTCACCTCTCACCTTTCACCACGAATCCCACCCCCCCGACTGCATAGAACAAAAGAAACTGACGGTGAACCCATTTTATAGAATCTACCAATTGCATTTGGCAATGTTGGCAGCTCAATTTGATTTCGGCTGCGGCTTTTACCGATTCATTGAAGTAAAAAAAAAAAAGAAACACAGAAAAAATAAAAAAAAAGTTCCCGCTGCTAAACGCTGGCCATTGACTACAACGAGTAACAACCGCAAGCGGCAGAAAAAAAAAAAAAAAAAAAAAAATGTATAAAATGAAATAAAAAGCCAAATTCAAAAAATACAAAAATAATAAGAACAACAGAGACGCATATAGAAAATTAAACGCCATGTTTGTTGCTCCCATTGTTCCTACAGTTTTGCATTTGCGTTTCACCGAGCAGCGAGTCAAATGCCATACGAACGAGAGCAGCGTTGAGAGCGAGAGTTGCATACGTAGTTGTTGTTTGTGTTGTTGTTTTTATTGTTGCTGTTGTTGTTGCTGCTGCTGTTTTTGTGGCTGCTTGTGCTGTTATTGGCGCTTGAGATTTTGTTGTTTTGTTTGAATGGTCAGCATCGTTGGCTTTGTGGTATTATCTTCTTTTGCTTACGTTCTGTTTTTATAGACCATTTATCTGCGCCCCCTCCCCCTTTTTTCCTGTTCGGCCAAACAAACAAATTCACCATACCATACCCATACATATGCATGCACCTATACACATGCATGCACCTATACACATGCACGCTCTGTAGCTGTGCAGCACCTTGTGTTGTGGTTACCTTTTGTGTAATTTGTTGCCAAACATTTTCATTTCATTTTCTTTCTTTTTTTTTTTTTTTTGACTGCTTTTTCTTTCTTTCTTTGCCTCTTGTGTGTGTGTGTGTGTCTGTTATGAAAGAACCAATTAGGTATAAATGATGAATGATGATGAAACAAGAATCTCTTCAGCAATATCAAAAAGTATTAGTGACATGAACTTTTGTTGCTTATTTATTATGTGTCATTTAACATTGCACTGTCGCTGCTGTTGTTGTCGTGGGTCGTTGCCAGATGTTTGCAAATTTCTTTGCACATCGTACACTGAACTTAGACACTAAAGTTGGCCTTGCCAATCAGATTGTTTGTTCAAGTGCCTGTCTTTCTAAGCTATCCACCTGACTGCCTGACTGCCTGACTGCCTGACTGCCTGACTGCCTGACTGCCTGGCCGACTGTCTGCCTGTCTGCCTGCCTTGCTGACTGCCTTGAAGCCTGCCTGGCTGCTTGGCTGCGTGCCTGCTGTTGGGAGATAAGCTTTGTTGTATATTACGTATACGCACTGTGAAGCAAACTTCAAAAAGCCCATAAAACAAATTTTTCCATATTTAAGTAGTTTGTTTGCTGAGTGTGAGTGTTTGTGTGTTTGTGTGTGTGTGTGTATCTTTTGTGTATACATACACATCATGTTACCTTCCTTTTTTATGCTTTTGGTTTATCCTCACACGCGTTTTGCGTGTCAACAGCAAAACGGCCCCAACAACAAGGACAACGATGATTATGTTTGATGCCAACATTTTGGTGCTGCTTTGTGGCCTGTTGACTCTCCCACGAAGTTCCTTTGATTCTTGTTTTTTTTATTTATTTTTTTTCTCATGTCAAGCTTTGTTGATGTCGATCAAAAGATACACTTTTTGAGATACAGATGCACCCCACAGGTATACAAATCTGTATCGACAACAACAACAACAATAAAAACAACATGAACAAGAACAAGAACAATCAAGGTGTGTATCTTTTGTAAGATTTTTGCCGTCTCATGCTGTTGGCCCTATTGACTTTATTGTGATAGTTTATCTTGTGAGAGATATGATGAGTGCACACACACACACACACACACACGCATGCACAGTCACTTGAACTCAGATAGAAGTGCACACAGAACACATGCACACCTATGCAAATGTGTTAATTGTATTTTGATTGAATTGCGTTGAAATATTTACACAGCAGCAGCCCCGAACGTTTTAACGAGAAATTTGTTTGATTTTTGATTTCTGATTTCTGATTGCTGATATCATGAAACCGAACTGAAGAGCTGATGAACTGCCGAGTGTGATGGCTGTGCCCGATAGGAGGAGCAGTAACAGGTTTCCCCATGAGTTCTCAATGTTGCTGTGCCTACTCTTTGTTCCTTTTGGCCATTCCTTTTCGTTCAGTTGTTGTTTGCATGCAAATCTGCAGCTGCATCTTGTACCGTTTATTACCCTGTAGTGTACCCCATTGTACCCCCTATGTCGATTGCCTTTCACACTTTTGTTTAACGAGAGTTTCGTACAGTGAGAACACCACCTAAAATTTATATTGTGTCTACACTTTCATTTCCATTTCCATTCAATTCCCATTCCTTTTTTTTTCGGGTCTGCTCTTGCCCTCTTATAATTTGTATGCCCCATTTTTATAATAATCCGTATCCATACATATTTTGATTCATGTTCATTGTATTGTTCGCTTAGTTCCGTTGAGGGTTGCTCCTTGTTATATCCTTAGCATTCAATAATGTTGTTGTTACTGCTTGTGCGATGGTAGTGGTGTTGGTGTTGCTGTTGGTGGTGGTGTGTGTGGTGTGTGGAGTATGGCTGCGCCAGAATTTGCTCTCTCAAATGAGAGGGAATAAGCGAATATGTACTCTCATAGTACAGTACTTAGCTGTCACTCTCATTTTCTCTTTATCTCTCGTTTTAGCTCACCCACGCGCTCTCACAATTTTGTTATCTCGTTATCGTACTTTTAACCTAACTGCAGCGCCTTTCATTCACGTGCTGCTTGTATTTTGGGCAACCTTTCCCCCGATACCGATGCAAAAGTAGCGCCAAACATTTTCTGACCGATAGATGCCGCTGTTTGACGCTTTGAGGCTGCGGAGAGCGCCAAATGGGCAAATCTTGAAAATTCTAAAAGATGCTCAGTTCTTGGCAAACCAATGAGTAGTTCCCCGTTTGCGCTTGCATTCCCCTTTGAGTTTCTGGCTGTTAGCTTATTTGCCGACTTGGCCACTTAGGTGTTTACTTTTGACTCTTGACATATTTTGTGCGTGTCCGTTCTTCCGAATGTTGCCAGATTTCTGTACTAGTTTCCGTTAAGGGTAAACACTTAAGATATTTGATTTATGCATTTTTTAAATGCACTGTTTACCTTTGTGGCTGCGTTAAAGGTAAAAATAAGATGGAAAATAACCATGAGTGACAACGAATCAGTTAAAGTGTGTATTATAATTAATTTAAGATACTAATACACTAGGAGACATGATAATTTAACACCTCTTTTTAAGTGACTTGATATACATATTATATTATCTAAAAAAGCTGTCCATAAATACAATTCAACTAATTTATGTATTCTCTTT
The DNA here is from genome assembly GCA_035044505.1 of Zaprionus lineosus. Lineage (NCBI taxonomy): Eukaryota > Metazoa > Arthropoda > Insecta > Diptera > Drosophilidae > Zaprionus > Zaprionus lineosus. The sequence continues at coordinate 869,295 of JAWNNX010000142.1, forward strand.
GCAGGTAAACAAATGAATAATTAATTAATTTAAGGCCATGCCCAGCAACCTGTCATCAAGTAAGTTAATAAAACCGCAAGAGTCATCAAATCATTAACGTGATTTATGCATACGAAACAGAGCTACCACCTGTTATCGAGAACAGTTAGTAAATTCTGTTTTTATTGTGCAGCCGTCAATTCTATCTGGCAACTCTGCGTGGCTATCAGCAGTGTTGTTTTTGTTTTTGCTTTTGCTGCTGCTGCTGCCATTGCCATTGCTCTGGTTTTGAGCGCTCTTGTTTTGTGTTTCGCTCTTCCGAGGTACTAAGTGATTTTACGTGTTTGGTGCACCGCACACGTTTGCCTCCACCTTTGTTCGCTGTCCGCATACACGCTGACGTTTGGCTTCGATTTTTTTTCTTCTTTCACTTAGTCCATGCTGCTGCTCCTCTCTCAAATTTGCTCTCTCTCTTCGTTTGTGCTCGCTCTCGCGATATAATATTTTCTTTTATTTTTTGTGTGTGTGTGTGTGTGTGTGTGTGTAGTTTTTTCTGTTTTTGCGCTCTGTTGTTTTTCGGCTTGAGTCGCGCGCTGAGTTTTTCTTCTCATTCTTTGCGGCGCGCGCGAAGCAACAACAAGCGACGATAACGATGACGATGACGACTACGACGACTACGCGAATCACAACGAGGACATCGCCGAGGACGTTGTAGGGATATAAAAATGTTTTGTGCAATTTCGCCGCGACTAGTCTTACGTACGTGCCGGGGTCGCAATGAATGTGTCGTCTCGTCTCGCCTTTAGCCAACATTTCTTCGCCCTTCTCGCCCTCGCACGCGTCTCCTTTGCGCAATAAAGTTTTAACGCATTTCTTGTTTGTCTCGCGCCGTCGGGAATTGCCATATAAAAAAAAATTTGATAACATAAATTAATGAATTGATTGCTTGGATAAAACGCGCGCGCTCCTATCTATGGGAGTGCTTGTGGGTGTGTAAATGCCAATGTGAGAGTTTCCAAAACAAATCATCAAAATAGCCACAAAGTCAAATCCAAAGGATTTACTAATAAAAACCACGAAAGAAAATATATAAAAATAAAATAATAATAATAATAAAGAATAAATAAGAAATAACAAATATCAAATAAGATATAACAAATAAGAAAGAAGAAGAAGAAGAAAAAGCCGTTGAATTAATTTTATTCGTGTTTGTGCAGTGCATAAAAAGCAGTCAAAATTTTCACCATTTATCCGCAAATATTTAGTGAGTATCTCTGAGATGGCCACCCACTTATAGCTCCCCTATGCTCCCTCCAATCGACATTTAGTATAAACAACGTGCGTGTGGGAAAGAGCACGCGTGTAAATGATGTTTGGCTCCAGTTGGTGTTGTTGTTGTTTTTGTTGCTAGCTGCTGGCATGGCATGTCTATAGCAATACACAGATATGTCAATATAGCGCCATACAAATACACGCACGCATACATACAACGGCTCATAGATGTAAATGTAGATACAGATAGACTAAGAACAGCAACAACAACAACAACAGCAACAACAGCAACATGAGAAACGTCGATTTTGATGACGATGACGACGACGACGACGACGACGGCAACGCGATGGGGACGAGAACGTAAATTGTGAAGAAATGCGCGCTCGTGTGACCCCATAGTCTTTGCTGCTCCCACCCATCCCCAATTCTCTGGCTTGCCTGCCTCCACAATTCCCCTTCTCCCCTCCCGCGCCCTGGCAAAGCAAAACAAATAAGATGTAGATACATTTTTTCGTTCTTACGTGTTGTTGGTTTAGTTGTTGCCTCCTTGGTGGCATGCCTCTGTGTGTAGGTGTGTGTGTGTGTGTGTGTGAGTGCGTGTATGTAAGTGTTCAGCGCTTGTGTGTGTATTATCTAGGTAACGATACATATTTGAGAGCCAAATGGTCGTCGCTTCAAGCGTAACTCTCAAAAAATGCGAGTGTCTTAGCGTCTGTCCATTTCTTGTATCTATTAGATGCCTGTGCATGTGCTTTGATGTTCTTGCGGTTGTTGCTTCCCGCGCTTAATGTTCTGCAAATGTGAAACTTCTTATACATACTTCGAAAATACCTTATATATTCTCGATCTATCGACTATAGTGACAAATCAAAAGAAGGTAATTCCTAGAAGAGGAAATAAAGAAAAGCGAACTTCCCGATAGTCACGTGTTTTTTTTTGGATTTGTAGCTACGATTCATAGCTGAAGATACTTTGATTACTCAGGTGCAGGGTATCTTTGAGTCGGATAAACTGCTGTAGATCATTCGAACGTGTTTCTTTTGGACTTTAAGTGCGTGTCGTTGTTTGGGTTACTTCGTACTTTTCATTTGACTTCTTTACACTTTGTGGTGCCTGCGCTTCGTTTGAGCCCAATTATGTGTTGGCCTGAGTTCTTGTCGATGGCTTGTTGGCCAGGTTGTGGTTGTGGTTGTCTTTGGTTTACAGTTGTTTTTATACCTTTTCCATTGTGTGGCTCTCTGTGTTTCTTTTTTTTTTTCTTATTTTTTTGTCTCCTTCCATTGAGTTGAAGGCGTCGTTTTCATTTGTATGGAATGACACCATCGACGTCAATTGATGGGCATATTAAATCGATGTCAAGAGGCGGCGATTCTATATTTATCTTGGATCAAGGTGTGTTGGCTGGATATATGATAGTCTATCTATAAATCTTTACAGTTTTTACAGATATCCAAACTACAATACAATGGATTTCGTCGTATTTATATGTGTTTATAGCTTATATAATTAGTTCTCGGTTTTCGTTAGATATTCGGATCGATGATGAGACTAGGAAATGTTTTGGGTTTTTTTTGTTTTGTTTTTTATTTGCTGCTTGGCACCTGTTAATTTTCTCACCTTAGAATATGCCAATTGGTATTTAGTTGTTTACACATTTTTCAAGTGCTTTTAACTATTTCTGAAAATGTTTTCCGTCTTGTTGCGTGTCTCTAGGGACGTGGAATTGAAATGTTGTCATACATTGGGAAACACCCCCAGAAATCAGAAATCAAACTTTATGCTTTCTGAAGGTTGAAAGCTTTGATTTGAGAAAGAGCTGGCCGTTGAATGCCACATGTGGCATAAGCAGCCAATGGCCCAAAAATTTGTTGTTTGCCATGTAATTGTTGTGGGTTGCAGGTTGGCTTTTTAAGTGACGCGTGACGCGTGACGCTTGTTAATGACGTTGACATTTAGAGGTGTTCACAAAGCACGCACATGTGCACATGGCTGTACGTGTGGTTGAATGTGTATGTGTGTGTGTTTGTGTGTTCGTGTATTGCTGTGGTTCTTTGAATGCTTTGGCAATCACTTTTCACCTATTTGCGTGATGATTTTTGGCAGTCACACGGTACGTATGTGTAACGTTCTGGCCCGCAGAGTGAGTCGGCACATTCTTTGGATATAGGCAAATAGATAAACAACAAAAGCACACACACACACACAGATACACACACACATACACAGATACACACACATGTACACGATCCACATGGTTAGTTCCATTTTTAGTGACTCATTCAGTATGTGTTGAATGTGTCTTAATATTGTTATTATTGTGTATTGATTAATTATAAATGCGTCGACCATTTGCCATTGGGCATGAGGAATATTGACTGTGACAGAGCAGGGAGAAGAGGACTTGAGGGGGCGGTTGGACAATTGTCAGTCCGTTAACATCAGTTGGCACTTTTCCCATAGTCATCGAGTGCATATTTAATGCGACTTACACTTGTTTCATTATGCACAAATGTCCAGTCTAAGGATTCGAAAGGATATCAGAAAGCAGTTATCCGTTTCTCGTTATTCGTTACTCGCAACCCGTAACCCGCTCGCCACTCGCCACTCGTCACTTGGCACTCGTCATCGTCATCGTCATCGTCATCATTCGTTGCCGCAGGCAATTGGAAAATGCATAAACTAAATTAATTTGATTGCCAGCGCTCGGTATTTGTTCTTGTTCGCCAGGCAAATACAATTGCCGTTCGTCTACAGTGTCTGCATTGAAAGGGTCTTTTGTTTGACCAACCCCCTCCCCCTCCCCAACCACCGGTCCTCCCAACCTCTGCACGCCATTCAATTACATTAAGGCTCAATTATTGAGTAAAGTGATCAATGATTATTATAAAAAAAAAAGAAAGGGAAAAAAATGAAATTCAATCTGAATTTCCAAGGAAAAGTGTAATATTTGATGGATTAAAGAGTTAACCAGTGTAATTGACTTTTGGGCATTTAGCACTTTAAAACGTGTATTAAAATATTATCTCTAAGCGATTATTAAACTGTGGACGGAGTCATCCGATTGCAGTCCATTTTAGTTAATGTTCTAAATTTTAGGGCTCTGAATTAATATGCCGCATATAAAAACGAATCATAGACTGTGAAAAACTCATTAACAAAACAAACAAAAGTGAATAAATTAAATAGAATCATTCAACGCAAACGGTTTGCTATCAAAGCAGAGAGTTTGCTATCAAAGCAGAGAGTTTGCTTTTATCTTTGAGATCTCAGTCATTAGGGAACGTAATTGGGCTAATCCTCTGGCTGGCTGGCTGGATGGCTGACTGGTTGGCTGGCTGGATGGCTGACTGGTGGGATGGATGGGATGGATGGAATGGTTAGACGGATGGCTGTCTGGTTGGGGAATTGAATCCATTTTGAAGTGCTTTTGTGAGCTCCAACTGTTAATAATTATAATGATTATAATGATGTGGTGTCATCGACGGCTCGCCGGCAATTTGCATGCCCACTCACCTGGGCACAAAAAGTGGAAACTCAAACTCAACTTGAACAGCACTCGAGACATGAGTTATTTGGCTGGAGAGGCTATACAACAGTTGCCGTGGCAAAGCGTTTCAAGTGCGCCCTGGCTTCATGGCGGAGATCGAGAGGAGCAGGCCGAAGTCCTAAACCGAGAGGAGCCACAATTTTCTTTTTTTTCGTTTTTTTTTTGTTTTTTTATTTTTTGCTTTTTTTTTCTTTTTTTTTTTTTAATTGCAACGAACTGTGAATGGTTTTGGGCGTCCTTTTGTCTGGTCCAGGCAATTGCCGAACAAGTATAAATGCGCTTCTGTCTGCCGTAGGCGAAGTGCCAGGCTTGCAGGACTGTCATTAAATGGCATTAAGAACGTGTCTAATTAGCAATAAATAACATATTTAATTATTGGCCCACAATCTCAACTGACAATGGATTGCGTTTATTAGGTGCACCAGCATGCGGTGGATAGTTTTCCAAGAAATAACAAACAGGATAAGTGCACAGGATGCACACAACTGTGGACCCGACTTCACACACACACACACACACACACACACACAAGCGCATGGAATGAAAGAGAAAAACAACTTCTCGTATCATCCATTACACTTGTTCCCCCACATGTTTCCCTCAACCCGCTTACCATGTAGCATTCAACATTCAACATTCAACAGCAACAACAACAACAACAACAACAATATAGTCACAGCATCAGCCACATTCACATCCACATCCACATCCACATCCACATCCACATCCACATCCACATCCACATCTGTATCCACATCCACTTCCACTTCCAGCGACCATTCAAACGTGCCTACACTTATCGATTTTTATTTCATTTTTATCCGCCCGCCACACGCCCTGCCCTTTTTTGCCTCCACCCGCCCGCGTCTCAGGACAGCAGCTCTTCGCTTTTTTATTTTACCCCTGCCTATCGAGCACCACCTTCACCTCGCACCTCCTTACACTGACTGATGTTTCGTTCTTCTCCCTTCTCCCGTCTCCCGTCTCCTCTTTCCCCCAACCCTCATCCCCTGGAGGCTGCAGCCAAAGCCTCCATGTTGTGTTTTGCCAAACGGAGACTCTATCCTGCATGGCTCCTGCCTGCCTGCCTGCCTGCCTGCCTGTGTATTGTTTTTGCACAAACATTTTTGTATTTTGCTGCTGCTTATAAACTGTGGGGCGTGTCGGCGAAGGGCAGGTGTGGGACCGCGGGGCGTGGCACGGCTGGCCTGCACAGTACGGATATGCGGAACAAGACCGAGACAGAGACTTGAACTATGGCAATGGACGCAAGTCGGTAATAGTCGGGAGTTTGTAGTCGGGAATCGGTGGCCGGTGGTCGGTAGTCGGTAGTCCGTAGTTGGCAGTTGGTAGTTTGGTAGTTTGTAGTTTGTAGTTGGGAGTCGGTAGTCGGTAGTCAGCGACATATCGCCATAACACCATCAACAGTTCCTACTAACGACGAGTACAGGACGACACAAAAATATAAAAATGAGAGCTGCTTGTTGTTGTTATTGCTATACCCTATAATAAGGATGATGGGAAGTGGGGAAAATCTTCAATAGTTTCGAGATGATGTAATAGACGCTAAAGCAGCTCAGATACAAACATATTCAATCAGCAACAACAACTAAGGATACGAAAGAAAAAAGGTTAAGGATAGGTAAGGAATTCGGTGAGGACCAGAACTGAGACAGGGATAAGACTAAGGATAAATATAGGGACAGGGATGGGAATAATAATGTGATAAATATGAGAAGTATAGAATATGGGCAATTCAGAATAAGAAATAAGTAAAGGATAGGGTTATGGATAAGGATTAAATTAGAATGGGAATGGGATGAGATATAGGAATATATAGGAATTGGACAAAGAAAAAGGATAAGAATTAAAATATTATAAGAATAGGATTTTAATTGGATAAGAAAAGATTGGAAATAGGTCAAGGATAGAATAGAGATAAAATAGGGATAGGTAAAATATATTATAAAGGGAATGATAGGATAAGAATAGGATAAGTATAAAGATAGTAAAAAGGCTAGGGATAAGATAACGGATAAATTTGTTTAGATAAGATTGGGTAGTATAGGAATATAAGATGGCTAGATTAGGATAGCATAAGAAAAAGGATACAAAAAAATAGGTCAGTCTTTAGGATAAAGACAAAAAAAGAACAAAAATGGCGAAGGAATAAGGATTAAAATTAAGTGGGTGAAGAGTAAAAATGGAGTAGGATAAGGACCAGAATAGAGTGGGTTAAGGACAAAAATAGAGTAGGATAAGGACCAGAATAGAGTGGGTTAAGGATAAAAATAGAGTAGGATAAGGACCGGAATAGAGTAGGTTAAGGACAAGATTGATCCTTTATAAAAGTATCAAGTTTTTACAGTTCCCAAGATGCTCGATTTATGTAGACACACATTTCAGTTTTTATATCTAATTTATGTTCCAAAAGTTGCCCAACAATCATAAAATAAATAATACAGTTACTATAGTCTATATGCAGGGTATTCCCCGGCTGCCGATGTGTCCATAAGTCTGGACGCGGCGGTTGTTCCTTTTTGGGGTCGAATTGTCACACGGCTGTCCGGCTGTCCGTCAGTCCGCCTGTCGGTTTGTCCGTCGGTCGGTCGGTCGTTCGGTTGGTTGCTCCCTCGACTCTTTCGTTTTGCTATTGTTGCAGCCTGGGACAATAGAAACAGCAGCCAGGGGGGAGGGGGGCGGGAAGGAGTCTGTCTCCGCGCCGAGAGCTACACAACGGCTCCTACTTAGCGGCTGTGGAGGACGAAGGAGGTGCCGCGAGGCTGAGGTTATGCCAGTCAACCAAATAAATGAAACAACAAAGACTCGACACACACACACACACATGTACAGAATAACAAATACATGCTCACAGCAAAAGAGAGCGAATAAAACATGCGAAAGCATAACAGAGTTTCCATAAGGTGGACTCCAAGTCCCGACTCGTAATCCTCCATCTCATGCCCAGCTCCGTGGCTGTTCCCATTAGCAGCCAACGGCGGCAACGTCGCTGAGGCTGAAGTATGTCCTGAGTGTGTCTTTGAGTGTGTATTTGTATCTATGTGTGTGTGAATATGTGTGTGTGTGTGTGTATTTGCGCTTGCATTATAAATAAACAATTTTTTTGCTGTATGTTCTTTGAAATTCAGATCTGCGAAGAAAGAGAAGGCGATAGGGAGGAAAAGAGGGAGAGAGAGGGAGGGAGAGAGAGAGAGAGAGAGGGGAAAAGGGAGAAAGGGAGAAAGGACAGCCATAGAATTGCCGCAGTGACACGAATGTGGCAAAAATTGCTTTTGACATTCATAAAAATAAGTTGAAAATTACTCAATTCTAACTGGGAAAGGATTACTGAAAAAGGATACTTATTAACTCAAGGATTTCAAATGAAATATATTCAATTATCCTTTTCACAAACAATTTGTTTCGCATCGCCCAAATGATCGCAGACAATTGGGAACAGTCACTTATACATGTGCAGGATACTTACTGCCTGTGGCATCCTTTAACCAAGGATATGATCCATTTATGCAGTTTGTTGACTCCTTTTAATGGAACCTGTCTAAAAATTGCATAATTTAATTACGTGGCGACCTAAAAAACGAGAAAACCGTCACAGGGAAACACTTTTATGCCAAGGCTTTTCTATTAGTGTATCTGTGTGTGTGCGTATACGAGTATGTGTGTGTGTGTGTGGGTGTACGTGTGCGTTTTATGTCTGTCGACTTCAAATACTTTTTGCAATTTCACTTGACTCCGTTTGGCGCTCTTTATGTCTCTATTTCTGTCTCTCTCCCCCTCACACTCGCCCACTTGGAGGCTCTCTCCCTTCCTCCCTCTCCCACTCCCTATCCCTCATCCTCTCTGTCTTTCTCTATGGCTGCCGCATTTAGCTTAATTCAATTTCGCTGCTTAACAAGCCAAATGCCTTGAAGGCAAGACTGAGAACAGGACCCAAGGATAAAATGCCAGGACTTTGGTGGCAACAGTCGACGCACTGACTGATGCCAGAAGCGGGAGCACAAACAAAACCCTTAAAAAACAAAATGGAAAATGAAAAAATGAAAAACTGAAAAACTAAAAAAAAAAAAAAGCCAAGAGAAAGGAAAATAGAATGAGGAAAACTACTCGCACTACACTTTCCATTACCTTTGCAGTTAACATTATTTTTCTTTTTCTGTTTCGTTTTTCTTTTTCTTCTTTACTTTTTTTTTTCGCTTCAACCGACAAAATTTTTACTGACTTTGACAGGCAGCAAAGCGGCGCAAACAGAACGAACTTTTAGATACTCGAGCAGCTGTACACACACAGATATAGATACTTACTCACACACGCACACACACACACACACACACACACACACGCACACACTCATACATATTCTCAATGTTGTAGAGGGAGAACTACAGTCGGTGACTCGGCTTGTAAATAGGATTCATCTCGGCTACGCGGGTAGCCACACACACACACACACAGCTACACACACGCTAACACACATTGCCACCATCTACCTCCTTCTTTGATGGCCCCCCCCGTCACCCTCTTGAAACTGCTTGGCTCAGTTTTTCTGCTTCTGCACAAAATGCAAAATAATGTGGCAACATCTGGCCCTGCCTCCAGTCAGTCGACGTCGCCTCTGTTCTGTGCCAGACACTCAAGTAGATGGCTGCCAGGCCATGCATTCGGGCAGTCAGTTAACTACCAACCAACCAAGCAACGAACCAACCGTCTATCCATCCATCTATCCATCCATCCATGCATCCATCTATCCAAGCAACTGTACGTCCAATAGTCCTGCAGTCCTTGCAACCATTTGCGTCGCCCATTCGTGCATCCCGACTAGCCAAACTTTTGAGTATCTCTGTGAGTCTGTACGTGCCTATCAAGTGTACATCTTTTTCTCGATTTTCGCTTTGCTTTCCCATACTCTTCTCTATTGTAGGGAATTGGAATGCAGGACCGAGGCTTTCCGCATTTGTAACCAATGAAATACAAACTGTTATCCTTGTTCATAAAATCGCAAATCGTATGTTAGATTTTTGGAGTGGCATTACTTCAACTTCGATTGAGTTAATATCCTGGAAAGGGTTCCTAATATTTAGCATTATTTACGATTTGATAGTTTGGAATATGGGGGATTCCTTTTAGGTGTTCAAAAGAGGATTAAAGGATATTCAAAAAATTGTACAATTTTAAATATTTTTATAGCTGCCAAGGTGCGATTTTACTTTTGGAGTATGAAATAGGTGAATTTATAATATGAATAATTTTTTTTTTATCCTTATTTTTATTTTTTTTTATTTTTAATATTTTTGTAGTGTATTTGATATTCGGTTTCTTGTTTCAATTATTTTCTATCTGCTTATCATACAAATGTTTTTCGTATTTGGTTTTGAGCGCCAGTTGCGTTTGCGGTTTTGCTTAGCATGAAATTACATTTTACACTACAAGTTTGTACACCCACACACACACACACACACACACACACATCTATATCTGTATCTATAAATAAATAGATATATATACATACATACACATATGTATAGCGTCTTTGAGCCTTCCAGTTTTGGGGCGCCTCCCCGTCTGTGTCTATGCTGAAAGTCTGTCTGCCTTGCAACCTACACCAAATAAAACCTGAAACTTTGCTTTCAATTCAATTCAAATCAAATGAAATCAAATTTAATTAATTAATTATGTAACAGAATTTTCAATTGGATCAGTTGGCAAGTTTTTTAATGACTTAATTAATTATTAGCAAAGCATTTCAAGAAATTTGCCGTTTTTAATTATTCAAACTTCATTCATAAAATGACTTTTACACACACATTAAACATAAACTCATTTTTGGACTGATGTTTTGAGTGAGCAAATAATTTGCTTATAAAATATCAATTAAGGCATCCCCTGCTCTGCCCTTCCCCTCCCCCACGCCACGCCCTAACTTATTCCTGACCTATCTTTTGATGTAAGGCAAACTTTGTTGTCCTTTCATACAAAATATTTTAGTCATTTGTGCGTTGAGCAGACAAATATTTACATTCAGAACGCTTGCGTATCCTTTTGATTTTCCATTATCCTGATTTGCTTCCTAAATGAATCTTTTGAATACATTGTATCCACCCATGAATTTCAATTGCGTTATCCTTTATTTGGTCAATCTCATTCTTGACTTGCTTAATCCTATGAGTCACCCGGACGATTTGAGTACCCATATGTCTAGGGCCTGGAACATATTTTAATCACAGTGAATCATTTCTATGATTCACACTTGTTTTGAATAACTAATTTCGAATATTCTGAGCAAATGGACATTTGCTGCGACAGCATTACATGGATTTTTTTTGCCTTGTGCCAGTCATGGGTCTTATCTACCCTTTGGGACACTCCGATAACTTTTCCAAGATTATCTTATCCTTCAAAACATCTAGGGAATATTTCCAAATTCGTCACTAATTTTTATCTGAGATTTAAATATTTCAATTTCCAAATTTCAACACTTAACACGATTTTTATTATGGGTAAATTTATTTAATTAAGTTTATAAATTATTTATCAATCAATCAACTGCAATTCGATACTTGTTTTAATTGGATAATTGAATATTTTGAAATATTAATGCATCGTTTATCTACAAACTTATTTAAATATTATTTTATTTATAAGTTTAACCTGAACCTCTTCCTCTTCCTCTTCCTCTTCCCCTTGATGCACATGACACGCCTGACTTTTGTTTACGACTCTAAAAATCGATACTTGGCTGGCTATTAAAAACTTATTTGCACTTACTTATTTAGCACTTAATTATTTTAAATTATTTTCCAGCTGAAGGTCAGCAAAAGTCCCTAAGAAAATGTGTTCATGTACCCAGATTTTATTTAAATTCTTCATTCAAATTTACTCGATACTTAAATTGGAAAAAAAGTTTTCCTAAATGCTCTAAATTATACTCATAAATCAATGTAGCTTAGGCTATAAATTAGTTTGTCCTTTTATCCATTGATACACAATATATTTAAATTGGTTACTTAATTAACTTCTATTTGCGATACCTACTCGATTCTTATCTGTTAGTTCGTACTCATAGAATTGTACTTATAAAGGTCGACCTATATCAGTTGGAGTAGATGTGATTATCTTGGTGCAGTAGTCATTAAAATCATTTTATATAATTGAGAAATTTCAACTATCGATACCTACTCGATACTTTCTGCAACAGTTTTAAGACATAAACTGACTTACTGGATCATTTCCAATTTTCAACATAAAGCTCTTTTACTGTCTGCTTCAATTGAATATTTCTGCTCACTTTGCTAACAATTGAACTCAGCTAGTCGATACCTACTCGATTCTTTGTGTAAGTGTACTTACAATTGTTTAAAATATCCCGTTACTTTGACACAATTATTAGTTGTTTCCAACATGAGCCTCTTTGGACACTTCCCACTTATTGTAGCCACTTGGGCAGCACTTAAAATCGATACTTATGTGAGACACCATAGATACGAAGTTATGAGTACATGAGTACTTTTATTGGATATCTAGTACACTTCATAGCTCCCGAGGCAAATTGCAGTGGATTTCATGCTTTTTGGCTTGGAATTCGTCATGGACTTGGTCAATGTTTTGATCACTGGGTGCATACTTATCTAAGGCACTGTAGCAGAAGGTATTCATACGTGTAGACGATTATTGGATATTTAGTTACGTCTGTAAAGTCCGTACACTTGGGTGCACTCATTGTTATTGAGAGCACACGCGGCGGGGCTTTTGATTTGCGTTGCTGTTGGCAACGTTTAAAACGCTGCCTTCTGCCTTCTGCCTTCTACCTTCTGCCTCCTTTCTTCTTCTTTTCTCCCCCATATACCCCGAATATCCTCCTCCTGTTGCACCCCTTTCCCCTTACCACAGTATACTTTGGTCTGGTCTGTTGCACAGTCGTCGTCTTTGTGGCATCCACAGCGGCGACGTCTTCGAGCTTTGGCAACAACGAAAATTATTTTGTGCCCGGTGCCTAAAATATGTACAACTCAACGTTGCCAGGACAATTTCACAGTAAGCGACGACGTTGGATTTGTTGTTGATGACGATGATGATGATGTTCTCTGTGAGTGTGTATGGGTGTGTGTGTGTGTGTGTGTATATATACATATGTGAATGCTGAATGATGTGAACCTTCAACGTCTCCCGCTGCTATCCGGGGCAGCTGTAAACGGGCGGGAGGTGCTTGTTAACTTCTCTTATGCTTTGTTTTGCTGTCGATAATGGCGGCAATAGCCACACACACACACACATACACGCACAGCATAAACACGCATATACATACATGCATACAGGCATGGGTATAGTCGACTTGAGCTAAGCACATGCACACACACACACACACACACAGACACCAGAAAAGACGGGGGGTCTTAGCTTTGGGCTTAGCTCATGCCTCAATTCCAATCACTGGGACGTTGAACGAAGGGGGAGCAGCGGTGAACTTTGTAGGAGACGCCGAAGTTGGAGAAGATGTTGATGCTGTAGGAGACGTTGGAGACGTTGGCGACTCTCATGCTGAAGACGTCGAAGATATATGGATGTATGCGGCAGGAGATGCAGGAGCAGACGCGCCGAGACTTCTTTGATGCCTTTGCTCGTTTATTCTACGCCTTCGCCTTCATCGTCGTCGTCGTTGGCATCGCCATCGCCCTTGCTTCTTGCTGCCTGCTCCTGGCTCCTTGCTCCTTGCTCCTTGCGATACCTTCCTTGGCAATTCTTCATTTTTGTGCGGCTTTTGTGTGTGCCTGCCCGCCGCTTCCCAACCTCCGCTGTCCCCCACCTGCTGCCCCCTTAATCCCCATCTTATTCGTAATGTTCGCAACGACCTGTCTTCTGCTTGCCACTCGCTCAGCTTTTATCCTTATGCAAATTAATGTTGCTGCCTCTGCCCGCTCACTCGTTCCGCCTCTGCATCTGTTTCTGCCTCTGTTTCTGTTTCTGTTTCTGTTTCTTTCTCTGCCTCTGCCTCTGTTTCTGCCTCTGCCATCTGCCAGCTGCCTTTGCAACCTTTGAGCAGTAGTTGCCACAGAACAAACCCGAGTTGATATTATGCAAATTTTTGCATACTTTCTTCTGTTTGTTGTTGGTTTTCATTTCATTTTCTAAACAAAATATATAAAAGTTGCTACCGCAAGAGCAACATGATAACATATTGTTGCTGCGCACCAACAACAGTTGTGGCATAAACCAACAACAACAACAACAACAGCTGCAAGAATAACATCGATGGGAACAACGTTCAACTTTTAATTGAAAAAGTACCTGAGACACACCTTCGGGTTACCCGATTTCAAGTGGATTTTAATAAGCGCCTTCGCTTGCAACTGCAACTGCCACTGCTGGGGGCAACATCTACTTTTGGTGCCACAGAGTGTGGCAGATGAAGGAGTAAAGCTTTCAATCTATTTAATTATAATGTGTATCAATTTCCATGACGCAGATGCTGCCAATTTTCTCAGAATTATTGGTGGTGTCCTTGAAATGTGACTGGATTTATTTTTACACATTTCTAATTAAAATATAAATAATTATATTTGTAATAATAAAGAAATATTATAAATAATCCATAACTGCACAACTGTAATATTTTATTTTTAAGTATTTTCAAAATATTCATTGATGTTTCCTTCGAATCATTTTAATTGAATCATGATTTATTTTTATATCAAACTATTATTTATTTTCCTCATCAGATCCCCATTCAATCATCTACAATTGATTTTTTTTGTCTTTCTTCTTATTTTTTGTCTTTTTGCCTTTCACTTCTTGTACCTCAATTCTTACCTCTCACTTCTTAAATCTTTAATTCCACATTTCCCTCTGAATGCAAATTCGGTATTCCACTTTCTATAATCTTGATATATTCTATATAAAAGATAAACCTCGAAATCAATTTTTTGCCTTTAACCTTTCGTCCTTCTAAAATATATTCTATCCTATATCCTATACTCTTTGTCATATAACCTATATCCTATATCCTATATCTTATATCCTATATCTTATATCCTATATCCTATATCCTATATCCTATATCCTATTTCCTATGTCCTATATCCTATATCCTATATTCTATATTCTATATCCTATATCCTATATCCTATATCCTATATCCTATATCCTATATCCTATATTCTATATCCTATATCCTATGTCCTATATCCTATATCCTATATCCTATATCCTATATCCTATATCCTATATCCTATATTCTATATCCTATATTCTATATTCCTAAACTTTATACTATATCCTATGTCCTATATCCTATATCCTATATCCTATATCCTATATCCTATATCCTATGTCCTATTTCCTATATCCTATATCCTATATCCTATATTCTATATCCTATATCCTATGTCCTATATCCTATATCCTATATCCTATATCCTATATCCTATATTCTATATCCTATATTCTATATTCGTAAACTTTATACTATATCCTATGTCCTATATCCTATATCCTATATCCTATATCCTATGTCCTATTTCCTATATCCTATATCCTATATCCTATATTCTATATCCTATATCCTATGTCCTATATCCTATATCCTATATCCTATATCCAATATCCCATATCTTAATCCTATATCCAAAATATCTGATCTTATATCCTACGACATTTAATCAATCAATTCAATCATATCCTACAAATCGATTCCCCACAATGTACACGATATTATCGAACGATTTATCGATAGATTTTTATGTACCTCAATTTGCACGATTTGAAAAAAAAAACATGGCCAATTCCCAGAATCACATGCCGCCGACCCAAGCAGCTCGACGGCGGCGGCTTCTTCAGTTTGTGTTTGCAAACAAAATAACGGCCACATTTTGGCCACGTTGGACCTGTATAAATACGTCCAAAACAAACGACTGGCTGTTGGCTAATATAAAATATAACCAAGTCCAAAAGAAACGAAAAGAAACACACGAGCTTCTCATACATTAAAACGCAAAACAATACAAATATTTCTTTTTCAAAGCGCGTCTGCACGACTAGGAGATGCCCTGTAAATGGCTCAATGTGTGTCAAGCGCAGTTCAAAATTTTCCTTGAGGCAGGAGCATAGATTAAAAAAGAGGTTAAAGGTTCCCATATGTTTATTTCCTTAACAGGAAACTCTCATGCGATCTTTATGAAAATTGGATTATTTATTTTTTATAGGAAGATTTATTAATTGGTAGAAAAATCTTGAAGAATCGATAAATAATTAAAAAAAATTTATTAATAAAAATGGAATTTCCTTGACGTCTAAAAAATAAATTATTTATATAAAATTTCCTAGTTTTTTTTTTTAATTTATTTTTATTATTTTATTTATTATCTTAAGTAGCTTTACATATTCAGTTTTGTTGTCACGCTCGGTATACCCTGTCAACTTTCTAATATATGCGAGGTATTCTGGAAAAGAGTGCAGAACATAATTTTGAAATGAAGAAGTGCAAAGAACTCTCCAAGCACTAATGAAACTGGTTTGGTTTTTGCTGCTGGACTCGCAGCTCGCTGGTTGTTGCTTGGCAAAATATGTGACTGCTGAAATTTTCCCCTCTATCCTCCTCATCCAATCTACCCGCATCCTCCGTTTTGCCTATGTTGTTGTTGTTGTTGTTGCTGAATCGCTGGTTGGTGCCAGGAAATGTGCTAAGTTGCCTCGTTTTGTATGCACAAAGGCAGCAGCAACGGCAACGGCAACTGTAGAACGCGTGTGGGTGAAGAGGGTGGTGGGTGAAAGGAGGGAAGGGAAGGGAAGGGGAGGAGATGCGAATGAGGGTAGCCGGCAGCAAATTGAAGCTCCTCCAGCTTCAAAAATAAACAACTTTGAAATGGCGCGCAATTTTACCCACTTACACAAGTCTTTATGTGGATGCGAGTGTGTGTGTGTGCGCGTGTGTGTGTGCGACTGTTTGTGTATCTACAAGATACTCTGTGAGGCATTCAGTTGCGCTTTGGTCACGTACAAGTTAGCTGCTGGGCCCCAAATGGCTGTCGATGTTTATGCCACGGCTTGTGTTCATTATGGACAACTTGGTTACCCGATACTTGGCCAATAAACACGCCTGAGCCATGACATTAGTGGGTCAATGGTGGCCCCATAAATACAATGAATAAGTGCATAATACTTTACATATTATATATACCGTTATATCCCTTATTTATCAACACTTATATAATATAATTAATTACAATTGTTTTTTATTGCTTCTTGTTTTGCAGGAATATTGTCTCCTCCGGGTCCGTTTCTGACGCCCAGTCCATCACCATCGATCTCAGCTAGTCCACGCCTGCAACCATCACCATCGTTATCGCCATTTCCACAGGATGTGGTGCTCGTAGCCGGTGGTAACGCATTAAACGCCAACAGTAATCAACAGGAACACGTAAGTATCAATGGATTAGTTCCCATCTGCCGCCATCCTTGGAGATGCCATCAATCGATAATACATAATATGTTAATCCTTTCCTCCTTTCTTCTCTTGTTGTTGCACGAACAGGAGCGCAAGGCGGCGACGCCTGGCAGGCGACAATCCATACATCAGTTCACAAATGGCAGTCCCAATGCCGGCACAGTTGTCTTTCAGCCAAGTCCCTCACAGTCACCAGCGGCTGCTACGACGGTCATTGGCGTGACAGCTGGCGGTCTCATAGCCACCGCCAGTGGTCACAGCAATGCAATTGGAAATGAGCTCAACGCCACGCTAGTCGGCTCCAACAATATACAGCTGAACAAGGTACCGACCCACCCATCCAATACCCTACCCACCCTTACCCCCTCACCCACCCTTTGATTAGATAGCCAGACTCTTATCAAAGTGGAGCACTTTGATAAGTGAAGATGTGCGCCGTACCATTGGGTGGCTCAGAGTTAGCCTCTGGGTACCCAATGTAAACATGATGCAATAATCGTTAGCTTCTCCTTTGTTGTAGGTGTCAATTCGTCAGATTGACAAGGAGTTGATTTTAAGGCTAAGCTAGAAATGAATGGATACGAATAACCTTATGGGAGGAAGCATTAAAGGAAGCATCTGGTGTATTGGAGAATTTTAATTTTAGACTTTAACAGACCTCAGATAACATGAAGTAGGGAAAGTTCCTTAAGATTTTTGAGCATCTTAGGTGCTCGATTTTTCTCGAAGGTCCTGGGCTTTCATTTGATTAGTTTAGCCCTTTAAGTCCCTAGCTCCATAGGTCCATAGGTCTTAAGGTTTTCAGGAATAAAATCAGAATTTATGGAATACATAGAAATATATTATTTCATTTGCTAATTTCAGTTGTTTTTACAGAAGGGCAACAAGCGGACCGGACAACAGCTGCAACAACAGCAACAGCAACAGATCTTCAGCAGCAACGCAGCGGCGCCCACCTCCATCTGCTCGACAGTAGCCGGCGGCTATGGGCAACCAAACGCAACTGCAATCAGCACGCCGATTTCGTTTGCGACAGCAAATGTGGCTAGTAGCCCAAAAGGTCAAGCGAAAAAGGGTGTTACCACGTTGCTGAGCCAGCAGCAGCAGCAGCAGCACCAGCAACACCAGCAACATCAGCAGCAGGCGCAGTTCCAGCATTATCAGAGCAGCAGCCCGCTGATAGCGGATAGTCCCATACCAAGTCCCAGCAACGCAATCGCCGCGGCAGCAATAAAGCCGCCAACGCCGCAACCTCAGCCTCAGGCCGTACAGATGCTGCCGCAGCAATTCACAATAACCAGCGGGCCGCAGCAGCAGCAGGCGACGCAGCAAGTGTTTCAGTTTATTCAGGGGCCGCAGGGGCAGATTATCGCGACGACGCAGCAACCGACGCTCCAGCAGCAGCACCTGCAACACCAGCAGCAGCAGCAACATCAGCAACAACAGCAGCAGCAGCAACAGCAGCAGCAGCAACAACAGCAGCAGCAGCAGCAACAGCAACAACACCAGCAACAGCAACGTTTTACCACCAATGCAGGCATCACGTTGTCCACCGCCAACACCAAGGCCAGCAAAGCGCCCCAACAGATTCTGCCGAAGCCGCAACAGGAAGTTACTTCCCAGACGCTGCAGCAGCAGGCGAAGAACCGGAACATCAGCAGCAACAGCGCACAGCTGCCACAGATCTCGCAGTCACCGCAGCCACAACAGGCACAATTGAGTGCAGCTCCCACCAATGCCAATGCCCAGCAGCAGCAGCAGCAGCAACAGCAACAGATCCTGTTGCCAGCAACAGCTGCCCAGCCACAGCAACTGTTGCTCAACCAGATGCCCGTGCTCGTCCAGCAAAATCCGCAGGGCGTGCAGCTGATATTGCGCCCACCCACGCCGCAGTTGACGGCGACGCCGTCGCTGGTCATACAGAATCCGCGCGGACAGGCACAGCTGCAGCAGCCGGCGCAGCAACAGTTGCTCCGAATTGTGGGTGCAAATGGGGCAACGATGCAGTTGGCGGCGGCCACGCCCACGTTTATAGTGTCCTCGCAGGGAAGCCTGATACAGCCAACAGGTGCTGCCGGCCAATTCCAGAGCGCCATCAAGACCGGCACACAGCTAAGTGGACTTCATGCCGCCCTGGCCGCACAGGCGCCACGATCTCAGCCGTTCACGACGACGGCCACCATCAATTCCCAGTTGTTGGGCCAGAGCGTAGCAGCGCAGCTGCAGAACCTGCAATTGGCTGCTGCCGCGGCGGCAAATGGCAATGGCATTGCCCAGATCCAAATGCCCAATGGCTTGGCGGCCATATCGCAGTTGCAGCAGACGCTCGGAGGCGCCACCATCAATCTGAATCAGTTGAATGGCGCACATCTGCAGCAGATCGCCACCGCCTTCCAGACGCCGCAACCGCCACAGCAAACAAGCTCCAACACGGCAGCAACAGCCGCCACGGGCAACACGAACAACTCTGCCGAGCTGTTCACCCAATCCTCGCCAGCGCACGTGCCGGTGGCTGTTACGCCGGAGCCGCTGCGTCAACCAACGGCACAGCAGGCGGCCATGGCCACCATCCAGTTGCAGCATCAGCAGCAACAGCAACAGCAGGCGCAGATACAGCAGCTTCAGCAGCAGTTGCAACAAACGCAGACGCAGGTGCAACAGGCGCAACAGCAGCAACAGCAACACCATCAGACGGCGGAGCCGAAGAAGAAGCCGCGGCCGCGCAAGAAGAAGCCGGCGGCGGGAGCGACAACTTCGCCAACGGCAGTGACAACTCAGAAGATAGCTATATCTGCCACGCCCATGCCCATGTCAGCGCCGACGCCCAATGCCATGCCTACGCCAACGATCACAACGATAGGAGCGCAGACGTTGGTGCGAACTCCCACGCCGCAAGCCAACATTCAGATTCAGTTGGGACGCATGAAGTCGCCATCGCCTCCACCGACGCACATTCAGCGCGCCAGCAATGGGAAACTTGATCTCGGCGATGTGATGAAGTTCTGCGGCATCACCGAGGACGACGATGACGATGATGACTATGGGATGGACACCGTCAGCAGCACCAATGCAGCGTCTGTAACAACTATCGCGGGCAACAGTAGCAGCAATGGGAATAACGTCAATGAGGAATCACTGCCACAACCGCCACCGCCTCCAACGAGCAATGGACTAGCCGCCTCCGCAGCGGGAGCAGCATCAACAGGAGCAGGAGCAGGAGCAACAGCGACTACCACAACGACGCCGAATTCCAATGATATCATGATCTCCATACCGAGCCAAAACGGCAGCGATGGGCTGCCATTTACGCTGACCATTCCGGCGCCGACGCCGGTGAACGAAGCCACCGAAATACCAAATATCCTCATCAAGATTGATCCAAGCGATGCGGCGACAGCAGCCGCCGCCGTTGCCGCTGGAGCAACTGTACCACCGTATACGCTTTCCACGCCCCGCCTGCCCACCGCCGAGGAGATCCAGCGGCAGGCCCAGCAGCACTTGGCCCAACAGGCAGCCGCCGCCGCAGCAGCAGCAGCCGCTGGCGCCGGTCCCAAAATCTGCACCAGCATTCAGACCACGACGCCGGCACCAACGATTAGCTTCAGCCTGGGCAACCAGGCACAGACCATCGGCAGTGTAACACTGCAGCCGGCACCAATAGCGGCCAATATATCCCTGACCACACCGACACCATCGGCGACATCCACTCCGATATCCGCTCCAGCTGCACCAGCGACAACCACGGCAACGGTCAAGCCGCGTCGCAAGCCCGCCGTCCGTCGGAACACCAAGAAACAGGAGTCCATCAATAACATCAGCAATGGCAACACCATTGGCACCATCAACACGATCAACAGCATCAACAGCAACAACAGCTCCATCAGCAGCAGCATCAACAACAATAATACCAACAACATCATCACCACCATCAACAACCTGAGCAACAGCATCAACAGCTCCATCAGCAGCATCAGCACAACAACCACGACAACCACCATCACCAGCAGCGCCAGCATCAACAGCAGCGGCACCGTCAATACCATTACATTGACGACGCCGGTAAGCAGCAGTGGTGCGTGTCCCAGCAGCATATTGCTGCCGCATGGTCTGGGGCTGACGAGCAACAGTGGCAGCAGCAACAACACACCCACCACTGTGCCCAGCCAGATTGGGAACATTCAGATCTCACAGGTGCAAAATCACCATCAGTCAACGCTGCCCATCAGCAGCACAGTGGAGAACAAGATTCAGATAATGCCTATCCTGACACCGGGGGCAACTGTCATGGGTGGAGCAGCGGCAGCGGCAGCGGGTGCGTCGACAGCGACAAGTGCTCCGGCGCCACAGCAGACACAACTTGTGTTCCAGCCAACGCCGTCGATGGGGACGTCGAGTACGGAGCCCGCCACCATTAAGCTGTCCACAGATGGACGGCAAATGCAATTGGTGACCATACCACAGGCTACGCCACCAGCGAACGCTGCACCCTTATCGGCAGTGACGAGCGCGGGTGGTGCCACCATCCTGCCGCCTCAGCTGACGGGAATGCCTGGTAATCTGTCCATTTCAGTGGGTTCACCCGCCTCGGCGGCGGCTCTGGTGCCACAACTAACGGGCAGCCTGACCTTGACAGTCTCGGAGCAATGCGAACGTCTGATCTTGCGTCATGATCCCAACAATCCGCAGGATCATCAATCGCATCTCATTCTACAGGCGCTGCTAAAGGGTGCACTGCCCAATGTGACCATCATCAATGAGCCCACGCGTGTGGATAGCAATAAGGTTCCGGCACCGACACCACCTCCCCCGCCACCGGCACCACCAGCACCTGTGCAGCAGCAACAGGCGACGGTGACAACAGCAACTATTCAACAGCTGCCCAAAACGGTGTTGACAGCAATGCCCAAGGGCGAGTCCAAGGGTAAGCAATTGAAGGATCCTGCAGAGAATGTGATTAATTAATTCTTTATTTTCATTTTAGCTCTGAGTGCCAGAAGGCTATCAACAGCAACAATGCCCAGCAGCCATCTGCTCAACAACATCACCAACAGCATCATCGCGACGGCAAACAACTCACTGAAACCACCGACGGCTCACGCCAAGTCCAATGACACGTTGTCCTTTCCACAGCTGCCAACGACAACGGCTGCAACGTCGCAGTTGATTGTCCAACAGCCGCAGCCGCAACAGCAACCACAGCAGCAGCAACAGCAACAACAGCAGCCGCAACAGCAGCAGCAACAGCAACCACAGCAGCAGCAGCCACAGCAACAGCAGTTGCAACCGCCACAGCCAGTGGTGAACAATGCGCAACGCTATGTGGCACTGCCGCCAATAGATCCCAGCACCCAGCAGCTGTTCTGCCTGAACAGTGTCTCCAACCAGATAACGGCCATAAGCGCTGGACAAACAACGGCATCGATTGGCCCGACGGAGCGGCTGCTGATCGCACCCGCGGGCATCAATGCTCAGCAGTTGGCGCAGTGCCTGCAACTTGGCCAATTGCACTTCAACGATGTCAATCCGTTGCCTCCAACGCAACTGCAGGTGCAACAGCAACAGCAACAGCAGCAACAACAAACGACAACAACTACGTTGCCCATATCACTGCGAGCACAGCCGCAGCAGCAAATCGTGCATCCCATACAACCCATCAGCAATGGACACGGTATCAGCCTGGGAATGCCCATCAGTACGACAACAACCACGACACTGACGACGAGCAGCAGCACCACAGCGAGCACCACGACAGTCACCAAGCAGGTGGCCAATGTGGCGCCGATCATAGACCAAAGCAAGGCCAAACTGGAGCCGGCCAAGTCGACTGGTGCCACTGGAGCAACCGCTAGCGCCACCGGCGCCGTTGCCAAGAAGAAGCCGGTACGGAAGCCCAAGACCACGCCTACGGCCGCCGAGCTGGCCAACCTCAAGAATGCCAGTGTGGTGAAACCTATGCCCAAGTTGGATCCACTGTCGCAGAAGCCCAACAACAATCCAGTGCAGATTGTGCAACCAAATGTGGCAAGCGGCAAGCAGATGATCGTCGTGGTCAGCTCTACGGGCAGTCAGACGACCAACACACAAACAACCATCATGAGCAACAGCATACCGCCGTTTCAGACCACAAGTGGCACCAAATTGGTGGGCGTCACGGCGCCCATGCAGCAGCAGCAACAGCAACAACAACAACAGCAGCAGCAGCAGCAGCAGCAACAGCAGCTACAACAACAACAACAACCAATGGCCACAGCAGCAACTGTGCAACTGCAGCAGCGCGGCAGCTTTAGCTTGACAGCGACAACAACCACGCAAACTTCAGTGGTCAACACCACAAGTGGAACTGTGGCAGCAGCACCCGTGATTACACAGCTGCAATTGCCTGTCCAACTGCAGCAGCAGCAGCAGCAACCCAAGCAACAACAGCAACCGCAGCAGAACACAATTTCGAGGGTGCAGACGATTCAATTGACGCCGCAGATGCAGCAGGTGTTCCGCACCGTCCAGATGCAGATACAGTTCCTCACCATCAAGCTGCAGAACAAGTCCTTCGTGCCCACGTTGCCCATCTCCCCGGACGTCGATCCGGCAGCAATCGCCATGTACAACAAACCAATGAACGACTCAGAGATCAACTTGGCGCTGCAGCGACTGTTCGCGGAGCAGCATCGAATCCTGGCCTCTGGCAAGGAGGTTCCCACGCCGGAGGGAATGGTGCCCACGCCCAATGCCAATGGCACTTTCAGTCTAATGCCGCAGTTTCAGCCGGTGCAGCAGCAGCAGCAACAGCACCCACAGCAGCAACCACAAGCGCCACAAGCAGCAGAAACCCTCAAGGTACCACCCGGTGGTGTGATTCTTGCCAATGTTGTGCAGCCCAACAATCACTCAACTACCAACACTGCGACGGCAGCGGTTGCCGTGAATGCACAGCAGCAGCAACAACAACAGCAGCAGCAACAACAACAACAACAACAACAATTGAATGTTACTCAGCGCATTCATATCTATCCCATGCAGCATCAGCAGCAACAGCAGCAGCAGCAGCCACTGACCAATAAACAAAAATTGGTACAACAAAAGCAGCAACAACAAGCAGTTGTTATCAACAGCATCTCGCAGCAGCAACAACAGACGCCGCAGCTGAAGATTAAGGAGACGGTCGTCAGGAGCAAAGGAAATAATGCGAATCAGCAGCAACAACAACCAAATGCAACCATTAATGTGATGCAACAGAAGAACACCATTCTGACTGTGCCCCTGCAGCAACAGCAACAGCAACAGCAGCAGCAACAACAGCAGCAACAACAGCAACAACAGCAACAACAACAGCAGCAGCAACAACAACAAGCAGCTGCCATCAAGAATGGACCACCGCCGCTTATCTTTGCTAGCTCCACGAATCTTCTTTCCAACAGCAGCAGCAGCAGCAGCAGCAGCAGCGGTACCAACAGCAATAGCAACAGCAGCAACAGTAATAGCAACAGCAACACCGCCAGCAATAGCACCAACAGCAGCCATAGTCTTAACAACAGCAACAACAACAGCAACAGTAGCAGCAATATACAAGTCAGCAACATGTTGGTTATGCCACCTTTGCAGCCTCAACAACAACAGCCACAACAACAGCAGCAGCAACTGCCGCTCCAGCAACAACAGCAGCAGCAACAACAGCAGCAGCAGCAGCAGCAACAGCAACAGCAACAACCACATCCTCTCTCACAGCAACATCAGCTCCTGACCCAGACGCCAGCAGTTATAGCGCCAACGTTGGGCAATCTAATTGCACCATCATTGCCCTCGCTTCCGGTGTACCTGCCCCCACTCCCAATGCCCAAGCCGGAGGAGATGATACCGACACCAAAACCAAAAATTGCACGCCTCTCCTTGTGAGTAGTTGGTTGAAAAATGCCGATTTTAATCAAATGAGGCGAACTTAAATGAGATTGGGTGAATTCCGTCCGAGTTAGTGACTAATATATTCTCTCTTCACAGGTTTGTCCGACAATTGGAGGTCGATCAGGAGAGTTGCCTAAAGCCCGACTATGTGAAGCCCTTTCGCACCAAAGACGAGGCGGTCAAACGGTTGATCAGGTAAGTAATTGAGCAAGGATACTCCTGGAGGGTTGAATTAACTTCCTTTCTGGTTCCTTTAGATATCATTGCATGCATGAGAACGATTTGGAGATTAACTCGGACGAGGACGAGGCATTTGAAGCAATTGCACTTGGATTTCAAGATAAGTTCAAGCAAATAAGTGGAAAGTTCCAAGAGATCCTTATGCAGGAGTCAACGGTGAGTACATCTATAAATAAAATCAGGAAAATTGCTAAGGATGAATATTTTGAATTTCGTCTCGTAGCTGCCACATCGCACCTCAGAGTTGCTGCAGATGCAACAGCTGATGATTGACGACCTTAAAGGTGAGATCTGTGACATACGCACCGCCGAGAAGGAAATGCTAGAAAAGAAGCAACAACTGGAGCAGCAGCAGCTTAAAGAAGAGGAGGTGAATGGCGAGCAAGCAGCCAAGTTTGAAGTCGAGTTGGATGCCAAAGTGAAGGAGGAAATCAAAGTGGAGCCGTTGGAGAAGCAATTGGAGTCTCTGCAGCCGTCGGCAGTTGTGGATAAATTCGATCTGCTCAAAAACAGCGCGGATGTTAACAAGGCGTTCAACAAGCAGCAGCAACCACAACAATCCCAGCAGCAGCTGGTCAAGCGGGAGGAAAATAGCGACTGGTTGGGTGCTAACGATGCTAGTCACTCGGATGGAAGCAGCAACAACAATGAATCATCCATCAGCGAGAGCGTGAAAAAGGAGCAGCAGAGTAATGCCAATGACTCGGGCGAGGAGTTCATCAAAAAGGATTATGACAACTTTGACATCGAGTCGGAGCTGCCTCCAAGTTTTATAATGAAGAAAGTGGAGCAGAAGATGAAGTCGGGAAATGTCCAAAATGTGAAGAGATCCGAGAATTGCTTTGCGGAGAATGTGTTGCAGGAGGAGCAGCAACAGGATCCCCAACAGCAACAGCAGCAGTCGCAACAATTACAAACACAACAGCCTCAACATCAGGCACAACAACAACTTAATCAACATCAACAACAACAACAGCAGCAACAACAGCAGCAGCAGCAGCAACAGCAGCCACAGCTGCAACATCAACATGTAAAAAACAATAATTCACTTAACCATGATGATCCTGAGGATGGTTGGTACTGCTTGGAGAAGGAGCTGAATCTGATGAGCAATGATCCAATGCAGCCGCAGCAACAACATGCACCGTTGCAACAACAGCACCAGCAACACATCGCACAGCAACATATCTATGAGAACAACGGCAATGGATTGCTCAATAATGGAAATCATATTCCCGATCTCTTCCCGAATGGATGCATTGATAAGAGCAATCAAAGCAATAGCAACAGCAGCAGCAACAGCAGCAATAGCAGCTGTGCTGGTGATGTTGCTGGCAGCACAAGCAACGCTGTCGTCAATGTGCCAATTGGGAGTTCCTCCTGCAGTCAGCAGCGCCAGCAGCCATTGGCTATGCAAGCAGATCAAACTAACCATCATCCGGCCATCAGTGAGTTCTTCAACAGTGACTCGGATGTGCAGAAGTCCGTGGAAACACGACTGGAAGCCATGTTCGGAGAGTCGCCAGTTCATTTGGATGTAAAGAACAGCAGCGACGATCATGACATTGAATCCAATTTGGATGAGATCTTTGGTGAGTCCAAATCACCGGAAGCGAATCACAAGAATAAAATCAACATGTGGGCACCTGATGCCGGCTTTGGTGGCACCTACAACGGAGAGCAACAGCAACCGTATCAGCAGTCACAGCAGCAGCCGCAGCCACAGCCACAACAGCAACAACATCACATTGACCTCAACTGTAACAACAATCCGCGTTGGATGCAGAGCATGGAGGCGCACTACAGCGACTACATGTCCAGCAACACAAGCACAGTTGATGGCCAGGCACACAACATGCTGGTGAATGGAGAATCGCGTAAGCGGCATTGGAACGGAGGTATGATGGGTTCCAGCAGCGATCTCGAGGATGAGAACAGCAGCAAACGTCTGTGCACTGCATCGTCCTCGTCGTCGTCGCCTATGTCCTCGCAGCAACACGTTCAGGTGCCGCCACATGGCATGATGGACACTGACATGTTGGCACTGCATGACGGAATGGGTGTGGACGCCGTAACAGCCAACGGATCTGCCGGCTTCTCGCAAATGCTAGGCATGAGTCAGCAGCCGCAGCAGCAACAGCAACAACAGCAGCAGCAACAACTGCACAGCTTTGCCAACCATCAGGCCTTCTCCGGCATGATCGATCCAGCTCAGCAGCAGCAGCCACAGCAGCAACAACATCAGCACTACCAACACAGTATGCAACAGCAGTTGCAGCAGCCCCAACAGGCACAACTTCATGTCAATCATATGAGTGGCGCACCTGTGGTCGCTGGCGAGTATGACGATGACATCAGCCGCCATGTGGCGAGTGCCATTGATAGCATACTGAATCTGCAGAACAGCGGCGATTCGCTGCAGTTCTCGCTGGGCTCTTTCCTGGGCGACAGTATCTTGGATGATCAGCGCCAGGCGGCAAACTTGCCCAGCTGCCAACAGGAGCAGGTCAACGGCAGACGCCGTCAGTTGGGCGATGACATGGGTGACTGTATGATCAGCGGCACTGCTGGGTCATCTGTCAATGCTGTTGCCGATGGTAGTGGAAGTCTTTTAATGGAACATCACCACCATCATCATCATCATCAGCAGCAGCAGCAACAACAGCAGCAGCAGCAGCAACAACAACCGCAGCAACAGCAGCAATTGCTTCAAAACCACATGGGCCAAGCGCAACCACATCTGCAGCATCATTCGCAGCACCATCACGGCCTGTCGCAGGCACAACCCCAACATCACAATCAGCTGAACGACTTTAGCTGCGTGGCCGCTGGCCTAGACGATGCTGTAAAGTCAATTATGACCTCTTGACTTGGAGCATCACAAGCAACAGCTACAGAGTTGCTGCCGGCGGCAACGACAACAGTTGCCAATAGCCTGATCCTTGAATTTAATGCGACTACCATGTGAATGGCTGCCTCTAGCAAGAGTAACAATATTTTGATTGTAAAGTAATCCTCATCCCTATCCATATTCTTAGTTCTTGGGTATTGTGTCCTGTGTTCGCACCGATCCTGTTTCGGCGATCCTGCCCAAACCCAAATCAAACCTGCTCTGTACAATTTTCTTAATTTTAGTATTAAATTTAAAGAATAGCGTAAATTGTTTAATTTCTTGTTTTCGCTTATAGTTCAATATTCTTGTAAAAATTAAAAAAAAAAAAACAAAACAAAACAAAACAAACAGGAAAGGAAATCCTGAATCCTGAATCCAGAATCCAAAATCCAAAATCCCAAATCCCAAATACCTGTCCTCGTAATTATTTGTGTAAATTTATTAAGATGCAATCGTAAGCATTATAAAAGGGACTGCAGATCCTTCAAAAAGTCAATAAGAAAGCAATTAAATGTGGAGAATTGAAAACAAAACGACGAATAGCATGAAATGCTTCATAGGGAAGTAAATTGAATGAATTATCGATGTAATACAAATTATATAGATTCAATAAATAAGTGAAAATCGCCTAGACAATTTATTAAAAAATTACAACAAAAATTAAGCTATGAAAAATTAAAGAAAATCAACTTAAGAACAGATGTGGAAAATCATGAAAATTTATATGAAGCCTCGGCAAGCCGAAGATCTGATACTCTTGTGGGTTTTTATACCTAAGACCTAAACTAGTAATTTTGTTTTGTGTGTTACAATTGGTTATCCGATTAGTTGATCTACCGTTATTCGGTTCGCCCCCCACTATCAACTTTCATTTAAAAGCTTTAATTATTATTATTATTATTATGCCAAGTGTCTGCAAGAATATCAGAGAAATATTTGAAGAACACAAACAAAACAAACAAAAGATGAAGATTGGTTGTAAAATCAGATTTAAGTAAGAACCGCCTGTCGATCCTGTCGAAGGAATTCGATATACTCGATTTACAAATCATAATTAATGTAGATAAGATTGGAAAACAATTGAAACGTCGTTGCCAAACGGTAAAAGGAGGAGCAAGCATAGCCGATCGACCGATGAAGCTATACAAAAATTTATATATCTTTGATTCGAAATTATATTAAAATATTTAAGCATTTGTAAATAACATTTAAATCAATAATAAAAAAAAAACAAGCATATGTAAACATATACATATACATGCATATATATCGTTATGTGTGTATGTGTGTGTGTGTGTACATATGCAAGGCGTAAGAGAGATTTGAGTCGCAGTTTTTAATACAAACAAAAAGGATTTGCTCTTAGTGTAAAAACAAAAAAAAAAAAACAAAATAATAAAAAAAGTTGTAAAACAAAACGCATGCAAGAAATACGTAAATTAAAATAAATTTTTAAAATTCAAATCAAATGAAATTGAAGCAAATGAAATTGGGTCTAATTTAAATTGAATCTAAGCAATTGTAACTATTATTATTATTCTAATAATTATTATTTACAAACGCTTGACGTCTGTCTGCTTGATAAAAAATTCATGCTCAATTCGAATAGAAAAAACATAAAAGAAATAAAAACATAAAAAACCAAGAAGCCGAGAAGCCATTGGCCAAGAGTCTTGGAGGAGCTGACAACTGGGGAGGTGTGGCCCAAAGAGAACAATAAACGACGAAGCAAACCAAAAGCAGTTCAAATAAAACAAAATTACAATTTTAGCAAATTTAAATTTAGTTGAAAAAAGAAAATTAAATGAATACATTTATTAATTATAAAATTATAAATAAATCAAATGTAAAATGCATGTAAATGTAAACTAAAACTAAAACTAAAACAAAAACAAATACTAAAACGAATCGTATCATTGTATCTTGATCTTAAAATTGATCTTGCCACAAATCTGATTTGTGATTTGTGCCACGTTTTAAATATCGATGTCTGATTAGCTTGTAACACAATTTCAAATCGATTTAAAACCATATTAATCAACAGCAACTACGAACTTAATCCAAATATTGTAAATGTTAGGAAACTTCAATTCTTCAATTCTTGAGAACTCTTCACTGATTCACTGATTCAATGATATCAATGATATCAATGATTAAATGTATTAAATGCAAAATGCATACCAATTACAATAATGACAACAACTAACTAATCTAAATACCACCACTAATACAAATACTAGCATAGCATTCGTGACTAAAACAAAAGTGAAGAGTTTATTATGAAAAATCATGTACGATCTGTGTAGACTTTAAGCAAATGAAGAATCGAAGAATGATTTCAATTTATTGATTTATATATCGAGGGTAGAGCCTATGCCTACGATTCTCTCTAAGATGCGCACGCAACACTTTCTAGTTGTTATACAAAGACAAATAATAATAAACAGAAAAATGGCATAAGAATTAATTGAATAAAATTAATAAAGAATAAAGAATAAAAAATGAAGAGCAAAACTTTACCAGAACCAGAGAAAAGAGTGGAAATATTGTGTAAAAAATTTTATATGTAATAGCGTAAATTAAGTTAGTCAAGGAAGATGAATGCATTCGATAATAATATTATAGCTGCCGATAATAAAAAATGCAGAACAGAACTTATCACTCGCTAGGAGCCCAATAAACTCAATAATATAATTTTTAACTCTAAACAACAACAACAAAACGACAAAAACAACAACCAACAAACGAAACGGTTACTCAAATCGGCTTCAACAGAACCCCATCCTAAGCTACCAAATAAATGAAAATAAGAAAATAAGAAGAAGAGGAAAAACAAGAAGAAGAAGAGGAGAAAAAAAAAATGAAAAATCTTTAGTGGTAAACGATAAGTAATGAAATCCCAATATCGTAATATACAAATTGTTCAGCTAAATGTGTCTAAATGTAATTAAAAACTAAACATAAAAACAAAAAAAAAAAAAAACAAAAAACAAAGTAAAGATAGAAATGAAAAGATTACGAAAGATTTTTAATGCAACATTGTGAGTTTTAATTACAGCATCAACTTAAAAAGTGACATCAAGAAAAGTTTAATAATTCATAGTTTATTAAGCCCATCCATTCATAGTCGTCATACACATTAAGTACATTAAAGCAACGTATATTGTATTCAAAGCGCAACAAAAAAAAAACTACAACAACAACAACAAACCGAATTGAAAACAAACCGAAACTTTAAAATAAAAAACAAAAAAAAAAAAAATTTAAAAACAAAATAAAAAAATTTACAAAATAACCCACAAATATGCAATCAAATTTAATGCGTGTTGTTGGGTGCAAGTGCAAATTGTACGCAAAATAATAAAATGAAAAAATCAAAAAAAAAAAATTCCAAAAAATGAAAAATAAAAAAATGGAAAAATAAGTATTCATAAGAATAAAGAAAATTCAGACAATTTTAATCAAAGTCTTTTATTATCTTCGTTTTAAGCTAAACTATTTTCTACTTCTGTTGCCCGCCGGCAATAAATTAAATTATTAAATAGTTTTAGATTCTGATGTGGAATAATTGCCAGAACAAGCAATTATATTCATATATCAAAAGCCATAGTTTGACGATAATCTTTGAGAGCAAAAATATGATTTACATAATTTCATTTATGCATTAATATATTCATATATATTTATTAATTATTTAAAATTAGATTTCAACCTTCGCTTTCGCGACGCTTCCTTAAAATGTACCCAAGCTCAAGGAACTCACATATAAATATGTACCAGTATAAAGGGCAGTCATTTGCCCTTCAAGTGCTACATGCAAATGTACCCAAGGTCAAGGAAGCCACATACAAATATGTACCAAGAAAATAGAACATCTTTGAATAGAATAGAAAATAAAATGAATCATAAAGAATATATTCTATAGAGTATAGAAAAGTTATAATTTAAACAAATATAATTAATTTTTTTTATTTGTTTTATTTAAAAAACGATCTACAAAGTTTTTTTTTATTGTTATCTTGTGTAAACAATGAGTGCTAAGATTTTGTTTATCATATTTGAAATGACGTACACATGTACTAAGTACCTACCAGTAAAATATAAATATTTAGATTTAATTATCTCTAATTATGATTATAATTAATAAACATTGCGGCAGTTACAGTACTCGAGAGTGTGTGCAACGTGATGGTGATGCTTTTGCAGTTATACATAGTTAAATAAATAAATAATATTGGGCTACTTCAGTACGAATATCATACAAATTATGTTATCAATATGCGATTCCTTGATTCGCACCAAACTGATATCGATGTGCATCCCAAGCTTGGCATTATATTTGGCTTTTGCGCTACGCTACGACTAAGAGGGATTGCCATATTTGCTTGGAGTATAAATAACGGTGCACAGCTCTGATATAGAATTTAAGATTATGAACTATCATTTATTTATGTATTTACAACTAATGCTGATGTACCGGCAGCGGATGACCCTCTGTATTGAAGACCCATTTGTCTAGGTCTATCTCCTTGCGATTGTCACTGAACAGCAAATAGAAATACTTTAAGGTCTCGCTCATCCAAAAGCTTTCCATGAGATCGCGCATTCGCGTATTAAGCGTGTTCTTCACATTGCCGAGGGACGTATAGCCGGCCGTCACCTTCGAGTGCTTTTCAAATGCCTGGAAAATGGTCCAGCCCATATCCTGATAGGTGCGATTGCCAGTTAGTGCATAGAAATAGTATAAGCTCTCGATGAACTCGGGTCGCAGCAAATTGTGCGCATCGTTTGGTTTCACATAAATATCGTTTTCGTCCTTTTCGGTTAAAGCAAAATAGGAGATTTCTGCTGCAAGTTGGGTGGGCTGCCTGATGTAGGTCTGGTAGCACGTGTCGATTAAATCTTTGGCCAACAGTAAATGTGAGTCAGGCATTCCATTTTGATGACCCAGGAGCAGTGTACCAGGCAAATAGCAAGTCAAGTGATCCATTTTAGGTTTGAAATCCTTGCCATTTACCAGCTCGCCAATGTAGACCCAATGTTCTCGTGGTGTGCGACGCATCAGTTGCGTCAGGACACCGTCGATGGCTTGCATATAATCCAATATGAGACTAGAATCAAATTGCTTTAGTTATGAATCCCAGACGAAACACTTAAGATATCTCACTCACTTGTCGTTATCTTTCCGGCCTGTTTGCACCCATTGCTTCAGTAAGTACTCATAGTAGGAATCACCGCGTGCTCCCAGCGAAATAGTTGCGTAGTTGCGGAAGGTACCGGTGTTGGCATTAATGAATATTGGCACCAGTCCATGGTTTTTATCGAGCCCGTGTATCTTTTCGTTAACTACATTCACCACCTGAAACCAGATAATTCAATGGGTGAACGAAATAAGGAAGATAAAAAAAATTAATTTTCTAGGAAAAATATTCAACTTACGGTCTCAAAAATCGGCACATTTGTGGAGCGGCTGAGATCGCGAAATTCCAATTGTATGGTCGTCACTTCACTGGTAGAACTATCTGGAGACCATTTCGGAGAATGGGCGGATAGCTCATGGAGATTCACATCAGAATAGGGTATGCCCGAGGGCGAGAGAAAACTGGGTAAGAGACGATTGCCAAGCTCCGACGCTTTCACCAAGAACATTTCATCGCCGCTTAAGTGATACGCAGATAGCAGGCCGCCCAGGACACGAATTGTCACCTCAAACAGATTTACGTCCCGTTTCACATTAAAGCGAAGAGAATCCTTTACCCATTCACGAGCTTCATTGAATTCTGCAAAGGTTAAGGCAAATATTTAACGCATTTCAACAGACGCCAAGCCAATTTACTTACCATCTTCCAGACCCATGATATACATTGTGTCCAGAGAGTCAACAATCGTAAGTCCTAGACCGAACCATTCGTGCGAGGTTTGCGAAACAGGTTTAAGATTGTCATGCCCCCATGCAAACTGCTTGTAACCTGCCCAAGAGTGTTTAAAGGCGGCAACCACCGCCGACTGACGTTCATTTGTTGCCCCATGAAAGTGTTGTGCCTTAGCCAGTTGCGATTTCATCTTCTTCAGATGTGAGACAATGCTTATGTCACCAAAATTATGGGGTTGACGGAGAGCCCTGTCCAGCTCAGATCGTATGATCAATGGCTCAATATTTGTTACCGATGTTTCCCTGTCGGTGGTCTGGTCCTCATTGTTAGCTGTTGTAAATAGTTGATTGATGTCAATTTTCACTTTTTCTGGCAGCTTAACGACATTTTCCGGCGAATTACCATTTGCGTAGGCAACGCTATTATCAACCTGCAATTTAAGGAAACAAAAATAAATAATTAAACAATCAAATATAAGTCAATAAATCAAAGCCACTCGCAACACCACAAATTGACTCTCGACGTTATCGCAAAACAAACAAATGTCGTAACGAGTTTTTAAATGAATTTTACCCCTTTTAGCACTTGAGTGTGATATTGAATAGCTGGTTCATTTACTGATAAGGATTCTCCAGCTGGTGCAGGGCGCGAGTTGAGTAGCCCACAAATTTATTGATGTAGTTTTAAGGCCTTACCTTATCTTTAATCGCTTCTCTTCTGTCTGTGATTGGATGTGCTACCGGTGCCAATAGCGACACAGATGGTAAGGGGTTATTGATTCTCATGTTTTCTAGATTGGGATGATGATGTGGATTCTCTAGTGGGATCTCGCGTCGGATGTGAAAGGGTGCCGCCCCAGGCCTCAAGTTAACATCTTTTAAACTAATCAGTTGATCGCCGGGCAGAAATAGCAGGACTGTGAGGCAAAAGGCAGTGATCCCCATTATGATTAAGTTGCGTTGGCAACGGGGCAGCTGATTCCACGACTGTGTATACAAAGAAACTGATTAGCAATGGTTCGCAACCTAATTAAAGCAAGTTAAATGAATTATAATACATCAGTTTTTCTATTCGCAAAGAGTGAAACTAAACTGATTTTAGTGTGATGGAGTTGATACGCTCTCTATTTATTTATTTATGCATTTATTCATGCAAACCTATATAGGCACACGTATGCATAGAAAGTGACAACAACATTGACATTGGCAAAATGTCCACCACTCACCCGTCGAAAACTTTTGCGGGAAAGAGGTTGTTCATCGCTAGGGCTGTTCCCATTTATAACTGCTTTGGATGCTGATGATAGCGTAAGAGCAACGTGATTTTCGTTTGTCATTTCCGTGTTGGTTACTTAGATTCTTCCTCCAGCTTCTAAATTCAGTTTTATCTGTAGGCTTCTCAATTACGAAAAGCATAGATGGGCATCAAAAATAGCATTTGCATCGAGCAAAAAAAAATCAATGCGTGGTCTCTAGAAGGTCTTTTACTGTCATGGATTTTAAAAACGAAGCAACACAATTGACGATCTGTTCACATTGTTTCTAGCGTAGCAATAGCTTCTATTTGATAAAACGTATTTCGATCAGCGTTTCATAAAGAAATATTTTGATATTGGGTTCGACTGTCTAGCAGCACGCTTGTAGCACATATAAATGCAAAAACAAAAGTTTACAGATTTATAAAATGTTATTAACATAGATCGCAGATTTCCGCAGAGCAGAGACAACTTACATAGGTTGCCTCTGTTATTGCCTGGGAATTTGAAGTTGTGTTGTTGTGGCTTTAACAGTTTATTTAAAAGCTTTATTCATACCTTTTTGTAAGCATATACAAATTTGGCATAAAAACATTTAATATTTCGTAATGCGTAGTTCTATTCAACAAATACATATATTCAATTAAAAAAAATTATTTGTAGTAATTTATATTTGTACACTTTTAAATTTGTCTGACATTTTCAGAAAAAAGTTAACTATTGTTTAAATTATGTTAGTGTGGTAGCACACTGAAAGTAGGACCAGACTGAATGTAAAACTTATATCGATAACGCAATATATCGGAAAGCACAAATTTCTGTGCGATATATTTGAATTACAAAAGAAATTTTTTTGAATTCATTAACTGAACAAGGGAAAGAACAGAATTAAAAACAATTTATTATTGTCGTTGAGCTTCACAGATTATGTTATCCGCAATTCCGCCTTCTATGTGAACGAGATACATAATCATATTTATGGGATTACAATTTATCTCTGACCTTTTGACCTATATAATCTGCAATTGTGTCTTTGTTATTGTACGGACAACCACTATAAATGCAGGATGAAGAGCGACTTGTTACTTAATTAATATTATGTAGCTTGTCGGAAAAGTTAGTAACGGTCAAGCTTCTATTTGTTTGCTTGTCGCTTATGGCCTTGGTAAATGTCTTATTTGCAAGCTTGTTCTTTTACATAATAAATATACTAAATTTGGTTTTGTATTGAATTTGTTGAAAGGCACATGGGCCAAAATCTTATGACCAGCTCAAGGATATCTGTAGCGGTTGTCAACAGAAACACCCCGTGAACGACGATCAATTGAATTCAGTGTATGCGGTCGAAATGCTTGATAAATCCGAGGTGCGCGCCTTTATTTTGTGTGGGTAAGGAAACTTGATGTCTTCTCCATTCGCCAAGGATATTGTGGTGAACATTAAGCCAAGCAGTATGGGGTATGTATATCTAAATAAAGAAGATGCTTTGTGAAGCGCACAACGTTGCGTCGAAATCAACGAAAAGGTAGTTCTTTGGACGTGTGGGCTTATCGTGGATTTAAGTGTTTAATGGACTCTGAGATCGGTGACAGCTTTTGGAAATATCGTAAGGTCTAGGCTGAATAAATGTTATTACTTGCAACTTGAACGTAACTTTTGACTGAAAGTTTATTATTCAAGGCTATGCAAGAGGGCAACAAAATTAAACTACATGTGCATTGAACTATGTTAAAGTGACTACTGAGCAAGTGGTTCTTGAAGAGGCCTAGGCATCGCCGCCCTCCGATATGGTTTTCATGGCTGCATTAATATGCTCGTCTACGGGCAGGCTGCCGTCCAAAGCTGGGCTGCGGAAACCCTCTAAGAAGTAGCATGTTCCATTCCCATTGGAGTTGGGGAACTCCTTTGGTAGGCAGGAGGGATCACGTGGCTGTAGGTCAAAAGCAAATCCTTCGTGCTTGGTGAGCCAACTAAAAGTAGAAACTCGATTGGTTAATAGTTATAGATTCCAAGCATCAATAGCTTACTTTTTGGTAGTCGGGCTCACATTGATCTTCAAAGCCTCACTGCCTGATTCGAACTTATTGGCGATGGTTACGTTGTGCCCAAAGAGACAATATCTGGGCATCTTTCTGCCAACGACACCAGCAAGAACTGTGCCAGTGTGTAGGCCAATGCGCATTTTGATTTGTTCTCCGTCATGCGTAATGTGCTTGGAACAAGCGCTGAGCATCTTTAAAGCCATCCAGGCGACCTTATGGGCATCATAAATAGATGCGCGATGCAATCCACTGGCTACGCAATATGCGTCGCCAATGGTTTCCACTTTGTAGACGTCAAAGAAATCGCAAAACTCGTCAAAGTCCTTGTACAAGCCTTCGAGCAGGCTGATTACCATGAAGGGCGTTGCCCGAGAACAGATACTCGTAAAGCCGACAATATCACTAAACAGTATAGTGACATCCGGATAGGTCTTGGCGTCAATGGAAGATCCTAGCCAGAGCTTCTCGGCGATCTCAGCGGGAAAGATCAAATGCAAAAGGCTGACATTCTTCTTTCGCTCCTTAGTTACCGCTGAGTTGGCTTCTTCAATGCTGCTCTTTAGCTTATCCATGCGACGACGTAGTCCATCTTGAGCACGCGCCTGTTCGCCCACAAGAATCACCTCGCGGGTTGCATCGTGCAAGGGTATGTCAGATATAAAGAGGCCATTGCAGGTGAGACCATCCAAGCCATCCAAAAATGGTGAGCCAATAAATAGCAATGAGTTTGATTCTGGGCAATGTACCATTTGACCCTTAATCTCCAGTCCAATAGCTGGAAAATCCGTTACCCCTGGTGGGCAATTGAGTCCAATTAAAAAGGGAGTGTACGTGCGCCTCACAATTTCCCGGAACTTCATGGTCAGGCCCTTGGGACGCTTAAAGTCAAAGTAGGTACTGGCCTGGCAGCCAAAATCCGCTAGATATGGCTTATAGAGCTTGCTAAATCCTCTTCCTAGCTGCACCAGCTCCAGTTGCTCGTTCATGATGAAATGCCAGGGAAACATCTTGCAGAAACTTGCCGAGTTCATTTGCAAATCAGAAGCGTTTCCGGAATTGCTGCGTTGGACTGTCTCATGCAGCTTGGCCATCGGACGTCCCAACATTAATGTATGGGAATTATCCTTGACAAGAGAAAACAGGTAACGATATCGACGAGCATCACCCTCGACTGGCTCAATTTTGATATTCACATCCACCTTGTAAAG
This sequence comes from Zaprionus lineosus, assembly GCA_035044505.1. Classification (NCBI taxonomy): domain Eukaryota; kingdom Metazoa; phylum Arthropoda; class Insecta; order Diptera; family Drosophilidae; genus Zaprionus; species Zaprionus lineosus. The sequence continues at coordinate 907,957 of JAWNNX010000142.1, forward strand.
CATTCGGGTAAGCGCCTTAAGCGACCCGAGCAGAAGCCAGGCAATAACTGGCCGCTCCGACGTGAAGATTAGCTCTCCGTCCCCAGCACAGACGAAACCTGTATCGGTAACATCATCCTGGGTTGGAAAAGAGTTAGAAGGAGTTACTGGTGGCTGCTGAATGAGTAACAGCTTACCTCTTGTAACTTGAGCACATCGTAGACTCCGTCGAGTGAGCCCAGAAACTCCTGTAAATCAGTGCCCAAGCAGCGAAAAGCTCTCTCGATGATGCCAGTGCAGCAGCACGTTATCAATTCCTCACCCAAGAGCACGAGGATTTCACTAGCGCTGGCTTCATCCATCTTTAGCAAGAGCTCCTGAATGTCTGCTAGGTAGTCATAGTTAACGCAATCCTTGAATATTTTGGGATCCAGTTTCCTATAGAAGGTATTTAAATTTTATATATTTCATAAATATTTAAGACTTCGCTCCTTACAGCTTATGAATGTTGGGCCAGCTTTGACGGTACTTGGCCACCAACGAGGTTACAGCTGTATTAAGATCCTCATTCGATGGTGCTGTCAGGAGCTGTATGGCCATTTGTAGATGGGTTAAAGTCAGTGCATCATCCGACAATGACAATTCCTCGTCCTCCAAATTCCATTGGGTGCCCGGCTCTGCAATAACCGATGGCTGACGTGACAGCGAGTCGGTACGACGAAAAAAAGGACACGCCATGCTGCGCGATTTCGTCTAAAGGTAACTAAAACAAATTTCGAGCTTATGTAGTCTATCATTATTCTTTTTATATATCTTGATTGAAAAATATATATTTAGGTGAATGGATAACAAAAATATAATAAGAGACAGGATAATAAAACTCAAGAGTCTGGGGTATTTGTATGTATCCTTCATCATTTTGCTCATGATGTCAGCGCTGATTGCTATGCAAAAGTTGTTCAAGTTCAACGTGCACTTATGTAGGCATGTGTGTGTGTGTGTTTGTGTTTATGTGTGCGAGTGTGGGTGCGCTTATCTGTGTATATATGTGTGTCACACACTGGCCCATTTAGCCATGGCCTATACCCAGCGTCTTTTCTTGAGTGGCTGCATGTCCCTTCGTCATTCTGTTAGTCTCGTATACGTAAAGGGAGGACAAGTGTGCGCAACGGCAAGTATCAAGGTTTCAATTTACATTAGAAGAAAACACATTAGTATAATGAATTTTTACATTTTTAATTTGTTTTGGTCATGGGGACCGATGGGCATCGCCATAAATATAGCTTACAATTCATTAGATATTTGGCATTTATAAATTATTCAGGACAATAAAGTCAAATTGCTTTTTTTTAAATTAGAAAATTTGCTCATTTCTAAAACGCGTAAATCGATTATTTATCATTTTATTGTATTTTTTTTTAAATTGGGATTTAATGTACATTAAAAAATCGTGAAATTTCTAACAGAAATTTTTTTGCGCTCCTAGAAAAAACTGACAAATTCAACATCCCTATAAAAATGGATACATAATTTTCGCAACTTGACCACTTAAATTTTTATTCCACCTTTGTTATATTGTATTTAGGAACTTACCTGGAAGTTTTTTAAATTTTTTCTTTAATATTTTTATGCAATTTTCACAGAAATTTCACCAAATTTATTTGTGTTAATTTTTTATGAAATTTTGGCAAGGAACCTCTGAGTTTTCACTGAAAAATGGCCCAACTTAAAACGGAATGAGCTTTGGCCGCGAGGCACAGAAAAAGCTTAACGAAAGCTTTTAAGCTTGAATTGCAGTGAAAGTGTGAAGAGATTGTTGCATTGTTTTGAATTTGCTATCACCAAAGACGAGAAAGAGAAGGAAGAGCGATGCGCTGCTCTAACAAGAGCATGTACGCGCATGACTATTGTTCCACTTTTCTCTGACAGATTCCACAAAGCTCTCATATTGTTATAAATGCCTTGAATAGTAGCGCATTATAGTGGCAATTGACCTGTTGCGCGGTAAATCACGCTCAATGTATATGGCATTTAATCTCTCGCTCTCAACAATGTTCAAAGAGACGTTATTTCACTTGCACGCTTTTTCGTGCTTCTTTGCTTCGCCTAAGTATATCAGATAAATATAGAGCGCAACAACAAATAATTTGCTTGCATTTGTTTGTTTATCAGCAGAATGATACTTTATGCTGCTGCACATGCTTGCCGGCGCTCGTATTTCGTTCTCTCTGGCACCAACGTTAAGATGGGCGGAGAGGTGGTCGTATATCACAATAAAAATCAGCAATTTTGTAGAGTCCAGCAAGTAACGCACTCAAACGGAAAATTACATTTAGTATATTGTCGTTGACCAAAGGTGTACGACGTGTGCGTTCCTCTGCCGGGTGTACATACCTAAGATCGTGCTAAACGGCTTCTACTCAAACCTTTGATTTTAAGAGGAAAATCGTGTTGTAATCGTAAGCCAGGCTCAACAATAATTATGAACCATTCCACGCAAATCGTAAGTTTATATTTTTATAGTGGATGTATCGATGTCGTCCCTTTGTTCTCCTTTGTGTTTAATTTTCGATACAATTTTAACTTTCTTATGTGTACCTGTAATTCTTATTTTCACGTGTGTGTTTTTAACATGGACAAAGTGGATGCTTTATCTAACCACATAAGGGCCTTTTGTCCTTGACCTTGCTCACTATACTTTACTCTCTCTCAATGCTTCTTTTTCTCCTATTCTCATTCACTCTCCACCTCTTCTTCCCTCTCTCAGCCTTTCTCTCTCTCTCTCTCTCCCCCCTTACTATTCTCTTGCTTTATCATATCATGCTTTTTCTCTCACGGCCAAAAGCTTTGTGACAAAAGTAAGACACAACTGCATGCAAATTATATGTTTACACATGCGGAACGCGGGGGAGTTGCTAACCAATTAATCTAATCACCATAAATAATCTAAGAAGCAATTTTATTTTTGGAAATTGATTAACGCTAATCGTCTTTTGTATTGCTTTTATTTGTTCTTTAGGCCAAAAAGCAAAGCCCACAGCTAGCTCCATTTTTTACAAGTGCTTTGCTTTATTTTGGCTTAGTGCGAAAAGATCCTCAGGGCGAGCTATGGACTACTATGCTCAAATGCTTACCCATTGTGGCTTTGATGTTTTATGTTTTAGCCAAAGGATTTGCGTTTAATAAGTTGTAAGATAACTACAAAATATTTTATATCATCGAAGCTTAATTCGTAATCCTAATTCTTAGCTATCGCCGCTCACAATTTATATTGCTCGGGTTGCTTTTCTCCTGTGGCGGCGATGCACTGCTCAATATTAATTTGTTCCCTTTTGGGATGATCTCCTTTGCCGTGGCGCATATCTTCTATATTAGTGCATTTGGTTGGAGTCCTCTGAAGCTGCCTCTTGGGATAGGTCTTTACATTCCCGTAACGATTTGTAAGTATTTTGTATTTAACTTCTATATCAATCCATAATAATGCATTTATTTGTATGCAGTTGTAGTTTATGTGTTGGAACATTTGGATGAGATACTCGTTATAGGTGTGCCTATATATTGTGTCATAATTGCTACCATGTTGTGGCGTTCCTTGGCTCGAGCAGCTCATGCAAAGAGTTTCTTAACAATATTTTGTGCTGTGGGCGCCACTCTTTTTGTAATATCTGATGGAATTATTGCGCTGACAATGTTTTTGAGCATTCCACTGCCCTGTTCACGTATCCTGATTATGGTAACTTATTATGCTGCTCAATTTGCTATTGCGCTCAGCACAGCCGATGATGGACCTCAGGATAAACTTAAGAAGAAAAACAAATAATGTCGCAATATGCTCAACGAAAATTCATAACATAACCACCAAATATTGTACTTCCAAAATGCTAGAATCATAGATCATATTATTTAGTTGTGATAAAATGTTTGTTAAACAAATAAAATGCCAAAGCAAAAATGAAAAATGATTTTAAAATTCAACCACCATAGTTATAAAGCTATGAGCTTTTGAGCGCGTGACAGAGTTACTTTGACGATAATGAACGCGGTTCGGTAATATTTAGTACATTGTTGTCAACGACTTGACTGAGCGTCGGCATTTGCAGTTGGTTGAATTAAAAATATTATTAAGTGTTTTTAAAAATGGGGCCATCAGAATTTAAATTAAACAACCCGCCAGAAGATCTCATATCTGCTGTAAAATTTGGCTCCAAGTCAAATCAGTATATGGCAGCATCGTCATGGGACGGTACGCTACGCTTCTACGATGTGGCGGCAAACTCGATGCGCCACAAATTTGTTCAGAATGCTGCCATTTTGGATTGCGCCTTTATGGTATGTAATATTAAAGGATAATGGTACAATTCTCTCACTATTTTATACTATAACAGGATATAGTACATGTGGTGAGCGGTGGGCTGGACAATCAACTTCGTTTGTTTGATGTGAACACACAGGCTGAGACTCTTGTGGGCAGTCACGACGAGCCCATTCGATGCGTGGATCATGCAGAATATGTAAACGGTATATTGACCGGAAGCTGGGACAAGAGTGTCAAGCTGTGGGATATGCGGGAGAAACGTTGCGTGGGCGTGTTTGAGCAAAACAATGGCAAAGTCTACTCTATGTCGGTTATCGATGAGAAAATTGTGGTCGCTACATCCGATCGAAAGGTGTTAATTTGGGATTTACGTAAAATGGACAGCTACATAATGAAACGCGAATCATCGCTTAAGTATCAAACACGATGCATTCGCTTGTTCCCTAATAAGGAGGGTTATGTTATGTCTTCCATTGAGGGTCGTGTAGCTGTTGAATATCTGGATCACGATCCCGAAGTACAGCGTCGAAAATTTGCCTTTAAATGTCACCGTAACAGGGATAACAATATTGAGCAAATTTATCCCGTTAATGCCGTCAGTTTTCACAATGTATATCACACATTCGCCACCGGAGGCTCCGATTGCATTGTCAACATTTGGGATGGATATAACAAAAAACGCCTCTGCCAGTTCCACGAGTATGATACTTCCATATCATCGCTTAACTTCAGTGCCGATGGCAGCACCCTCGCTATCGGTTGCTCCTACTTGGATCAATTGCCCGAGCCACCAACTACTGTGCCTAGTCCTGCTATTTATATACGTTATCCGACTGATCAGGAGACGAAACAAAAGTAAAGAACACAAAACATTTTATTTATGGACACCCAGTAAGATAATAAAGCAGTTAAGAACATTTTAATTATTAAATATTAATATTCAAGACTAACCATGCGTTCATGTGAATTTAGACTTAATCGTAATGTACCCATGTCTGAGCAAGGACCACAATAGCTTTCCAATAATATTAGCAAGCTCAGCAAAGCTCAACGCCGAGGCGCCCAAGTAGAGACCCAGAATGCCACCAAAGCTGGCCAACCAATCCTGGAATGTGTACTTCAACTTCGTTTCAATCTTCGTCAGCACCCGCTGCCCATAGTAGACTTGCGTTCGTATGTATTTTTGGACCTGTGTTGAATTTTTCTTCCTCCTGCTGCATTGAGGAAGGGATTATCAAGGTGCAGAGTACAATTCCTCGATAAATGAACTTACAAATTTAGCTGGCGCACATTTAGGAGCGTGTCATATTGTTGGGTATTGCAGCTGTCGGGACAATGACAAACCTGACCACGACGCGAGTCTTTGATGTACTTGTCCTGCTTTTTCCATTTGGCATGTTCAAAGACGTCTATATGTTTATAGAGGCATTCAATGTCCATGACGCCGCATTCCCGTGTGCCTTCTAAAACGGGATTTGGCAAACAATTATCCTAATTCCCAATCCTACTCTATGTCTTACTCACCTATGCTTGGTAAATACATGGACAATATGCATTGGCAGCGCTCCTGGACAGCTCGCTGCAAACAGCATGCCAGACAGTTATCCCGAGTGTAGGGCAATCCTGTGTACGGGAAGTAGGGATGACGCTCGGTCTTTTTCGAGAAGCAAAGATGGAATCAGATATTTATATTTAGATGATCTAAGACCTGTTGATCCTTACGCTTAGGTAACAGCGGCGCTGGGATGGATGCATTTTGTGTGTGTTTGATGATGTCCCTATTACCAGTGGAAATACGGAAACGAAATTTTCTGTGTTGGCGTGCATAGGGTATACCATTGGCTGTGACCATTGATGTGGTTGCTTAATCATTAACTGAAGGAAAGTAATAGTTGAGCAAAATTTAAATTACACAAAGGACTTTTCAGGTGACGCACATTTACGGAAAAAGGAATATTGTTTCCCTTTCGCAGCTGGGAATCATTGAAAGACAACATGAATTGCAGACCAGATCCCTCCCCAGCGGTGCTTAGTTTGTAGGGATAGAACTGGCTAATGAGTCTTTTCTTACGTGAGTCATCCGAGATCAGGGAATTGAAGACCAAACAAACACCTTTTATGGTGCGCTCCTGCACAAACAGCTGACAGCAATCGAAGGGCGTCTCATCGAAGAAGCAGGAGTTTGGCACGAAGAGCTCGTGGCAGCGGTAGGCCAAGTAGGTGGCCAGCTTGCTGAAGCTGATGTTGGCAAGTGACGAGAGATTTCGCTTGCTTGTTTCCTCGAGTGAGTGGAATCTACCCAAGGATAACTGTTCCATACCGATAAGAAGTTCTTGAAATACTTCACGCGTATAGTTATCTGCATGAGCTGGCAAAAATCTTCCTGCCGCGTTAGATGCACGCTTCCAGTTGACATGATTCCAGGGACAAACAGCCACTGCCGGAAACTCAATGTTAAATACTGGCAACTGTGTCGTCTGCACTACACTGACCAGGACTTGCTCACTGTGACGTTGCATCAGCATTGAATACACATAAGCAAAGCATATCGAGCATGACACCACAAGGAGCAGCCAGAAGATGCGCACTCCGAAATGCATCTCCACCACAACATTGTGCATGCCATGAATTGTGGAATGGTCAAAGCCAGAGCGGAAAATCTCCTGGGATTTTATCCGCAGTGAGTTACGCTTAAAACGCAGGAGACCTGGTCCTAACGTTGGACGCGCCGTCACCAGTTCCTTGGGGTACAGCAACATTACAACTGAGGGCTTTCCAAGGAAGGAACTACAAATGATAATTTCACCTGAAAGTTGTGGGCGTGGCCAAGTGAATGACTACTGTATTGCTTTGATGAATTGGTACCACTTTTATTTACTCAAATTGCTTAATTGATGGTTATAAAAATTAATGTATTAAAATGTATACACTAAGTTATCACTGTTTCTTTGCCTTGGAATCAAGGCTGCTCTTAACTAGCTCGAGGTGATTCGCCAATAGGCAAGTGGCACCACGGGCAGCCCACTCGCAGTTACTGGAGCCCTGCTCATTCTCGTCAAGGCAAGATGAAATTTGATGATGGTGCTCGTCCTCGTGCGTAACATTGTAACCATGCAATTGAATGTGAACGTTCGCAGCGTCAAAGCCAGTGCCAGGTTTGAAGACACCGAACTTGGTGAACACACACTCCAGGTAACACTTGGTCTTCGCATCATTGGGGTATTCCCACTTCTTGTATTTCTCTACCAGATCGCTGGGCACCCTCAATTCCGCAACACACTCCTTGCGATAGTTCAACATGTCTTCTCTGGTCTTGATCACATAATCGGCTGTGGCCTATGTGAAGGACGGTTTGGTTAAGTAAGGAAGCTCATGGATCCTATCCTGCACAGTACTCACCACGCCAAGGATCATGCAGATGGCAATTAAAAATTTCATTTTGATTACTTTATGTCTTGTGTATGCGACTCAACGTTCGAATCTAAACTGCGCTCTACTCCGGCCTTACGAGCGGTATTTATACCATGCGGTGCTCCGGCTCTCGAAGGGGTCTTCCTACCTGCTGCCGACTGAGTCGGAAGACCCTCTCCCAACGTCGATTGAATACGACGACTACTTGCAATAGATTGGTGCACAAGCGAGGAGGAGATTTCAATGGGAAAAACTTATAAATTATTATATCTTATATTAATTTATTAATCGCTTGATATCCTTCAATATATAGATTTATTTATAGAAAGTTTTTAAATAGAAAATCCATAGATAATATATGCAATTAATTAATTTATTAATTAATCAATAATTAAATAAAAACAATTAAATTAAAGAAGGGGTTCAAAGGGGTCTTCCTTTAGGATTTCTTTACCGGATTAAATAATGGATTTTGTTGTGACGAAATATTAATTTATGTTATATTATATACAATTTAAATCATTATCTTATAGGCGCTCAACTGTACACAAAGAAAGTCGAAAATTATAGAGCTGATATGGAAAGATCTTGGATGTCTGGCTATACACAGACCAAAGGCATAAATTCTATATACTTTTTATATTTGTCAAAGCGTTGATGAGCCCCAATAGAGATCACTCGAAGTCAATGTACCAGGCTGGCTATATATAAGGCTGATCTTTCTGAAAGTATGTGTATGCATGTATTTGTGCATGTGTATATGTGTGCAAGTTAGAGGTACATACGCCTATGTAATTTGATTATAAGCGTCAAAGTACATTTGCTCGTCCGCTGATAAATCCAAATATTTGGCTTTAGATGAATCAAATGTCGTTGCTGTGTAAGGGGTGTGTGTGCGTGTGTGTGTGTGTGTGTGTGTATAGAATCCAATGAGGGTTTCTTTATTGTACTGAAGAATCTACTCTACATGAAATATGTTAGGGCATATCAATTTGATGGCACCGAGCAACTCCAAGCAATCACTTCTCAGGCGACTCAGTCGATTTTTCTTTAACATTTGAAAATTTTCCACTGTTCGGGCAGGTAACCAAAGACTGGGCTGTATTTTTGTATGGAGCCAGATGTTTATGTTAATCGGTTTATTATTGCATACTACCTTTCCCCGGTTTCCCGTGAATGTGTCTGTGTGTGTGTGTGTGTGTGCGTATGAGACTCGGTAACAGGTAAGGAAACGTGAGTCAACAGTTCTGGGTTTGATTTTATTGTAGGGGATGGGGCGGGGGCCTGCCACAGCCGGGAAGACGATCGAGTAGTGCGTTGATGCCACCGATTACAGATATGCCAAGGAAGAGGGCTGCTATGCCGCCGTAGGAGACTGTGGAACGGGAGATGAGAGCAATCAACGAGTGTAGACTGTGGATGGAGGATAATGCGAGACTCACCCATCAGATCGAGTATTGTTATGTACAGGGTGGAACGGTAAGAGAAGAGGGTCTCTTCTTGAAAGTATACATCGACCTCAATGTAGCTTCCATTGTTGAAGGTCTGACCGTGACGATCCGTGTATGTGGATGCATGGTACTGGGTGTGGTCGCAGTTCGGGTAGCACTTGCAGTCCGTCGTATTGAAGACATTATCCGTGGACTCTTCGATAATGTTACTCATGGAGAAAATGGACACTGCGCGAAGATTAGGAATTTCATTTCTCATAGATTCAATTAACTGACATTCTTACTTGTGTGCGTCTGAAAGCAGGGTAGATCCTTTATCGTACAATGACGATAGTCCTTCTGTAAGTCCTTATTTACCGCCATGGGCAGCTCGTACTTGCAGTTGCATTTCTTTGTGATGTAATTCATGTGACATGTGTTGATGCACTCGGACCTGGACTGTCCATAGACCTCATCCTGCAAGCAGATGAAGCAGGCACAAGTTTATGCATCATCATTGAAGTCCTACTCACCGAGAAGTAACAAAAGCGCTTCGCAGCTGGACGCGCCTTGACAGCTGCCTCGGCGGTGAAACGGATCGGTTGCAGAGGCACCACAATCCGCTCATCGGACGAGCTGATGACACTGGTGGCCAGGTATTGATTTGGTTCCTGCACAGCAACCTGGAAAGGCAACATCAATTCATCATTCATTCAAGTCGCTTGCCAGACATTTGAATGCCTACCCCGAGGGTCTCCAGCTTGTAGTCACCGACAAAGCGATTGACGTGGACATTCAGTCCACTGCTGAAACCTGAACCTGCCACCGACCAGGGCCAAGTTGGGTCTGGGTTCTTGGCATGCAGCGAGTTGAACGCAAAGCAAGAGCCTCCCAGTCCAATGCGCTTAAAGATATCGCAGCAATCCACCTGTCGGCTACGCCACATGCAACTTCGGAATAAATCGGAACACTTCTGCTCCAGGTCTATGATGTTGTCCACGTTATTTAAGGTTTGGTTCGAGTACTCGTCAAACTCGTCAAAGTTCCTCTGCTCAGCCCTATTTCCCCAGGGGGACTTCCAGAGGATGCTCTGTATCAGATTATAGAGTCTACTTAGTCGCTGGAGCTCTCGCTCATTTTTGTTGTCCTCGTTGGATTTGGTGATCGATATGCTTGTAGGACATATCGTAATGGCTGGAAAATATATCTCCGAGACGTGGAGGTCCGTTCGTTCGATTGTGGTCTGTACCCAATACAAGAAGTACTGCTTCGAGGACAAAATGCAGACGTAGATGGTCAGCACTGCGGCCAGTACCTTGAGGAGTATTCGACTAACACTGGGAAAAGGCAAATGGATGTTTGGACAGGAAAAGTTGGAATTGGATAATTGGATGATTTACTTACCGCCTGGCACACCCGCAAGAAGGCTTCTTTGACTTGACCTCCGTAAGCTTGTCATCATCATTATCGACATGGAACTCGGGCAACTTGCCGTCCGCAATCATTTCGGTGAACTGATGAGTTGAGAACTGACTAATTGGCAGGTGAGTCGGCTAATAATGGGAACAAGTGGAATGGAAGTGACTATGGTTTGTTGACTGATATCCAATATCTTGTCTGGATTGTAATCAATGTGCTTATCAATCAGGAAAAACATAACTACTCAATTACAAGTTCTGTTACGAGTAATGGACATATCCGGCGACTAAGCCCTTAGACAATTGCAGCTAAATTTAGGCCTATGTCTTTATAAATACAGCTGACGCATCCTTGCAAGGATTAGAAGCTAGTAAAATGGACAAGAAGGCGAACGAAGCCGACAAGGAGAAGTATTTCCTGAATCTGCTACGCGACTATTTCCAAAGCTACTGTGAGAGATCGACCATCCATTGTGTCCGCTATCTGTACGATCCCAAGTTGCACAATGTGGAGAGGTGACTGCTGGCTTCATCTGTTGATCACAAGGACTTCAGTTAATCCCTAATCCGCAGACTCATTTGGTCCATTTTGCTGATTGTCAGCGTTTCACTGTGCTGCTTCTTCTACGCTGTCCTCTCGGATCGCTATGTTGCCCAGAAGTTGCAGACGGTGATTGAGGATCCTCAGTATCCTGTCTTTTATGTCGAGTTCCCAGGCGTTGGCGTTTGTACCGACAATCGCATCAATTGGAGCAAACTGGAAGCCGCCAAAGCCAAGTTCCTGCCCGCCAATGCCAGCAAGGAGGTTGTCGACATGTTCAGCACATTGATGCCCTTCCTGGAGGCTCTGCGCTTCGACAACTTCAAGTACAGTGCCCTGGAAATAGAAGATCTTAATCTGGAGATTGTGGACTTTATAAATCTCACCGACCTGGCGCTTTTCATGGCGCTGCAATGCGAGGACATTGTAGTTGAAGGATCCTGCATGTGGCGACAAATACCATTCAATTGCTGTGAATACTTTGTGCTCGAGAAGACGGAGTTTGGTTTATGTTTGGTATTTAATTCGGAGCTGTCGCTGCCCTCCAGGCAACTGAAGGAACGCGAGGGAGCCAATTTTTATCCCAAACACAACGCCAAGGCAGGTCAGAGCACGGGTCTCAACTTCAATCTTCTGCTGGATGACCGCTTCAAGCGGCCAGACTCCACGGCAACGGATAATGTCTTTGTACATGACAAACGGTCAGAGATTTAAGCTTAAAGGATTTCAAGGATTTTCCATTGCAGATCATGATCAAGAAGCCCAACCAGGTGACCAATGCAGTCTACTCGATTACTCCCAACACCGAAACCTATGTCACCGTCCGTCCTCAAATGACACGCACCGATCAAACTACCCGCAATGTCCTGCCGGAGCAGCGCAATTGCCAATTCACAGACGAGTTCAAGGACTTCACGACTACCGATGCTCACACCCGTGTCAACAGGGAATTCATGCTCATCAACTGTCTGAGTAGCTGCCATGAAGCCTACTTGATCACCATGTGCAACTGTACCATGCCAATATTCTTCCTGAGCAACAATATAGGTGTGTCCGGATTATCCTTGATTCCGTAATATAAGTTACTCCTTCTTCCATTTTTCCTACAGCCAAGAACTGCACTCCATCCAAGCTACGTTGTCTCTCCCGCCACAATGGTGAGTTTGAAGTCCAATTCTTCTGGATTGAAATTAAATGAGTTTTCATCCTGCAGATATTTTCAGCTATGACAAGCACTTGAAGGAGGACGACTTCTTCAGCGCCAACAAGCCGGGCATGACGTGTCCCTGTTTGGTCAGCTGCAATCTCCTGGAGTACTTTACGTCTACAACAACATTGCCATTGCTTGAAAGTGATGGGTAGGTGACTCCTGAAAACTCCTCACACTTATAGACACGCCAATTCCTGTCTTTATGCCTAGACCCACACAGCCGACTCAGAAGTTCTTCAAGGTGGACGTCCATTACCAGGTGGATCTAATGATCACGTATCGCACTAGCCTGGAGTTCAGCAGCATTGATCTCATTGGTGTGAAGAATCTATGTGGATTTATCTTAATTCCTTCCTAAGCCGATTTTCTTCTTCCAGCCAATCTTGGAGGCATCTTTGGCCTGTGCCTTGGCGCTTCTATGGTGAGCGCAGTGGAGCTTTTCTATTACTTAACCATTGGATTTGGCCTGCATCTCTATGACCACTCCTACTACGGTGTATTTCGTGAGCAACTCAAACTCAAGTGGGCTAAGTGGTTACGGTACTTGGGTAATGAGGTGGCTCCCACCCACCATCGGGATGCCACACCCACCCAACAAACTCCTATAAATAAGCTGCGTCATCCCTTTAAAGGCCGAACCAACGTTTGGTGATGAGTTAAAAATAAGTAAAAAATTAATTCGAATTTTTTATTTTCATTTTTTGCTTTAAGAGTTTTCTGCATCTGTTTTTAATTTAAATCATTTAATATTCTTCATAAATCAATAGACAGTTTTTTTAGGTGTTACCTTCCGCCGGAAGTGCACGGTAAAGGGCGGCGGCGTTGGCTTCAACTGCTGCTTCCGGTTGCCATGGAACAAGTGCAGGTAGAGGCCAATGGTGAAATAATAAACTAGTTCGATGGCACTGAGGAGCGAAGCACCAAGGAACAGACCAATTATGCCACCAAAATTAGCTATAAATTAATATTAAAATTTAAATTAACCAATAAAACAATCAATGAATAATTGAATAATTGAATAATTGAATAATTGAATAATTGAATAATTGAATAATTGAATAATTGAATAATTGAATAATTGAGATTCGGTTTGGGGGAAATCCTGGAAAAGCTCACCCAACAATTCCACAAAGGTGAATCGCATGTGAGTTTCATATTTAATGAACCACGGGGACTGAAAGAAGACGTCAATGTGTAGGGTGTATGCCTGAGGATTAATTTCGAATTCACTAAGGACGAGAAAGGGGAAAGTGTCAAGTGTTGATGTCAGGACAAGGAGCACTCAACCTACTCCAAGGCAGTGCTGCTGTACACGGAGTCATAAACCATCTGCTGACAACTATTGAGACAGTTGCAGGTCATCCCATCCGTGTACACATCATCCACGTACTCCTGCTCCAGGGGCATGCGCTCCACATTAAATATTGCTGCTCAGGATGATTAATTAAGAGCTGAAGGTTAGGGTCATATTCCTTACTTACCTCTGTGATCGTAAAGACACCTAAAATCCGATGGCTTGCAGTCCGTAAAGTTATCTGTAGCGCGCAAGGACATTAGCGATTAATTGGCATCCTTACCTAACTTCCACTTACCTTCTTTGCTCACGGGAAAGAGTAGATCCGATGAGCACTTGCAGAGATTGACCATGTACTCCTGATGACATCTTGTGCGGCAATTGCCCCGCCAGTAGATGAAGCCTGGTAGATTCTTGTAGTACGGATCGTGTATTTCATTCGAGAAGACACAACGTCTGACCTCAGCGGAGAGAACTCTTGTTCTGGGATTGGATGCAGTGAATCGGGGCGTAACGCTGATGCGGTTGTGACTGTTAGTGGGCAGAAGCCGCGCATTGTCGCTCCATTGTGTTGGCTGCTTCACCATCACATAGACGCCCCTTGTCGTGGGTCTGGCACGTGACTTGTTCAGCCGAAGGTACAGATCCAGTCCGCTGCCTGGACCCGAGTTTGAGGTGCGCCGTGGATAGTACTTGTCCACCTTCTGTATGGATAATGAATTTTAGGTAATTTCTATAACATATCCGGGACTAACCTGTCGCTGTCGCATTGCTTCGCTCACTGCCGAGTTGAAGACCCAACATAATCCCAATTCGGTGTATTGAACCTCAAGGATCTCACAGCAGTTGAAGGACCTTCCGCGCCACTTGCAGTCCGTGAACAAATCTTCGCATGGCAAGAGCAGATACTCGACCACCTCAGATATGTCAACATTATCCAACTGACTCACATGATCCGCCAGACTTGAGTTCTCAAAGAATCGCTGCATGCTGTCCATGTTGTCAATCCGCATATCATTCACCGCTGCAAAGAAGCTCCTAAACACATCCTTTTTCTGCGTACTGGCATTGGCACCAAGAAAATAATCTACAGCCTCGTTGTCCAGCTTCACCCAATCCAGACGATTCCGTGGACAGAATCCCACTGATGGAAACGATAGGTAAAATATGGGCCGCATTGAGTTCTCGATCGTCGTCTGCAGCAGCTCCGAGTTGTACAGTTCATTCAGATCGACGTACACCAAGGTGGCTCCTATGAAGGTGCCGATTAAAATCAGTAGCCAAATAAATCTAAAAATAAAATATAGATTTAGGTGGAAATTCGGATCAGGTATTATTGAAGCCATTTTTGATGAAGGCAAAAGGTGGAGTAATAATAATAAAAATAATATTTTTATTATATATTATATATAATAATAAAATAAATAATAATAATAATAACAAAAAATAATATAATTTAGATATAAATGAAAAAAATTAATGAGAGAAAATTTTCTAAAATTTTTCAAAATTTATTAAAATAAATAAATAAAAATAAATATATAAAAATAAATAAATAAATAATTTATAAAATAGTAAGGGTCTTAAAATGAAGTAAGTATTTAATAATTTTACAGAATAATTTAATATAATTTATTAATGGTTACTGATAGTTTTATATTAATTATTATATTTAATTTAGGTATAAAAATATTAAAAATAAAAATTAAAATTAATATAATTTTTTTACCTCAAAATTTTATGTCATTTTTAATTTTTGAAACTTTTTGTTTATTTTTAATTTTTTGAAACTTTGGTTACTTTACTTAACTTTACTTAATTAGTATTCTATATTAAATTTAATAATTAATTTAATATTATTTAATTTAATAATTAATATATTCATAATATTGAATTCAATAAAGCTGAAATAATTAATAAAATAATATTGATTGATTTAAGCAATAAATTAAAGTGAAGTAATCGAAACTGTAATTAATCGTAATAAAATATTCCCAGCGAATGGGATTACCGTTATAGGTCAAAAATAGATGACCTTTGGTACACATTTTACTACATAAATTTGATGCTCAGGAATTAATTAAACTAAAAGCAATTAAAATATTTTCCAACTGCAATTCACTGGGCGCAAAGGTCACTTTAATTACCTTTCAAAAAGTCGCATTTTTGGATCCGTCAGAAATCGTACGCCATGAAGCGAAGAGTAGGCGCAATATCCTTGGAAATAGCGGAGAATCAAAGGATGCTTTTTTGTGGGCTTCGGAGTCAAGTCTTTCAAAAATCCTGTTTCATTAGCGTAGCTGTTGTATAGTGGCGGACGTGGGCGTGGTCGCGGACGCGTCGTAAGCTCCTGCGGATAAAACATTGCGTCGTCCTCGTCGAGGGAGAAGTGCCAGGAATGCGTCGTAGGCGACGTCTGAAACGCTTTTGAGCATTCAAATTCAAAGTGTGTGCCAGATAAGACTCCACGTACATTAAACACAATCAAAAAGCAATTATTCCTGGCGGCCAGGATGAAGCCGCCCAATGTGGGTGGGCGTTGAGTAAATCTTAAATCACGCACACAATTAACACTTGAATGCTGCCCGAATGAGGGGTGGTTGGGGGCAATGTCGGGTCGGGCTAGCTACAAGTGGACAAGGACGAGCAAGTTGTTTACTCAACAATTCTGGCAGCAACGACACTCGGATGCGGAGGTGTCGCTGGTGCTGGGGTTGTCCCGATGAAGGACTGGACCGAGTGTAAAGGCAAAGGCGAAGGCGAAGGCGAGGTCGAAGGTGAGGGCAAAGGCAAAGGCGGAGCGAATGCGAATGCGAAGGCGAAGGCAGTGGCGTGGGCGGGGGTGGGGCGGGGCACAGTCTCCACCCAATGGCAGCATAATCTCCTGTTTACTCTGCTGTTTGTTCGTTCATTAGGCAACTCTACCCACGGCGTGTGGCCACGAGTTGTTGTGTTGCTTTTAGTTGAGTGCCGGACATGCGGTAGAGCGGAGGGGAGAGGGGAGAGGGGAGAGCAGTGGGGACAATTTTTGTTGGCCACCACTTGGTCAGTCATCCGTTGGCTTCCTCACTGGCCTTCTGTGTCAACAACTAAAAATACATTTTCGATTTATCATTTCGCGCTCCCATCGACAGTGCCTGCAACTGAGTTTTTGTTGTTGTTGTTGTAATTGTTGTTGTTGTTGTTGTTGTTGTTGTTGTTGTTGTTGTTGTTTGGTTGCCTTTGGCGATGTGATTTATTTGCTCTATTCACTTCCTTCAAATACTACTTTTAACTACGCCTTCCCAGGACTCGCTGGGGGAAACTCAACTGTGATTTCACAGCATTAAAGCCAATTGCAATCACCCGTCTGTTCGTCTGCTCAATAGCAGACCGAGCGAAAGGACCTAAGGCTGTCATTGAGTGGGAATGTCAGCTCCCTGGCGGGGAGTCGGTTAATCCCGGGCTAATGAACGGGGCCAGAATTGACAGTTGTACAAATCAATCACGTTGCTCGGCCAGAGATATAAATCCTTCTAAATTAATTGAGTTTTGAGTGCAATAACATCCAGAGACGTCCTTAAACATTAATGTTGTTGTGTCTATCAAATACGTGGCGTATACGCAACATTGACACTTCTTTAAACGTTAACCCCCAAGGCTTTAAACATCGGTCATTTATTATTTTATTTTTTTTTTAAGGAAAATTAACTTTGATTATAAATGAACTGCAACTAAATATATTCCAAGGACACTAAGCAGGTCAATGCCAAGGACTTTAATCTCAGGTTAATTTGCAGCACTCGATTGACATTCGCTCCGAAATGAACGCTCCATCAATCACGTTTCCTTTTGGTTGCGAAAGATAAGCATCGTCCTTACCTTGAACTCCTTGACATTTGAACTCTTAAATTAAATAATGTGCCAGCAAAAGTGCTTGGATTGGGCAAAGGATAGCTTTTTTAACTCGAGTACCACAAAATTGCGTATACGCCGCGTGCACAGCTTGAAAATTGCTAAGGCTTTTAAGGCTTTAATAAATCCTTGCGCGTGCTGAAAAAAATCGCTTACCAAGTCTGGAACTTTAATATTTCGGCAATCAAATGTTGGCCAAATATTTTGTACGTTTTGGGCATTCGAAGGACATTGATAATGTGGCCTGGCAAGGATTAGGATGCCTTCAACGGTGAATTATTTCTAATCCAATTAATTTACTGTTCACTCAATGGTCTAAGATTTAAGTGCCAAGGATCGTCTGAGCTGAAATACTGGAAACTGAACTCAAAGACTGTCTAGGACTCCATCGAGTGCAGCGTGAGGTCCTTGCAAGTGCCACATTAAAAGTATTTGCTTCCCGCCAAGGAACGGGTATAAAATTTACGAGTTGACAAGCATAAATTTAATTTCCTGTTCAATGACACAAACACACTTACAGACACTCACCCACACACACACACACACACACACACACACACAGACACACACACACACACACAGGCACACACTTGCACACAGCTAGTCAAGCCTTTGCGTATACAAAGACATTTACTTGCACAAGATACACTCTGGCCCGTTCGTTAATAACTTCCTGCTGCTGCGGCAGGATCAAAAACTTTCACTTTTACTTTCAACACACGCGTGTGTGCAACAATTTAGCTTCAACTGACGGCTTGTCGCCATGTCCTGCTGTCCTCCTGTCTTCCCATCCTCCTGTCGCCTCGTCGCCTTCATCGTTGGCCCCGAGTTCAAGTTCATTTGGCCTATTAAGCGCAGACAGCGACACAGCCATGTTAACTTCTCTGGTAAGACATGCAAAGCCAGGCCCAGGACTCATTCTCAGTACACATTGTATACCCGCAACTGCCCCGCCCACATTGTAATCTACGCTCATGGCCGCCTTTATCCTTTTGCCATAGACTCGTTTCAGTGGTTTGTCGCTCGTCCGCTCAAAATTCAATCTCACTTTTATGAGGCAAGAGAAACGTGACAACGGGGCGCTGACAGGATACAAAGCGAGCCTGAGTCGCATGTTGCCAACAGCCCGAGTGCCAACCAAGTGCCGCATTTAAGCCATTTAAATATGCAAATTTGGCTTAAAAGGAACTTTAACTCCTTCGCGGTGCTCATCAGTGTCAAAGTTTGTGCACGCTAATTTGCATGTTTAGCACCGCGGCATTGTCTTCATTCGCCATTCTCCTTTCTCCTTTCTCCTTTTTCCTTACTCCTTTTTCCTTTTTCCATTTTCCGTTTTCCATTTTCCATTTAACATTCACAATTCACCATTCACCATTCACGATTTACCATTCAACATTTTCCATGCTGGCACTCGCTGTACTCGCTGTGGTTGGAGGTCCTTTTCCTGCTGTCGCTGTCGCTGCTGGTACTGCCAACTAACTGCTCCTTAATTGCGTTTATCTTTTGATGACTGACATCCCTGCAGTGTTACCATAAACACCCGTCCCTCTGTCCCTGCTCCTTGTGCCCATCTCTGTCTCTCATCTCTCCACCCCTGCTCCTGCCTCGGCCCCTACTCGCAGGCTCTGGCTCAGGCTTCGGCTCAGGCTGTTCCCGTCAAAGTCATAAACAAGCCGCGTAATGCGTGTTAATTATTTAATAATATTAAAGGATTACAAGCCATTCATTCAGTCAATCACTCAGTCAGTCACTCAGTCAGTTAGTCACTACGTCACTCAGACATTTTGTTATCCAGCCAAGGAACTGGTCCATCGTTTAGACTGATTGATGAGGCGCTTTATTTGATTTGGTTAAAAGCAAAGATTTGCCAATTTCCCAATGGCTGAACTGGAAAAGCGGCCAAGGATGTCACTTGCCAGTTGCCAGTTGCCGGTTGCCAGTTGCCGGTTGCCAGTTGCCATTTGCTACTTGCCACTTGTCACTTGCCACTTGCTACACTCTTCAACTATGCGACTTCGTTCCCAAGTCCTTTCGCATTGATTTCATCTGCGCTTTGGCCCACAGATCCTCATCCTGCGTGCATGTAATTTAAATAATTTTCCAAAGGAGTGCAAAATTTACATGTAAAATCTGCAATTTTGCAAGCGAACTGCTCGCCGGATGTCAGATAGTTGCAGCAGCAGTTGGAGAGGGGAAAGGAAAGGAGGAGGAGAAGGAGAAGACTATGACGGTGCAGGATGCAGAAGGTATAGTTTTTACACACAGGCGCATGGCAGGTCCTGGAACAGGCAATGCTTTTAGTTTGTCTTCGCAAATGTAAATGTTTATACGCAATCGAGGAACAAACAAGTGCGCACCATGTGCGCCTGTGTGTGTGCGTGTGTGTGTGTGTGCTTATTGTGTGTGCTTATGCATATCCTGACAAGTTTTCGCCTTTGTCCTTGCTGTGTGAGCCTCAGCTTGAATTATGAACTTGAGAAAATTAAGAAAAACTTTTTATAATTCATGTTATGCACTTAAAATCCATTTCATTTATGTTGCTCGCAGCTTTCCCCTCTTCCCCTCTTCCCCTCTTCTCCTCTTCTCGACTTCCCTCCTTCTCCTCCTCTTCTTCTATTATCTTCGTTTCCACTTTTCCTCTTGCCCTGATTTGATTTCGATTGTCTGCCAAAGCAAAAAAAAAAAAATTGTTCAAAGTTCAAGCACATCGATTGGTTTGTCCTTGTATGAGTTATATTGTTGAGTGGATCCTTTCAATAAATGAAAAACAGGATGCGTGTCCTTTTTAATCCTTATCATGACACGAGCATGAGACTCTCAAAAGAAAAAAAACTACAATATTTTTTGTCAAGAAATTGTCTTAAAAATTCACTCAAAAAATTGGCCAGGTCACTTTTAAAATGTGTGCCACGTATCCGACAGGACCTCTTGTTCTACGTAAAGTTGAAAGGAGATTGTACGCAGTCAGTGTTTAATTACTATAACAAGTTCGAATGGCATATTAATTTCTGGGGCTTTTGCCGTGTCACGAACATAATTACACAGGAGGCAGAGGCACTCAACTGAAAAGCTGCACATGTCAACATTTAGCAGGACTTCATTGTATGGCGAGTCTGTGTGTGTGTGTGGGTGTTGGCGTGTGTGTGCTGGCAGGGAAGGCATTTGCACAATTTTCAGCACCTGAGTATTTAATTTGAAAGTTTGTTTAGCGAAAGTTTTTAAATGCCTGGAACTCAAAATATTTGCGAGTAAATTTGCAAATGGCGCATGTCCTGGCACTCAATTTATACAATTGATATATTTGAAGGAACGCTATAGGAGCTTTGGGTAATAAAAAAGGATATTCGAAAAGCACATTACGTGTATGGGAAAAAAACCTATATAAAATGTAGTTTATTTCGACGTTCATGTAATGTCCTTTTTTTTATGTAATTCTTAACTTATTTCTGTGCAAGGAATTGTCCTGAACTCATGTTTATTCTTATCCCTTTAAAATCGCTGATTGTTCATTGGATTATTTATAATCCAAAGGTGTTCAATCCTGATTTATTGAAGTGTATATTTGTAGTATTATTTCCTAGTATTATTATTACTGCAAAAATACTGCTTCCCAAGGTACTAAATTGCCTTCTGAGGATTCAGTTTGTATTTGCAATATAAAAAACTTGCCATTGCGGCTGACATTCTTTGTTGTCCTTTTGGACAATCCTTACAATCGAAAAGATTGGAAAAAGTTAAATTTCTGAGGTAAGTAAAGAGGTAAGTAAAATGGCCCGTTCTTTGGTCAATTGAGGTTGCACCTGTTGCGCAGGAAGCCGCAAACATTTGAAGGATAAGAATAATTTTTAGTTTATATTAAATTTCATATATAAATAATAATGTATTTATTTCTAAATTAACATAACAAACATAATATATATTTAAATAATTATTTATAAGCATGCCTGACTTGTATCCTGTCATACAAATATATCCTTTGAGTGTATTAATATACAGTAAAATATGAAGATGTAATTTTAAATGTCTTTTTGAATTTATTCTCTGAAAAATGAAGTAATCACTTCAAGCTACTCATGTCCGGAATGTAAAGTCCTTTAAAAGGTACATTCGTATACGTTTCATATATTTCCTGGAAGAAGTCCGCCGTAACATTTGACAAGGCTTGAAACGTACCTGCAAAAGGCAGTCTTTCTTTCTGGGAAAAAATGAAGTTCCCACAAAGCCTGCAATTTTCTTTGGTCGACTTACTTTCACCTTTGGGCACTGTATTAAATTATTTTTTTAAATATAATTATATATTTATATTATATATTACATAAATTATTATATATTAAAACTGTAGAAATTTAAAAACTATAAAAATGTTTAAGTCAAGTGTTGAAACGACAATCTCTTAATTTATTGAATATTCTGAATAAACTTAACTGAATAAATTGAATTAATTTTTTGTAATAAATTTGACTGGTTAAGGGAAATTTGTATTATTTTATTTAATTATTTTATTTTTAATTTAATTTTAATTTTTACTATTTATATAAATTTGTTTAAGCAATTGTTTAATATTAAAACAAATACTACTATTTATTAAGACTCGTAGCCTTTGGGCGCTCTTCTCTGCCAATGCGGCCCCGTGCATAACTGTGCTACGCACTGTTTAGGTCTAACGTATAACAGTTTTACGGCTGCGCTGTAGCAGGCAGAATTTTGGCGCCAATTCGTCAGCTGTGATTCTTTTTTTTTGTTTTTTTTTTATTTTATTTTTCTTTTTATTTGCCGGCGCTCGCATTGAGTGCCGAGCGCAGCGTACGGAAGTCTGCCATTAAAGACGAGATGTTGGGACGCTGCAACAATTATATGTATGTGTGGGTACATATGCATGCCAATGCTGACTGCGCTGCCTGTGTGTGTGTGCGCTCGTACATGTGCGTGTATGTAAGTGTATGTGTGAATACACGATGGCTGGCGATGGTAGCTTCTTGCAGGCTGTGCGGCCATCATCGTCCTCGTGTCCGCTGTGCGCCTCGATTTGAGGCTCTTGAATGCGAACGAGTGTTCTGGCTCGTCATTCAGTGCCAAGCACGAAGCCGAACACCATCGTCGTCGTCGTCATCATTCTTTGGTCGCCGTCGTTTACCGTTAACTGTTCTTCTGACTGCTGTCGGCACAGTTGGTCGTCGCAGTTGTTGCCGCTGCCGCTACCGCTGTCGCTGTCGAGAGTTTTCTTGCCGCCGCCGTCGCAGTTTCAACATTTTGTGTTGTTTTTGAATTCGATTCGTCAGCGTTAGTTACATCCTTCAGTGACGTTTGAAGCGCGTTGGTGGAATTTAGTTTACGGTTACAAAATGCTTGTGAATGAAATCGCCCTCCAATGAATGTGAATGAATAAAACGAATCAAGCTAATTGGATAGTAACCCTTGAGAGAAACGTGAAATCTGATTCGAATGTTAGTTGAAAAATCATAAATTGAGTTCTCTTCATTTTTTAAAAGCTCCGAAAATTTTGATTGGATTTTTATTTAATTTAATAACGAGTAAAAATCATATTTATTTCAGTTATTTTAAAAATTAATATTATTTATTTATTTTTTTATTTTATTTTATTTTAAAATTAATTAATATATATATATGTATCGAGTTTTGTTATTAAACTTAATCCGATTCTAATTATAAATTATTTTTCTTGATTTTTAATTTAATTACTTTCCAAATTCAATGATTAATTACCAGTTTAAGTTCCATAAATAAATGTGCGAATAAATAATAAACAATTAATTAAAATCACACGACGATTATTTTACAGCTGTGAACACTCGAAGAACGCTCAATAATTAAATAATTAGACACTTAAAAACCGTAAATTTATTCGGCCATCAACTGAAACTTAAAATAAAGAGAAACAAGTAAAAAAATATACAATCGATGCGTGTCCTTTGAAAAAGGCCTCCTTGGCCAAAAGGGCTGCTGTTAAGTGATTAATCGCAGTCACATATTTTCCAAGTGAAATTGAATTTCGACCACATGCGAGTAGCACACAGGATAAGCGACAGGATACCAGGAAGCATATAACCGTAATTACCTCCACAAATAAAAGATATAAACGAAAAGAACTCGAAGAAGACAAATCAGACAGGAAAGGACGATAAATTGCATTCCACAGCAGCAGTAAACAATCAAGAGATCCTGTGACTGGTGTCCTGTGGGCAAAGGAGTTGCAGCTGTTGCTAAAAATCGGTGAGTTTTAAAACTGAAGCCTGCGAAAATTAACATGAATACTTACCAAGTTTAAGAGCTTAAGAAGGATTAAGGTTTCTAACCCAAAGGATATTGCATGCAATTTTAAATTGCATTTTCATATCCTTAGAATTGCAATTTTAATTACACTATCGATTAAATGTCGAGGAGCTGCTCTTTACTATTTGGAGCTCTGATGGAAAACTTTGTTAAAAATTAGTTGACCTTTTGTTTGGGCTTAATCAACACACACACACATACACACACAAGTTTACACAGACATACACGCAAGGATACGCACAATGGCTTAGAACCTTTTCGACTTTTAAACTTTGCCTTTTTTTATTTTTCGTTAAATTCAAAGCGTTCTTTTTTAGTTTGGCAATTTAAATGCTAGAAATGGTTGTAAATATAAAGAAAATATAAACAGGACGAAGGACGACGCCTAGAAGAACATTTAGGTTAATCATACGCCATGTTTTACGTTCTACCTCGCATGGGTGGCCATCCTCCTAGACGCCAACGTTGTTGACGGTTGGTTTAGCATAAATTAGTAAGTTTTTCCTCCTCGACATGTGTGTGCGTGTGTGTGTGTGTGTGAGTGTGTGTGTGTGTGTGTGTGTGAGTGGGACTCTCGGTCAACGTTAACGGCATTGAAAGTGAAATAAAATTCGCAGAAAATGGAAAAACTGTGAGAAAAGCTGTAAGAAAAAACTGAATGAAATTGTAAGCCATAAAATAAGGCTTGTCCTCGTTATTGTCCTTAGACACTCAAGTGCTCCACTAGCTGTCAACATCGTCAACATCTTCCTTCTCGTCTTCGGCGTCGTCGGCGTCGTCGGCGTCGTCTACTTTCATATAATTTAAATCAATTTTAATTTTAAACATTTTATCATTCTTATAAATCATACGCCAGGCGCAACTCTCCTTCGCAGGATTGTTATTAACAATATGCAAGGAGCGGCAGACAAAACAAAATTTAAATAGAAAATTAAAGCTCCAGCGAATGACAATGAGACCGACTTACGGGATTCCCGGAGCAACGTTGACGATGACGAAGATGGCGACGGCGACGATGACGATGCCAATGACTGTGATGGTGATGGCGACAAGGATAAGGAGAGGGATGAGAGCTGAGGATGTTGTTGTTGTTGTTGTTGTTGACGCCGCTAAACAAAAGAAAAAAGTTTCTTCATTAAAAATTTTAATGACTTTCTCTCTATTTGCCTAAGGTAATGAAAGTCAACAGCGTAACTACGTTTATGCGCAATTTCTCTATAGACCCCCCACTCACCGCCCCCCACAACTAGCAGCACCCCCCTGACTCCAACACCTGTTTACCCACATGCCCCTTGCATTTCCCCTTCTGCATTTATTTTAGTTGCAAATGCATAAATTCACGACTTTACGCCAAATTGTTTTGGGTGCATGAGTGTGAGTGTGTATGGGTGTGTGAGTGTGTGTGTGTGTGTGTGTGTTTATGCTTTCCTGATTACTTTGGAAAATATGCAAACAATAGAAAGGACACATTCGGAATATATTATCGCTGCCAAAACATATTTTTCAGATTATTTGCCATTGTCAAATGTTAGAAATAATTATCCTTATCCTTTAACACAATAATTAAATATGATTATTTAATTAAATATATTTATTTATTTATTTAAAAAAGTTGAACGTTTAAATATTTATATTGCTTCACTCCTCTGTGAAAAGGAATAACTATTTTTGGAATTGTTAGAGAATTTTATTTGTAAAATTGAAAGGATTTTTAAGCTGTACTTGTAGGTCGATTGATAATCGTTAATCGGTAATCGATAACTATTCTTAAGCTACCTACTTCAATACTATTTTTCTAATTCTGTTTAAAGGATAACAAATAAATTATTATATGTCTTTGATATGAAATTTTTGATGGTAAAGACCATCCTGATGTTTATGAAGGATCTTAAGTGAAGGGACTCCTTGTGGATCTGTAAAATTGTTACTTATTAACTGGCTTTATACTATACTATATATAATATTATATATATTAAATTCTCCTGATCAGAATTTATGTCTAAATTTAAAACTCTGGCTTTTTTAAAGTAATTGGATAGTTTTCTGTTTAAATATTAGTTATTTATTATATTATAATTTAAGGTGTTAACTATTTACTTCTGGATGGGGAAGGAAAGGTGGTTAGGCATTTTTTTTTTGTTTAATAAATTAAATTTAATATTTGTTTACTTTTAGTTTAACTGTTTAGCTCTCTTAAATAATAAATTATTAATAATATTGAATACAATTGTTAGGCGGGTATCCTTTTACCAATAATTAAATAATTCATTAATTTTATAAAATAAAAATTGAAATTTTTTTGTTTGTGATAATCCTTGCCTTTATTTTTTTTATTGGTTGCAAACTTACAGTTTAAATAATTAATGTTTACCGACAAATAATAATTTATTTCGCTGTCCGCAGGCTTCGAGTTATTTGAAGGGAGGTTAAACACTTCGATTTAACTTGTTTATTAATCGTTTTATTTAAGTTAATCGGATCTTTAGTTTCACCTTAAATAAATGAGTGAAAGACCCAACAAATTTATTATTTATATTTTTATTTAATCACCAATCAAGTCATTGATGTGACAGGTCCCTGTTATATCCTGTTTACCATCGGCTACAGTTAATAAATCAAGCCATTTTTTCGGCTCCTCTTCCTTCAGGGTCTTTCAGCCACTTTAAGAATCAGATTAAATATTTAGTCAATAATTAATAGAAATTTTATAATTAAGAAATATAATCTGAATAACAGTTAAAATAAAATTTAATATTTGGAAGCTGCATCCTTGATACTTAAGTGACAAGTACAATGAATACAAGCAGCCATATCTGGCCTTTAACTATCATAGTGCATAATTATCCTGAAGAAAGTAGACAAGTGCTTGCAGTGGGTGTGGCTAGGGGTAGGGGTAGGGGTAGTCATGGGAAGGGGTAAGCGGGGCAACAAAGTTTGAAGCTTGAAGTGTAAGTCTAGTGTTCACTGTGGTGCGTGAAATATGTTGAAAAGTTTTTGAAAGTTTGAGACACTCTCCAATTTTGTACCCTTAACTTTTAAAAACATATCTCGGGGTATAATGACTTTCCGAAGGACTAAGTAACGGTTTCGGACTAAATGAAATTTACACTCATTTAACAACAGATTCCAATACACACACACACACACACACTCAAAGGCAACAAAAGACATGTACACGGACATCCTTTCAAATGTTGAGAGTGAAAGAATTGAACAGTCGCAACTTTCAATAAATGTCATTAAAGGATAATTTGGTGTGTAACATGTTGTCAAGGTCAGCAGGTCAGAAGAGGAAGAAGAAGAAGTAGAGAGAAGAGTGAAGAGTGAAGAGTGAAGAGCGGAGTCCAATGGACACACATGTGGAAAAGAAATAAAAAGTAATCCAACTACAAAATTGTATTTTTATTGTGTGTCACAGGATAAAGAGCCGTACATTATCCTTGCGTAGCTGCGACGTTGATTGTTTTCCTGTTACCGGAAATGTGATTTTTACAACGCTGTTGAGTTTTTTACGATCTCCTTCATGTTTGCCCGTCATATTTATTTAAATCGTTTATTTAATTTATTACTGCCATCTGTTGATTGTTTATTTCTTTGTTTGACTTGAACTTTCGTCCTTCCTCCTCCCTAATGATGCTCAATTATTTATCCACACGGGTAATTAATCTGCGTATCGTAATATGAAATGTTGTTAATTAATGTGAGAAATTTGATAGAGGTGTGTATGTATTTGAGTGAATGTGTGTGTGTATTGACAGCCTTATATCCTTTGGCGCTTATTGATTTTCTAATTTGGCCGAAGGCCATGCAAGGATATTGGAAATAATAGCCAATTTAATTCAATTGCCTGGCAACGCTTACCCACAGCCCATGACCTAAGGTAATAAACAATTTCTTATCTGATCATCTCACAATTCACATATCCACATCCACAGCCACATCCTTATCCACAGCTACATCCACATCCAGTAAGGAGAAAGAGCATCCGCATCGCATGCACAAATGTAAGGACGAAGTCCTGTGATGACTTTCGCCAACATCACACGCTCACTCCCATAGATTAACAATTAAATGCCACGCACAATTAACGGGTAATAATATAGCAAGGAGCTCGTCTGTATGTATGTGTGCGTGTGCGTGTGTGTGTGTGTGAGGCTGATGCTATGCGTGTGTAGCAGCCTGTGTTTTACGACTTGGCTTATGACACATCCCTCAGCCTCCCCCAAACACTCCTAGTTGCTATTTGCTTTCATTCATTTGTATGCGTGGGTATGCTTGTGGTTGTAATTGTGTACGTGTGCATGTGTGTGTGTGTGCCTGTGTATGTGTAAGTGCGTATACATTACGTCCAATGACAACGCAACCAAAGCTGAAAGTTCGCTAAACTATTTATTTGCATATAAATATTTCAATGCCTGGTAAACGCATGAGAGCCATGCCACAGCCCTAGACACACACACACATACATGCACCCACGCACACGCACATACATTATACACACACATGGCCCACACACACCCACACAAATTTAGATGTGGCTGGCAGAGAGCGCGCAAAGGTGAACTGCGAATCGTGTGTTCTGTGGGGAGATCTCAATGGAACTCGCACAGTTGTAATTGAAATAGTTTGCCAGCCCGCATACACACATTCCAGGACATATATGTATGTGTGTGTGTGTGTGTGTGCTTGTGTGTGCTTATGTGAGTGGTGCTTGTTTTCAGGAAAAACAAAAGGAAATCCATTTGTCAGAGATATAAACTGTAGGCGCTACAAACTGAGCCTAATGCTCAAAAATAATGAGACACCTACACACACACACACACACACACACACACAGTC
Source organism: Zaprionus lineosus (assembly GCA_035044505.1). Lineage (NCBI taxonomy): Eukaryota > Metazoa > Arthropoda > Insecta > Diptera > Drosophilidae > Zaprionus > Zaprionus lineosus. The sequence goes on from JAWNNX010000142.1 coordinate 936,579, forward strand.
ACACACTACACATACTACCACTCACACCAATACAAGCAATTTCGTTTTGGGTCAAATCGGTTTTTAAGGGCAAAGTGTGCTTTGAATTTGTTTTGGTTTACAATTTTAATAGTTGGCGCTTCACATAACAATAAAAGCACAACATTAAAAACATATTTCCGCCGGCACACACACACACACGCGAAATTAAACATGTGTGTGTGTGCTGCTATTGTTTTCCATTTTAAGCCGGAACAAAGCAAAGCAAATAAAAGCGCTCTAAACTTGGCTAACAAGCGTTGCAATTCAAAACATTGCACTGGCTGAAAGGCATCAAAGGAACTGGCAAAGGGATGGGAAAGGATCAGGGATGGGGGATGAAGGAGGGGAGAGCGATAGTAGGGGGATATATGCAACACTGGATTGTTAAAGTTTGGATAGTCAAAAATTGTTTGTAGCTGGTCAGGATCAGGAAGCGTGACACACTAAAGCAACAAACAACCAAACACATACATATACATATAAAGCTTTACGACTCTGACGCTCATAAAGACCCAAGCTGCAATTACCAACAACAACAACAACACAGTAATACAACAACAACAAAAAGTCACAGCAAACATTGCAACATTGTTTGACCATATGTGTGCCTCTGCCTCTGCCTCTGCATGTGTGTGTGTGTGTGTGTGCGTGTGTCTGTCGGTTAAGGGCACTTAAAAATGTTTTACCCATTACCGCACATATAAAAAGTTGCAAGTTGACTGCCACCCAAAATGATGCCACACGCACATTTGGAGGCTCCAACACAAAATTTGCTTGATACCCGCGTAAAACTCATTTGGATGCGCAATTTGAGTTTCCCGTTAATCGGATATAAAACTATCTTGAGGAAAAGTTCGTACCACTTGAATAATCCACACTTGTGGCAAGTATCGTATATGCAATATGCGATCTGTGGCAACTATCGTGTATGCGATATGCGATATTAATGAAGGTGGAGGCTCTTCAGTTGAGGAAAAACTTTTTCGAATTAATTTACAATAATTTCTGAAGTGGAAATTCTGCTTCATTTCCCAAAAAAAAATTAATTTACTCTGCATAAATTTATTTTAAATACCTTAAGACAGGTGTAGTGTCTGAAGGTACAAATTTACGATATTGCAGAGGTGATGAAGTTCATCAGTTTTAAGGACTTTTATGAGCTTAAAATTAAAAATAGATTTTTTATCCTAAATTATAAATATTTATTATTTTTATATTCATTTAGCTTGATTTTAAACTAATTTATTATTATTATTTTTATTTATGATATTATTACTTTTTATAAGTTCAATTTACTTTTATATTAGTTAATCCTTAAAAAAAATATTCTTAAAAATTGTAAGTCTTGGGTTTTTTTTTTGGAGTAACAATCTTAAAATATAAAGATTTAATGTAAAATCTTAACTAATTTCAATAAAAGATTATTTAAATTATAAAAAAGAAATTAATTAATATTACGATGTACATTTACGATATTGGAGTTGTAATATAGTTAAGAGTTTAGAAGAGAAATTAATTAATAGCTATGTCCTTATTTGCGAATTAAAAAAAAAAAAAAACAAATGAAAATATTCACAATTAGGAAATACATTTTATTAAAAAATAATTTACAAATATTTTTAAAATTTATTAAATATATAAAATAAATAAATATATAATATAAATAAATATATAAAGTAATTGTATGCATGACATTTTGATATATTTTTTAATGTATTCTTATTATTTAATATGTTTGTATTTATATTTTATATGTTAAAATATTAAATAATAAATTAAATAATACATTTTTTATCTATACTTTTAATTATTTTTTATAGTTGATTATTTATTATAATGTATTTAATATACAAATGAATAAACCATAAGAAAAGAGACCTCCAATTATTTGACTATAAAATATTCCAGTTCTGTTGTAATGTGGGAACTGAGGCTTAAGGACCTTCAAGAAAATGGATTTTCAGAAATTAAATGCCTTTAAAGTGAAAGTGGACAGCGGATGTGTCCTTATGTTAAGCGCGTGTGTCTGTAAGGATTCGTTTAAGGTCATACGTTGCGTCGGGTTGCGTCCCACCGCGTCGCGTCGCGTCGCCTGTCAGTTTTTTGGCCGTCATTGCCGTCTCAATGGCGCTACACTTGTAACACTAATGAAAATTCCAACGAGCTGTCAGGCTTGGAGGACCACGGCAGTGTCCTTGGTTGGCGTGGTGCCAGTTGTGGATTGTGTCCGAGTGGTCATAATTTGGAGTATGATTGTGTGTGTCGATTTTGATGTCGATGGAAGGACGGAAAGGCAGAGAGACGGATAGACGGAAGGACGAAAGGACGAAATGCAACGAACTTGAAATTTTCGAAATCTCTCGAGATCCATAAATGTAACTGAGGCCTACTTCAAATCTCTAAATGTATGCTTTGTTTTGGCCAAGAAGTATGGTTCCTGGCTTCAAGCTCGAGCACTGGGCACGAGTGGAGGCTTTAAGGATGAGGGCCAGGTGGTTGACAGCACTTTTACGAATTGCCTTTCACAAACACGTGTATGTGGACTGGCCATAGGCCACGTCCTTCTCCTACTTCTTTTAATAACTTATGACAGCCTGTGTGGCGGGCGGATGCCAAACCTCCTTCCTCCTGCCTCCTCCTCCTCCTCCTTCGTGTTGGTTAGAAATGATTAATGTAACGGTTTTTCTGGGCATTTGGCCAAAAGGATTCGGGCGCCTGAGAAATGTGAAATGAATGCGCTTTGTGTGTTTGTATGACTATGAGTGTGTTTGTGTGTGTGTGTGTGTGTGTGTACTTTGCCAGCCAAAGCAAATTGATAACCACGTGGAATACAAAACATTCATAAATGGAAAGTGGGACGATGAAATCAGCTCTGCCATTGTGGAGCCAGTCGATCCTTTACCATGTAATCGGGCTCCACGTCTGGGAATTCCATATTCCTAATTCAAAGATTCTATGAATAAAAAAATAAGCATGCTTTCACTGACTTTATGATACCCTTACCAAAGCAACAAATCTGATTGAATGCTGCCCATAAATCAAGGACGTGTGCCAAATATTTGCTGTACGGCGGCTTTGCTCCTTACGAGTGGGTGGAGGGGTGGCTGTGTTTGGTTAGGGAGATCTTTGATTGGGTGATTTTAATATCTGATGCGATTTATGATTGGATTTATCTGAATAAACTCTTTATTTTTATTTATCTAATCTTTTCCTGAGCTGTAGCCCGATTTGTAGGGTATCCCATAGTCGAGCAGCTTGTCACCTGCCATTGGTTTTTGTTTGCGTCAACTTCTACAAAAATATTTGGCTGAAGGTCGATAAACTCTGTAAGTTATTATTGTCGAAGTATCGGATATCAGATATCAGCTTACTTGACCGTAAAACCAGGATCAAATTTGAAATTTTAATAATTTTATTGAAACAATAAACTGAATCATTTATTGCACAGAAATGAATTACTTTACTTTATTTATGATTTATAAATTGCTTCTTTTGGTATAGAAATAAGGATTTTATTATTACAAAATAAATTGAATGTCTTATAGGTTTTATATCCTTATTCATGGTTTAACTAAAGTTGCGAATTTGTCGAAGATTTTGTCAATATCGTAAACAGTTTTTGTTACACCAAAAAAAAAAAACTATTTAATGTATAATATATATAATACTAATAATAAAATAATAAATATAAAATAAATAAATTATTAAATAAAATAGTATTGAATATAAACATATAAAAATAGTAGTAGAAATAGTAGTATAAATTGAAAGTATAAGAACTTGTAGGATTTGTAGTATAAGAGAAATGCCTACGGTACCTGTAAAGGTAGGAAAACTCAAACTAAGCTAAACTTGATAAAAAAATAAATAAATTAAGAAATAGTAAATATCTTAGCTTTTAGTTTATTCCTTGATTTTACTTGATATTTGTAGATCTAAATCTAAAGTGAATAAAATGTATATTTTGAAACCGCAACGAAACTGAATTCTTTCTTTGGTTCTACTTAAGTTCTAGTTACTTATAATTAGTTACTTATACTAAGTTACTTATACTTAGTTACTTGTACTTAGTTACTTATACTAAGTTACTTAAATTTCTTATACTTATTACTACATATACTTAGTTACTTATACTTATCTACTTATATTTAGTTACTTATACTTATCTTATATTTAGTTACTTATACTTAGTTACTTATACTAAGTTACTCATACTTAGTTACTTATGCTTAGTTACTCATACTTAGCTACCTACACTTAGTTACTTATCCTTAGTTACTTATACTTAGATACTTATACTTAGTTACTTAGTTACTTATACCAAGTTACTTATAAGTAACACTTAGTTACTTTTATTACTTTTACTTAGCTATTTATACTTAGCTACTTATACTTAGTTACTTGTACTTAGTTACTTATCCTTAGCTACTTATACTTAGTTACTTATACTTAGTTACTTTTACTTAGTTACTTATACTTAGTTATTTATACTTAGTTACTTATCCTTAGCTACTTATACTTAGTTTCTCATACTAAGTTACTTATAGTTAGTTACTAATAGTTAGTTGCTTGTTTTAAGTTACTTATATTTAGTTAGTCATACTAAATTACTTAAACTTAGTTACCTGTACTTAGTTACTTATACTTAGTTACTTATTCTTAGCTACTTATACTTAGTTACTTATCCTTAGCTACTTATACTTAGTTACTTGTACTTAGTTATTTATTTATGGTTTGTTCTCGACTTTTCTTTCTGTTGGCTTTTTTAAACGTCATAATTGAATAAAATTAAAATAAAATTAAAATAAAACATCTGCTTCACTGACACTTATGCAAATGAAACGTAAATTAACCGTAAATTAAGTATTAATTAAAGCATTCCCAATAAAAATAATTCCATTCCTCCGCTTGAATTGCGAATTATGGAAAATTTCAGTCAATGGAAATCTTTCTTTGATTTGGTCCAGGAATCGGTTAATAGCCGTAATTGTCTTTTAATTAAATTAATTATTAAGCAGTGAATAAGGAACTAAGTTAGTTGACTCTTAAATACCCTGTGACTTGTCCTTCAAGTATCGCAATTTAAAGGATCAAGGATCGACTTCTGTATTAGGTCTACTTAAGAATTTTTGCTACTTTTCAGACTTATTTTCAAATATATTTGGATCGATGTTCCATCCGTTTTTTATTTCCGATATGGAACACCCGATCTTTAGCTCCTTTCAAGGATATTGTTTACTTACCTTTGAAATCACTTTAAGTGCTAGGATCAACACTTTAATCGTTTAGAGCGCGATTATTAGTTAATATTTTGGTTTGCGTTTAAGTCGTGTCCTGTCTAGGGACCTTCCCCGTCCCACTGGCTGTTATGCTACTTGGGGGAAATGCCTGGAGTTGGCGTCACCAAATCTTTGCACGTGCCGCCACTTAACAATTTCCTTGGCTTGTGCCATCGCCTTTTGGGAGGCCAATAAATAATTTGAAAAACTTTCGCATTTCCACGAATTTTCAAACGCGTTAGTTCAATTGCGCTAATTGGCTTTTACTTGGCCGACAGACCCAAAAAAAAAAAAGCGAAGAAAAATGAAAATAAAGAACGAAACAAAAAGTAGATGTAAGGAAATGGGATTGGCTAAGGAATATCCTGAAATAAGGTTGGGTGTGGTAAAAGTTATGCTCGTTAAGGGAATCAATCACAGGACGAAGGAAGTTATTTCCTGAGTGAATATAGACTTTAAGTCCGACACAGTTCCTTTAAGGGACTTTCAACAAATTAGTTTTTAATTTATGAAATATTTCTGATTTCATATCCTTAACCAATATACCCAACTCCTTGTACCTTCAAGAGGTATGTGTTATTAAAAGAAAAAAGAAAAACTTTTCCCGACAAGCACAACAGGAAAGTTTGTGACGCCCCCAACGGTCCCCAGACGGCAACAAGGATTAACAGGCGATAATCGAAGTGAAAACCCAATCCGAGGCCGCAGATTCGTGGAAAGTTGTGCCTTGAGCCGCGTCCTGTGGGGACGATTGGGGGTGCAATCGGAGGGGCGAAGTGCGAGAAACGAAAAAATTAAATGAAAATCATAATAAATTTGAATATTTAGGGAAATTGGCTAAGCTAGGGAAAATTCACAGCAACACAAATACACACGGATTCAGACACACACACACACACACACACACACACGCACATAAATAAATACTCGGGCAAATACACATTGAGTGGCTGCAAAAAGTTTGTGAATCGAAAAATTGAATGTAATGCATGACGCGTGCATACACAGGCAAATAAACATACAACCTATACAAGCACGCACACACACACACACACACACACATTCACAGCACACCCGCAATCGCATAACCGTTAAACGCAAATCGCTCAAAATTGCCGCCACAAATAAAACAGACATAGCAATCCATAGTCGACCCCTGCCGCCCACCCACAACCACCCAGAGCCACCCACAAGCGGCCACATCCGTCCGTAGCCACCCATGACACCCACGCCACATGCCACACACACACACCCACCCACACACCCACAAAAACACACCGCTGCTTCTCGTCTCTCTAATTCATAACTTCCAACAACCAGTCAGGAGCGCCGCGGGCAAAGCGACAGATTTGAATGACAATTCACAAGCAGCGAACGGCGAACGGTAGGACAGCAGGACGACAGGACGACAGCACGACAGGACGAAAAGTCAGTTGCTGCCGCTTCCTTGTGGGTTACATTGTGGTGCCTGCTGGTGCCGTGTTAAAATGTTGTCTGTCCAACTTGTTACATGTAGGTGTACAACTGTATGTGTGTGTGTGAGTGTGCGTGGGTGTGTGTGTGTGTGCGTGGGTGTGTGTGTGTGAGCCATGTGGCGTTCACATTTTGACGCCAACGCCGCTGGGGCGTCCTTTGTGCTACAAGCGCTACGCCGCTCCTGCCGCACAGGTATTTAAATTCATTTCATCCTGGCAAGGATACACATTTCGTGGCTCTGGGAAATTATGCTCCTACTGCAAATTATGGCTACGAAATTAAAATCATATTTTCATGATCGCAAATACGCCCAGTCAACGGTTATTGCCCGTCTTTGGCTTTATTTCCCTTTTGCTCGCTCGCCACTTCTGCCAGGCTCTATTTGTATTTGAAATTTTCAGGCTTCTTCCTTTTTTTCTACTTTCTGTTACTTTTCATATCCTGTAAACAAATATTGACTGCTTGAGGGATATTTTTATAACTTGATTTAATTTGAAGATGCGAGAAAATCAGCTCTGAAATTAAAAAGGATTTTTTTAATAGATTTTTAAATTTTTGTATTATTTAATTAATTTTCTAAAAATATTTAAATGTTGTAAAATTTAAATTTTAATATAAGAGCTGATAATAATATTAAAATTCAATTTTTGTTTTTCCTATAAACTTTTCTATTATGCCACAATCTCCCTTTAAAGCTTGAAATTATTTGGTGCTTTGCGTTTTTTACTATACAAAAAGGAATCATCAGTCGGGATATAAAAAAAAATCATAAAAAATTCTACATTTTTTTAAGTTTATATTTCATGTAACGTATTTTTTTATATTATATTATATTAATTCATGTGTGTGTGTATGTGTGAGATTAGATGACGTGTAAAATCTGAAATATGTTTAATTCATTTTTTCCACCATAATTTTTACCATAAATCATCAGAGCAGCTGAATGAATCCTTTGTATTATGTTTTCACGCCTCTGCAGAAATAAAATACCAAATATTAAATTTAACTCTTAACTTAAAAAAATAAAAAAATAATTTAATTGACCAATTAATAAATAAATAATATTAAAAGGCAATAAATTAGTAGGGGGATGCCCGATATGCCCATCCCAACCTCTGCCAGGGCCAGCCCTGAATACGAAACTGTTTCTGGGGATAGTCCAGGATATCTCAAAGTCCTGCATATCTTCTAAGTCGTATTTATTTATATTTCGTCTGGAATTCGTTTTGTATTTTGTGTAGAGGCCATTTGAGAGCCTGCGACTAACATTTGAAATTTGCCTGAATAAATTTCTATAAACACACTTTGAGCATTTGTGGAGTTTTATTTCCACATTTCGAGTCGAAATAAATTTGAGTATTAATAAACCGCCTGAGTTGGCATATAAAAAATCATAAAAGCCGCAAAGGAGAAGCATCATTTTTTTGGGTGTGTTGCGGTTTTCTCTTTGCCTTCGTCAAGGTAAGCGCCCTGCGAAATGTAGTGCGGAAAATGTAGTCTACTTTACAGCGCCAATGGCTTCCGGGGCTCTGCGTGTATGTACAGGTCTGGGCTCGCGTGTGCGTGTGCCTGTGCGTGTGTGTGTGTGTGTGTGCATGTATTCGTGTTCGTGTCCGTAGCGTCTTCTGTCGACTAATTAGGCTGAAACGAAATGAAAATTTTCTTGAGCTCACGTGTCGGCTAAGCGCATCAAGGAACCCGACACCCCGTTTAAGTATCTCTGAGTAATCCTCGTTTTGTGGGTGCTCCTTGGCAATGGTAAAGTTGAGTTTAGTTTGGTTAAATGCGAGGAACAGTTACCGGTGCTGCACTTAGTTCGAAGATTGCGTTTTAATGTTAATTTTGTGACTTAATTAGCCATAAAATTGTGCGCACCAAAAACAACATGGGGCACACGTGCAGCAGGTGCGATAAATGAAACTTTAATCAAATGCAATCAAGCATTCGGTAAGCGGGGGCGCTTTGGGCACTGGGGCATTCGGGCATTCGGGCACTCAGTGTGCTGGGGAGTAATGAAGGCAGTGTTTTGTGTGTTGGATGTGTTTGGTGTGTTGGGTGTGTTTGGTGTGTTGGGTGTGTTTGGTGTGTTGGGAGTACCTGTGCCATGGGGCAAGTCATGCATGAAAATGGGTTGCATGTTGGCCCGTTTCCACATGCTAATGTGCACTTGATTAGAATGTCACTTGTGGTGCCCTGCAAGCCGAAATCCGAAAGCCATGCACACACCTGCACAGCTCACACACACACACACACACACACAACTGTGGACAGTTTCACTTAGGTACATTCCACTCTGTCTGTCAGAAACTCAAGAGGAAACGAGGAAAAAAGTAAACGAAGTAATGCCACAAATCCGATAAACTCTGACCCACAGATTGCAGGCGGAGCAGCAAATGGGCTGCCGGGTCGAGCACCTCCCTCGGGCGATGTGAGGCGGGAGGCGGGAGGCAGGAGGAGTTGCGTGCCAAGTGAAATGGTGTAGCAAAGATTTGAGCCGTGGTTGCTGGAAGTCATGGCAAATCATGTTATTTATAAGGCCACAATGGGCTGGGCCCATATATATATATTTATATATATATATTATATGACACGCATACGTGGCGTATGTGCAATTTTCACATTAAATTATAGCCCCGAAAATTGTTTCTCTTCCTCGCCTGGCAAATAGATACCGTAATATTACTAATAAAAATATATAAGTGGCCATTTTGTGGGCTCATTAGATGGGGGGGAGGAGCTTAATCTTTGTCTCTGGCCTCCGCATCGTTGGAAGTTGGAAGTTGAATGTTGAAAGTTGAATGTGAAAGTGTCCTTTCAGGACATGCGATGCTGTGATAATGTCGCTCTAGAAAGTGGCCCGAGGTGGAATTCTGATGATTTTGTTCCTTTGTTTCTCACTGCTCCTGTCTGGGACCTGTGTCAATATTTGTCCGCTGATGAATTTGCCTTCTATTCCCAAGGACGTGACTTTGTCAACTTGTCATTATATCGAAATTATTTTGGTTGCATTTCGTAGAATTGTTTCGCAATGGAGTTATTACGTTCACACGTGCCACGGCCGGAAACGGAAACGCGATGGCACTGGACGGCATCAGATATCCTGGGATGGGCAAGCAGTTCGTCCAATTTGTAATTTCCTCATGCTCGTACATAGCACTGGCTTTTACTTACATTTTCTGTACAAGAATATTATACCCTGTTGTAAAAGGAGTAAGCTGAAAGGGTATATGGAGGAAGTCCGTACCATCAAGGCACTCGAAACATCGTCGCCTTAGAGGATTTTATTTCAAATTATACTCACAGCAATTTCTGTTTAGTTTGCCTTCTGGCATCTTCCTGGCGGGGCTAAGCTTAAACATAAGCCATTAACTAAAATTATGGTAAGTTACTTGGCAATGAACAGTCCTTTAAGCCAGTTGAGCATAAAAGTTAAGACCACTAAAAACTATAAAAAGCAATAATGGGAATAATGGTGTCCATCAAAATGGAGGAAGGCCAAGGCAATAAAAGCCTCTAAGGAGCTAGAAGGTGATTTTGTTAAAGGTAGAAATGACGAAGCGGTAAAGAGAAAATAGTTTAATGGGGGGAAAAATTGAATTTCTAACATCGACCAACAACAAGAACGAAAAGAAAAGAAGATTGAAAAATGAAAATCTCCAGGAATCTGTTAAGTACTTAGAATGAAAAAAACTCTACTTGCAGCGAGTGGGGAAAATCTTTAACGAGCAGCAACTCAGAGAAGTCCTTGTCAGTTGGAAGCTTCGAATATAATGTCCTTATCTCTGAAAGGACTCTAATGGAGAGCAGACAGTCAAGTCAGTGGCTGAAATGAATTATTTTACCTACAAAAAGGAATCACCTTGTGATTTGAACATAGTTGAGGTCCTGCAATCAATGAACAACTTTAAGTGCTTGGAGACTGCTCAAAGCTTCCACAAACTTTGAAGGAATCAACTATGAAATGACACAACGAAATCCCGTGATGAGAAGCTAAAAAAAATAGTTTTTTATTCTTGAAATGTAATATTAAAAAAAGCTAAAAAAGGCTTAAGAAAGCTGTAGTGGTAGGAACTTGAGCTGAGTAAAATATAGCAGGGATAATTGACAATGATGCGATCATTTTAAGGAAAAATGCACGATGAGTTGGGAAAGTGAGAAACTGAAAATCACTGAAGGAAACTCAAGTAATTTAAAATTCACATTTTTTTAATTTATTAATTAATTTCATAGCCAAAAGCTGAAGCTTCTAGCCATTTGAGCGGGGGTGAAGTAACAATAAATGAGCAATAAAAAAATCCATCCGATAATCCACGTAGGGAGAGGTTTAAGTCAATTAAAATAATTGTGCCAGAAGCTTAAGATTTAAATCCAACGAGGAACTCCAGCGAGAAGCTGCAACGAGTAACTCAATACAAGGACAGTCCCACTTGGGAGTAACGAGAAGTCAGAGCAGCCACAGTAAACACTTGTAACTTGAAGATGTACGGGGTATCTGCCAGTCGTTCATAAACTTGGACTGAGTCTGGCGACTGTTTGGCTTTTTTGCTGGGCGTGTGACTGGAATTTATTTTGTAGCCAAAGTTAAAAGCAAAAACTCTAAAATATGCGATGGAATTAGTTGGGAAGGATCTGGTAATCGGAGACGCTGCCGGCACGCAAATGATGCGATACACTTTAATTTATTGCCGTTGACTTTTATTAACGCCTGGGAAAGTTGGAGAGGACATTGGGTCTAGGCTCGCGCATGGCCCAGGGTGTTGGTGTAAGCGGAAGAGAAGGAAGATACTAAGAGAAGCTACTAATAAAACATATGCGAACTCATCAAAAACTAAACTTTAAATATGTCCTTGGGGCATCAAATGAAATGCGTGCGTGCGTGCCGCAAATGAAGGCAGGCCAAATGAAGGCAAAGCCATGCGAGGCACTGTTAAGGATATGCTTCTTGAATCCAGCTGACAGCGGTGCGTGGTTCAGTGAAGTGGAAGGAGACCAATGGTTGAATTATCTAGGGTCTGTTGAAGGGCGTCATTTGTATTAAAATTCACAGAACGGAATAAACTTGAGTTGAAAAAGGAAAAAAAAAAAAATAACCTGCGTATCGGTCCTTAATTTAGATGGTAAAATCAAGGATCTAATAGACACATATGCACGGGACATTATGAGAGCAAAGTTTGCTTATCCTTTTTATGTAATGAGTGTCAACTTTTTTCGAAGCCTTGTGATTTTTCTTAAGTGTGGAAATTATTCACTCTCTGAAGATCCTTCAAGATGAAATGAAATTTAGATATAAACTAAGATTGGATGGTTATAAAGGAACTGCTTATAGAAAGAGAAGGACAAATGTTATGATATTTTGAACTATGTTTGTTTTTGAATTCAGAAAAATTGGATAATTTTATTGTAAGGCGCCTTTGGATTTAAATATCAAATCCTTAGACAATACTGAAAAAAATAAATCGCTTTATTTTTATAAAGGTGAAATTTGGGTACTATATTCTCAGGATCTGTTTTATAAGTATTGGCTTTTCCTCAAACACATTGAGACACATAAAATAATAAATGTTTTATTATCCCTTCATTATTCAAGAATTTTTGAATATTTTCTAAAATTTTCTAGATGCCTGTAAATTTATATGAAACTCACATAACTTTTTCCAATTTTGAATATTCCCCCAAATACCTCAACAATTGAAGAGATTTGATAGTTTGTTTTCAAATACTTGCCTTAAAATTTGAATTTTCATAAAATATGAAAAGTTGAACCTTCATTATAAACTTTATTACTGTTAATAAAGTTTGACCTTTTCCGATGGGTGGAAGGTGGTGGAAGGGGGTGGAAGGGGAGGTGGCAGGAGGTGCCAGCTATGGGTGGATTTCTGTACTGATAGATAAATTTGATGTTCTCTGATGATGTGTGGCTGTATTAATGTGTGTGTGCGTACATATGTAAATATGTGTAAGTGTGTATGTGGATGTATGTATATTTGTGCCTTAGAAAGGATCGAGTCCAGTAAACATGACAAAGGCATCTCTGGTCTCTGCGTATCCAATAAACTCAATCATTTTATTAATTATTGAGTTTTTTATTTCCACAGATTATTTTTTCCTTGTACAGAATTTAATTTTAATCGCTTATAAGTTATAAACAAAAAAGCCTTCAAGTAGTTAATACAAAGTTTCCAGCTTTGAAGGAAAATCGATATAAATTTTCTTGCCTTGAGTCAAAGGAAAGTTTTGTGGATTTAGTGCGCTTCTCCTGGCAGGTTTAAGCTGTAAACTTAAATCCTTCAATAACAACTAATGAAGGTTATATGAAAGAGGAAAACAAATTGTTGTTGTAAAGTTCGAAATGAACACGCATTCACACCAACTTAATGAATGCATCGTGTCGGAGGGTGTAATTTTATTAAAAATCGAAAATTCAATTGCACAATCCATCAACTATTCTGTGTTCGCAGGATATGTTTTTAAATGGCTTCTGCTTTTTGTTTATTACTTTCCATTCATTGAGCTTTATTTTCATTTGTCGCTGCTCCCATCACATATCACGCAGCCAATCAACAGCTGCCTCGCCAGCTTCACGTTTCACAGTTTGTATTTGCGACAGTATTTAATTATTGAGCAGGACACCGACATGTACATGGACAAGGACTGTCACAGTCACCCAGCCACCCAGCCACCCATCTCCTTTTCCATTATATACTTCTCTTCTCCTCCCACTCTCCCTCAACTTTCCTTTCTGCATTTTCTTTACACTCTTCGGACTTGACGTCTTTCCAACTGAATGCCATTCTGTGGGGCACAACATGTCGTATGAGCAATATGCCACTTAACGCTCCCTCGATTGGCCCAGTGACAGGCGGCAGACGTTGATTGCGGTAGGTGGCAACTCCACCCACAGATCACCTAGCTGCTGCTCCTGTTCCTTCTATTATTGTTGTTGTTGTTGTTGTTGTTGTGGTTGTTGTTGTTGCTGCTTCTGATGTTGATGTTGATTTTTTGTTGTTATTGTTTTTAGTGTCCAATCATTATTCATTGCGTGACAAGCGCGCTAAACGTGTCCCTCCCAGTGTCCCAGAGGCACAGCGAGGCACATTCCAGGATTCCTGTGTTTGCCTTGCTGAGGTTGTCAATAACTTTGAACATGCCAAAAGGCATAATACCAACAAATTTTGACACGCAAGCGAAAGCCAACGCCGGACAATGGGAAACTGCAAAGCGGGAGACCGACAAGAATCTTAAAATTATGTCATAGGCCATTACATAACATGCCCTCCGATCAGATATCCTTTAAAGGACGAAGCTTGAAAAATTTAACACTTCTTAAATTTTGAAGGCGCAAATGCAAAGTTAATAAGGGATATCTTTGTTCCATGACACCGCATATCCTTTTGGATGCCGCCTCCTGGATTACAGGGTATTACAATAAAATATGTGTTTACAGTGTCAGAAAGCGGACAAATCGCAATCGATTGAAATCCTTGTCTATTCAGCGACAGCCAAATAAATGCTCCCCCATGATCACAGGATCCACTTTCGTGAAGCCATCAGTTGTCGTGGCTGCCGCTGCTGCCACTGCTGCTGTTCCTTTTGTCCCTATGCGTCCTTGATTGTTTCAAAAATGTGACACACCCTCTACTTCTTCAGAGGGGAAGAGCGGGGTGGGGATAGGGCAGGTCTCGGCTTGGAGGTGGCATTACTTCATTTGATTTTTGCTTGTATTGTTGATTTCGTTCACTGGTTTTGTTGTCTGCTATCTGTCCGTCCGTCTGTCTGTCTGCCTGCCTGTCAGTCTGTCTGTCAGTCTGTCTGACTGTGTGCTCGTCCTGTTGGATTCCTTGCGTGCCATGACACAAAACGCTCAGAAGGTCCTTGGTGTAAATATTTGTGACATAATTAAGCAGTGCTCAGCATGATACCGCCTGGGACCGAGACCGAGACTGAGACGGAGAGCAAGACGCAATCTAAGACCCGCACCAGAATCAGGATAAGCACAGGCAGGATATGCAGGACAGCAGGACGCAAGCAAGGCATTATCAAATCGAAAAAAGGGACAAGTTGTAAAGCTGAAAATAAAGCAAATATCGGATTGTCGGATATCTTCTTCGACTCGTGGTGTGGAGAGCTCCTCGCACGCGTGATTAAATTCCATTTGTTGTCCTTACCCATCACCTTGCACGTCGGAATACTATATTAACTACGGCTTCGAGTGTCTTACCAGGTCTCCTGTCTCCTGTCTTGTGTCTTGTGTCTTGTGCCTTGTGCCTGACGTCGTGTTTGAGTGCCTGGCGCACATAAAGATTGAGCCAAGATTTGAACGCCATTTCCCGACATTGTTAACTTGGCCCAAAAAAGTGCCCAAGGAGCTGTTCGCTTCGCCTGACATTCGGGCGTTTACTTAAAAACGCTCGGGGAGCAATTTAAGAGATTTTTGCCAACGCTGATAGACATTGATAACGTTCCGTTCTTCCTTCATTTTCTTATTTACTCCCCCCCATTTCCCTCTCCTTCACCCTCTCCCCTCTTCGCACACAGTTTTCCATTTCTCGCTTTCTATTTTTGTAAGTCAGGTAATTTGCATAGAAAACTCGGCTCGGAAAAAGGTTGTCCAATGTCACTGCCAAGTACCGAGCGCCAAGTACACATAAGTATTCAGATGTTCCACTTGAGCTCCCTGCAAATGGGAGATGTGAGTGGGCGAATAGGGCGTGGCAGAGGGATTTGGGTGAGTGATTCCAATTCAATGATAGTGCATAAAATTAATGGATGTACCTCGACGGCCCACATTCAATATTTGGCAGACAAAAACCTCTAATAAATTCCTTGCGGCATTGGGGGCGTTCTCGCAAGTGGGCGTGTCACATTATTTGGAAAATTGTCCTGTGAGCCATAAAAACAGGTTCGCCCTACCTTTGGCCACATGTCACACACCCTGAGCCAAAGGTTCGGGCCCCCAAAGACATTTGTCTACGCATAGTTTTCGGCTCCCTGGCAGTTGGCAGGCACTTTGAATGACATTAAAATATCAAAAAAAGGAATCACAATGAATATCCTCGAAATTGAAGGCCCAGCAATGCGGCAAACGAAATCGTTTCATATAATTATCCAACCCACCAAGAAGAATATCCCACAATAGGACAGGACAGGACATTCGAAGGGAACTCAGAACAGAAAAGAACGAAACGGAAGGACGATTGTATCCCATTGTATTTAATGTGAAGGAAGTCTGGCTTACATTTGAATTCAAGGAATGTTATTACAGCTGACGTTGATCCCTCAGACACCCAGACAACTCCATTGGGGAATGGCAAGGGCAGCCGTAGCTGAGCCGCAAGGCTCCTCTGGAATTTCCATTGAAATTAACTTAAATACAATGTCTGTCTCTTATAACGAGGAATATTAACAATATCAATTGAATCCTGACAGTATTTACGAAAGGTTCATTTGCTCCGAATCACCAAAATCCTGGCCAAGGCAAGTCTGAAGATTTTATTAGGCAAATTTTAGAGCAAAGGTCGTTTCATTATTTTTTTTTTATCTATGTTACTTTTAAAAATTTAAATATATTTTTTTTTAATTTTTAAAAAATAGTACGGCATTAAATAAATAAAAAAATAATAAAATTGATTTAGAAATATATAAAATAATATTATTTCTGAAAGAATAGTTTAAATATTTTTTATACTGTAATTCACATATGAAAAATATCCTAAAAATCTGTGAATAAATTAAAAAAAAAATAAAACAAAAATTAAAATAAATAAAAAATCATCAAAAATATGGAATTTATTTGATGAACAAACATTTTAAATGTTCTCAGCTGAAGGTCCTTGAATTGAGTTCTGTGCCCTTTGTTATCTTTGCCCTATGAACACCCAAGCCCCAGAAATATAACAATAACAATTTTAAAAATATTTTATTCAGTTAATTTCCACTCGAAGCCCCAGGAATATAAAGTATTTCAGGAACTATTATTCAGGCAATAAATTTCACTTTTAATATCAGATCTTTATTAAAATTGGCGGAGCATAAAATTCAATTGGTAATAAGTGGGAAGCATTTGTTTTTATCTTATAGAGGAGCTTCCTTGGTAGTTGTTAACATAAAAGAAAATTGCACTTTCTAGTTGCTCTTCCTCATGGCAAGCACTACTTTGTTTCTGGGCGAGAAGGTAGTGTAGAAGGGGGTGGGGGTGGGAGGACTTTGCTCCACGCTCTTTGTGAAAGTGTGAAAAAACCTGGCTGGCAATCAGAGCAAATGAATGACTGCCTGCAGGCATTTGGTTAACTTTCATGCGGCTATTCAATGACTTAACCATTTTGGGGCCTTTTGCTGCCGTGGGCGTTGGGTGAGGGGGTGACGGGGTAACGGGGTAACGGGGGTGCAAGGGCCTAGAAAGGGTCGAAAAGGGTTTAGCACATGTACAAATTGCTGCCTTGGTCGACGTCATTTGCATTGTAAAAAGGGACGGATTTGGCACTGTGCCAAGTGGTGGGCGGCTGCGCGGGCGGCTCCTAAAGGAGGGGCGGAGTGTGGGACGACAGAGGGGGAAAACGGCAAAGGGAAAGTGAATGGGAGTTAACTTTAAGGTTGCTTCAATTAAATTGTGTTGTGCCGTGGCAGTCAAAAGGCAGCGCTGTAGGGCTCCCACACACACACACACACACACACACACACACACACACACACACACGGCCATAGAAGGAGTGGTCATGTTTGTATGCCAAAATGAATTTTCCTTTATCCTTTGGCTTTTTTGTTTTGTTTGGTATTCCATTTGCCTGGCTGCCCGTTTTTTAGTAGATTCCTAGAAAGGAGAACAACACTTGAGAGTCAACATTTTAAGCCGCTAAGAGGGTGGGCGAGGAATGAAGGGAGTGACAGAGCGGGAGCAGGTGGACAGCAGAAGGGAGAAAGCTAACTTTCTAACTTGGCACACATCAGCCACAACGAACACAACCAACACAACCAACCAACCAACACAACAAACACCTCATCATCATCAGACTCATCATACACATCGTAAGTGAAAAAAATTGTTTCGCCTCTTTGTGTTTTTTGCTCCTGGTGCTGCGTGAGAAATGCGCCAGGAAATTGTAGAAAACAGCAAAAGAAAAACTGGCAAAGTAAGCGAAAGACACAGCCTCGACTCCTGCCACCGACACCCGCCAACAGTGCCCTGTCCTGCCCCTATCCAAGGTTCGACTGTTGCTGCAATGTAGCCAGGAGAAAGCAGCCATAACCATAACCACTCCCAATACTTGGGCGTGGAGGACAGATAAGCCAACGACAGGAGGCCGACAGGAAAATTTATGGCATGCAGTCGACGTGAACCCGGCGGAAATGAGGGGCTAAATTCAGCGCTGGCAGCGAGGCAAGGAAAGCAAGGACCAAGGACCTGAACCGGGTATATAGCAACGTTGGCTTGGCAGCTCTCGCTTTATCAACGTGTCCTTACGGTGGCAGGTGATAATCATACGCAGAACTCAAATGAATGGCTCGCAGCAACCAGTTGACAGTTGGCGACGAAAGGGAAAATCCTTTGAAAGACCAACTTGCAGATCCTGTGGCACAGCCACAAGTTGTTTAGAGAATGCAAAACAACTGTGTTGTCGGTTGTTCCGGTTGAGAGGCAACTGACACTCGAGGTCCTTCGAGCCATTGAGCGTGTGCAGAGCAAATCGCATCCCAAATCCAATCGTCACTCATCCGAATATTCACTCGATTTCAATCGAGTTTTCAACACTTTCGGCCCTCACTCACTCATGGCCAACAAATGTGGCCCAAAGAGTCGGGACAGAAGGAGCTCAACTCTTGGCTTGGCTCCCCCAACTTAAGGTCAATAAAAGTGTTTCCAAAGTGGTTAAGAGTTATATTTGGGATGGTGTTGAAGTCTCCTTGATGAATTTCTACTGCGACTCTAAGGATGAATGACTTTGGATAAAATTGGTTTCTCGACAATCCGCAAACGGTTTATAACCGATTTCCAAATTCTGTATTTGTGTATAAAATGGTTTATTTTCCAATAAACGGATCAGAAGTTGGCTTATCGTTCGCGAATGAATGATCCATGAATGTGGCTTAAGCTCGTTTCCTTGCGGTTATTTTCTCGGTAGGTTGTAAGTCATGCGGAACATTCGATTCTATTCATAACCGATTCAAATCGGGTTTTAATAAGAGTTGCGCTTATCGAGGCTGTTATTGACTCGGCCAAGCAATAAATAAACTGTAAAGATCAAATACTTGAATTGAGTTAATAAACTGTAATCGGATTCCGATTTATTGGGATGCCACGAATAACTACTTCATAACCGTTTCAAATGTGAATCAGAAAGGATTAGCTTAGATTTTTTAAAGGTGAAAAATTAAGCAAGAATTAAAATTCGGGTCATAGAAATTTATATCTTGTTATAAATTTATTTATCCATACAAAAATATATTTATTTATATACAAATAAAATTGCTTTCGAACTAGTTCCGACTAGTCCTCAATTAATTTGTTAAGCTTTAATTAAAAAATATACTAAAGAATCTCTAAATTATTTGATTTTAAGTAACTTTCGATTTAAGTAGAAAGTCTTTATTCGAGCTTACTTAATAATTGATTCACGAGTGGTTCATTCTCGGATGGTTCATAACGGACAAAGAACTGGTTCTTATTAGACTTATGGTACTTAAAGAACTAACCAATGAATACCTCATGATTATTTCAAGACTAGTGCATAAATAATTCGGTAATTGTTGAACTACTGGAACACTCATAGTTTTGAACCGGTTCAAGTCAAATCAGTACTTTATGTAAACTTTATTTATTGCTAATAAAAAAAGGACGAACTGAATTAATGCAGAAAGAACCACTTTCAGAATTTACATTTATAAACACCGAAATTGTAATAATTATAAAAACAAACAGTGAAGTAGTTCATGACTGGTTCATAATGAACCAAACCTCAAGTTTATTCTCAACTTAGCTCAGTTGTAATTTGAATATTTTAATTAAATTGCCAAGAAATCTGTGTAACTTCAAGGATAAATTGAACAATTTGCATTGTAAGTAACTTGGTCAGGAATTTGGGCTGCTGAACTAGTTCCAAAGTTCACCAATTGACTTGAACAATTGTATGCATTTGGGCCATTCAATGCTCGATGACAGAGGTACAAATGTTGACTTCCATTTCTGAGGTCTGTCCCGGGGGGCTGAGGCTGGGACTGTAACTTATTTGGGTGTCAGGACTCGTTCTTCTCCTTAAGTGTCCTGTGCACAACACTCCATTCCCCGGGTGACACTTGAAATGTAATTTAATTTGTTTATTTGTTTGCCCCACCCAAATAAGTAGACACTGCCGCTGGGGCGATGGGTGAAGTGGTTGCAGGTGGACGTGCGGCAGGATTGTTGTGGCTGCGGGGTAAGGGTTGCCGCGGGTCGGGGCTCCTTTGTGACAGCCAACGGGTCGGCTACTGAATTAATTGTGAGCCTTGCGGAGAGCAGCTGCCGGTGACTGGTGCCGGCGTATGAATAACGGAAGCTCTGTCAGGCATCATCGCAACCTGTCGGAATTACTTTGGCAAGGTAATAACGAAAAGGGAATCAGACGGACGGGAGGCGTGGCAGGACGGGGCGCAGGAAAGGTTGAAGAGAAAAAACACTGGCAAAAAACTCTCTAATTAATGTGTTTGTTTAGCTTTTGTGCTTTTGAAAATTTGTTGGCTGTTGTTTCAGAATGTACACGGATGTGGCTACGGATGCGAGTGAACATTTTAATTGAATCAAAACTTCGCCATAAGCAGGATCCATTACAGGACTAAGTACACTCGATTCCCGGAAATCTTCTTAAAATTTCACGTGCAAATTTAGTGTAACTCAATTTTCTCCCAAGGATAAATAAATCAGATCACAAATGATGACAAATCCTTAAATAAATCTTAATTTCAGGAATTTCTCATTTTCTGCCACTCTGAGAAAAAGATCCTTAACATCAAGTTCTTGCCAGACTATCCTTAATTTTGATATATCTTCTCTTTTGCAGAGCCTCTTCGGTGTAAAGAACTTAAAATGCGTCTTATTCATTTGACTGATTGCCGAGGAAGTCAAGGACTTAAGCAGGATTTGCAGCCGGAAGAGCTACAAGCACAGGGACAGGAACAGCGACAGGAAAAGGATCAGGAACTGGATTTGGTTATTGTGTCAGCTGCACTGACATTGCATTAGGCACTCGCCCAAGTCATGGCCACGGCTGAGGACAATGAGGAGCCACGTCAGCTGGCAGCACCGGAAACGGATGCAGCTCCGACCGCCATCGTTGAGCCCATGCTGGCGCTCCTCCGTGGGAATGTAATCAATCAGACTCGAGCTCCACTCTTTTACAACAGCTACAACATCTCCGAGGATGTGTTCTACTATTTCAATGGCTTCAATGCGCTGCCCACCAGCACGGAGCTGACTCTGAACACCACGAGTGGCATACCAAGTAGCACCACTCGTGAGCCGGATCTCTCCGAGTTCCTGGAAGCGCTGCCCAACGATCGAGTTGGTCTTTTGGCCTTCCTTTTTCTTTTCTCCTTTGCCACGGTTTTTGGCAACTCACTGGTCATCCTGGCTGTCATCAGGGAGCGATACTTGCACACGGCTACCAACTATTTCATAACCAGCCTCGCGGTGGCGGACTGTCTGGTGGGTTTGGTGGTCATGCCTTTCTCGGCGCTGTATGAGGTCCTGGAGAACACATGGTTCTTTGGCACCGACTGGTGTGACATTTGGCGGTCGTTGGACGTCCTCTTCAGCACTGCCTCGATCCTGAATCTCTGCGTCATTTCGCTGGATCGCTACTGGGCCATCACGGATCCCTTCAGCTATCCGATGCGGATGACCGTAAAGCGAGCTGCCGGCCTGATAGCCGCCGTGTGGATCTGCTCAAGCGCCATCAGCTTTCCGGCAATTGTCTGGTGGCGGGCGGCCAGAGACGGGGAGATGCCCGCATACAAATGCACCTTCACTGAGCACCTGGGCTACCTGGTGTTCTCCTCAACCATATCGTTTTACTTGCCACTGTTAGTGATGGTCTTCACCTACTGCCGGATATATCGGGCGGCGGTGATTCAGACTCGGTCCCTCAAGATAGGGACCAAACAGGTGCTGATGGCATCCGGGGAACTGCAGCTGACACTGCGCATTCATCGCGGCGGCACCACACGCGATCCCAGCAGTAATACAAACCAAGTATCTGGTGGCGGCGGTGGTGGCTCCTTGAGCCATTCACATTCGCACTCGCATCATCATCATCACAATCACAGCGGCACAACGACATCCACGCCCGAGGAGCCGGACGATGAACCCCTATCGGCGCTCCACAACAATGGCCTGGCTCGACATCGTCATATGGGCAAGAACTTTTCGCTCTCGAGGAAACTGGCCAAGTTCGCCAAGGAGAAGAAGGCCGCCAAGACGCTGGGCATTGTGATGGGCGTCTTCATTGTCTGCTGGCTTCCGTTCTTTGTGGTTAATCTCTTGTCCGGCTTCTGCGTGGAGTGCATTGAGCACGAGGAGATTGTATCGGCGATTGTGACTTGGCTGGGTTGGATCAACTCCTGCATGAATCCCGTGATCTATGCCTGTTGGAGCAGGGACTTTCGCAGGTGGGCACAGAACAACGACACACATGCAGACCTCCACCCACACACACACACACACATTTATTTACTTGTATTGAATGTCCTTAAAACTTGTACACTTTAAAATCCTTTCAGGGCCTTTGTCCGCCTTCTGTGCATGTGCTGTCCCCGCAAGATTCGCCGCAAGTATCAGCCCACAATGCGCTCCAAGTCTCAGGTAAGTTCATGTCCAGCTTATGTCCCATTTCATGCGGAGCTGCGGTTTTTGTTTGGATTCTCATCGCTGGGATTTGTCGTGCATTGCGTGTCCCATGAACTCTCGTCCACACTGGTTCATTCGCGCTCTTCCTCTCTCTCTCTCTGGCTCTTTCTGTGTCCATCTCCATCTCATTCTCTCTTACGTATTTAATGACTTTCTCTCCTCCTCTGCGTTTTGGTTCCGCTGGAAAAGTTAGTGAACACATTTACGTTTAATTCATCAAAATTTTGTATTCTTGTGGGTCGAACGGTGCTGAAAACTGTTTATAAATTATGCACCGCCCCCGCACTTGTCCCCTCGTCGACCCGTCGACCCATAAAAACTTTTGTATGCTTCGAAAACGAAGCTCAACGAACGACAAAATTAATTTACAAACTTAATGAATATGGAAAAATGAGTCAGAAAAAAAAGACACCATCGAGTTTCACCATATCCGTCATCACTTCCCCGCCCCGCCCCTTGCCGGGGACGCGTCTCCCTCCTGCCATCGCATGCAGAGCATCTGCCTGTCGCGTCAGCCTTGGCTCATTTACACATGTCAGCCAGTGAGGATGTACAGTCGGAGTCCTGCAAGAGCTGTACATCCCCACATTCCGGCGTAAATAAACGACTCGACGCATCCGTCAACATCATCGTCGACAGCGGCTGCCACCCCCTCGCTTCCTAAAAGTGCGACTATACCCCAAGCTTGTCGTGATTTTAATAAATAATTTCATAACTCGTGTGTCTGAGCGCGTCCCAATGTGGGTCAACGACAGTTCCTAGTATAAGAGTCGCAGGACTTGTTGGCTCGCGATGTGAGTCCAGAGAAATTGTATCAGCGAAAAAAAAGTCCTTAGCTTTAAAAATAATTCTTAAATTGTGAATAAATAAAAAATTTAACATTTTTAAGTTGTTCTCGCAGTTTAGTTGGATTTGCTTTTATTGCTTTACGAAATTTAAATAATTTAAACATTGATTTTCTTTTATCATTAGAATTGTAATAAATAATTAGCAGGATTCAAAATTAAATCCACTAGACGATATATAAAATACCCTTATAAAATTGAGAATTAATTATAATTTAAAAATAGGTTTAATTAGTCAAATAGTTAAGTAATTAAGCAACTATAAACTTATCCATTTTATTTATTATTGTTTTTAAAGCAAAAGTCACCACAGCAATTAAACATCCAGCAGACAAAGTAATAGCATTAGATTCTAGAAAGTTCATTATGAAGCTACTATAATTCAATGTCCAAGACCAAAATAATTATTCCGTTATTCCAACGTAATAAGTAATTTACTCTCATAGACACTATGAGTAATCTAACAATCAACAATTAGCAGCCTTTAACCAAATAATTCCCACAATTAGAGGAATTGTATCATTAACTGAAATAATGCTTAACAAAAAATATCTTGCAATCAGCGACTAAAATTCTGTTCGAAATACTAGCCCCATTAACCCGAATAGTCACCTCATTTAATCAAGAGGTTATCGACCTTAGCTCATTAAGTGGCTATTTAAGGTTTCCACCACAGAAAGTCTCGCATTTAAGTATTTACATTAATTGACTGCGAGCGTACGGCAAATGTACAAGCAATTACCTAAATCGCCCACTTGCTCCAATATTCACCTCGATTGCCTTAATCTCAACCTCAGTTGGCTTAGCAGTTAGCTAAGACAGAAACCTTATGTTGTGTGGATCATAGTAAAGATTCTGATACAAATACTCACCATCATTGAACTGACGAGGCAAATGGCTACAAAAATTATCCCTGAATGACTCATAATTAATCGGAATGAATCTAAATTCATTCGAAATGTATTCATCTGATTCCATCGTAACTGTCATCACGTTTAACCACCACAACAAACTGTGTAACTTCCATTCAGACAAGACGGGTCCACGGGTTGGAGGCCGAAGTTGGTGTGGGGGCGGGCGGCGACATTGAAGCTGCATTGGTGTGTGTGTGTCTTCGTTCCAAGATGATTATGCGGCTGCTGATTATGATTCTGGTGATGTTCTTACAGAGATTTGCGACACGGCGCTGCTACTCGACCTGCTCCCTGCACGGCATTCAGCACGTGCGCCACAATTCCTGCGAGCAGACTTATATATAGTTTAGCGTAGATTTAGTTGCTCCTCCCCTTCCGACACTCGGGCATTGATTGAGGCGACTCCCCGAGCTTCTTGTGTTGTAAGTGAATGGCAAGGTAAGCGACTTGTCTAATCTGTTTGGTGTTGCGTGTTCGTCCAGTTGTCTCTTTAAACTCACTGTTACCTCCCACACATACCCATACACACACACACATACATACACAACAACCTAAAAAGTCGCTGGGCTTTAAAATGGAACACAATATGAAGCAAGCAAGCACACAAAAACACACACACACACACACACATGTTGCACTCTGTTGACACAGTCGCCTCACTCACTTTACCCCTCTCCCTCTTACTTCTCCTGTCTGTCTATTTGTCTCTTTAAGTCTTTCTCATTGTGTCTCTTTTTAAGTCTGCTTGTCTCGTTTTAAATGTTTCATCCACTGACGCGGCTGTCGTTGTGTTCGTTTGCGTCCCGGCCGTGGAAATGTTGTTTGTTTTTTAAGTGTTGCCATACGAATGAAAAAACATATGAGAGCTGCAAAGGATAACACAACGTTTACTGTGATTCTTGCACCTGTTGAACGCACTGCACCTGTGCCCAGACGCACACACACACACCCACACACTCACTCCCACACTCACACACGCTTATACTGAGCACTCACATTGTCAGGACGAAGGTAAAAACCTACCAAGTCCTGAGTCGATTTGATGTCTCTGTTTGAACAATTCCCTTTGGCATGGCAACTGATGTTTCCTTGTTTTTCATTCTTGTCCTGCGATGTACCGCTTTAAAATATCCTGACGGCTCTGACGAACTTTGGGATACCCTACACATTAATATTGGGAGAATTTATATCCTAGCGCGGCTTGAAAAGGAACATCCTTTAGCCCTAGAAAATAAGAGAGCCTTAAAGACAAGCTCTCGCCGCACAAGAGTTTACACACGCGAGTAGCCAGGCCAAGGACATGTTGTCCTTGTTGTGTTCTGTGTCGTTTTTTGTTGTCGTCCTCATTCGTGTTGCTGTTACTCATGTTCTTTTTCTTGTTTGTACTCAACCATTTACTATAAATCTTCACACACACACACATACACACACACACACACATGCACTCACACACACGAGCACACATATAGAGCAATTTACACGTAACTGTTTATCTTCTTGGTTTTTGATTTTTCTTTAAGTTTCAATCTCCCCACGCCTTTTTCTTCTTCGTCTTTCCCTTCTCCACTTTCCCTCGTCCTCTTTTTCTCTTTTCTTTCACCTTCTTTTCATTGCTCGCTGGAAGTGTGTGTGTTTTTCCTATGTTTACGTGGAATTTAAGGCGGCTTTGTTGCTGTTTTTGTTGCTACTTTAACTTGTTGGCCTTTTGACTTTTATACTCAGTTTATGTGTGTATGTGTTTGTGTGTGTGTGCTCACCCCTTGGCACACACTCAACAGCCATTCGCATCCATCGATAAGTGTGTTTGGCCATATTTTGTAAATCAACTTGCACACAAATACAGCCAACGCACAAATGGAAGCACACAGATGCACACACCCAACAGCGAGCACTCCTACACACACTCACACACACCCATTCACTCGCTAGGAAGCAAGCACAGGCTCACACATACACACGCACGCACACACACTGCTATCATGTTGACCATAAATACTGCCTGCACTCTAAATTTCCAACTCAATTTGGGCAAACAAAGTACATTTACAATACAATTTAATTGATGAAACCGTTATTTACAGCTTTGAAACGGTTATAATGGGAAATAACGGTTTCCCATTTTCGTTTACAGTTCAGTTTTGGGTTTACAGTTTATGGCGGCCATGATATCAATTACAAGCAAAGAGCATGCCAATTTATATGCCAAGTCCTTTCAGCTACCACCGATTGTATGCCTGAAAAGGGTCACAATTTGGAGCGAAGGAGCAAAGGACATGAGGAGCCATTGAGGTCAGGCACTTAGGAGTGCCGGAAGAAAGTAAAAGCATATCGAGTTCCGATTGTTTTGATATGTTAATCAAATGTCGAACAATCGGCTTAAAAACTTCACGATTACACACCCGCACACCCACACGTCCTTGAGCCTGTGAAATAACAAAGAGTTTCCAATCTATTTAAGGAAAGAAGTGAAAGGATATTTGGTTGAAGGATATGCCATACGTGCCCATCCATCAAGCTTGAGCTACTCTCGGCCCTAAGTTATGTTGATAAAACTTGAAAAGGATCTCTCTGCTGCAATTTAAGCCAGCTTGTAGCCGGATTTGTTTACATCCTTTCAGACCTTCACATAGCCTTTACCAAGGATCAGCACATTTCAAATTTATTACCTAATAAATTCACAGAGAAAGTTTACAGATTTCACAACTGTTCGAATTGAGTTGCTGCCATTAAAGGTTTGAGGTTTTCCCAAGTCTTTAAATCCCTTCAAGTTTATGGTCAGAGTCTTGAGGGAATCTAAAAATGGAGTTTATACATAGACGTACATGTATATGTATTTATATATACATGTATATGTATATGTGTGGAACTTCCGGTGATTGCTTAAATTAGCGACAAATGAGTCAACTTCCGTTGGCCTTTCGCCAGACGGACAACAAATGAAGATGGGTGCCATTAACCGGCGACCATAAAGCAGTGTGCGTGAGTGTCCCTATATGTCTGTGTGTGTGTGGGTGTATGTGGATGTGTGTGTATGTAAGTGGGTCTCATTGAGCTTGCTGTTTCTGCAGCATTTGTCTCGTGGTCTGCACGTCTGGCTGTCCCTTCTGTTTCCCTTGTCTCTATTATGCTTTGTCCTGTCTGTCTGTCTGTCTGTCTGTCCAGTGTCCTCTTCACTTATCTTTGAGCCCATTGCGGTCACCCGCAAGCTGAATGCGCTTGTGTGTGTCTGTGTGTGTGCCACCAATGTGGCATTGTGTGTGTAACTGTGCATATCTGTGTTGGTGACTTTTCTGCTGTCACTTGAAAATTAACTTCATTGACATTTTGTCCTGTTCGACTGCTGTTCAGCTTGTTGTTCTCCTCGTCCTGTGACTTGTTGCCAGGCACACGCAGACACACATACAGAGACACAAACCACGTACACGCACCCACGCACAAACACTCTTATTAGGCTTCGCCTGCAGTGTTAAGCTCTTAAGGCCACAGTTATACTTAATACACTTAGAGAAAAGGAGATTATGGTTGGAAAAAACAAATATATTTTTGTTTAATGTAAGCAAAGCTCATCTGCGACCTAAGGATAAAGACTAAGTTGCCTAAATACATTAGCATTAGGCGAGGCAGTCAATCATAAAAGGACCTCATATTACATATATATTTAGTTTGATATCCTTTGAAAATTATAGATAAATATTTTGGAACTTTAAACGTTTCCTAGAATGACTCAGGATAATCTTAAGGACATTTATGTGAGCTCCAATGTGTTACTGACTATCTAAGGACATTCCTTAGAAAGGAATTGGCTTGGCAACGAAGCCTCCTTCTTTCTCTCAGTGTAGACTTTGAAATCCCTAACTAAGTAACTAAGCATCCAGGCCGCATTCCTCAATGACCATAAATTAGCATAGTGTTGTGTATTGCAGGCATGTCCTTCGGAAAGAAATTCCTTGGGACAAGCAATCGTTACATCCAAAATACTTACAGGCTCATCCACTCACACACACACACACACACAGACCTGCATACTGGGAGCATATGTGTCATTGCTTAGAATCCGGAACTGCTACCAAACATTCAACACCCACATACACACACTCGCACACTCACACACTCACACACACATGCACATACACCTACACACCACTCAATAATATATAATTGTAATTCTAAATGCTTACAGCGGAATTCCAGCGTCAGCCTGAGGCAAGGACCTTCGACGGATCTGCTGCGCTTTGGTGCCTTTGAGTGATGGACGATGAAGAGGCAAATTATTTGATTTCAGATTTCAGATTTCAGATTTCAATTAAATTACATGATATCCATATGCCTGCGCTAAATGCTGCTAATTAATCCATAATTGTATAATATCTATCAGAGCAAACTTAAAACAATAGAATCCAAGCGGCAAATTTGTGTATCGATAAAAGCGATTAATCAAATTAACTCTTGACCGTTTCACCCAACTGACAGCAGAATTAAACGAATGTCGTGACTGGGGGCAGTCATTTTGAGTCCTTTTTTTTATGAATTTTTGTATTCCTGGTATTTTTGGTATTTCTGATATTTCTGATATTTCGGCTTACATTCGCTTTGACTTTTGGGCCTTTGGGCTTGGGGTCCTTTGGTGTGGCAGAACATCAAAATGTAATTTACCACAAACGTTGCGAAAACATCAATTATCCCTAATGGACTGTGAACGTGAAATTAACGGTTATAATTATGTGACATAGCCACCAAAGCCGAAACTCTTGACCCGCTCGATACCCAGCAGCTTGACCCAAAACGAGTGTATGGAGTATGGTTCATTAAGAAGTGCTGACTCATGCCAGGCTCAGGCAAATGAAGGCGATTAAAGATAATTTTGTGTATCATTTTAGATTAGATGTTCCATTGGCATGAGCCTCAGAATCCATAAAATAATTTAATTATGTGAATGAGTGGAAAAAGTAATATCTCCCACCCACTAAATACCCTGTAACATGTGTTTAACTTGTCTGCAGTTAGACAGAAGGCGTGGAAAGGCGATAAACGCATGCATCAAAAACTGTTGCCTACTTTTCAGCGCCTTGAGAGTTATTGACTCCAGCCTTGAGAACATTTGCTTGGTCTGCCTTTTATATACTAAATTTGTTTTCAACTGTATTTAAGTTTTTTTGATATTACGATCAAGACTTCCCCAGACACCCTTAGGCAATTGCTGTGGGGATTAAAAGTTATTTAAGTTTCGCTTAGCAGCGGGAAGTCAAGTGAACTGAATGAGAGCATGAAGCCAATGTCTACCTTTTGTAAGTCCGGTATGTTATTAAGAGGGACTTGAAAAGGATATTTCTGTGGTCAAATCATACGCCCACTCGTTGCTTTTTGTGACATGTGTTCATTGTCTGTACGTCCTCCAAAAGTTATATTTGTTCTTTTTACTTGCCCGTTGGGAAGTCCTGTCATAGCCAGCAACGAGCTACATGCGAGTCTCTTGACGTTCGCTTCATCGACTTTTCGAGTGTTAAGTAATAAATTACTCAAGGAAGGCGTTCACCATGACAAAGTCGCGGCCAAAAATACATTTCGTTGCCAAAAGACGGTTCAGTGAACTCTGAACGGAACACGCGTGGATCCAAGGGGCTTGCCAGTGTCTAGAAATTAGCACAAGTTTCTAATAAGCCAACAATTCGAAGGATGACGACAATCCTGATTCGAACTCTGAAGGTGGGAATCATATTTTGTGACTGCAAAATGTTTGACAGTCGATAAGCCCAGCTTCAAGGAAATAAAAGTCAAAAAATAATTCAAAGAAAGTGCTTCGGACAGAGAATTTCATTTCATTACCTGTCGAGTCTGTTAATCAAATTGCAGCTTTGACAGGAATACGTTGCGTATACGCAACAACTGCAAATCGTCTCAAAGCCAAAGGATATTAGAATGTGACGCAACTGCATGTCGGCCTGTTATTGAATTGAAAGTCCAATTTTGTTACAAAAGAAACGGAAAGCACATGCAATATGCATTGCAGAAACCGCATAAGAACAGCACACACACACACACACACACATACACTTGTCCACTCACACTCACACACACACGCACACAAGGCATCAAATAACCACATGGCCGATAAGCTTATGAGATTGCATCGGCATAATGCCTTTTGAGAACAATAGACGAGAAGGAAGATGTGAATGCGGATGCGAATGTGAATACTGATGCGGATGCGGATGCGAATGCGGACGTATTTGGGGCTGGGATTTTATTATTCTTGTTGCTGGGGGGAATCCAAGTTGTGGCTCTTGCACCTTACACACGAAACTTGCTCTCATATTAAATTCAAGGACCCGCTGCCTCGCTGCCTGTCGCCCCCTGCTGCGCCTTACCCCGCCTTGTCGTGCCTTGCCTCGCCTTGCCCCGCTCACTGTGTGTTCTTCAATGCTGTTGATATACCAAAACCGCTTTTCCTTTATTGTGTTGCATTGGTGTTGTTATTATTGTTGTTTTTATTGTTATTGTTATCGTTATCGTTATCGTTATCGTTTTTGTTTTGATTTCCTTTTCTTGTTCTTCGTGTTCTTCATGTTCTTCATGTTCTTCTTGTTGCTCTTCTTGTTGTTGCTTTTGTTGTTGCTTTGCCTTCTACTGCGCCCACGCAAAGAAGGAGCCGCGTTCAAGTGCACAAAATACAAAAAATACCAAAAAAAATACAAAAAAAAAAAATACAACTGAAGGAAATTTCTGCAATATTTTTACAAATTGTTGTTGTTGTTGTTGCCGCTCTCTTGTTGTGCTTTTAAAGCGAAGTGTTGTTCAACACACTTTCTAAAACACACACACACACACGCACACGCACAAGCACACGCATACGCACTCACACACAGACACACACAGAGTACACTGCCTGCAAGTTGTATGAAAAGTGTGGAAATTTCAATTTTTATTAAAAGATTTTCATTAATTTTCTCTTCGTTTCCCTCTTTTCAACTATTTTCCATCTATCTTCTTCTTCTCTCTTTTCTTTACCTCTTCTTCTTTTCTTTCTTTTTCTCTCTTTCCCGCTTTCTCTTCTGCTTTGCCTTTGTAGTGTCACGTTGCAGCCGCCATGGTGGCTGCCTCGACATCCTTCGGCTACCACTCCGTCAATCAACTGGACCGCACCCTCATGTGACGTCAGCCGAGCAGCTGCAGCACCTGCAGCGGCAGCAGCAATTGTGGCGGCGGTGGCGGCGGCCGCAACTCCCATCAATATCATTCGTCGGCGGCCGCCACGCCCTCCTCTTCGCAGCGCTCCTGCACGCGCTGCCAGAGCTTCCACAGGCACCACCACCGCGCCAGGCGCCGCAGCTCCGGCATCCAACTGAGGACCGACTACAACTCGACGTCGGCCGTTAACAGCGCCGCCAAGACGATTGTGACCATAACGGCGCCACCAGCGGCAGCTGCCTCGGTCAGTGCTTTGCATCTGGGCGGTGGCAATGGACGACCCTCGTCAGTGTCCACACTGACGCTGGCCTCGGTGCCACCCAATCTTCTCCTGGAGGCATCCCTGTCTGGCGGTGGCGGTGGCGGTGGTGGCGTACTTAAAGGCAGCTCCGTCAGTGCTGCCAACACGCCCATGGCACCGGCTACAAAGCACACCAGCTTTGCCCTGACGCCCAACGCCTTGGGACCGTCGAACTCATCGGGATCGGGCCATCATGTCTCCTTTATGCCCATGCCGCTGCCCATGATGGGCGTCCGGCGTATACGCGGCTCCAACGCATCGCTCAGCTCACCAACAGCTACCACGGGCATTGCCACCAGCTCGGCTCCATCGCTAATGGATGCCATTGAGCCCATCGTCGAGGTGCATCATGCGGCGCTGGAGATGCGACAAAGTGTACAAAGTCAGATCACAACGCTGGAGGATGTGGACGATGCCGTGGACAGCGGCAGTGACAGCGACAGCGAGAGCGTGGGTCTCGCACTGGTGGAAACGACGCCACAGTTGGAATGCCAGGCGGACATGGCCTCCAGTTCCTCGAGCGCTTCGGTCAAGTGAACTCGCCCCGTGCCCACTTCAATCAAGTTAGTGATAAGAACTCTATAGTTGTACATAACGGTAAAACTCCCAGCTAATCTCTTAATGGCCTATCAATGGCTGATAGCTTATCGACCTGATAGAAAGCTGGCTCACCCAATCCCTCCAGCTTTTGTGGCTAAAAACTAATAACTAACAACTAACAACTAATAACTAACAACTAATAACTGTTTTTATTCGTGGCATAGTTTAAGCGGTAGTTACTGTTAGTCGTCATATCTTAGCTCTTCCATAAATAGATGATATACTCGTACGTACTCCCTGTGTTCGTTAGGCCACGCATCCTGTAAATGATCCACTAGAGAACCATTGAAAGCAACGTCTTTAACCTGTCCACGTACCTGACTATATCTTTGATACTCCACTTACTCTCTCTCTCTCTACCTCTCTCTTTCTCTTTTTCTTACTCTCTTCTTTCTCGCTCTCTCTCCCTTTTTCCAAGTCCATCCTTAAAGTTAACCAACTTTTGAACTAACAAAGTTACGGGTGCAAATGAATTTATACCTATCTCAGCCTCAGCCTCAGCCTCAGCCTCAGCCTCAGTCTCAGTCTTAGCCTCAGTCTCAGAAGAAACCAAAAATATAACCAATCAAATCGATTCCAATCGAACCACCTATATAGGTTCTCAGTCCCTAGGATGATTATACGATATATATGTAAGTGTAGAAGAATCGATAAACCAAATAGAATTGAAGCAAATGTTGAGAACGGAGAAAAGTCAAGGAGCAGCTTGAAGAGTATAGAAATATAATAGTTGCAGCTAAAAGCGAGATACTAAAATAAATACCAAATAAATACCAAGATCTGCTTAAGTCCCAACTCTAGTATTATAAATAAGCTTGCATCTTTTTTAAAACTACTCATAGGATACGTATAGAAAATGTGTACTTCGATATTTGAGTTGTGTTTTTAACTTAGGATCTTTTCCGTTGATCGTTATAAAAGAGCGTAATTTTTTCTAAACTGGTTGCCCAGGCAAACTAGATAATCACTGAATGCAACACCAATGAATAGATAATATTGTTTATGGTGGTGGCTCAAAGGACATCCTCGACTACGAGTGCTCACAGCTATCATAAGGATATCCTCAATAATAATCAATATAAAAAAATAGAAAAAAAAAAAATAAATGAATTTGTGTCTGTCATAAGTTGTAAGAGTGTGAAGTCCTTCAGCGAGAAACTGAACTGTCTGGTCGAGTCCTGGCATAACTACTTAAGCACTTAAGTATAAGTAACTACGGAAAGTAAAGCATTAAAACTGAAATCTTGCTCAGACACATCTTAAAACTTGAATGCAAAATAAGGAAAATGTAAACAAATGGCAATTATTAATAATCAATATGTCTAGCATTTAAGTCCATAGCTCATGGCATGTGTGTGTGTGAGGGTGAGTGTGACCATGGTAACTATGAGTGAATGTGTATGTGTGACTCACAATTAACGTTAAGTGTACATCTAAGTCCTTAGGAGTGTGTCCCCCCTCCCCCCATCCCTGTGTACGCTGTCTGCTCCCGCTCCATCCTGATGAATGGCCAATGTCAAGAATTTATAATAAATAAAAATAAGAAAAAAGAAAAAAAAGAAAAAAAATAAAAATGTAATTACATTCAATACAATCCGAAAGATAAATGATCTATGGCACATCAGTGGAGGAGGAAGAACAATCAAGGATCTGCAATCACTGAGAAAGCATTCCCAAGGAGATTTGTCTTTCCCTTTATAACTAAGATATATTTACGTTTACGTGTTTAAGTCTGTATGTGTGTGTATGTGTGTACTATACCTGTTTGTATTAAGATTAAAGATATACTGAAACAGTAACTGTTACTGCGCTCTGACCTAACCTTATTTAAGTCCTCGCCAAAAGGACCTGGGCTTGGGTTTGGATTTGGGCTTGGGTTTGGGTTTGGGGGGGTCCTGGAACAAGCAGTACAACACTTCATGTTCGTGATGGACATGCAGCGGAACAAAGCAGAATCCGAGTTGGTTGCAACAACAGGAGGCAAGTGCCATGCCACAGACATAAAGTTTACAGTTTATTTTCTGTTGAGGGCGCACCAGGATACGCAACAGGCGCGTGGCAAGGGGAGGCAAGCAATGGAGTTGCGATTGTAAGTGCCACCAGCAACGTGAGATTCAGTGTACAGCTGTCGCTCAAGCAGACACTCACCCATTCACAACGTCAGCTTGTCAGTCAGTTGGTTAGTCAGTCAGGCAGTCAGTCTGTCAGGCAGTCAGTCTGTCAGTCAGTCAGTTGGCTAGTCAGTCAGTCAGCCACGACTGGTAGCCGGAAATGGAAATGGAAAGCGGGAGTTTACGGCAAGATGAATGCAGTCAGCGGAGCGCGAAATGCAAGCAACGCATCTAAACAACTCACAGAAGGCAAACATCCAACAGACCGTTCCTCGAGCTTATCCCTTCCTGCTCAGCCTCCCTACCCGCTACCTTGCAACACCTCCCCCTTCCCCTCGCCCCATCCAAACTTTCGCCAATTGCAGCTGGTGCCCCATAAAGTTGAAGCTGAGTGCGTGCCCCATTGGCAATGTGAAGCGCTCCCTCCGAGTGCTGCTGGCGCCAACATTGTGGGGACAAATCGCGCCACGTGCATCGACTAACTAATGAGAAAATAAGCCAGAGACGAGCCACCAGCCGCTAGTAACCATCCATGAGGCAACAACCACCAACCACCAACCACCAACCACCGACCGCCAACCAGCAGCCACCACAGACCACCAGCCATCAACAAAGAACTACGCAACACAACGCACTAATGACCCACAAAGCGACTAAACTTCAAGCACTTTGACAGAAGCAAAGAACTTGCCACAGTCTACACTATGCAACATAATTATGGAAACATTAAGAATTTTAATAGAAGTTTGTGACAGATTAAAAATTGGAGTTCTTAAAGGAAGGAAGGATGAGATAAAAGGTAACTATAATATCAATATTATATATTATATTATATATTATATAATAAATTATATTATATTATATTAAATAAATTTTTTATAATTTATGCATTTAAAGCTCAAAAACAATAATAGAAATAATTTAAATAATTAATTTTAAATTTGTATAAATAAAAACAGCTGGAAACTTTTTCTCCTATGAAAATCGGAATATAGACTTTCAAAGAAACGAATTTAAAAGTAAGTAATTTTGTGCTAAAAATTGATAAAATAAAAAAAAAAGAAATAAATAATTAAAATTTATTATTGCGAATAATTAAAATTTAAAATTAATTTTTAAAGTTCGAAATATAATTTATTTTTAGATATAGTTTTTCCCATTAAGAAAAATGTCTCAGATATTAATGGGTCACAGCCAAATGAGTGATTTGAGTTTGAAACTTTGCTGACTAGTGTAGTTTGTGGTTACACTTGCCACCTTATGGCCGGGCATTGCCCGTAATCAGCCAAATAACGACTGTCAAAATGGCGAATAAGCGCAGGACTAATAAAAAGGAGGGAACGTTGCATGAGCATCAAATCGCAAGCTGCACAGATCTTCAGTGGGTGGTCTTGGGTGGACGTGGGGGGTTTTAAATGGTTGTGGGTGGTCATGGGTAGTTGTGGGTGGTCTGGGTGGCTGTGGGCGGTCATGGGTGGTTCTGAGTGGTCATGGGTAGTCATGAGGCGTCATGGGTAGCTAAGGGTAGTCATGGGTGGTTGTGGATGGTACCCAGGACCATAGTGGTTCTGGGTGGTCATGGGTGGTCATGGATGATCATGGGTCGTCCTGGGTGGTCCTGGGTAGTCATAAGTAGGTGAAGGGGTCGATGAATGAAGTTGAATGAGGAGTTGGAAGTTGGAAGTTGGAAGCTGGGAAATTTCTATCCAACTTACTTATCATTGCTGAATTTGAAGCGAAGTTGAACCCTCGACAACATTTTATTTGCTAGCTGGTAATTTTCTTTATCCCCCCCTTCCCCCTCCCATCGTAATTCTCTTTTACAGAAGGATGGGTGTTTTTCTCTAGCTATTTTTCCAGCTCCTTTTGTTGGTTTGGTTAATGAACCGAAACGCGTGTTTGTCTCTGGATTCTGCTATTGGCATTGGACGGGTTCGCTGCGCTTCTCCAGTTCTTTCACCAATACACACACACACACACACACACACACATACAAATATATATGCATACACATACAGAGCCAAGGCAATCATTGTCCTGATGACTTTGTTGTTAGCCCGCTTCAAGCCAAATGCGCGGACGTTATTGTCTGCTCCCTGGGGGCCATGTCGTGCTCTGGAGGGGCTTATGGTTATTCGGTTGCTTTTATTATTGCGTGTAGCTTATGTTGCGGATTCTGTGGTGTGTAAGTGTGTGTGCTCTTGCCTGGGTGTGTATTGTGTGTCCTAGCAACAGACATGCACGTCATTGTATTAATACCAATCTTGACTCCTTTATAATGCGTTTAATTATAAGAATGTCCTTAAATGCTAATCACTTGTTTTATCTGTCTATTAAATTCCAAGCTTCGGTAGGAGATCCTGCATTAGCATTATCCAGAATTAAGGAGTATTCCAAAGTCGGGCAACTTATGGATCTCAGCATGAAATATGAAATATTATGAAACTTTTGCTTCATTTCTGTTTCTTTGTTTATTTGTTTATTACACATGATAAAATGTTAATAGTTGCCTGATATTGCACACACACACACACACACACACACACAAACATGTGTGACTAATATGTATACACATATACATATACACCCACACACACTTGGGCTTGTGTGTACTCAAAGTAGTTACGATATGTACAGAGAATTTGACCAGTAATGGAAGTCCTTTGGCCAGAATGTCCTAATTTGAATGGCCAACAAAATGTATCAAGTTACAAATATTGGGACTTTGGGCAAATATTGAAAGGGGTTTAATACAAATGTGGGCCCTATGATTCGGAAACGGGGCAGTTTCAGATTCTAATAGAAGATTATCCCAACGAATGTATTGATTTTCCTATGCGAAGATTATTCTGGAAACATTCATATTAATGGGAAGAATCTCAATGGAATCAAAATGTCCTTGAAGTGAAGAAAATAGAAAAAAAAATAAATAACAGAGGAACAGATGTGTCTAGGATAGAGTTTAATAATATTATTTTAAATATTTCAAAAATATTTATAATATAGTTTTTATTAATTTGATAAATAATTATATATAATAATTTTATATAAATTTTGATAATATATATTTTAATAAATTATTTATTTAAATTTAAAAAATATAAAAAAATAAATAAATAAAGTAAATAAAAGCATTATATGAAATATAAATATAATTACAATAATTTTTATTCCAATTAAATTAATATTATCACATTATTAATTAACCACGGAATTAAAATTTCTTTATGAAGAAATTAACTTATATAAAAATAAAATAATAAAAAAAAAATATACCTTTAAAGTTCGTAAGCAGAAATACTTTTAGATTCTATAAAGTTTCAGGTCCAGAATTATTTTTTGAGAATAAAATAATTATCTTATTATCTTATTTCTTTAATTTTATATATTTAATAATTTAAAAAAGTAAACTTTTTTTTAAATTTATATATTTAGTAATTTTATAAAAATTAAAATTAATTTTATATATTTTTAAATTATTTATTCAAGGTTCAAAAATAAATAGTTTCTTTATATTAATTATTTATCCGTAAGCAGCCTTCTAATTTGGCCATAGCGAGGATTTAATAACATACAAGGAAAGCCACGCCTTAAAAAGATTCTGTATTTTCCTTAAATAATAATTTTTTAATATAAATCTTAACTATTATATTTATATTTATAATTATAGAATTAATTTTGCTATTTAATCACTATAAAGTTTTAAATTTTCAAGATGAGGTCAATTCCTTCCGTAGATGTCCTGTTGATGATTTTTGCCAGGTAACCAGAAAACAAATTGAAAGAATACCGTTTGTAAGGGTTTCATTTTTGCCATTAGCGTATAAAGTGCTCGCTGGAGTCCTTTGAATATGCATGCAGCTGTTGTTCCAGGAACAAGTAGTGCTTGGGGTGCCATCGAGGAGGACGCAGCAGAAGGACCGCTAATTAAATCAATGGAGCTCGTTTTAAACAATTTCGCATAAGGATACTAAGGATACTAAATAAATTGATGAAACTGTGGCGAATGCGCAAACACAATGCTCCCCATCAGAAGCTATTGCCATGTCCTTGTCATGGCTGAAAGGCATCTGTAAAAAACGAAGAACGAATCTATCGACCGAGTCCTGCATTTGGTCAGGAGTGGAGGGGCGTGGGGTACACCAAATTGTATAAATATAAACGACATTAAAGCGCGTCTCGAAATAAAACAAACAACAAGTCAAACCCAATGAACTGTGAGAAGGCGTTGGGTGCTGCAGCTCCTTTGCCCCTACCGCACCCCTCTCTCTGTCCTCTGTCTCTGTTCCTGCCGCTCCCTATTTGTCGCTTTTTCGTGTGCGTCTCGTTGTCTGTTATTATTGCCAGGATGCTGGTGACTGGCTCCTGCTGCCTGCTGCCTGCTGCCTGCTCTCAACATCAGCTCCGACTCGAGCAGCTCGTCGGAGCAATCGAAGCGCAGCCTTGTGGTGCTCCATTTCTTTTTTTTTTCCTACCGATTTTCCATATCCTTACACAATACGTTGCTATTTTTATTGGTTGCTCTCTCGCTGCTCGTCGACGATATCTATTAAGTCCTGGAGCGTTTGGCTTATATTTAACAATTTATAAATATGAGCACCCAATCACCCAGCCGCCCAACCACCCAGTCGCCCAACCACCCAGCCGCTCAGGTTCGTTAGAGGTCCTTCGAGTGATAACGAAATATATACATAAAAATTGATACAAAAAATAAAAAAAAGGATGGGCAGAAAAA
Source organism: Zaprionus lineosus (assembly GCA_035044505.1). Taxonomy (NCBI): domain Eukaryota; kingdom Metazoa; phylum Arthropoda; class Insecta; order Diptera; family Drosophilidae; genus Zaprionus; species Zaprionus lineosus. The sequence goes on from JAWNNX010000142.1 coordinate 975,917, forward strand.
TTGGAAATTATATTCGGGCAGCACGTAGACAGGGTCTCCGCCCACGCCCCTCCCACCTGTGGCCATATGCAGCGGGCGTTTTTATTGTCAGGGGCGTTCGTCCGGGAAAGGGTACGGGCCAATGGGGAACTGGCTCCTTGGCAACACATTGTTCTAAATATCACGCACGCAATTTGCAATTGAAGCGTAAATTTGGCTGTGCGTCAGTGAACAATTCTCCAAACTTCAAGCTGTTGATAGAGATATGAAGTGTAGCCTGGACACTGCCGATGATGAGGGAATACAGGAGGGCGGAAGGAGGTCGGGAGGTGGTCGAGAGTAGGGCGAGAGGAGGACGAGAGGAGGTCGAAGAGAGAAGAGATGGTTGGGTGGGGAGGGGAAGGGGATGCTATCGACGCAGCGAGGCAAACAAATGACATCAGTGGATTATCACCAACATCATCAGGACGAAACACAAACATAAGCCGTGTCCTTCTGCCTGCTGTAATATATAAAATTGAAAAAAAGCGAGTATAAAATACAGATAAACGCACAAACAGAGCGAAAAAAAATGAAGGATAGAGAGGATGATGGAAAAGGGGGAAGGAAGGATGGGCGAAAGGTAGGAAGGGGGCGGGGGGGAGGTGTGTGCGTGTACATTGTGTTGTGTATGCGTGTGAGACAACAAAACAAAAGCATGATATATCACAGGGTGCCACACGCTCGAGCATCAGAGCCTGTGAGGGGCAACACGTAAATATGCGTTATCCTTGGGCTGACCTTGGCAGGAAGTATGTCTCCTTTGGACTAACCCGCTGGCTCGACATTTTTTTACCGCCCCCTTTTCTGTATTTTGTGTTGAATAACTCCACGCACTTATACACAGGCGCGCACACACACACAGACACACACACACATACACACGCACACAGAGACAGAGACAATTGTTCATGAATGCAAGTACAAATTACAGGCTCATTGAGCTGGGCAAACGACTGGTCGGCAGGCGGAGAGGATCCTGGCAAGGACCGCCCGCTGTTGCATCGGGGTTCCCATGACAATCACGTACAAATCCTGGCGCTGGTCTCTAGCCACCAGAGGCAAAGGGCAGCCGCAGCCGCAGCCTTAACGCCAACATTGACACTCGTCTTTGTTGTTGTTGTTGTTGTAGTATTTGTTGTTGTGGTATCTCTGGCATCCTTGTTGTTGTCGTAAAAGTCTGCGCTTTGACACTAAATTTCAAGTCTTAAATTTAATGCTTTAATAAATCCAAAGGCAGGGCCAAAGGACACTCACGAAAGGGAACGAACGGCAAAAAATGAGAAAAGGAAACGTTGAGAGCGATTCACTCGCAATTTGAAACAAATTGAATTCAATTAAATAAATTAAAGTGCATTTTACATAAGCGACGCTGCAGTGCAATAAAAGTAAATTAAATCACATTTAAATGTCACGGAAGTGGGAAGGACGATGTGCGGGCAGGACGATGGGCGGGCAGGACGTTGTGCGGGCAGGACGTTCAGAGGTAAATGAGGTTCGGGTGTGAGAAGCTTTTCCACTTTTTCAATTTTCCATTTTCGCAGACAGCAGCAGGAAAATCAAAGTAAAACTTGAAACAAAGACAATTGAAAATGAAAGGAAAATGGATTTTGCCTGTGTTTATTGCTGGGGATTGGGGCTGAAGGATTTCAGCTTAATAAGGATGCCACAAAAGCATTAATAAAAAAGTGCGCATGTTGAAAACTTTGCCAGTCAATAAAAAAGTTCATTTGGTATCGGGTTAAAACCTTATACGGGCTTCTGCCAGGACCTGCTGCGGGATTTGGGAAAGGGGTATGGTGGTTGGGGTTAAGTGGTGAGGGGTGGGGGTTAGGGGGTAGGGGTAGGCGCTGGAGTTCGGGCTGGGATTGGTACACAAGTTTAGGTTGGGGCTATAGTCGATTTCGATGTCAGAGTCGGTGTCGAGGTCTCGGTCGAGGTCACAATGAGTACCCAACATGACAAATGACTGGATGTGCCGCACGTTGAGGCTGCAGCTCTTTCTCACTCTCTGTGGTACGAACAACAAGTCACATAAACACAGAACAAAGCCATTAAAAGGACATGAGGGACACATGTCGTTGGGGGACACTTAAAAAGCTGAGCCTATTAAATCAGATACCGAAACGAATTGCTTTTTTGAGCTGAAATTTCGAAACACTTCACAAAGACGAGCATTCAGATTCTCGAGAAAAGTCCTGGAAAAGTCCTCGAAAAGAGGGATATCAAATTGAAGTCCGGTGACTCGTTTCCTGGGACCTCTATGCGACTATTAGGATAATAAACGCTAAGTGCATATGCACAGTTCTGGGTACACCCATAAAGGAGCTTTCCGGGCAGGTCCTAAGGACTGAACCTAAAAGGAATTTATAGTCTTTCAATACATGGGAATTCCTCAAGAGTCTAATTCGAGGAGAAAAAGTAACAAACTTTGACATGGACATGGCCATTGAAGGACATTTTCGTTAAAGTTGCACTACATCGACTACTCGACACTGAAAGGCTAATTGAAATGCAGCCGCTGGTCTGGCAGTGGGTGTGGCCCGATCCGAAGGACCTAAATAGGACTGCGATGAGTACACAAACTGGTAATCAATTTAAAAGTTTCCAATGGCACGACCAACTTTGCGAGGCGGTCCTTTCTATGCTCAAGTTTTGGTGAACTAAATCTCGAGCATCGACCGCTGGTTAAACGTTATGTACACGACTAATGGCAAGACGGAAGAAGCTGAGGAAATTTGGGTTTGGGCTTGGATGGGCGACGCACGCGGCGGATGCAGTTCGGTAAATACAGTGGAAAGCAGAAAAAAGTACAGATAAAACAGGAGCACAAAAACAAAGCACAGCAAGGAAAATAAAGCAAAGGACAACAAAATAAAACAGAACAAAACAAAACACAACAAAACACAGCAAAACTCAACAAAACACTGCAGGACAGACCAAACAAGTAGCAGCTACAATGGACAGACAAATAGGGACGACGACAGGACAACGCAACAACCGAGCAGTTGTTCTGCATTTTCGTTTCCGCCATCGCCCTCATCCATGGCGCGTATGTCGCATGCTCGTCCACCAATGCGAGCGATGAGCTCGACCAACGAATGGTGTCCTGGCAAGCATGACAATTGCATTGCTGTCATTGCTTATGACGAATCTATGTAATATAATATATTGTTCCGGATCGCGGAGAGAAAAGGGAGAAAAGGGAGAAAAGGGAGAAAGTAGTAAGTGAAGCGTGGAAGGTGGAGCAGCGGAAGGACGAAGATGAAAGATGGAAGATGGCGGGCAGCGGCCATTGCTAAATACGTTCATAAATTTCTAATAAAAAAAGTTGAGCGTTCGAAATGCTCCGCAAAAGCAATTAGTTTGGCGCCCAGGGCCGCCGAGCTTCGTATTGCAATTAACGTAACAAAAAGGAGCAACGGGAAAACAATACAGCGCCAAATGCGACAGTATCTCTGGGAGCCCATCATCATCGTCCTGCCAACTTGCCAGCCTCATACTCCATACCCCGTTCCCCATACCCCATACTCCATACCCCATACCCTATACCCCATACCCCATACCTCATACCTCATACCCCATACCCCATACCCCATAACCCATACCCCATACCTCATACCTGATTCCCCATTCCCTAAGAACTGACAGCCCACAAACCCGACCATCCAACCAACCATCTAACCAACCAACCTACCAACCATCTAACCAACCAACCAACCAACCCACCACACCCAAGCAAAAAACCAGTTAACTGAAACCAATGAATTATGAGCCATGGATGGGCATCCGATGCCTACAGCAGAACATCTGCGCTCTGCAGGATTCGTGTGCTGTGCGCTTCCTGGCCAGGACGCTTTGACTGCCTTTGCTCTGGCATTAGCTCCAAAAATCAATTTGGTAAATGTAATTAACTTGGCCATAACTACGACTAAAGGACACTCTTGCATTCAGCCTAAATGCAATCGAATGAAAGTGTCTAGCATTGAAGGAATTTCCTTTTGTGTTAGTCATCAGGACATTTGCTGACTATGCCATTGGGCGGGGCGTTCAAAGGATTACAGATCTGCCTTGATGCGTGTCCTGTTCCATCAATTAGAGAGAACATGAGTCGAAGGCGATAATTTAACTTTCATCCTCTTCATATTTGCCTGCATGTCTGTGTCCCATTGTATGCATGCCTTAGTCCTACAAGCATCCTTGTTAGCAACGTTAATTAAATTACTTTTACTCGCACATGACATTGACGAAGCTTCCTCTCTGTGGCAATTCCTGTGCGCTAGTGTTAATTAAAAACGCATGTTAAATAGATTTTCAATCCACTTTCAAAGCAACTACTCCGGCTTCGGCTTCGGCTCCGGCTCCGGCTCCGGCTCCGGCACCAGGATGAATATGGAACTCTTTGAATGCACATGAGTGGTCCTTAGAGCGGCGGAGGAGGAGCACACGATTACATGGAAGCTGAAAAGTCGTTTGTGGTTTGACGTTCTATTGAAGTGCAGCCTCATCACTTAGTGAATGATCAAACAGGATGTCAGTGGAGCAGGATGCGAGCAAATCCAAACTGATGCCTCGTGCCGCTGTGTGTCTGGGCTCCATTTGCTGGGGCATAGAATTGTGTATGTAGAAAGGACTTTAATTATGCTCAAGTGCAGATAAAAGTTGAACCTGAGTAGGTGAAACGAAAGGATAATATCTTTTGAATGTTAAGTATACGCAACCTTAAACTTGCCAAGTACAACAAGGATACCAAAGCATTTAATAAGGAAAAAACTCAGAACTCAGTTAACTGTGCCCGACGGTCATAAGCTTTTTATTTTCATTTATTTATGAGATAAACTTTTGATTTGTTGCCCATAGCTGGAGATTGTGCCGCAGGGGCAATGGCAAACACTGCCCCGGCCACAAAAATTTTTATTACAAATACTATTTTAGCTGAGCGCTGAGAGGGGCAGTAAGGACGAGAATGATAGAAAGGGCAAAAAGGGAAACGGAAACTGCGGAAAGTCCGAGACCAATGCTGAGCAAGTGGCTCCAACCAACAGCCCTATAAACGGCGAATATACCCTTAATATGCCATATTTTCTTGCGGCCAACAGGGGCGTGGGCATGGTTCGCCCGTCTAATTCCATAAAGTTGTAACGCTTGAATGAGCAAAATGGTGAATAAGGACTAACAGATATCCTGTAATCAGTTTCATTCATTCTAAGCTTATTTTTCCTTATTCATTAAATAACGAATAGTTTCAGACTGTTTTAAGGGTTGGATATTTCTGAAAATATCTCAACGAAACATTTATTGAAATGAAATTAAACTAAACACTTGGAAATATATTACATTTAACTTTCTTAAAGTAATTATTGTAACAATTGAAGTAATAATAGTTACCCCATGAAAACAAGCAAAAAATAAAGAATAATTAATATATCAAAAACAAAAACTGAAATGACTATTTAATTTAAAAGTATGAATGAAACAAGCCATTAATCCACCACAGCTTTACTCCCCACACTAAAATTGCCAAGCAGATGAACTTGGGCCAACGTTTTACGTATTTTTTGTCTTTAATACTGGGTGAGACTGGGATGATGCAAATTTCTGAAAATTTCTGATGATGAATTCTTTATTTTTTTCTGGAATTCCACAACACAACATTTTTTATTGTAATTAATTTCAGTTTCCAGTTAGTCTTGTGGTCTCATTTTATGCCAACGGCGATGCACTTTCACCTTTAGTGGTCAGGTTGGAATGTAGGAAGTCGGTGGAGAGTCTTAAATTGGATTTGGGAATACGTTTCATTTATGAGTACTTGATGTGTGCATCCATTGTCTATTTTATGTTGGAAAAATGATTTAAGCTACTAAAATGCAATTGGATTCATTTTCTGTATAATAAATCAAAAAATAATAATAATAAAAGGAGAAATTAAATATCCGTTTCGCTCTGCTGATGATGTGAATTATGAGAGTTATAAAATGTGGAAAATATATACGTTTAAATGTATTGAATCCATATAAAATATGAAATAATATGTAAGATATAAAAAGTTATAGTAAATATAAAAAAATTCTCAATATTCGCTTATGCCCAAAAAAAAACAATCGACTCCAAATACCACAAACAAGTGCAGAATCTTTTTTTAAACCCCTAAGAAACTTGTTATGCAAATCTCTCCAAACGAAGTTCCCGTGGTGGGAAATACTGTTCCCATATACAAATACTCAACACAAAGCAATCTCAGTAAGGAGTGCGTATGGATGTATGTGTGTAGTTATCTTCAAAATTATATTCCGGCTATAACCTTTGTCTTCTATCGATTCGTTGTACTCTTTATTAGGGCATAAAAACTTTTTTAATAAATTTGGTTCTTTGCGGAACAATAACAAATAATTCTTTTATTCAAATGAATTAAAAAGTGCAATAAACAACCCTGAAACCAAATTATATTTTTTATAGTTAAAGTTTTTTTTATTTGTGACAAGTGAAATGTGACTTTTTAATAATCGGAAGGGTCAAGTTACTTGAGTGGTTTTTATTTTTCACTTTTATTTAACAGCAAATTAGTAGGTAGTATTTTTTTATGACAGTTTACACTTATTTATTCCCCATGACTTCCAATTAGCTTTCCATTTCAAAACTGCACTCGACCATTGAGTACGTACTTCCAGTTCCATACACAACACACACGCACACACATATACACACACACTCACACAGACTATCGAGTTACCTCGTTCTCAATGGTTATCAGCTTAGTCGTCGTCTTATCAATGAAAACGAGAACCGTGCGTAGAGTCCAAAGCTACTGCAATTTTGCGCCTTTCACGTCTGTTCATTAACCGTTATCGCTGCAGATAGCGCTTATCGTGGAATTAGCATACGGTAAACCGGCTGGAAGAATATTATTTACTTAGAAAAGGAAAACACGTAACAAATGCGTAGCAACAGCGGAATAATTTTTACGGCTCTCACTGAACTCCCAATAAGAGCTATCGAATTTATCATATATAGACCCAATATAGTGCTTGATAGGAAGGTAATATTTTGATCGTAATGCTTTATTTGTGCTTTATTGAGAATCGACTTTATGCTTATGGACCTATAATGTCAATCAAAAAACATATATATAGTATTGTATGTAGAATTATCGAAATATTGTCATCGGAATTTATCAACATTTAAATGCTCTAACTTTTACCGTTAAGTCTCTATACGTACATAAATAAGTGTAAATATGTACATATCTATATATACATAAACCCATACTATAAACTTCGTACATATTGTCTATGAATTGATTATGCTCTCACGGAGTGGATGCTTGGAATATACAGTGGAACCTTCGATAACTCGATAACAGTGGTTAGGTTAGCCGCTAAGCTTTAACAACAACAAGGCAAAAGCCACCGTCTGCGACCTTAGATTATGTCCAGGACCTTACAGTCCTGATCCACCCGCTTCCTTGCCCAGCACATACTTGTTGAAGCCCTGGTTGAGCTGTTCCGCCAAAATAAAGGTGAGCACCGTGTGTGGACCAAGACGGAAGAAGTAGGGTGTAAAGCCCTTCCACAGCGAGAATACACCCTCTTGACGTGCGGCACGGAGTAGCACGTCCATCGTGCCCTTGTACTCTGGTTTGCCGTCCACTATTTTCATGTTCTGGATGCGCGTCTTGGCAATGTCGAGGGGCATGGATGTAATGGTTGTCAACAGACCGCTAAGCATGCTGGCGCAGAAGTGCAGTTTGATGCCTTCATCCATTTTCAGTGGACCCGTGCGGAAGTACGTCTTAAACTGAGAGTAGCTCGCCAGCTGAGTCATGTTAACGACCATGGCCCGTCCAATAGTTGGAATGCATCCTCGCCACAGGGCAGTCAGGCCTTCCTCACGCGTGATACGAGTCAGAGCGTTGCCCACGTGCTTGTAGTTTCGTCGTTCCGCCGGAGGTAGACGACCATCGGAGGTCATTCTGATGAGAGCGACCTCTGCGGGCGTGCCAATGAACGCACCACACGCACCAGCCACCATGCCCATCAACATACTTGCCCCCACATTGGGAGCGCCACCAAAACGTGCTCGGTATTCCTCGTTCAGGTAAGTGTACACACCTAGGCGACCAGTTGTGTAGGTGGCTTGTCTCAGCAGCGCCGCTGATAGGCCTTGGTAGAGTGCCAGCGGGCCCTCCCGGCTAATGACCGTCTGGATGCAATGGAAAGAATTGCGAAACTCTTTCTTACCGCTACCGGCACCGGAAATCTGCATTCTGTTTTTAATGAGATCAAGTGGCTGGACACACAGGGTAGCACCCATACCACTGAGTCCTCCAATTAGATACTTCAAGCCCTCAGGCGCTGACTTCTTATTGCTGGACATGATTACGAATTTTTCGATTACTTTGCGATTACACAACACAAACTGTTTTCATTAAATGCCCTGCGCTGTCTATCGTTGTTCCCCTTGAACAGCTTTCAAATTGCAAGTGATTCCAGTTTCCAGTTAGACTCACGGTCGTTGCTGCTGCCAATAGCGATGCACTTCCACCTCTCGTGGTCAGTTCGAATGTGGGGAATGTGTAGAAAATTTCTAAAATGTTTTATACATTCCTTCTTGGCGTACAATTGATATGCAATAACTTTTAGCTTACGGCCAGAGCGAGCAGCTGATACTGGCGGGGGCCACAGACGCTTCCTCGTTTTATTTTTGCTTTTACTCGGTGCTTGCCAGCCAGTGGGTAAAGCGTTCTCTCTGCCTCTTTGAATGTGAACCAATGTCACGGGCGTGCGTATGACGTCATAGAGTGCTTCTAAAATAGTTCGCGAGTGAAATTTTTCGGTATATTTCACGTTTACATCTGTTGCCTTCCCCAAAATCTAATTTGTTGCGCGGTGAAAAACTGCACGAGTTACGTAGTTGCAATTGCAATCTACTTGGAAATAGCCCAAAGAGTAGCAGCAACATTTCGTCTAACTGTGTTATTCCCACTCAGCTGATGACGTGTACACTGGTGGCGGGAGAGCGCGACAGAGCTGTCAACTAACTGTTGAATACGTATTGATAAAGTCGTTAGCCACACGCAGAGAAAGTTTTAAAATTTTATCTGACTTTTATTATGATTGTAATATTTGTCTAAAATTATTTAATTTAGTATAACAAAAATAATAAGATTATTTAATTGAATATTATTTAAATACTCGCAGGCCTGCAGTGCAGTGCATGCGCTTTGCGAAGCCCGACAACCCTGTCAGTCGGCTTTATTTCTCTTTCTCAGCTGCTCTCACGCTGCCAAAGACGGTGTTGTTAAACGCTGAACAGCTGTGCCGATTTTGAACTCTTGTGCTGCAACAGCTCTGTGTTTAGTTCGCCTAAATCGATACGGTTACATGGAAATAAACAGCTGCAGAGCTAAACAAACTAAGGCACACGCTCATATCTTTCCAATTGCGTACAAATTACTGTACATATCTTTACGATTGCGTGTACATGTGTACACACATTGTAAAACGTATATGCCTTTCTTTTCTTTATCTGCTTTGTAGCTACATTCGTGCGTCTTATTTGCCATTATTACCGGCTAGTTATCAAATAGCAAAAACAAAAATGTTTGCTACACATTTATCGTAATTGCTCTAATCAGATAATAAAGATATGACTTATGATTGGGGTGTTCGAATTTTCTGATTTTTTTTACAGTTTGTCGCTAATAGAACGTGATTGTTACTTCCAGCGTTTTACTTTCGCTGTAACGTAAGTATGTGTGTGTAAATGTATGGCATGACTATTTGTAAATAAACCCCCAGCAACTGGTAGATCTTGTTGGAGCTGCCATAAAGATATCTTAGTAAAGTTGAAAAGTTATTGCCATGCGACAAGTGTTAAGTTTTAAATAAATAAGTGTGACAATGAACGTGAAATTGTGAGAAAAACAATTAAGAATACAGAAACAGGCAAGAGCTAACAAATACATACCCTGTAATTAGCATAAAGGTAGGTTGTTTAAACTTTTGTTTTTATAGCAACTGCAATCGCTCAATGCACCAATGCACATAAACGGGGAACATTTAAGCACACACATGCACGCATACATATGCACACATACATATATGTATATATCCATGCCTATGGTGAGTCCACAGTTGGAGATTGCACTTTGTTCACCATTGTTTTACATTTATACTATGTATTAATTAGTTTTATTAATGAATATCAATTTGTTGACGTTAGGCTCGCAATTCGCAGGCAATATTTATCTTTGTGTAACAAAATTGGCCTGATTCTTGGCAGATGAGCGTCCCAGTTCTTTGACGCAATTTCCATCAGTTCAATTTCCCATAGAGCACAGATAGAAATTTTGATTGCGTTGTTGATAAAGAAATATAGCGATGTGCTAGTTTCTAAATTTAGTCTGTATGTTTAGATTATAAAATAATATAAATATACATTTTATTTTTTTTACATTGTAAATACGTGCTACTTTGTAAATAGTGCAGTTCAGCTGGGCAAATAACGGACGGTAATAGATAAAGAGTAGATATACATTTATTTCTATGGTACTGCAATTAAGACTGCAGACAGAACTGTAAACGTCTGTAAATCGATTTTATATTGATCATTTCCATAAATTGTTAATACAAATATTGAAAATATTAAACGGAGCGCATGGATGTGAAAAATAGCTGCTGGCAATCAAGTGCGAGATTCAAGGGTTCTTGAATTTATTACATTATCATTTTACGCAATGATGTATATTGTGCGTGTATCGTGCTCGTATCTTATGGAAGCATTCAGACATGTCCTGGCACAGGATTTACCCAACGAAGCGCATTTCGCGCATTCGCGCTTGATTCAATCAGAGGGAGTCGACAGATTGGCTGTCGTTTGCCTGCCATTGAAGCTGAAGCGATTTCAATTGAATTTTAGCGACAACGACATTTTTCTGCCTCTGCGAGGGATTTTCGTATTTTCGAAAGAAAATAAAAAGAATTGAGGACGAGCAAGGACAACTGCAGAAATGAAAGCGCACATTGTAAGCAATCGGACGACGCTGCATCAGTGAACGAAAAGCACTGAACGAAAATCTCGAACTGTCAAAAGGAAAAGTCGTGTAGGTGGGGAGGGGGGAAAAGGGGGGCAACTATAGATAAACTACTCCATATCCCAGCTACGTTCTCCAATGGCAAACGACCGGGAAAGCTATGGCCAGTGTCCTAGTGTCCAAGTGTCTCAGTATCCCAGTGTCCCAGTGTCCCACTGTCCCACTGTCCCAGTGCCAACAGCAGCATCAGTTAATATGGACGCGAGGGCGGCATCTTCTGTCAGACACAAACCCACACACAGGCACACTCACCCACACACACACAGACACACACACACACACACACACACACATGCACAAATACATCAAACATGTATAAGACATATATGCATTCAGTGTGAAGGACATTGTAAGTGAAATTGAATACTTGGACTTTCACCATAACCGTCAACAGCTTCGATACCCTGCAGAAGGTGTACAGAGGATTATTTCAATTATAGGAAAATTTGTTATATAAATGGAAATTAATTATTTCTAAAATTAAACTAAATGAAAGCAAAGTTAAAATCATTGCCAAGGGAGAAATGCGTTAATTATTAATGTGGTTTCTGTTGAGGAGCTCTAAAAATAATCATATGATATTATTTACAGTTCCTGGTTTTAAGTCTCCAAATTAAATTATAGCAAAGTTTTGGATTGATAAATTTTTTTAAGATCTAAAATAAGATCTAAAATCTAAAAAATAAATTGAAGATGAAAATAAAAAAGAGTAACTTAAAATATTCTGATTAATTGGAGTACAGTTATTTTATTAATAATAAAAATAATAAAAAATTTAACATTGAATTTTTTTATTTAAATTTGATTTTTTATACATGTATCAGATCTGATGTCGTGTAGGGCATTCACAGACGCCGAAGCTATAGTTACTTCTCAGAATTGACACCGTTTCTTTAACCAATACATCTCCTGGCCGACTACTAGCTCCCCCCTCTTAGCCCCGATTGCCCTTTTGGCGGCAAGCAACCTCATCATTCATGTGACGTTGGCTGGCCAATCAATAAAATTTCACGCTGCTGTAATCAAAGCTTGTGATATTAGCGTAAAGTTGAATGAATCCATGTGCGGCAAGGTTCCTGCTCAGATCACTGGCACAGGCAATGGATTCAGTACAGAGTACAGCCCATCACAGGCCCTCCAGCCAGGCAGCCCGACTGCCAGTCAGAGTGGCATCCAACCTGCCCGGCAACCAGCCAGGCAGGCATTCAGACAGCCAGGCAGATGAACGGACGGACGGAAGGACATACAGGCAGACAGACAGACAGATGGAGAGCTATAGAGGTGGCCCCGGGAGCAGTGTGGCTTTTGTGTGAAATGCTAAAATGATAAGGTCGCTCGTTATAGACTCCTCCTGTCGCTGGGCACACAAAGCCGAGTTGAATCAACAGTTTGGCGTCGGCACCGGCACCGGCACCGACGTCACTTGCTAATTTTAACGTGCAGCTTAGTAAGCGCCACTATATGGGATGGGGCAACAGGGAAACAGCAAGAGAAAGAGCGCGGGAGTGTGAGAATGATTGAGGGAGGGGTCCGTTGGGCGGGGGGTGCAAGCAAATAAAACCCATATAAGCTTCGCCATCGGCAACTTGTGAAATTTATTTATGTGCAGGCCGTTTAGTGATGCGTTATGGCAAACGCCAGTCCCATGCGATCCGACTCGAATTTCAGGTATGCTTCCCCAACCTCCGCCCAATACCTTGCCCCAAACCTCCACCCAATTCTTACCCCCATCGCAGGCATACGGCTGCGCCCCAAAGGTTTTTGGCAGCGACAATGTTACGATTGCAAATCGACTGGAAGATTTAAGTGCGTTGGCATACGAAAATAAGTTTATGTTCACTCGCCCACCTCTTCCGCTGCCATGCCCAGTGTTTATTCTTGGCGCGAGATTCGATAAACAGGAATCCTTGAGTTTGCCGCAAAGGTCGCAATCCTCAGACGCATGTGGGAAATCTTTATTTGGCACTGGCCCAGCCTCAAGACGCAAGCATCGACCAACCAAGTGCCTTCCAATCGTGAATTAGAAAATTTCTCACAATTGCATAACGAGTGGACCTTAAAGTGACCTTGAGCTGTGCACTTGGTTGAATATTGCATTCAACTAGAAGAAATTTCCTGCATGGAAAACAAAGTGAGGACAGCTTCAAGGGTCGAATAACAACATATATTTTAAAAATCACTATTTTCTATTTACATTATTAAAATTTAAATAGGAAAAAGAAATTCCTAAATTTTTAAAATTTTATTGCGTCGTTCGCAACAATCTGAGTGACTACGAAAGTTAAAAGCAATTAATTACAATTACCTTACTTTTTCTTTTAATTTTAAACATTTTTGAACAAATATTTTATTCAGTTTATAAATATTTGTTTATATAATATAATTGTTGTATTTGTTAATTACATAAAGAGAACGTGGAAGAGCCCAGAAGAGCTAAACAGAGATCCAACTGTGCCCAGAGACAACTTACCATAGCAGAGACAACCTACTGTGAGTTGTCTCTGAGAATTTTTATCCTAGACAAAAACGCGGTGATCAAAAATTGGCATACGAGGTAGGTTGTCTCTGAACCTCATACTGCGGTGTGGTGAAATTGGAGTTGTGGTGAAAGCAAAGGGTGAAACTCCTACTGTCAAGGTGCTTAAACTGAATTGGACATGCGACATTTTCCTTATTATTCTGAAGTCGTAATTCAATTAAAATTAATAAACAAAGACTTTTAACATTTCTATTTATATATTTATATTATATTTATATCATTTACATTATTTTTATAAGTTAATAAACTTCGATTTAAAAATAGAGCATTTCGCAGTCAACCTTGCAAAACATTGCCTTCTGTTATCTGTCTGCAATTTGCAATTAAATTGCTCAGAATTATTTCTTTATCTGCAGCGACGATTCCACATTTATAGAAATTTTGATTATCTGTGCTATCAAGTTACGCAAGCATCTCGGATATAAATAATTAAGAACCACATTGTAGATATTTCATTGCTTTAAAAATTACGCAATGGCATACAAACTGATCGGAGTCGATATTCTTCTTAGGGAATTAAGTTACTAAATTTAGAAATGTTTTTGATTTTTTTATAGTCTCAGATTTACTGTGTGTATATTTTTAGCTTTGGTTCAATAAATATAACTATGCCGTTAAGCATACTGCAAGCTTTAAGGAATGAATTTCAAAAAATGTTACCCTTGACAGGACGAAAATTGCATTTGGTGGCGTTGCAGTAAAATTGTTGGCCGGCCGCGGCTTTGGTGCCTCGTAGCTCTTTGCAGTATGCAAAATGCAACAAAATAGTTGGGGTCACAGCCACGCCCAGTCAATTTTCAGCCCTTGTCGCGTAAATAAACATTTAGTATGCCGTTAGAATTTGCATTCCAATGTAAAAACGCAAGGGAAAAATGAAAAATAAAAGTGCAGGAAAAGCGGCCGCCAGACTGCAACTAGTAGTCTACCAGGACGAGCACAGCCACAGCCAATTTGTGTGGGTTAAGGTGGAAGCTACTGGGTCAGGCATTAGCAGCTAAATCAGATTGTGCACTAAACACACTAATGGCATTATAATTATCCTCGGGGAGCCCGACCAGCCATCCCGACCAGCCATCCCGACCGGCCATCCCGACCACCTGCCTGCCGCGCTCTAAATGCAAATTAAAACTTCGCGCAAAACTTTTCGATGCCACTTAAAGTCGGTGGCAAGGCCAGGAAAATTGCATTGCGGTACTCCACCGCAAACCCCCTCCACCTCCTCCATTTCCATTTAGTCCTTCGCCCATCCAGGCTTATTTCGGTCCACTCCACAGACTAGCTGGCGAAGCTCGTGCTATCAGCGTAAAATCAACATTAATAGAGCTGACAATGCGCTTCCGGAGACAAGCGTACAATGGGAAGCACACACCATACACACACATACCCGCACACACACACACACATGCTATTTATGAAGCAAAGTCCTTTGCTGTTTTATTGTGTTTGCTGACCAGCCAAGTGAAAGTGTCCCTCGGCTCCACTTGCCTCAACATGAGGATTACATGCGCCTCAGCTAAATGAGAAATTATGAGGACAAGCTTTTTTTTCCTTTCCATCCTTTATTGTTGTTAACTGATAGCTGTCTAGGTCCAGGCCCTTACCTCAAATTGTCGACTATTTATTGGTTTATTATACGTATTATCCCTATATCGCTCTATCCCTAGGACTGTTCACTCACTTTAATCTTAAAATGTAATCACGTTTGGGATTTGCAATTACCAAAGTTTTCCAAGGACTTAAAACACTTCGCAGCTTCGCGCGACTCACGCCTTTGGGGCGTTTGAGAAGCGTGTCAGCTGGGGATAGCGACAGGTTCTTATGTGCATATTGATTAAGTATACGCCCCCGCAGGTAACATTACGCATACGCCCTGTCTCCGCACAAAGAACAACGACAGCTCCACTGATTAAGGACGAGAATTTATGGCCAGCATTGTGTGTATGCGCTCAATGCGTGCGTGTCAGGGAGCACATCACATTTTTTGTTGGCCATATAAATTAAAAGCAGCTCAGCCATGGCCCAAAAGATCTAAGCCACTTTGTGCCCGAAGTATCTGTCTGTGGCTTCGGCTTGTAGCTGAAAGCCAGATTCAGATAAAAAGTTCAAATCTGCTGCGGCTGCAACTTGATGTGGCATTCGCTCCATAAATGTGGCAACTGCTCAACCAACCAGCTTGGCATTCAGGCAACCAGGCAACCAGTTAGACAGAGAGACAGACAGGCGGACAGGGAGACAGACAGGCGGACAGTTGAAAGGGCGGGCAGTGAGGGGGAAGGACAAACCACTATCAACTACTTGGAAGTGAAACACTTTTACTTTGGCACTTCGCTCGTATCCTTGTTTTTTCGTATCCTTGTATTCTTGGCCAACCAAAGACAACAAGTCCTCGCAAATCCAGGCGACAAAAACAAAACAAAAACGCAAAAACCAACTCACAGCCGGCGCTCTCAAAAGGACGAATGCCTGGCATAGTTCAGGCTGCAAAATTAATGGTGCTAATGCCAAGTGGATTTTGCGTATATGTGTGTCTGTTCCTGTGCCTGTGGGTGTGTATGTGTGTGTGTGTAAGTGTGTGGGTGCGCATAACTGTGTTAGTCTTGTATTTTCTGGTCGAGTTCAGGTCTCCCTGGTCGGACGTCTTGTTAGCCGAAACCCCGTTTCAGCACGGGGAAAGGAAAGCAGCTGCTCAAATGTTTTCCTGACTTTAAACGTTGCCCAAGGAAAAGTTTGAATAAATGTGTGGCTATCGATAAACAGGAAAATTCTTACTCATAAAAGTTTATCGAAGCTGAAAATAAATAAGAGTTTTGATTCCTGCAATCGTGTTTTTATTTTTAACGATGATTTGAATTGGGATTGTGAGTTAAGGATTTGTAGAAACCCTTGGAATATTTTATTTAAAATTATTTGTGGATACTAAAATTAAAAAAATGCTGGATAAGTTATTAATTCAGTGCATTGTAGAATATCCCCTATGGGTTTATTTGTTCCAAATGAAAAAAATGATCCTTTAAACAAATTGTAATCATTAATTTATTTTATTTATATATATTATTTATAGAGTTTATTTCCAAGATATAATTTATTATATATATATATAATATTACATATAATATTTGAATTTTTTAATAATCTGAAAATATTAGAGGCTGAGTTGATAGGTTTCTAATATAAATCTAATATAAATTTTAAAAATGATTGGCCAAGCAAAGTAAACTTTTGACCCAGTGTAAAATCTAGCGATGTAAGCAGAATAATTAATTATTAATTATTAACTATTAAATTTAATTTTAATTAATATTACTATTATTATAATAAAAGATTACTTCTTACCAATTAAAAGTTGAGCTACCCCTCGGTCAATAAACTCGTCCATCCTATAAAAATTCCCCGCCTGGCATATGTTTTAGAAACTGGGCAGCCGGATTCAATATTAGCTCAGTTAAAAACTACTGATTAATGTTTAACAAATATATTAATTAATTATGAGAAATTATGTATCTTTCTTGGAAAAATGATAGCTGTAAATAAATGACTTACAGCGTTCTAGGAACGATTGCTTTGAGCCCAGGACAAGTTGCAAGCCAAAGACTCGTACAAAGTTGATAAGAAACGAATAAAAAAATCCCCCCACATAGGGAACTCTGTGACTCAGCGTCTCGAATGACGATAGTGGGTAATAGATACATCCTTTTTTGTATATTTTAAAGAGGACAAAGAGACTTCAGTCTTATATATGATTTATTGAATTAACATAAATTATGTATCAATATATAAATTATATTATAATATATATTATATTATATATTATGCTACCAAAGCATTGGGAGCTGAGCTCTGGAAATAAGTAAGTATTACGTGACTCCGTGAGGATCGTGGGCGGTAACCGATAATTGCTTATTTACCCTATAAGATAGATAAACACATACCCCCAGCAGCACGTTATCGGTCATTATTCAGCTTTTATATTATTAATTCTTTGTTTATTCAGATTGCGGCCAGAAAAGCAATCATAAGGGCTACTATATAAAGCGGCCGCTGCAGTGGGGAAATTCATTTAATTGATCTTCAGTACGCGATGTTCATCAAGCTGGGATTGCTGCCATTGGTGCTCCTTGGTAATGTGGATTAAAGGATGAACGGATGGAAGGGTTAAGTGCTCAAGTGCTAATCATATTTTCTCGTGCAGTTGGTGCCAGTGAGGTGTATGGACAGTGCTCTTTCTCCAGAGAGGGAGTTGAGAAAGCGAATGGTGTGTTCACCTACTCCGATGCCGGAGGCAATCCTAAATTGCAATTCAAGCCATCGGTGGATGCAGGCGTTAAACTGACATTGCAATGCGGTAGTGAGGAATTGAGGAAGCCCCAGACAACCTGCCAAAGAAACCGTCGCTTTGACCCACCTTTGCCTTTGACGTGCAAAGTTCCGATGCCAGCGGCCGGGGTAACGCCACTGACTGATGCCTGTCCTGGTAAGGTATTCGGCGTGGGGTACAATTTACGTGGTACATTCCTGGAGCTATACAGGACATGCTACGATGTGCCAACCATGCGTGCCCACTACTCGGAGGCAACGATCTATCCGAAAAATTTCTGTAAGTAGTTCAATTATGCGATATGAGAACTCTCACTGATCCTGTTTACACAGACCCTCGACGAGGAGAAACAACTTTCACCACTGACCAGATCATTAGTCCTGCTCAGCAAGCCTCGTTTGAAAAGAGGAACATCTACGATGCATTCCGCCGCATTTTCGGTCCAGGCCAGACTTATATAACTGACCGAAATCAGCTGGTCATCAATCGTGGACATCTCACCGCCTCGGCCGATTTCCTGTTTATGGATCAGAGCGCCGCCACCTTTAAGTACATCAATGTTGTGCCTCAGTTTAAGACCATCAACGATGGCAACTGGGAGAAAATTGAACGTTACGTCCGTTCCCAAGTTCCTGAAGACTCCCATCTCCGTGTGCGCTCCGGTGGAAAGGGCGTATTAAGTCTACCAGACTCGAAAGGAGTCCTGCAGCCACTCTTCCTGTTCGGAAAGAATTCCAATCCCGTTCCCGAATGGATGTACAAGGTGGTCTTCAATGCCAACAACTCCCCGATCCATGCCATTGTCACGTACCATAACATCTACGCAAAGGAACGTCCAAAGACTCCAACCTTCTGCAAGAATGAACGGAAATGTCCTTTCGATCTTGTTGACACTGCTGAAATGGGCTACACATATTGCTGCGACCCAGCAGAGTTCTCCTAAAGGATGGAATCCAACCCAAACATTTATTCCTCTTCTTCAAGTTTATTATAAAACTTTTAATAAATATATTTTAATTCTGTGCAATAAATAAAAAAAAAATATTTTTTAATTTTTTTTAGCATTTTGATAAAAGGAAAAACTGTGGAAAGTTGGATTAATTTTAATGTATTTAATTTATATTTATCTTAAATAAAAAAAAAATAAAAATTAAGCTGAAAGTAAAAATAAAAATTAAAGAGTCAATAATAAATTTAATAAATTATTTCTGACAATTGTGGAGCTCCTTAAGGATTCGTTAAAAAGCCCTGAAGAACCATAAGACTTTATACTGAGTGAGGCCGTTAGATCAGATGCCCGACACAAAACTCGTTCCAGTCTGTGTTGCCCAAAGGAGCAGCAACTCCATGCTAGCTGAAAGGATACTCATCGAAATAATTAATAAAAAAAAATTAAAAATGTATCAAATTATTATTTATTATTTTAAAATTTATAATTAAAATATAAAATATGATTTATGCCTTTGTTAAATATAATTATCAGGGGCTAAAGTTTACCCCAGGATAAACTTTATTTACTTTGATTTTTATGATTATGTCACAAGGCTATTTTTTTTTTTGTACTTCAAAAATGAAGAGAGCTGCGTTTAGTACTTTAAGACTTGTCATTATACTTAAGTTAAGCAGCGAGTCCGGGGAAGGCGGCTCAAGTTGTTGGCCAAGTGGTTCGGCATAAGGTCAGCGGTGTGCGGGGTCAGGGATCAGGGGCTGGCGGGTAAGTCGAGCGCAGCTGCAAAGAATGGCATTTTAAAAGGCGAGGGCGTGCGCGCTTGGCCATCAGAAAAAAAGCAACAACAACAACAACAACAACAACAACAACAACAACGACGACGACAAAGAGTGGGGGATGGGAAGGGGCTTAAAGGGACGGCAAAGACTTTAAGACAAAACATGACGCTGGGAAACGCGCGTTCATGCAACCCACCCACACACACACACACACACACACATACACACACACACACACACACATACACTTAAAGGCGCTCCCTTACCCTTACATACAAACGGTTCGCACACACATGGCGTATGCGTAATAACATTTTGCGTTACATTTGCTTTTTATTGCATACCGCAAGGCGTCCCCGACCACAGGCAGCGAGTCCTTTGTATTTCCGCTGCGAACATTTCGTCGCATTCCTGGCTTACGTTGTTTTTCCCATTGCCACTGTTACTCCTCTCCTCTGCTACTGTTCCTGCTCATGGCTCTGCTCCTACTCCCGCTCCTGCTCCAGCCTTTGCTCCTGCTCCTGAGCCACTCCTTCATTGTCTGCCGCAATTTCCGTGCCATGAGGCACAGCAAATGTAAATGCCGCACGACAAATGCGAGATGCGAAAACTTTAAACTGCCCAACAGATGGGCAGAGGTATCAGCCGGACCCGGAGACCCAAGCTTTGATGCCTTTTGTTTTCCTCGCATTATCGCACGTAATAATTCCGTAAGTCATACGTAAGACACAAAACGGCGCTCATGTGCCCCCGGGGCCAGGCCGACTGACTTCCCCGTTTGGTTGGCAAAAGTTATGCCTCTGCCAATGGGCATGGGCCATGCAGACACACAAAGCACTCTTCACCCATGCGGATGTGGATGTGCTAGTGATTGATGGGCGGGGCGAGAATTTATCCTTTCTTTTCGGAACTCCTAAACACACAATTTATTTATGCAGCAGTTCGTTAGCTGCGAGTTTCTGTGTGACACTCAAATGCCGCGCAATTGTAGCGCACAATGAGACAGGGGAGTGAGGACAGACACAAATAGCGACAGCATCAGAAGCAAAAGCAGGACCAGACACAGGAGCAGCAGCAGGAGTAGGCACAGGACCAGACACAGGAGCAGCGGCAGAAGCAGTAAATGTGTCATATTCGCTTAGCTCTAAGGGTATCTATATAAGTATTCCTTAGAGTGTGTATGTAGGTGTGTGTGTGTGTGTGTATGTGTGTTTATATGTTACTCCTTCTGTGTACATATTTGTAGCTGCCTATGTGTGTGTAACTTTATGCTTTGCTCCTGTTATTGCTATATCTTTATTTATATATTTTTCCTTTACTGTCTTAGTGTTCGTATGTGTGTCTGTGTGTGTGTGTGTGTGTGTGTGTGTGTGTGTGTGTGTGTGTGTGTGTGTGTGAAAAGTATTTGTATCTGTCGGCGTATCTGTATATTTGCGCCGCTGCTCAAACTTCATTGAATATAACTGCGAGCCGAGCGTCAAATCTGCGAATAGGCAGGCAGCTCTCCGGCGGATGCCAATAAAACGGAAGCCGCGATTAAATACAAATAAGGCATTAAGTGCAAAGGCGCTGAGGCGCATAATACAAATTGCGACGATTGCCAAGGATGCGAGCGAGCGGTCGGGCTACGACGCGGTGGTGGATGGAGCGGTAGGCAATTAAGGCAGAGGCAGAGGGAGACACAGAGGCAGAGGCAGAGGAAGAGGCAGGCGCAGAGGCACAGGCAAAGGCAGAGGCAGAGGAAGATGTGGAGGAAGGGGCAGAGAAAAAGGCAAAGGAGGAGGCAGAGGCAGAGGCAGAGGAGCCGAGCGTGATTGGGGCGCTCGTCAAGCATATTGAAAGTGTCACGGAAAACTATGTACAGTTGCGCTGCTGAACGCGAGGTACATGGACTTTGAAAGGGCAAAGACATAGGAAGCTTTGGTAAAAAAAGTTGATATAATATAATTAAATAAATAATCAGATATATGAAGAAGGATAAAAAATAACTTAAAAAGAATATTATATTAGAGTTGAATTCCCATGTAAGGGTATTCCATGTGCATTGTCATCCGCTGTGTGGGCCTTGCTGCGTTGCTTGGCAATTTATGTCAGGCAATTGCACAGCTGAAAAGTAGGCAACGTTTTTTATTCAACCTTTCATTTGGACTGACTTTGGGAGGATAATGCAGAGGACTTTGGAATCCTCCAGCTGGACGCGCTCGAAAAAGCAAAACACAGAAGCAATGACAATGCAAAGTTCTTCCCAAAGTGAGAATTAACATAGAGACATGAAGCAGACAGAGAGAGAGAGAGAAAGGGAGGAAGAGCGAGAGAGAAAGTGAAAGGAAAGGAGTTAGAGCGGAGTAGTGAAAGTGGAAGTGAGGGGAAAGCGTGGGAAGTATAAAATAAAAAGATAAAAATTGGGTTAAATAGGCTTAAGGTTTCTACCCACAATTTAATGAATCTAGCTATATGTATGTGTGTGTGTGTGTGTGTGTGTGTGCGTGTGTGTGTCTAGTGGTCAGCCTATTTTCAACATGGCCAAGGCCAATCGCACGACTGGCATGGCATAAGCCATCAGCGTGAATATCCTTGTATATATCCATCCTTATATATACGTATACATATATGTATGTGTGTGTATGTATATATATTTAGATTCTCATCTCCGGGTCACCTCAAGCCGCCCCTCCCCCCACCAGCCGCTCTGTGACTACGGCTAACACAGGTGCTTTTGTAGCTGCCACTGTTGCCCAGGCAGCTGCACAATTTTGCGGTTCATTTAATAATTTTGCGTCTTGTTTACCTGGACAGCCAATTTGGTGTCGACTTTGATGGGTGGACGGGCGGACGGGTGGACCAACAGTGGCCGTCGATGGCCGTTTAACCTGCGGCCAATGGCATCAGCCAAGAGCAGCAACTGCGGCAACTGCGGCTCTTCAAGCTAACGAGCTACCAAGGCAATTAGAGGCAGCTCCTCCTTTAAGCCTGGACCTGTGCATAGAAAATCACATGACTGTCGTTTCATTTCGCTTTATTTTTATATTCATTTTTATTTTCATTCGCATTCACATTCACATTCACACTCACACTCACTCACACATTCACATTCACATTCTTATTTATATTCCTTTTCATATTTTTTTCGCCTGACGCTTTTGACTAGCAAAAAGTGTGCGCCGTCTTAGAAGTTGCCCAGTCACTGCAATTTCAATGAGTCAACGTTCGACTTGTGTTTGGGGATGATGATGATGATGATGATGATCATGATGGCCACCATCATGATGATGATGATGATGGTTACGATACTAAAATTGGCTTTCAGGTAAACATCTGTGTGCTTGTGTGCGTATCGTGGGCGTGTCGTGGGCTGCTGTAAGTGTCAAGTGCCTCGACACGGCACAAACTCGATTCAGCTTCGGCTGCCTTCAATAATATTTATGCACTCAGCTTGTATGTCAATTCAACAGCGCATACATTTCCAATTAAACTCAAGCATTCAACTACAGCAAAATCGAAAATGCAAACACTCGCACCCGTACACAAACACACACTCACACCCACACACTCACACCCACACACACACACCCATACACACACACACTCACATACACACGCCGAGGCACACGTGCATGCAGCTAACCAAACCAAACCTGGCACCCCGCCCACCTAACGTGTATATTCGTATAAAACACACAAGGACTCGTCATTTTTACTCACAATTTGGGTGCACCCAAAATCCTTAACAATTGACAAATTTTCTGAAATATTCAGAATTTATTTAGGACCAAGGACTTCGGCTATAAGTGAGAAATTACCCAACAATTGTTTGCATTTTTTTAAGAACTTTTCAAATGCCTAAAGTCCTTTTTATTGGAAACGTTTCATCGATTCTAAACTGAAAATTTAGAGTTTTTAAAAAACTTTTAAATATTCTCAAGTTATTTGGGCTTAAATCCGAATGCAGTCCTTTGGGGCAGTTTCAAAAGGATTTGCCATTTTTTAAGTAACTCAAAATTAAAGATAGAAATTTGAGTCAATTTTTAAGTATTTCAAATTTTTTTTATTTATTGAATTAAAAGCCGAAATATGGGTGAATCTAGATACGCATTTATATGACAGAAAGAAGTCCTTCTTTGTGCACAACAAATTTAAGGTTAAAGGACATAAAGGTTGGTATCAAACTGGAAACTTTTGAAAGTCCTTGCCTGATGCTACCCACGGATTAATTTGCCACATTTCGATTCAATAATATTTGGCATATGTTGAATCAAAAGGATGCACGGCCTATGTTGATCCTTGTGCCAAATCCCAGGATGCGCCACAGTGCAATGGCAGGAAGAGGCGAGGGTGAACGCTGCTAAGCGCCGCTCGACCCAGAGATTTGGGCATTCTTAATGACAGTCGACAGTGGAAATCAGAAATGGGAAACGGAAAATGGGAAATGGGAAATATGAAATGGCAGCATTGACTGCAGCTAACGGTAAACAAAGGGCGACCAGGCGGGGGCTTGTGTTGATGCCACATGTTGTTGCTGGCGCTGTTGCACGCTCAGTTTGAATTGATTAAAATTGGCAGCGGAACCAAAACTGAAACTGACTATGAAACGCTTGGGCTCTGCCAGTGGCAGGAGGGAGCTGATGTCGCTTGGGAAGGCAGACGGGCGCGGGGGCCTGGCTGGGAGCGGGGGCCTGGCTGGGAGCGGGGCTGGGAGCGGGTCTGGACGGGGCGGGATTGTCTATTGGGCGAACTTTGAAATATTCCATGCCGCAGTTTTTCATTTTGAACAAAACCTCGGAAAAATGTTTTTGCAGACGGTTTTCTCGGCGCGTCGAAGGGGAAAAAACAATTTTGCATGTTAAATGGAAAATGGAAAAATAAAAAGCTCGCTTTCCCAGGGTCAGCGCAGTTCAAAGGTGGCGGCCACGAGCGACTCTCTTAACTGATTTTCGCTCGTCATATGCACATATGTGCACTATACAAACAAGCAGACCACCACACACACTCCCACACACACACACACACACACACACACACACGCATATACAGTAAGCAAACATACAAGGCATACACACACCTGTCAAACTTATTTGCAATTTTGCTTAACGCACAGGAACTCAGTTTATATTTTCCTTTTGGTCTCTCATCCTTCCTGTTCAATTTGCCGATTTTTGCACCGTGCGGCGCCTGCAGAGCTGCAACAGTTTTCCGAAAGAAGGAAAAAAAAAGTAAATCCTGATGCAAATGGAAATGGCATTTCAAGAGTTTTGTCAAAAGCCAAATGGATGCCGTTACCCATGCAACAAGCGGCCCCAAACTGTAGCAGCCACATGAAGGACTCTTTTGCAGCCGCCTTAATCGCTTTTGGTTGAATTGATTGATGGCCGCTTAAAGGCACCTCGAAGCTCTAATATCCTTTTTGCTATTCCAAAACATGAGTATTAAATCAGCTGCCATCTAGCCGTCAATGTGCGCATACAGTGAGCACTGACAGTTATCGGCTGTGTCTTCTTAAAGCCCTTCAAGAAATCCATTTCATTTTCATTTTTGTTTTTTTTTTACCTATGAATATCCTAAGGATACAAGTCATTAGGAATTCTTTCGGGGTTAGATGTGGATGATGTGAAGATGTAGAAAATGTGGTGTGTGTGTGCAGGATACTCGACGTATATTATAAAACATTTTTGAAAGATAGATGGGTGGACAGGCGGAGCCGTAGACAGATGGATATATGGGTAGATGGACAGATGGAAAGATGATCAGCTGGGTAGATGGACAGGTGAATATACAGATTTGTTGATAGCTGGACAGATGGATAGATGGATAGATGGATAGATGGATAGATGGATAGATGGATAAATGGACAGATGGACAGATGGATAGATAGATGGATGGACAGATGGATAGATGGATAGATGGATAGATGGATAGATGGATAAATGGATAGATGGATAGATGGCTGAATGGACAGATGGACAGATGGATAGATAGATGGATGGACAGATGGATAGATCCATGGATGGATAAATGAAAAGATGGATAGATGGATAGATGAATAGATGGTTAGATGGATAGATCGATGGATGGATAAATGAATAGATGGATAGATCGATGGATGGATAAATGGATAGATGGATAAATGGTTAGATGGATAGAAGGACAGATGGATAGATGGATAGATAGATATGTTAGGTTATATAAGTTAAGTACAGTTGCCGACCAACGCACATTGCTGCACACAGTAATCCGATGACAGCATAGAACACTTGAAACGATCACAGAACATAAAACACTTGAAACTAACATAGAATAAATCACTTGAAGCTATGCCGTAATAGTAAATCGTCGTGAGCATCAACCAAGCCGCTCTCAATAAACTATTTACATTATTACCCGATCCGGGGGATCTGTCAACTCCGTCGCCAGATGTTAACGTGGCTGCCCTTAACGACAGCGCCGCAGTCACCAACCCGAGGCTAGATTAGGGATTCAGGTCCTAGTTGTAAGTTAGTCTAAAAATGAATATTGAATAAACCACAACGTTTCTTTAAAAACTAAACGAGTGATTATTAACTTATATGTGTATATGGATAGATGAATAGATGGATAAATGGACAGATGGACAGATGTACAGATGGATAGATAGATGGATGGACAGATGGATAGATCGATGGATGGATAAATGAAAAAATGGATAGATGAATAGATGGATAAATGGATAAATGGATAGATGGATAAATGGTTAGATGGACAGACGGACAGATGGATAGATGGATAAATGAATAAATGTGTAAATGGATATATGGATGGATGGATAAGTATATAAATGGATAAATGGATAGATGAATAGATAGATAGATGAATAGTTAGATTATAATGGATAGATGGACAGATGTACAGATGGATAGATAGATGGATGGACAGATGGATAGATCGATGGATGGATAAATGAAAAGATGGATAGATGAATAGATGGATAAATGGATAGATGGATAAATGGTTAGATGGACAGAAGGATAGATGAATAAATGGATAAATGTGTAAACGGATAATTGGATGGATGGATAGATGGATAAGTATATAAATGGATAAATGGATAGATGGACAGATGGATAGATGGATAGACATCTGTTATTTTTTCCTTATGTGATTCCAGCCTCTAATTTATGTGCTTATTTATTCATTATTATATCATTATTAATAAAGGGTTAAAACTGTATAAAAAAAATAAATAAATAAAATAAAAAATAAATATAATAAATAAAAAATAATGAATCAACATGCGAGGTTCCTATGGGAGGTTCATGTATTAAATGCATTCCTGGAAATCTAAATGGAAAGGTTTCCAGATATAAGGGATCTGAAGGTATCCTCTACAGATGCATTATACACCCGTCAAAGGACTCCCTTGACTTCAGACTGAAAGTCAAAGGCAAACTTTGGCTGAGGGTTGTCCTATATTAAGCTCATGATCTTTTAATCAATAACTAAAAATACCAGAAATCTAAAAAAATAATTTATTAATAAAAAAGTAATTAAAAGTTATAAATAGTAGTAGAAGTAGTAGTAGTAGTAGTAGTAGAATCTTAGTAAAAAATAAAAAATATAATCAAAAGTTATAAATATAAATTAAATATTTCAGAACTCGAGTTCAAAGCTGGATGATTTTTCAGTCCTTTTGCAGGACTCTTAATGAAAATCATTGGAATATTTATAATTTCTTGGGAAAGCTTTGGATTCGAGTTGAAATGTGGCTGCTCATATTTCACTTAATTGCGTTTCTTTGTTCTATTTTTATGGAAACTCGTCGTGGCGCCCTTGTTGCAGCTTGTTGCATGCAACTTGTTTAGTGAAAATCCAATCAAATCCGTGGCATAATCAACAAAAAATGAAACGAAACTTTTGCTGCACGCGGCAACGAGTGTTGTCAGTTGGGTGGCTTTTGGGTGGCAAGTGGCATGTGGCAAGTGGCAAGTGTCAGGCAGTTGGGGGCAAGTGGAAAGTTGGTAGGTAGCGTGTGGCAAGTTGTAGGTGGCATGTGGCAGGTGCTTGATGAGTGCTGCGGGCTGAGCGCTGAGGGTTGAGGGCTGGTGGTCTGCGGCTTGTGTGTTGCTGCTGCTGTGTTACTTGCAACAGCTGGACGTGCAACAAGGATGCTTTTTATAAAGCAATTTGCATGTTTACGGCAGTTTCTTTGTTTACTTTTTTTCCCACCACTCACTTCGATACATTTTTGCCCTCCGTTGCCTCCTTTGAATCCTTTGCCGCCGTTGCCGCCGTTGCCTCCTTTGCCTCCTTTCGATATATCCTTTGCACTCCTTTGTCATTTTGCTGGGCGTTGGTGTTTCCTTTTGCTGGATTTGTAAGTACAATAAATTCAGGACTGTTGCCTCGTCTATCGGTTGGGCACCCAAATTGGCTTGGCTAGAGGCCACGTAGCGTTTTTATGTGCGCCTCTGGCTAGTTGACTGTCTGAATCCTGTTTGAATCCGGCCACATAAATCTGTGGGCGTTTGTGTGGAGTCCTTTTACAGTACTCGGGCAAAGGCTGCATACAAAGTTTTCCGGGGCACATAAAATGCGCATAAACAAATGCATGTAGACATAAAACTCAAAAGCACGCACAGGATACGCCACACACAGCCAAACACATCCTTATACCACACACACACACACACGCACACACAGCAATCTACAAGCTCTCATCGAAAAGCGTAAAAAATTGTAGGCACTGATTACATTTGCATATTATATGCACCCGCTTCCCCCTCCCCAACAATCCCACACACTCACACACACACACACACACATGCACACATTCGCACACTTGTGGCCCATATTGATGAGGCTGCAGTGCCTTAAGGGTTAGAATGGCGACCAAGTCCTGCCTTCCACAACTGCGTCAGCTGCACTTCCTGGCATGTTTGCTTGCGACTCTGTGTGCGTGTGTGTGTGTGTATGTGTGTTTGTCCAAGGAATTTAATTTCCAACTTTTACGTTTGGCATGTGGAACACACACCCTGAAACACACACTCACACACACACACACATACAAAACACATTCTGAACTTTGGCGAGCGAGAAAGTTCGTCCTTAGCACCACCACAGACACTGCTGATCCAATAATAAAGATAGTATGTGGGTGTTGCAAAGGTTATACAAGTGACTGTGCATGTGTGCGTGTGCGTGTGCGTGTGTGTGAGTGTGAATGTGCCTGTGAATATACGGCACACCATTTGTGGCACTTGTTGAGGCAACTGCAATCTCAGGCGGTGATTATGCAGCTGCGAAAACTTTAAATTATGTAATTCAACACGTTGCCAATCCAGGACTCCCAGCGACACAACAGGCATTCAGAACACACACACCCATACCACACACGCACACACAGACAGCCACTCTTATAGTCTCTTAAGTGGCACGTAGCATGTGCATGCTCCGGTACTTTATCCATGGCTCCTCGTCGTGGTGCGAGTCCTGGTGCCTTGCCTCACCTGAAACCCACGAATTTCAATTAACGTCCAAACGAGCGCGTGTTGCGCATTCCCAACGCTAGGTGGCGTCCAGGGCGGCAGTCAGATTCTGCAGAATAAATAATAAATAAAATCGAAGGAAAATCTAAAAATAAAGCACATTTCAAATTTCAACCATTTTATCCCATCCTGAAAGGAACAAGGATGCTCCACATTGGAAAAATGCAGCACGCGGTGGAAATATTGGAAAATTTGAAAATAAGTGAAAATTAAGTTCCAACTTAATTTTTATTTTCATTCATTATTAAAAAAAAACGTTTAGAAGGCTTAAAATTGTTTATTATTTTTAAATATTTATGAAGCCTTTAAGGAGTTTAGAAGTGTTCGTAGTTAAGCTCGAAAGTAGCTGAAAGCAAAAAAAAAGAAATGTTTTCCTTTTAAGGATGCGCTGTTGGAAGGACGTGGAAGAACCTCAGTGCTCATAAATAACTTTGCCATCATCAGATGCTTCTCAGTAAGTAGATTAATTATTTTTTGAAATGTGTTCCTTCGTCTACTTAAAGTTTAGCAACATGGACACAAAAAACTTACCGTGTACACCCTGTGGATAAGGGAAGCATAAAAAATGCACGCAGGAAACTTTTTATATTAGTTGATGTGGCAGGTGATTAAAATGCGCCCGGGCAACCATGTTGCATGTGCAACACATTGCCACTCTTTGAAACTCAATCACATACATATAAAAACAAACACCAACACACACACACACACACACACACACACACACACACACTCATTCGATAACCCAGTGAAGCACACGTGAAAAAATTCCCAATAAAAACACAAACAAAAAAGTAAAACGGGGGAAAAATTTGTATTTCCACCTTGAAGGCAGCTCTGAATGAAAAACCCCCAAATAATCAGAGGAAAAGCGCGAGGCAAATCGTTTTATAAACGAGATTTCATCTAAATTGCAATGCGAATGAAAATAATTTATAAGCGCGCAAAATACGTTAAATCGCACACAAATCACAGTTAACATTTAACAGTCTTCGAGGTGGCAATTTGCGAAGAAGTCGCTCCTTATACCTTGTACCCTGTGCCACACGACTGAAAGGGGAGTGCAGAACAAATTACATCTTATATAATGATATATACAATAATATAATATAATATAATAATTAAATATTTTTAACATTTTAAGAACCTCCCAAATTTAACTACTCTTTAGGCTTGCCTTCACTTCTGAGTCGAAGTTTTTGAGTCATTCATTTTTAGTTTTATAAAGGAAGAAGTCCTGTTCCATTAGAATAAAATCCCTTGAAGAGAAAAAAATATTTATAGGAAAAGTTAATCTTAATCCTGCTTATGGGATATATGTAGTCACAAATACAAAACTGAGCTCAGAAGCAGTCAAGAAGCGTCTCTCCTTCAAAACTGACTAATCCTTGAAAAAAATCATAGTTAGAATAAATAAATAAATGTGTTTGGCAGCCAGATAGTCAGTTTTAAAGGATATTTTATATATTCATATATTTATATTATACTAAATAAAATAACTCTTCAGATCTTTCCACAGAGTATCACTGCCTTTCACAGACTTCACTGAAATCACCTGAAGACCCAGCAAATCGTCTCGTAACTTATTCACTTTAAATGCCAACGTGTGTTGACGGCAGTCCATAGACCGCAGAAGTAGGCGAAGGGGGAGGGAGTGAGAAGGTGAGAGAGTGAGAAGGTGAGAGAGTGAGCGAGTGAGGGCGCAAGGGGCGGAGCTGAAAGCGGATACACGCTTAATGCCCTGTGAATGTAAACCACATCAAACGGTGTGATAATTACGTATACGTAATAAAATTTGCATGCTGCTCGGAAGCGTCGAAGTGGGCGGCCTTTAAGGACTATAAATCTTTAAATGGAAAGATAAAAAACGATAAAAATTCTTACTTAACACTGGATGTATATCGATACACAAATATCGGATATAAGTATGCATATATATTTATATGTGTGTGTGTGTGTGTGTGTGTCTGGCAGCTTAGATATGGAAAATATATGATGAGAGAATCAATTTCATTGCTCTATCAATTGCAGACAGTGCCAAAGGCCTGGTGGGCCTCCAGCGGCGCATTAAGTTCTCTTTTTACGGTCTGCTTTCTGGAGAGGATTGACTTTGGCGGTTTCCTGGGGCGGCACTTGCGTGCCTTCGGTGCTGCATGCGACCCAAAAGGCAAGGCGCGATTGCTAAGCAAACAGCATGAAGTAAGCACAAACAGACACATATAGACACACACACACACACACACACACACACATACACATAAAACGGTATTTTGCTGAAGCTAAGCTTATTATAAACACACATACAGAAGTCACCGGCAGACTTGAAATGCGCAAAAGTAGGCGTGGCAAGGGAGGACCGAGATGTGGGGTAAACTTCGTGAAATGTTGATGTTTAACAGGCAGTTTACACTTAGTGCCTGACTACGTGTACGTATACATATACAGATGTATACATGTATACGTGTGTGTGTGTGAGTGTGTGTGTTTGTATGAGGTGCTCGATTTGATTGGATTATCGCGATTATCTTTCTCAAATATCATTTTGCACGAAAGCCAACAATGTCTAAATTTCAGGATTGTGTTTGTGTGTGTGAGTGTGTGTGCGCCCGTGTGTGTTTGCCTGTGTGTACATTAAGTGTGTGTTATACGACTAACACGATTGCAGGTATATTGTATGGGCCGAGGGCGTGTCAATTTGTTGCATGTGCAGATGTGCGGTTGCGTGCGTTTCTGCGGTTGTCCAACGAGCGGCGACAATGGCTCCAATAGTCGCCTGCCAACAGTCGCCATCAACGGCATCGCAGCTGTGGTTGTGATCGCCATCGCCATCGTCGTCGTCGTCGTCGCCGCCGTCAGCTCGCTATTTACTTTTATGGCTTGTTTGGCAGCTCGTGAAAACTTTTGGCCCGCATGCCCAAGTGACCCATTAAACAAATTGAAAATGAGCAGGAGCCTCGTACAGCGAATGGAGGAGTGAATCCAAGAGTGAATCCAGGAGCGAATCCAGAAGCGAATCGAGATGAAGAAGAGCCCGGACTCCGAGCCACCAGCCACGGGGCTGTACAACGTCGCGTATGTGTAATAAATTTTAATTGACTTGCAGCGCAATGCAGCGGAAAAAAACCTAGCAGCAGATGCCCGGACAGCCAGGACAGCCAGGACAGTCAGGGCAGTCAGGGCAGTCAGGGCAGTCAGGGCAGTCAGGGCAGTCAGGGCAGTCAGGACAGTGGCTGCTGTCGTCGGGAAAGTTTGGTTGCTGCGGTTGGCAAAGATTTCTATTGAATCAGAGGTCGGAAAATCTCAAGTTCTCAAAATATTTGCTTGCTTCTCGCTTTTGGCTTTGAAGTTTGTGCCTTTTTGGCCAAGCACAAAACTTTGGCCATTAACACAAGTGAGCGATGCTCGTGCTGGCAATAACGGGAACGGCAGCAGCAGCAGCAACTTACAACAACAACAATATTTACACCGGCAACACAAGCGAGTACAACAACAACAACAACAACAACAATTTGAAGAGCATTTGGCATTTGGCATTTGGCATTTGGCTTGTTGGCCCTCGGTCTTTGGATGCTGGAAACGCTGCGTATACGTAATATGCAGTTAACCGGACACTTGGCCTGGCTATTTTCATCGGCACAGGTGCGAAAGAAAAATATGTTGGCAATTAATGTTAATTAAATTCACATTTTGGACCGTAAGCGAACGCCGACCCCCAACCAACGAACCACAACCCCCATCACCCATCCCCTAATCCTTAACCCCCCGCCCGCAAACACCCTTCTCTCTGTCAGAATCCTAAAGGCAATTGGTTCCTTTTGAGTGGCGTTAACTTCAAGTTAGTTACTCGAAAAATTTGCCAACCAAAAAGTAATTCATTTTCCAACGGCCGAGTGTTCGTTAGTTCAAGTGGGCGTGGCAATGAATAGAGGTTGTGGATTGTAAAATTTATGCCATTTAATTTGTTGATTTCATTTAATTTGTGGCTGACAAACAAGCTCAACACACACACACACACACACACACATAGGCAGCCTCAACTACGCGTTTAAACAAACACACTCAAATGCAGACATAAGCATGCATGAACAAATACACTCTCACACACACACACACAGGCACACATACAAAAACACATTTATCTGGCACACACAATTAGTGCGACATTGTAGAAACATGAGGAGTCATCGCCTGGGTAACCCTCGTGCTTGAATACCCTTATCACAATGTGACAGCTCCGTGAGATCCTTTAGCTAAGCACTTCCCGGGTAGCCATACAGCTAATGGATTAACGAAGGTGTATAGGGTATAAGGTACCACGGGGAATGAAAGCTCGGAAGGAGTACAACTTAGGCATAAGTTTGGGTCCTGCCAAATATGATTCCCCCCATATTCTGCAGTGCCCAAACATATGCCCAAGTCATACCCGGTTAAATATTTTAAACATTTTAAATAATTTAAATATTTGAAATATTTTAAATATTTTAATTATTTTAAATATTTTAAATATTTTAAATGTTTTAAATATATTAAATATTTTATTAAAACTACTTCATTTTCAAATCTTACTATATGAAGTTTATTTCGAATTCAAACAAGCCATAAAAAAACAATTATTTTTTAATTATTAAATAATTAAATCAATTAATCAAAATCGCAGCCTCAAAATTTTATTAGTACTTTTTAGTATAATATAAAATGTTATCCTGTTTTTAAGCTTCAATAATATTTAGAATATATTTAGGAAGAATATTAAAATTTATCTTCAGTTAACTTAATTTTCTTGGACCTCTTAAAAAAATTAATAAATATATAAAGTCGTAGAATCAAAATATTTTATATTTATATTTATTTATTTTTATATTTATTTTTTTTACATTTATTTTTTTTACATTTATTTTTTTTACATTTATTTTTTTATATTTATTTTTTTTGTATTTATTTTTTTATATTTATTTTTTAAATAATAATTATTCATTTATTCAGTTTAGATTTCGTCTCAGATTTCGTTACTTAGTAATATTTCACATTTCTTGTCTATATATCATAATTCCCAAAAAAAAAAAAGATTTTAGTATTTTTTTTTTAAAATATTAATTTACAGAATTTTAAGATGGTATTTTATTAAAACTGAATACAAGCCGAGAAATCCCGAGCTCCCTAGTTTCATTTCGTGCGAAATGCATAATAAATTTCAAGGGATCCTTTTTCTGAGCAAACTCATTTATCTAAATTGCAGTGACACACACACACAAACACACACACATATATGTGCGGAGGACATACAAGAGTTGACAAGCACTTACACACACATACACACACTCACACACACAGCTGAGTTCATTCATTATGCTTGCCACTTGTTTGCATAAATTTCACGCACATTTTAGTTTGTGTGCATTGAAGGGCATTTGGTGAATTTTTCATTCATTTAATCAGTTTTCAATTTTCCATTTTCCATTTACCGTTCACCATTTACCGTTTTCCTCGGAAGACCGCAATTCACAAATTTATGCGATTTTGACGGTTGTTTAGCAATCATTTTCGATTTTCAATTAATCATAATAGATTTTAAATTTACAAATTTTATGCAAACCAATGCAGAATTAAATAATTGACAGTGTGTGTTTCTATGGGTGTGTGTGTGTGTGTGTGTGTGTGTGTGTGTGTATGCATAAATTGATTGTTGTGTTTGCAAAGGAGAATATTTTATGAATTTGATGATTAAAAGCTTAGAAGAGCTATGAAGTTGCGGTTATTTAGATTAAGTAAATATAAACAACGCCCACTTGACAGAGTCGTTTGTGCATACTAAAGGACACTTAAAATATTGAAAGGATACTTGAGTGAAGAGATTTGGATATTTAGAATACTCTTCAGTTGAATGGACAGGAAGTATATTATGACAATTGTTAACTAAACTGACCAAAAGTGCCTTCCGCTTGTGATGAAAGCAATGAAAGCAAAGGCTTTTGATGCAGGATAACATATCCTTTCTCAAATTTATACAGGGTATGGAAATGAAGTACTTGTTGAACGAGACTCTGAGTGTATATGAAAGCCATTCGCTTGGCTTTGTTGTTCGTTACTTCAAAGCTACAGATGAATGGCCAATATAATAGACACAAATTAACATGGCATAAATTTGGATCCTTTGATAGAAATGGCAGGAAAGCAGGGTCCTAAACAGACGGAAGATAGGAAAAGGAGGAGGTGGAGGTGGAGTAGGTGGAGGAGTGATGAAGAGGATAAACAATCCGTGCAGTAATCGGCTCATGTTGAGATACAAATGAACTCGTATATAACAACTGTCGAGGGGATGCATAATTCATTTTAAGCACCACTTAAAGTTATGACTGAAGGACCATTAAAGGCGCAGTTTAATGCATTCAATACGTCATTGGGCATCTTCGTGGAGACCCCGTGGGTCGTCTTGGTCTTGATTTATGGGGCGTATACTTGACGTGGGCGCTAAGCCGCACAAAGCATTGTTCCTTCTGTTGTTGCCACTGGCCGAGCACCTTCTATGTTGCGGATGCTTTGCCTTTCCCGCTTAATAAAGCTCAAAACAAACCTCAAAACAAACGAATACACACACATGCAGAAGCACACACATACACACACATACACACACTGGACCACACTCACCCACAGACATGCTAAAGCTGAGCTGCTTTAGTCGGATAATATTAAATTTTATAACATTTCGATGCGTCTGCATTTCAATTGACCATAAACCGTTTTAAGGCTTTGCTGCTCCTTCAAACTTTACCCAAAACAGGAGCCCAACATGTACATTCATATATCCCTGTGGGTCCTGCTGTTGTTCTTGGCGTGGGATTGTCGGTCTGTGGTTTGAGTTTCCGTGCGGCTTCTCTCTGCCCGTGTTACCCGCCGACCATGCCCAATTTAATTTATCAAAGTCATAAACTTTTAAATGACTTAACCGAAAAATGCTTGATAAATGATGGGCCCTGGAAGGCGGCGTGCAGGATACGACAGGATCAGATTGTTGTCAATGCGTGTAACTAGACACACACCAAATGAACAAACACATGATAAATATTTGATGGGAAAACTACACAAAGTTAAAGGCACGTAATCAAAATAAAAGCATCCCTTTAACAGGCTTTAAAAAGGATTGTGGGGCAAGGACTTAGTCTCAAGTTCAAAGAAATAAACGACAATAAGGATTATAATTTCGTTTTGTGGGTTTTGGATTTACGTTTGAATAATCAGATTTTTGAGAATTTTCAATCTGCAGACTGAATTATTACTATAATTTATGGCACATGAATAATAAAAAAAAGAAAAGGAGATTTTTATTTATTTTCTGGAATTGATTATCAAATTTACAGACATCGGATACTGTGGGGTTGTCCTTGAAAGTCTTCTGTTAATAAATTCAAGGATACGAATATTATTTTTCACAACGATTGTTAAAATGAAAATTCGTCTTACAATTGCAGATTTTACGGATATGAGGATAAAATGATGCATATTTATGTTGCTTGTCCTTCAATAAAATACTTGAGGTAAATATTCAAATAATTTTTAGTGGAATTCCAGATTCATTTTAAATGCTTGTAATACGTCCTTTAATTCGACCTTATGCTACTTGGCTCTTAAAGGATAATCCTTATGTATCGAATTTCTCTTGTTTACCCTGCGAAAGTTTGAACAGACATCTTATTGTTTATTTTATTTTTGTAGCTGCTGCCTTTATTTAAATTATTAATGCATAGTAAATTCCCTCAACAGGCTTAAAATTGTTAGCAATGAAATAAACTGAATAATATAATAATAATTTACTTAATCTGCTTACTATTATTAGTATGTTAAAATAGTTAATTGCATCTTCTAAACTACATCAAGTTAGAAATTAGCTAATGTCTTTATAAATGTCATAAACGTCGATGTATCAACTATGATCTACTCTTAGGAGACTCATGGGCAATGATAAATCATTGAATCTGTATCGTCTGTATTCACTTCATGCAACTAGCAATAACTAGCAATACCACTGTAAATCTGTTACA
This sequence comes from Zaprionus lineosus, assembly GCA_035044505.1. NCBI lineage: Eukaryota > Metazoa > Arthropoda > Insecta > Diptera > Drosophilidae > Zaprionus > Zaprionus lineosus. The sequence goes on from JAWNNX010000142.1 coordinate 1,013,160, forward strand.
GGACTAGTGCACGTGTGATTGACGAATTTAATTAAATAAACATCATTTGTTTATCCTTACCATTCTTTAAATATGCCTTTTTGTGAGATATCCGTGTGGTATCAAATTCTCAAGAAATCGCAAATCACAGAAATTTACTGCATACTTTTGGGCGGCACATAATAAATGTCAATTTAAATTAATTACTTTCATAAAGCTTTAAAAACATTTTTCCTGATAAATTATTATTGGCTGAAAATGTTTTTCCTAATTTTCTCTCAGTTGTCATCATTTTGACTGCTTTACAACAAAAAAAACCTATCAACATTACAATTTCAAAAGCTTCCAAGCAAATCACAAGGCAAGCAGAATGTAATAAAAAAAAGACAGCATACCTTTGGGCGGCAACACATAATTGCCCCTCGCACTTTTGAATTTGGTTGGGTCTCTAATAAATTCTGTTTGCCTGGAAATAAAACACTTTGGGATTTTTTGTTTGAACTGGCAGTTCATTTTTTTTTTATTTTTTATTATTTGTGTTTTGAAACTAAATAAATTTTGAACTCAAAAATTTGTGTGTACATATTGTGTAGCCCTCAGAAGTCCTGTGCCAGATAACGTGATTGGAAAAAAAACCAATCATAAGAACATGGATAAAGAAACCTGTAAAAACATGTTAATTATTTGTTAAATACTAAAAATGAATATTTAAAAAATGTTGAAAAGTATTCAAAGCTCTAATTTGGGATTTAAGGGATACTGCGATTCAGATATAATATGTCAGTTGTTAGCGATTTGTACATAGGTTAAAGCCGGGCCTAAACCACGTCGTTATGGCCCTCTCCCTGACGTGGCTATCAGTGAATTATGGAAAAAATAGGATTACGTATACGAAGCGTGTGTTCTTTCTAATTATGACTACAAAACCAAAAATCTGTTCAGCCCAGCGGTGCAGCTGCACATACGGAAATTTTTCAAAATTGACCCTTGGGCATGCAGCAAGGATACACAGCAGGAGGAAAGGCTGAGGGATAACCACAGGCAGCACATGAAAACGGAATCTGGCACTAATAACAAACTAACAGGGAATCAAATTGATGTTATACCATCTGATCCCATAAAAACTCACATATATACATATATCTATATGTACACGGGGATACAACCTTTGCAGTCTGTTTTTTCAGGATATGAAAAGGAATAAAAAGCAATATCGATTTTTATGAGGTCCTGTATCCTGTCAATGGAAAGGCACTGAAAGTCTGTTGATGTATTGCTTGGAGTCTGAGTTGTGAATCCACTTCAATGGACTCTCCGACTCATGCCGAACTTAGCCTCGTTTGGGGGAAAGTTGATGCCCCATTTATAATATAATGGCATAAGGTACAGAAAGGGGATGGGGGGCATCTTCAAGGAACAGACATAAAAAGCAGCAATAATAATTTTGTTGTTGTTTTGCGGATAAAGGTAACATTCGTCCGGGTATATCATTTAATGTGTGCCTCAGTGTGTGCTCCTTTAATTTATGCAGCGCCGCATTTTTGGGACTCATCCACACTCACGCCATGCGCCACACACCACACGCCACATGCCATACATATACACACACGCACATACACACATACACACACGCACAACAACTCAAGTGCTGGCTGGCGGAAATCAACAAAAATTTATTGAGCATAAATTTAAATCCGCTTGATGCTCATTGCCCGTCTAGGCCGTAGACTTGGATTTGCTTTGTTTACGAAAGCGTTTTATGCGATTTTAAATTGATTTCATTTCCATGTGTATTTCGAGGCATACGCGCTTTTAAGGCTTCCCCTTCCATCCATCATTTTGGTTCCCATTTCCGTATCCGCTTGGTATCTGCCTTCACCTCTTGCTCCACCTCCTCCATCGCCGCTCTCTCATATGTCACATAAAGTCACCAAATAGAGACATGATCTCCAAAGGAGCAGCTGTTGCCTTCATCTGCCTGCAACTGTCCTTTGTTTTCAACTTAAACATCATAAAGAAGCAATCTTCCTCGTGTACTCCTCCATCTTGTTCACGTTCTCATCTTCGCAAAGTTTTTCCATTTATTTTCTTGCTCCCCTTGTCGGGCCATTGTTCGTTCGGGGCTGTCGATTGTGGTTCTGTTCAGTGGCACAAAATTGGCTGTGATAATGTCTAATAATTTCTTATCATTATTGGCTATGGTCATTTGGTATTTTCCCCACCCACCTCCCATCATAACGTTCACTGCCGCGCTATCCATCCATCGGCCTGTCTGCTCTTTTTGTTAGGCTTCCAGGAACCAGGACTCACTGCTCGTCGGGCTCAGCGCTTAGGGCTCTTGTATTAGCCTAATGGACATTACTTGGTTGCCCGCTCTCATGCCCGACACGCCCACAATCGTCCATGACGCCCACGTCTCAGTGATTACCGAACAAATTAAATTAGTGAAAACGACGAAACGACGCACAGCCCAGGTGAGACAATCTAATTGCTTCAGGAGGGTGTCATCGTTGTTGTTGTTGTTGTTGTTATTGTTGTCAATGTCCTTCTTGTTGTTGTTGTTGTTATTGTTGTCAATGTCCTTCTTGTTGTTGCTGCTGTCGGTGTCTCTATCCGTTGGAGTGTGTGAGAAAAGATGTAACTGAATTTTAGCACATACGACATTGTAGATACACGTGTAGGCGTTGGAGGGACGAGTAAACGTTAAATCCGGATGACACTGTGAACAGGTGCTGGATCCAATTGGCCTTTTAAGCAATAGAATTAAACAAACCAATTAAGCTTAATTCGAATGTAGATACAGACACACACAAAACATTTATGTGACCACAAAGGTGGCACCTCGCGTACAAGCCAAATATAATCGGTTAAGGTTATAGTATTTTCAAAAAATATTTCCATATGAAACGTCTCATAAGAATACATAATATAATATTAAAACTTATATTTATAATTATCATAACAGCTTTAACAATTTACTTTTAAAATTATTTTAAATATAAGCTCTCAATATTTCAATAATTAATATATCATTTTGAACTTAACCGCGGATATAAGCATAGACAGAAACCATTTTCGAACAACGACATCTACCGTCCGTTTTGAAGATGCATGCTTCAAGCACACAAAATCAGAGCGAAAGAGACGGATAGTACCGCAACAGGTTAAAGCGTTCGTTAAGAAAACGAAATGAAAATATTATATCCGTATTTAAATGGGCGGGAAATTTGAATTCCATTCAAGAATTATTTATTAGCCTTAAGAAATTTTTTTGATTGAAAACTTTAAATCTTTCAGCGAAAATATTGATTAATTTGACTATTGCTTCTTTGGATCCTTTTGGATGGGTACACAATAATATAGGTATGAAATAATGGCGCTCGTTATTGTTGTTTGTCTGTCTACCCTCACAGAAGGCACCGACCCAGACCTACAGACAATCGACCAAACTATTTGTAGCATGTCAGTCGCACCTGCATGTGTGGGGGCTGACAAGGCAACGTGCAACAAATTAAAGCAGGTCAGCAAGCTAAACAGATACGCGGAACGATTTATACTGTTTGCTTGCAAAGGAATTCCGACATTGATACCGACAACAACGGTCGAAAATGAGTGCGAATAAAATATTTTTACGCTATTACCCACCAGGTGAGTATTGCTCAATTTTCGATCGTGTTTTGATATCATCAATCTTGAATGATTAACGCGCAGGTTTGGCTTTAAATTATCGATCATCAAACGGCAGTGAGAGACTGCGACATTTTGATTTGCTCGATTTGAATGCCAAGTGAGTAGAAGACGTAAATTATGAAGCAGGAAATAAATCTTCGTCTTACCCAACAGAACCAATGTGGAAACACTGGCGGATAGCATTCTGCTCCATGAGCTGCAGGCCATTGAGTCCGAACGGAGCATCGATGATTCCTCCCTGGATAAGGCGACTCCCTGCCTGCAAGCCAACTCGAAGGTATCCAGCTCCCAGGACACGTTCAGTGCCCTGAAGCAGGCCATCATCAAGCTGCAAAGCAAACTCCGTGAGCCTGTAAAAAAGAAGTTCTACTTGCACAAGTGCTACAAGTCGCACATCCTGCCCCTGACCAATGTGTGCTTCGACCGCAGCGGTGAACGCTGCTTGACGGGCAGCTACGATCGCACCTGCCACATCATCAGCACCAGCACCGCACAGGTCCAGCACATCCTGAATGGCCATGACAATGTTGTTTTCTCAGTGGGCTTCAATGCACCGCGCTGGTAAGACATCCCGACATCCATCCATCAACGCTCCGAAGTTTCCAATAATTCGCATTTTCAGCGACAAAGTCGTCACAGGCTCCTTCGATGGCACCGCCAAGATTTGGTCAGCCAACAGTGGACAATGCCTGTGCACCTTGTATGGCCACACGGCTGAGGTGGTGGCCGCCGAGTTTCATCCACAGCACGATCTGGCCGTGGCAACGGCTTCCATTGATGGCAAGGCTCGCATCTTTGAAGCGGAAACAGCGCAGGAGTTGCAGCAGCTTTCCCATCACGGCGCGGAGGTCATAACAGCGCGTTATTCCCGAGATGGAAACCTGCTGCTCACGGGATCCTTTGATCACACGGCTGCCATTTGGGATACACGTGAGCAAAGGTATGTACATAATTGACTCCGCATTATTGAACCAACTAATGGAAGTTGTGCCTCCCCCACAGCTGCACCCATCAGCTGCGTGGACACACGGCTGAGCTGTCGAACTGTGTCTGGAACTTCGGCAGTACACTGATAGCCACCGGCAGCCTGGACCGCACGGCACGCATATGGGACATGCGCCGATTGGACCAGGAGCTGCACTTGGTCTCCACCCACAGCGATGAAGTTCTGGATGTGTGCTTCGATGCAACCGGCAAGCAGCTGGCCACCAGCAGCAGTGACTGCACAGCGCGTGTCTGGAGCTTGGAGCCCTTCGAGATGACGTCCCTTATGGCCGGTCACAGCGATGAGGTGAACAAAGTATGCTTCAGTCCCAGCGGATGCATGTTGCTCACCGCCTCCGCGGACAACACGGCACGCCTGTGGCTCTCGGAGACGGGCCAGTGCTCCCAGGTGATGACCGGCCACGAGTCGGAGGTCTTCAGCTGCGCCTACAGCTATGCCGGCGACGCCATACTGACCGCTTCCAAGGACAACACCTGCCGCGTGTGGAGGTGATACGACTGGTACACTGTCCAGCTCAACGACTGACCAAATAATTTCAAAGATCGCATTTTTTGTGGTTTTTTTTTTTTTTTATCAACATTTACTACAAACTCGGGCGTTATTTTGCTTTAGATTTCTTAATATTTCAATTTGCACAGATCTTAAAATTTAATAGTTTTATTTTCATTACAGGTTTTCTTTCTTATCAACTGCTCCTTTTGTTTATCCTTGCGTCTGTTTTGTTTACTTTTTGTTCTGCCTTTAAATCGGATACTCCTCGCATTCATTTATATATATATATATAAAAATAATGAACAAAACTGATCCTTTTTAGTAACAAACATTACATTATACAGCTTACAAAAATCCTTCCTCCTTCTTCCTTGCTTCTTCGGAATATTAATACACGTTTTCAAAATAATAATAATAAAAAGGACTACTTGTACACAGGACATCACCCGAGCGACGTACTTCTTATTCAGGGCTAAAAACTTGCTTACATTTTTCTTTCTCTTCGTCTTCATTCAATGTTTTTCCTTTTTCCTTTTTCTTTTCTTTACTTTTTCTTTTTATATTTGTTTTTGTTTATTTTCGTTTTTTTCTTTTTCATTTTCTGTTTGTTTGCTTTGTTTTTCTTTTACACATATTTTTGTTTTTGTTTTTATTTGTTTTGTGGTTTTTGTTTTTGGTAAAACTTCACACAGTTGAACTTTATGGAGCTCGGAGGCGGGCAACAGAGGCGAGAGTCAACAGTTGAGAGTCAACAGTTGAGAGTCTCAGCTTGAGTTTGATTTTGAGTTTGAGTGCTATGAATGCTATGAATACTATGAATACTATAAAGATTGACGGAACGATAGTTGCGATTGATTGACGACTAATACATACATACATACATACATACATACAAACAAGAGTAGGACTAGTCCTTTGATAACGTGTATCCTTATAAACACTTATCGACACATTATCATATCTGTATCCTTATTGTAGGTGTATTTGTATATTACGTTTTACTATTTATTTATTCAAGTGATTCAAGTTATTCAAGTTATTCAAAGTTGCATGTTGTAGGTGTCAAGTTGTGGGTTTCAAGGTTGAAAGTTCAAAGTTGATGCGGTTTAAATTGTTGGTTCCTAGATGACAAGTTGTTTGTTTGTTTGTTTGCTTGTTTCTTAGCTTTTTAGTTTTCATTGTGTTGGCTTTGAGCCAAACCCTGTTCTTATAATTTGTATTTAGATACACCCAGATACACACATACAAGTACATATACATATGCATGTGCACAGACGTGGGTATCGGGCTGTGCTTTGAGGTCTGCTAAGGTTCGCTCCATTCTATAAGTACGATCTACGTAATACAAAGTTTTTCTCTTTTTATGTAGTTTTGTTTTTTAGTTGTAGTTGTAGTTGTAGTTGTGTTTAGGACTGGCTTTCATTTAAACTATATATAAAAGGGTCGCCCACAGTACACACAAGTATTGGAATAATCGGAGGAGTAATCGATTTAACATTGAAGACGTTTTATTTATGAATTTTTTTTTTTTTTTTTTTTTTTTATATTTTGATACAATTTTCAACCCTAAGCACCCAAAATGTCAGTGATTTGTGTCGCCTTAGAGCAAATTGCAAAAAATGTCCCTTCATCTTAAGGACTTACAATTTAATTTATTTTATTTAAATCGTTTAATCGGATTACTTGAATTTTCTCTTTTTTTTTTTTTTTAATGTGTCCTTTTGGTGTTCTACTCAAGTTGTGGTGTTTAGTCGCGGTCACTTAATAATCTACTTTAGTTTTAAGATTTATTCTCGATGATATTTACCCACTGACGTTTTGGATGCTGCTTCATTAACAATTAAAATTCGAACTTGGCGTTCGAATTTGCATTAGGGTGACTCTTGCATGGGTTACATATCAGGCCCTAAACAAGATACCCGATACTTTGTGTGATTCTTGGGTTACCCTTTTCATTTATAATAATACTTATTAATATTATTAGGAGTAGGTGTTTCATTTGTTTTATCAAAGTAGAAAACGGATTAATATTTATGTGTGTGTGTGTGTGTTGTGTTGTGTATTTGTGTTGTGTTGTGTGTATTTGTGTGTGTGTTGTATGTGTTTAACGTACATGTTGTGTTTTGTGTGTGATTCCCGTAGATATTATTATTATTATTATTATTATTATTGTTGTTGTTGTTGTTGTTGTTGTTGTTGTAACGTACTGTTCTTGTTGTTGCATTTGTTTGACTGTTTCTGTTTATGTTTTTGTTTTGTTTCTGTTTTACAATTTACTGCGTTGGACTCTGCAAGAATAACAAAAGGGACAAATTATTATCAGGCTGGTGGCAGGTGAAGATCAAAGACACGAAGCGTTTAAAGCGGAGATGGGCAAAAATTACAATAGCAATAAAAACGATCCTTTAATTGTTTATTAACTAGTACAAATAATATTATTGGTTTTGAGATGAACATGCGGGTCAGAGAGGAGCGAACATGCAGAGCGGCGTTTTTGGGCGCTGCTTTATATATTTTACTTTATAGCCAAAGGGGCGTAACCGCCCCCTCAACCTCTAGCAATACGAACTGAAAGTTATGTGTTCTTTATGTCTAAAATAAAGTTTCGTTTGTTCTCTTGTTGGTTGTTTGTTTGGTTGGTTTGTTGGTTTATTGGTTGGTTGGTTGGTTGGTTGATTGGCTGTAGGAATTGTAGTTGGAGTTGTAGTTGTTGTTGTTGATGTTGATTAAGAAATTAAACAATGTTAAGCATATTTAAAAAATTCATAGCTCTTCATATCCATACAACTAGAAATAAAAGAAACAGAATACGTAAAGAGCGTACGGCATTTAAAACAACGATTAGTGTGGATGCAGCAACGGCCTCAAGGGCGATAGGAACGAAAGGAAGATCACGGATTCTACAAGAAGGGTTTCTCAGTTGGATGGAGATTGGAGGTTGAAGATAGGTGTAGTTATCCTGCTAGCTAGGAAAAGAATAGAAGGGAGCTACTGTGTGGGCGTGTGGGTGTGGTGTTATGAGGCCTAGAAAATAATAAATTTTTAAGCAAATCTTAAGCGCAATAGTAAAAATTTGTAAGCAGCAGCGCAAGGCGAAAGGCGAAAGGCGAAATTGCAAATATTTAAATGTTGTAAAAAATGTTTCGTACTTCACATGGTTTATCCGGAAACACATCCCTGAATGTGCGCTCGATTATGTGAAATCTGCAAGGGAATGCAATGAATTAGTAATTAAAACAAGCAAAATTTATATATAAAAAAAGAGATCCTCAGGACATACTTGGAGTGCAAGCCGCCGCCTGGTGGAAGACCATCAATGTTGTATCCATCTTCTACACTTTGTAAGAGACTTATATAGTCCGTGTTCTTATTCTTCTCGATCTCCTCTGCAAGAAGGCCAAAAGCGTGTAAACAGAAGTTAATTAATTTTGTTTAAGCCAAAAAAATTATTTGGATTATGTATGTACAGTAAAATTGTGAACTCTATTTTAAAGCTACGCAAAATCAAAAAATAACAATTTCAAAATATAAATATTGTAGATATAACAGCGAGGGCCGACAAAGGATCAGCAGCAACGAACTTAAGGGGGGGAGTGGGCACTGCAGGTCGATCGAATGTTGATTCCGATTCTTTGTTAAATTTAAAAGTTGTCTTTTTGCCTCTCAATTTAATTTGGTTTCCCATCGACCTGCAATTTGGAAAAACAATAGAAAATTTGCGGACGCCTTAAAAATTGGCACTGCACAGGAAGTCGGGGGAACATTTAAAAATGGATTCGTTAGCTACTCCTTTTTTTTTTTTGGTTTTTTTTATAACTTTTTGTACTATAAGGAAAACTGTTTGGATCAAACATTTCAAATATAATAGAATATATATAAAAATATGTTTGTTCAGTTCTTGGGCGTGGGGGTGGTGTAGTTTTGGTGGTTACGGTATAGCATGGATAATAAATATTATAATTATGGATTGGAATCTTGGGAGCATGCATATTGTTTACTATGACTTTATATATATATATATATATATGATTATATATATAATTGATTTTTATTTTTGGTAGTGTGTGTTGGAAGGATCTATGGGCCTTACCTTATGCTCACTCATCATAATTTTTGTATTGCTTTCTGTTTTTCTGTCATTGCGAGTTGACACGCCCATTTCTCATAGACATATATAGACATACACATATATATATAATTATATACAATGAATATACGAATATATGCATATATATATATATGTACATTACATACATACTGCGCGATATTTAGTATCGCACGTTGCGCGAACAAGGACAACAAAACAAGAACAACGCGTTGCTAAATTTACTTGAACGAATTTCGTTGGAAAATGTACTTGAAAAGAACATATATATAGATATATATTTTAATTAGTTTCGACTCTTAAAAAATGATGACTATGGTAATAATGATGATGGCGTTCAAAACAACAATCATAACAAAATAATGAGATAATTTCGAAATTAATTGAAAGTGAAATCGAAATTGAAATCGAAATTGAAAAATGCTTAATTCTCCTTTTAAAAATGAAAAATCATTTAAATTTTTTTAAAATATTGAAAAGTTGGAAAATTGGAAAAAAAAAAAAGAAGGAAAATAATGTTATTTTGTGTTGAAAATTGTTTTGTTTGTGTTGCGTGTTGCGGGTTGCGGGTTGCATGTAGCGTGTGGAGCTGGGGCGCTGGGCGTGGCAAGCAGCGAATGTTTTGTTTTGAATGATTGAAAAATTGAGAAACTGAAAACTGAACAACACAGCAAACAAACACTTTTGGATTTTTGTTTTCGAATCTTTCATTAAAAGTTATATTTTTTTTCTTCTTGTTGTTGTTTGTCTCTCTTTTACTTAGCAGCAAATAAATGAACTCCATCTTTTGACTTCATTCGGTTTACCATTAATTTCTATATTGATTGAATGATTGCTATAGTACTTAGGTACACATGTTCTCGATACATCGAAGGGATGTTGCAACCGATTGCTATACGTAACATCATCTTTAAAGTAATCTCTATTCTTACGACGACAACAAGCACAACAATTCGTGAGCATAAGGTTTACATTAATATCTTGTCTTTCTCGTATTTGTATTTTTTTTTCTATTTTCTTTTTTTTTTATATTTTTTTGAGTTTTCTTTTTCTTTGGTTTTTTGATTTTTGGTTTCTTTAGAAATACTTTTGATTTTGTTTAATTTTGTTATCCCTTCTGGGGCTCATCTGGCACAAACAGAAACACCCAAGGACCTAGATTAAAGAACCTTAAACATAGGCTAAGTAATTTGTCTGGACATTCAAAGGATCATCTAGTCAAATGGTGTTCTTTTTTCTACTGAGTGTGTGTGTGTGTGTGGGTTTCTTCTTAATCACTAAATTGCCTCTCATTTGACTAGCTTCGTCCGGTAGTGGGCGTGGTATGTTCTACACTTATATATAATCATGTATATAATATCATATACATATTACGTATGACGTGTTTACATTATATAATAATAATAATAACATCCGCAATTGGTCATCGGACGTTGTTGTTAAAATTCACTTTGGTGTTTGCTGAATACTACGGGCGCAAGTATATTAATAACGCTCTGCGATCGACCACAAATGCCGAACAGCAGAGTTCCCTATTAAAGGTTATGACCAAGACACATGTACACAATTAGCACTTGAAAAAAACCCAATTATGATTCAATATAATCAATTCCCTCATCAATCGCTTATTCTGCTTATAATTCGATTACACTCGATCGATCTACTGTTTGGTTCTTGAACCCAAATGTTGGCTAAACTATTCTAAATTGGCTAATAAATTGATAGAAATTATCGTCTATTCTATTGTTGCACTACGTGTGGTTAACTGTGTGTAAGTGTGTGTGTGTGTGTCTGTGTGTGTGTGTGTATGTGTATTAAATCGATCTGCTAAAACGTATATCAAATATGGTAAGAATTATAAAAGAGCTCTATAAGCATTATATGTGTGTGTTGTAAGTGTGTGTGTGTGAGTGTGAGAGTATGGAGCATCTAAGGAGTCTTCTATATACAAGCTATTGTATGTACACTGGCTGAACGGGTAAACACTACAGTTGTCGGGAGCGAGTGGTTGTTGGTTACGTAAAATGTCAATTGCCTAAAGGTCGCAGGACGTATGTACGGCACTAGCTATAAAGTAAAGGTATACATTGGATGGACTTGAACATGTTTAGCTACAAGACTTTGGCTTATATAAAGCGGTTTTACATTTGGCAGTTGCTGTAGCGCACAGTGACGAAAAACAATAAAGTAATACTGTAACATTGATACATACAAACACATAAGCACACGTACACATAGACAAATACAGGTACAGGTACAAATACAGACAAAGTTACTCAGCCACACACACAGCCAGTGGAGGTGGATATGAGGAACTCACACGCTATACAGATACTTGCCTCGTATTAATAATATATTAATTATATATACATTTGTACATTTGTGTGTGTGAGTGTGTGTGTGTGTGTGTGTATGTATGTAGGAATCGACTAGATATTGGCAATGATAATAATAATAATTGTAGGCATTACTTTTGGTATTGAGTGTCATTTGGAAGGAACATTTTGTTGCAATCGTGTCTACGTTGCGTTTTACGGATTGCCTTTGATTTGATACTAATGAACTTTTCAATTTAAAGCTAACTAACTAAAAAGTATAGGTATGTGTGTGTATGTGCATGTATTATCTACGTGACTAGCAATCTATTTGGGCTATCTGTGTATTCGTTACGTAAGGTACAGAGTATTTGATTCGTATTGAAGTCGCCTAAACGGATACGGAACTAGATACGTCGTGTTTGAAGGGACGACGAGACTGAGAAACTGACAAAATTATTGTGTTACGTCTACAGTTAGGATTACGATTAGTTATAAACAAAGTAGACGACTAAGACAACCTCTAGTGATCTTCTCGATTTGTTTATCCAACCGTCGTTCAGCCTCTATCGCTTCATCAGTTGGCTTTGGTGCTCCTGGGAACGCAATGATTATAATGCTCATATTATCGCGACTGCCCTGTAATTGCAATTAGAGAGCAAGCGGTGGAGATAAATCAGATATCAAGTCGATATATATGCGGATACCTATGATGGAAATGTACGTACCTTGTTCAAACAGGTGTCAACTACCTGATTGGCAATGCTGACCAGATTCTTGGTCACCTTCATTCGCGAATATATGAAACTGCAAACATCCTCGTTGCTCATGACATCCCAGATGCCGTCACAAGCGAGAACTAAGAACTCATCCGTATCCTGACGGCTTTGGCAAAAGATCTCTGGCTCCGGCGATACCAATTGCTCGCACTGACCCTTCGCCTCAACGTTCTTAAAATCATAATCGCCCAATGCACGGGACACTGCCAATGTTCCATTTACACGCTGTATCATTACACTACCTCCGGCATTATGGATGCGCTCCTTTTCCTCGGGAAGAATCGGCTTGTGATCCTGGGTGGCGAACACCGGTGTGCCCTGACGACATAACACGGCACGTGAATCACCGCAATTGGCTATGTATACCTGGGTGGAGCTAATAAAGGCGCAGACGGCTGTAGTGCCACCGCATTTTGCAGTCTCCTGGGTAAACTCGGGCAGCTGTCGCATCACTTGGTCAATGCGAAGGAAACCAGTGCGTATCCCATTTACAATATCACCGCTCATAAACTCCTCTGTGCTGATGATACTGTCTAACATGTGCTTGGAACAGTGCTCCGATACTTTACAGCCAGCATGCCCATCGAATACCGCAAAAAAGCTCCAGTCTTCCAGAGTGTTTCCTAGACGAGCACTGGCATGATAAGCATCTTCCATTTCACAGCGCCAGCCCTGCATGGAGCTGACGCCAAAGAGCAGTTTATTGCCTTCGCCGTAGTCATTGTGTTTCTCGGTTTTCGGCTTATCCAAAAATCCTCCCATATCTATTGAACATAATGTGTATGTGCTGAGCGGGTGGAATTATTTGTGGGCCAGTTACGCGCGTTGCGGATCCTGCTGCAAATAGAAAATACTAATTAAAAACATATCTCGAGCAAATTATACGAGAAGTCGGTGCCCAATGTCGATTATACGAATTCATGAACTTGAAAATCTTTGCGCGAATGCAACAATTTATAAATGTCACACTTATACACACTCAAACAAAAATATGATCACAAACCTACAAACATACATGCATACTCACACGTACTAGCACAAGAAATCAAGGATGCGGATGGAAATTTTGCCGCCTACACCCAACCAATGCCTTGGATTTTTCTATTATTGTTCGCTTTGTAATTGCTGTTGCTTTTTCTGTTACTGTTACTGCTACCTATGGCATTCGCTTCCTTTTGCCCATCGATTTATCAAACCCGTATATACACTTCTTAATCTCTTATTCAAGTGGCACGCACGAACTCCTTGGCAATATATAAATTTAATTGTGTATTCTTTGAATGTTCGCGCCTCTGTGTTTTTTTCGGTTCTCTATAAAAAAAAATAATTTTTTCTAGTCAACTGCAAGCAGCAACTGACTTCAGGCGCGCGATAACAAACTGTAGTGATGTGTAACTATATATCGATTGACGTTTACAAATATTTGACAAAATTCACAGCGATGTCTAGATGCTACAAAATATTTTTGTTACATATAACATTATTGCTACTACTATCTTCACAAAATTATTTTAGGATATGTGTAAATATTCAACTATACAGCAAAGCTCACGTTTAAATACAAAATAACTACATGCCCTTATTAATAATCTTCAATGTTGATATTTTAGCAATGTTTCATCAAAATAACAAAATCACTGTTTATGTCGTTCCCTGATAGTCACTGCGGCGCTCATCACTAGGAAAAACATTTGAGCAAAGTTGACAGTTCCGTAAAGGGGCAGGCAACACGAGGAGAAAAAGATAATGAAACATCTTAAGTTCACGATCATAAACACGCCCTTCCGATCTCAATTATATATTTAGTTGCGCAAACTGAATTCTTTATGCTGGAATCCATGTTTATACTTTCCAACTTTCCAATCTCCAAAATCTGTCAATTTTCTGTTCGAATTGCACTCACTTGCTTTTTTCTGCGTGAGATTGTATGTGTGTGTATGTGTGGGTTCTTTGCAGCCAAATAAAAATATGTTGTATTTGATTAATGCGTCACGTAATGATTTGCACTTAATTGCCCGGACTTAAACTACTATGGAATATCGAGAACGCAATATTTGTTTAACGCAAAATAAATAAATGTACGCCTTGATTAACAAAAAAAACAAGCACAAACGAACAGCGACTGACTTATGTATGTTGATATCTATTAAATGTATCGATATATCGTAAGGCATTACGTATGCAGAGACAACCCACATATCACAGAGCTCTGTGGCTTGGCCAATGAATACTTTTGATAGTCACGACCCACACTTCGTTTTAATATCGACTAGTCGTTTGCTATGCATTGGTTCACTAACAACCCTACAGGTGTCGCTGCGTGCAAAGCGTTATTATTTGAAATTAACTATTGCAGGTGCATAAAACATTTGATTATTCAAGCTCAAAAATTTAGGTAAATAAATTTGTGTGCTTTGCATGGGATTTATTAAGTTTGTTTTAAAGCTATATACAATTTTTATACATTCTTGCTTCGAAAAACACAAAATAATGTTTTTATGCTTCTGGCTTCTTTGTGGTTGTTGTTGTTGTTGGATCAACCATGACACCGCTGAGGCAAGACTGCATATCATCATATGCCTTGGTGGAGCTCTCTTGGTATGCCTTATCGGCATCACTGACACAATCATCGGCAACATGTTCAGCATGGCTCAAGCTGTTGTTGATATTGCGAGAGTGATCTCCAGCGGTAGAGGACAGCCTTGTCAGTACCTTGGACTCTGACGAACCCTAATGATACAAAAGAAGAAAAACCCATAATTGGGGTGAACATTTCTTTGAATAGAGGTCAACTTACAGTAAGCACGTAACAATCAAAGGAATCCTTGATGGAATCAATAGCCTCGCACTTCTTCAGCGACTCGCATGTTCCTTTGCCGATTTGTACAATATCTTCATGGTCTTCAGCGAACTTCTTATTAATCTCATTGCACTGCTTGTTGTAGGCAGCACTGCAGAGATTGTAGTCCTCCTCGAACTGGTCGGCACAAGCCTTCAGGATTGGCAAATAGAGATTCATACAGTACTGGGTAAGAGCTGGATTTCCATTGGTCATTCCACGTGACTTGAGGATCAAGTCGAGCACATTGCGTTCTGTAGTGATCCTTGGACGGCTTGGCATCAGAGCCAAGCTTGTGCCAATCATCAGCAATGCAGTAAACACTTTAAAGAACATGATTCGTCTTTGCTCAACTAACTGATTCTGCTTGTCCACTGCAGGCCACTTTTATATGCAGTCCATCGAATGCAGTCGAATGAATTATAGTTTACACGTTCCTGGAGATAAGGGCACCGTTATCTATATAGAAGCCAGTAGTGGCCATAACTTTCCAATTGACTAGTATAATTTAGATTCGCGGGGAATGTCCATAACAAAAGAAAATAAATAGCCAACTATTTCCCAACTATCACAAGTGGCGATTCCCTTTAATCGAAATTCCCACATATTCATATATTGGTATCTGCAGTATTAATTAAAAGTACAAATAGTAGCTCTTATCGGTTCTTCATGTGTTCAGATTACAAGACATGAACTTGCCATCTAAAAATAATAGTCAACGTCATCTGACAAACTGACAAACTGACAAACTGAAAAACTGAAAAACTTATTTATGGCTGCTTTTAATTAAGTGGAAATTTCAAGTTGTTTGCTTTCAAATTTATATTTATATAAAATATACTGTCTTTAGGACAGTCTATTTTAAATACCGCAAGCAATCGTATTTGCATCTCTGTGCAGTCAGTATATTCTTCACGTATGTGTATGTAAATAAGGATCAGTTGCTAAGAATGTATTTTAAAGGAATCTTTTCTTATAGAGATTAAAATGAAAATCTGTTGCTTGTCATTTGATGGCGGGGTTTTTTTTCAGTGGACGACTAAACTTTAGGTTTTTCTTTTTAATTGTTAGATTGAATATAACTAATCTTTAAAATATTCATATACATATAGACACACATACACATTTAAGCATATACATATAAAAAATTAGTAACTGTCTTAGGAACTTCCATTTTAATATACGTGATTATTGCAGGTTTCAATATTTTCCTTCATTTTCTCGATGTTTTAGATATAAAAGTTAGAAGTTAAAATAAATAAATCAAATACTAAATAAAATAAAAATTATTAATTTTAGTTAATTTAAACTTTAAATATATTATACAAAAATATACTGCAGTTTTATAATTTTATTTTATATTTGCCCTTTAATTATATTTTTCAAATAGCTCTTAAGAGTGTTAATACAGCTAAAAAAGCTAAATTTTAATTAATTTTAGTCAATTTTAGCTTTAAATATATAACAAGTTATATGATAATATAAAAATATACCGCAGATTCATTTCCATTATTAAAATTTCATCTGTTTCTATTTTTTTATTTTTATGTAATAATTTTCGAACATTTCTTAAAAGTAATAATTTCAGTTAATTAAAAATTTTAATTTATTTAATTTTTTTTTTATGCATGATTCAATTTTAAACAATTAAAATATTTATGTTCTTTTTAATTTTTTTTATTTTAATTTTTTTACATAATTCTTTTGATATTTTAAATTTAAGAAATTAACCCCTTAATTTGTATTAATTATCAATTTTCATCACTTTCGGTAGTTGTAGTTGACTCTGGGGTTGTTGTAGTTGTTGTTGTCGTTGTCGTCGTTGTTGTTGTTGTCCCGACTTCACCTTTCTTGAGACAATCCTGTAGCTCATCGTAGGCATTGATGGTGCTATCCTGGTAGATGCTGGCAGCCTCACTTGTACAGTCCTCATTCTTTTTATCGGCGCCCAGATACAAAAATCCAATATTGCGGGATTGGTCTCCGGCGTAGGATGCCAAAGTCATGAGAGCTTTGGACTCGTTGCCGCTCTGCAATTCGGACATTTGTTATATAAATAAATATTTGAGGCAATGTTAACTTACGGTCATTGAGAAGCAATTGAAGGACGACTTTAGGGGTGTTTCAGTTTCGCATGCCTGGAGCGCCTCGCAGGTCCTTTGACTACTCGATATCATGGAGTTATGTTCGACGGCAAATTGACTGTCTACTTCGGAAATCTCCTGCTTATAGTTGTCATTGCAGGTACTGAAGTCCTTTTCCCATTGGTCAACGCAATCCTTTAACTTGGGAGTGTAGATCCCAAAGCAATAGCCCTGAACCTCTGGGTTAGGAGCAATCCTGCCTTGAGTTGGCATTAGGAGCTTCAATATGCTGATATCTGCATTGATCCTGGCCACTTGCGGCACTATGGCCGCCATGGCCATGCCAGTCATTACCAAAATAGAAAGTACTCTTAAGGACATGATTGTTTCACTTTGATGTATTTACTTTTTCTGCTTTGTCAACAAACCTCGCAGGTCTTTTATATTAACGGGATAACTGCGCCCTGATGTCTCCTCAGTACAAATTTGAAAAAAGATAATGACTCTTTTATCTGCACAAATTTGGAGAATCATTGATTCGCTTTGTTTGGTACAGGGTCATTAGCCCTCAGGTGATATTTCCCGTTACTCCGAACTTAAAATTTCGGATGCATTGTTCAAAATGAACGGCAAATTAAAAGCGATCGGTTATCAATTAGAAACGAAAATTATACCTTTAATTGGAGTGTCCGTGGTATCAAATATATATGAATATATAGAAGGTAAGACTTGTACGAATTTTGAGTTTTTGAATAGAAACTTAAGTTAATAGGAAATTTTACTATTTTTAGTTTTTTTTTAAGTTGTGAGTAATGCCTTTTTTTTATATAAAAATTCTATTATATTTATCAATTTACATTATCAAGTGGATTAATTCTCGGTGTACAGAGTATCCCATAGTCGCCAGGCGGTGATAAGAAATTTCTAAAAATTTTCTTATCTAATTGTCATAATGTTTTCCGATTCATTGAACTTGCTGGGAGTTAAGATCTTCAGACATTCAAAATGTAAGGAGTATTCTAAGAAATTCTATTAAACCTTTGCCTATCGAGATTAGCTCCAAGTCCATCGAACTTGTGTACAAATATAAATAAATAAATATCAAAGAATATAAATAAATAAAAATAAATTAAAATAAAATAAATAAAAAATAAATTATAATAAAATAAATAAAAATAAATGAAATTAAAATAATTAAAAAAAAAAAAAAATTAAGTAAATATTTATACACATTAATTAATATTAATACACACTATTATAACTATAAATAAATATATTTAAAATAATTTTGACCTATATTAAAATATCAGAATTACTAACCGATTTTAAATGTTCCCTTGCTATAATTAAAAATACTTAAATTTAGATTCTAAAAATATCGTCGTTTAAACTTAATCTTGAAATTCTCTAATCAACAAAGAAAAATAATTTTATTATGAATAATTTATTTAATAAGCGATTATTTTTAATCACAATCTAGAGTAAAAAAAGATTATTTTTTGTCAGTTTCAAATTTAAGTTTTAATTATTTTTTATAGTTTAAAAACTACCATTAAATACTTTGGAACGAACCAAAGTCTCTGTTAAAAAAAAAATTTTAATTTTTAAATAAAAAAAGAAAAATTTTTGAATTTATAATAAATAATATTTTATTCCAATGTTTTAATAAATACTAATTTCTACATTAAGTTTAGTTTCTTTTTATTTATTTGGCTTTGGAGTTGTCTTGGGTTCCTCCACAATAATTCCATCGAAGCATCTCTGCATCTCATCGTAGGTGGCAGTCGATGTCTCCTGGTAGACACGATCGGCCTCACTGACACAGTCATTGACGGTGTTCTCTGCGTAGGAGTACTCCTTTCCGATGCCACGTGAAGAGTCTCCGGCGGATGAGGACAAGCTTTGAAGTGCTCGGGACTCCTTGGCACCCTACAAATTAGGTAATAAAAAAGTTAATACGGGAAAAGCTGGAATGCATTGAAAGTGACTTACGGTAGCTGCGTAGCAGTCAAAGGAGTCTCTGTAGGATTGAATAGCCTCGCACTCGTTGAGCGCTGCACAGGTGGCTTTACCAGACTTCACGACTTCCTGATGTTCCTTGGTGAACTTGGCGTCGATTTGAGACAGTCGCAAGTTGTAGTTGGCTATGCATCCGTTGTAGGTCTCCTCGAACTTATCTGCACAAGCCTTCAATGCGGGAACATAGCGGTTCATACAGTACTGGGTAAGTGCGGGGTTTCCATTGCCAACTGCACGTGTCTGAAGAACCAAGTCCAGGATATTGCGTTCAATTGTGATCTGAGGGTGAATTGGAACCCGTGCAAGGACTGTGCCAATCATCAGGCAAACGGTAAACACTTTCACAAACATGATTCTATTTCGATTGATTAACTGTTTCTGCTTAGGTCAAAAAACTAAAGACTCTTTTATATGGAATAAGAAACTAAGAAATTCTAATGGTTTATAAATTTACTTGATAACCGTTACGTTATCAACTTGATAAGCGAATTTGGTAGTTGCTTTGACCATTAGCGACTATTAGTGACGAATCTTGAATACTTATTAAATGGTATAATGTCGCTTATCAGGCTTGTTATTACTGCATATCAAAGTGCCGTTAAGTCCCCGGGCTTAGAGCTTCCGACCTAAAAATATTATACAAAGTTCCCCGAATCACTCGAGGAATATTGGGAGGAATCCACACGATTTCGATTGGCGAAGCAAGTAATTTATTGGATCATATACAATTAAGTCTGAAGGTTAAAGTGAAGCAAAATTCACGCTCAGAATACACCTTAAAATTTGTTATATTATAAATATTAATTTTGTTATTTTACTATTAAATAGTTAATAATTATATTCAAACTAAAAGACGTGATATTTAACAGAATAAAAGAGTAAATCAGAGGAAGAAAAAGAATTCAACTTCTAGTTGAATACAACACCCAAGAGCGCCATCTAGTGTGCAGTAGCAGCGAAGCAATGGTCTGGTGATTTTTGATTCTCGTTTGATTTGATTTTTAACAATTATTGGGGGTAAATAAAAAAGTGTGCACCCTCCTATTTTGTAAGCACTTGATTCTTGATTAAGTTAAATCTGAATTTACCTGGATTTGAGTTTTGGAATGTTTTGAAATTGGTACTTTATCTCATAGTATGTGCTTTAGATGGTGGTAAGAAAATTTTCTAATAATTAATATATTTTATATATAATTTATATATATGTATTTCTTAGAAATCTTATTATTTTATATTATTATTTATTTTCAAATACTTCAAAGTTTTAAGATATACAGTTTCTGGGTCAGTCTCAATCAATTATGTTCCTCCCGAAATATTTCGCAATTAGATCAAATCTAAGAATTTACTTTTATTTTTGGCTTGGATCTTAAAATATTTCTATTTTTGGATCGGAAGTTAAGCACTTGAGAGTGAAGCACATAAAATGCACTACCGGCCTGATAAGAAGTAATGGTAGAGCTTCATACAAGAACTTGTGCCTTAATTGCGATAAGTGTATCTCCGAGTGGTACGTCATATGTACATTCCCCTATGTCTTTGGCCATTCCAACTTTAATCTCTTCCTTTAAGAAAATTTATGACTTATGACTTTATTCAGCTGATTTTTTTTTATTTTATGTGGCGGTTATCAGAGACTCATAAAGTAATAGAATTTCTAATTTCTAATTTCATATAAAAGACTCTTTGGTTCTTTTGGCCAGAACAGAAGCAGTTAATAGATCGAAGAGGAATCATGTTCGTGAAAGTGTTTACCGTTTGCCTGATGATTGGCACAGCCTTGGCGCTGGTACCTGTGCGCCCCAGGATTACCATTGAGCGCAATATCCTGGATCTGGTTCTTCAACCAAGAGCAGTTGGAAACGGAAACCCCGCACTTACCCAGTACTGTATGAACCGCTATGTTCCCGCATTGAAGGCTTGTGCAGATAAGTTCGAGGAAACCTACAATGGATGCATATCCAACTACAACTTGCAACTGTCTCAAATTGACGCCAAGTTCACCAAGGAACATCAGGCAATCGTGAAGTCTGGTAAAGCCACCTGTGCAGCGCTCAACGAGTGCGAGGCTATTCAATCCTACAGAGACTCCTTCGATTGCTACGCAGCTGCCGTAAGTCACCTTCAATGCACTCCAGATTTTTCTTATTTCCTTATTAACTTGATCATTTCTCAATTTGAAGGGTGCTAAGGAGTCCCGAGCACTGCAAAGCTTGTCCTCATCCGCCGGAGACTCTTCACGTGGCATCGGAAAGGAGTACTCCTACGCAGAGAACACCGCCAACGACTGTGTCAGTGAGGCCGATCGTGTCTACCAGGAGACATCGACTGCCACCTATGATGAGATGCAGAAATGCTTCGATGGAGTCATTGTGGAGGAGCCTGTGACAACTCCAAAGCCGACGACTAAGAAGGACAACTAAATTAAACGCTGAAACGCAAATTAATTTTCAATCTTAAAATAAAAGCTGCAAACCTTAAAATCTATATTTTATTTTAATTTAATTGATTAATTATAATTTTTTTTTATTGGATTCTGACTGAAGACGATACCAAAGTCAGTCAGAAGGAACATTTTTAAAGCTTGTCTTTTATAACTGTGTTTCGGGATGTGTAGTACATAATTGGCCACATAGACCACCCGAGAGAATTATCAATGTCCTGACCAAAACTATCTTAAGGAGAATGTTTAGTTTTATGTCAAATTTTACGACAATTTGCGGCAACAAAAGGCGCACAAGTTTCCCACACGAAGCAAAGGTCAGAGGGCAGAGAGCAGCGGGCACTGAGCACTGGGCACTGGGCACAGGGCGGTCAAGAGGGATGAAAGATAACACTTGCCGATATGACGATTATCGGACAAGGTATCAATGGCATTGAAGGATCCGAAGGATCGCTATGGTGCCTTGAATCCTTTGCCGTCTCAATCGCTTCTGTATTTATGACCTTTCCACACCCATCCGAGTGTGCGGACAGGTATAGAAATCACAGTGAGGCACAAAGTCGCTTGGTTTCTTTTGAATCGCCGCACTTGTAGGGGAATGTAGGTCCTTTGCGGGACAATGCAAGGTTCCCAAATTTTTCGCTTAATTAATTTGAAATATTTGCGGGAAAATGTCAGGGCGGAGAAAATGTTTTGAGGAGCAACTGCAATTGAGTTGTTGCTCCTTTGACTAGACATCCTCAATGGCCAAACGGGCGTCAAACAGTTTCTTGAAAGGATCGTCGAACTCTGCTTGGCCAGAGCTGGGCACAGTTTCTGGTCGTTGCCGACATCGGGACTACAATTGCCAGTCATGTCTTCATAAATTTTATTGAATTGAACCGCTTGGCGGGCCAACACAGAGAACGGCTCCATGTCTGCGCCTGCCAATGGGTGGGGGCACACACCGCTGCCTCTTGCCTCTTGCCTCTTGTCTGTTGCCTGTTGCCTGTTGGCCGTTGGCTGTTGGCTGTTGGCTCTGAGCAGGCTGCAGGCTGTGGGTATAGGTACAAGGTGGAAGATGGAAGGAGCGGGGTGGCAGTCAACTGGTAGGGGGTGTGCTGTGTGGGGAGCTGGCATTGGGGAGCTCTGCGTCTATTTGACTATTTCATCTTTTGCCGACGCTTGTTCATAGCCTTAAATTGAATCGTTACAAATTTTGTTGCTCGTTATAGCAAGCGTTTTATTGCCCAACCAGTTTGGGCCCAATGCTAACCAGACTGGACCGACTGCACTCCATAGAGATTATGATCACCCGTGCCCCGGCTCCTGCGTCCTCGATTTCAGTCACCAAACACGCCCCCGTCTTCATCCTCATCCTCGCTTCGTCTTCGTCCTCGTCCTCGTCCTCGCTCTCGTCCTCGTCCTCATTCTTTGCCCTCTGCCCCGTCTTCGCTGCCTTTCTCATTGTCCTCAAACGGTAGCCTCTCGGATCCGCCTCTTGGGCTCCGTTAAATAACTTCATTAAATGCCCTTTGACATTTATGCTGAACATAGGTATCATTTAATGTGTATAAATATGAGTGTGTGTGTGTGTGTGCCTCAGGTATTACAGATGACCTGTCGCCCGCTGGCTATCTCGCTGCTCCGATCACAGGTAGCTTCTGGCTCTATAAATTACACAATCATCTGATAACGAAATTGTTTACATGCCAAGTCTTATGGCCAGCACGCCCCCAATGACCACCAGTCCAAGACCCATAGGATGCCCAATCAACATACACCTTACCATTTATACAGTTTATACAGTTTTTTATTTTTTATTTTTTTTATAAC
Source organism: Zaprionus lineosus (assembly GCA_035044505.1). Lineage (NCBI taxonomy): Eukaryota > Metazoa > Arthropoda > Insecta > Diptera > Drosophilidae > Zaprionus > Zaprionus lineosus. The sequence continues at coordinate 1,036,726 of JAWNNX010000142.1, forward strand.
AATTTTCATTAGTTCTTCTCTTGTCATGTCAGAGCTGATTAGTTGCGTTTCATGTTTTTTATGAACAAGCCGAGAGCAGACCAAGGAGCTAATTGCTCTAATTTCTGGCTAAGAAGACGCGTCTCGCCACGAACGCGTCTCCGCCATCCAAGTGGGACGGATGACATTTTTCGGCACTGCCATAAATATTGAATGTTGGAATCGTTAAGCAGGCATCGGCTTGGATCGGATCGGATCTGATCGGATCGGTTAAGATCAGCGGCCGCAGCTTGCGCCGCCGTCGCCGCCGATGCTTATCAAAACTGCGCTCCAACCCTCCGGAGCTCCTCCTGTGGATGCGCTGCGTTTCGTGTAGCCCAAAATTTGTCTTCGTTCCTGGACTTGCCCTTTCTTTCGCCGATCCTTTTGGCAAACAATAGCGATCTTAGCATTTGGATTTGACTCTGTTTAGCGAAACAAACCGAAGAAATGCGCCAGCCCAAGATTTATTATCCGCGGTGCTCTACATTTGAGCGAACAATCGGTCTGATTGGTTCGACTGGAGACTCGGAGTACTCAGAGTACTCAGAGTGTACTCGATACCTATATAAAGATGCGATATTTAAGATGTATTAATTTGGCTTTCCCAACATTGAAGGACATATTTGAGAGGTAATAAAATATCAGGAAATTTTCTTCAAGGAATCTCAGTCTCTCCTCAGGCAGTTACAGGGTATTTGGAGTTCGTCTATGGGCGATCGAGAAGACTTTGCGGTCTGCCGCTGTGATTTTTGCGTATTTTGCTTGGCATCACGGGGCTACCCAAGACCTGAGGTGATCGATATGCGGAGACATCGGAGCATCGCTGCTCCGATCTTCGATCCCTGCCGATGGCCATTGCTTTTGTGTCGTTGGGTCATGTTTGAGCACAAAATTATTATGTATCTCGAAGCGATTAAGAGACGCATTTCAATTTTATTGCGCCAGAGATCATTATCTAAGCAAGATCAAACCTTTTCTCGTTTCAGTCAACGGTCCAGGCCAAATAGCCAAAGCCGTAGATCAGATTCATGATCGGTCCCGATCCCAGGCACTGCCATCAAAGCACCAGCGCCGATTAACAAGCAGGCGCGAAGAGAAACTTTGCTTTCGCTTGAAAATCAACGATTTTTACATTGACGACGATTTCACCCAGTGCCACCCAATGGCGAAAAGAGAACGCCATCCGCATCCATGCAGCTCGACGTGCCAATGCGGGTGTCTTTGGTAATTAGACAACAAGTGTCTAAAGAGCCCGTTTCGGCCAGTTCAAAAGACTATCGGCCCACTAATGAGGAGTCAAAACACAAAAGGCCACAATAGCACCAAGAGATGGCCATCATCATTCCCCTCATCCACATCATCATCTGTGTGCTCATCGTCATCATCATCATCATCACCTTCATTATCTTCATCATCATCGACTTCATTAGCATCATCAAGCGGTAGCCCAGCTGAGGAGGTGTTAAAATCATTGCCGCCTTGGGGCAATTGTACGGACGACTGACATCCGGACCAGCCGACGACTCATCCCACGTACTGGGGGAGCTGTGCAAATAAATTAATCATAAGAAAATCGTCATTGGAGGCAAACGAGACTCTTTAAGTTGGCCGCTAATTTTCATCACTCGGGTTTACCCAAGAAATTAGGCACTCAGCACCAACGATCGGAGTCGCCGCACTCAGATCCTATGGCCGACCACTTAGCTCTTCCATTCCATTCGGTTGTCAAATAATTTGGTACCCTTTTGATCTTTTGATCGCCACCGCCAGTGGAACTGTCCAAATATGATGGGCACTTCGGAAGCGGCTTCTGTCCACCGAAAACCAAATCAATTTAATTTGTTTGTCCAGCGGCTGCGTTTGGTAATGGAAAGCTAAGTGGCCAGAGCTAAGATGTTTATTATTCACCGTTCACCGTTGCCGTTGCCGTTGCCGTTGGCCGAAAGGCTTAACTGTTTACATATTTGATTTGGCTGACAAATTGTTAACCATCTCTTTGTTTTATTTCTCGATTTCAATTGAAACATTTTAAACGTCGGGCAAGACATTTCATTACGCGACTTCATCAAATGCTAATCCTGCCTTCAGACCTTATGTTTGCCCTCACTTTAACTCCCCCATTGCCCCGCCCCCACCCCCTCGGGACAGCCGATTAAATTGGCTTACCCCAAACAATGGACGAGGGGTTAGTGTTAACCACCCGTAGCCAAAGGCAAAGTCGAGGTCAAAGGAAGGGGCGAGCCCTTGGCGAAGGACAAAGGAGAGAGCGAAGGCACAAGTTTGTTTATGGTTTCGTTCCACCCTTCAGCAAGGGCTCAGCCATAAGGATGCCATGAGGATGCCTTGAGAATGCCATGATATATGGCATACAGAGAATATACAATATTTGTAATTCTGATGTTACCGATAACGAGAGCATTTAACCCACCCACACACTAAGAGCAACCGCTGCCCTCCCCGCCCTCTCTGCCCACACCATGACTTACTACTTAATAACCCCTACACCCACCTACAGCGTGGTCTTATAATTTGCCATTTAGCCGAAGCAAGAGCCCGCCTTTACACAGTTGCAACCCCCTCAATGTAGCACCACCATCACCAGCCTCTCCTCCCCTTTCCCACACATCGAACGCCTCCTCACTTCCAGCTCCCCCATATTAGCTTCTGTCTCTGCCCCTGCCCTTGCCTCTGCCTCTGCCTCTGCCCCTGCCACAGTTTCAGCTTCAATTTCAGTTTCAGTTTCAGTTTCAGTTTCTGGTGGTGGATCCGTGGCCATCATCCTGTTCTATTGGGACCGCTGTCGTCGCATATTAATCCAATTATCATGCAGTGTGCACGAAATCACTTAATCGTCTCAAATCCGGAAGGCGACACCAATGACGCACGTACATTGGGTTACGGGCTCAGCCGACATTACAACAGTTACGCATAGTTGGCTCCACTGTACTTAGGATAGTTCCGAGCACAGCCATTCGGTCCGCAGTTCGGAACTATGATTGATAGGGGCGAGATAATGAAACGCTGGCTCTGTGATTATCTCCCGGCTACAGTCGTGATTCTCCGTCTATGATTTTGGGACCCATCAAAGAGTTGGATAATTTGGGAATTTTAAGCGATGTTTAAATTCCCTTAACTCTATTTTATTTATTTATTTTATGTATTTTACATTTATATAAATTATAAATGACAATTTATGTTATGTAAGAAATAAAGTCAATTTACATTGCATTTAATATATAAAGAGAAATATTATATATTTAAATTGAAAACAATAATTTGAAATTAAAGCAACTTATATGTATATTAAAAATAAATAAATTAATTAAAATTTAGATTATATTTTTAATTATTTATTTTTTTATTGTTATGTGGTTAGGTTTCCGATTCGTCGGTTTTAACAATTACAGTAAAAAGTTATTACGGTTCATTTTTGCTGTGCTTAGCTGCACTTAATAAATAAATAATATAAACAAAAAAGAAAAAAAAAATTATTTTTTTCATAGTTAATTTTAGCTACAATAAAAAATTTAGCAGTTGCTAAGGTAGCTATTGAATACTGTCAATAAATAAAAAATAAAATAATAAGAATAATAAAAAAATATTTATTTTTAATTTTAATTTAATAATATACACTAAATTTATAAGTATAAATGTCTAATAAATTATAGCTTAACAGTCACTCCAATATAAAATAAAATAATAATATAATAAAAATAAATAAAATAAATAAATAAATATAAAATAAAATAAATATAAATAAAATTCAATATAAACTGTCAATAATTAGAGCGGTGGATCCTTTTCCATAAAAAGCAGACTCTTTTCAAGGATTGAAAAATAATTAATAACTTTTTGTAATTTTTTTTAATAATGTTTCTAAAAATTAATTGTTGAATTTATAAAAACGGTTACTTAATATTTCTAGATATGGTTTAAAATAATTGTTAAAATATAAACTAAATATTTAATTAGTATTTTGAGTGAAAATATTAAATATGTCTAAGTTTTTATAATATATTTATTATATATTTATAAATATAATTTTTTGGAATATTATTATTATATTTTATGATAAAGTTTCTTATTTCTTATGTATTTATAATATTCGGATTATTGTGGAAAATTCTTCAATCGTCTTAGTTTAAAATAGGACATCTTCAGGATCTTAGAAACTAAATATAATATATAATAATATAATATCGGGACCTAAATACAATTATATTTTAAAATTTAATAAATATAATAAATTAATAATACGCAGAGTATTCATATTATTTGTAGAGTATCTATAATTAAATGTCTTATTAAAAAAAAATGTGTAAAATCTGGTAGTTGTTTTTAATTCGTTTATTTTAATTAATTAAATAATTTTTATTTTTATTTCAAGTTATTAATTTTTATTAAGAGAAATTTAAAGGTAGATGAACTTCACTTTCAAAGGATCTGTATTCCTTTTCATTGATTATTATTACCTCCTCAAATAATATTCAGTTTATATTATAATTGCTTTTATTTGCATTTCATCGACAACCAACATAACAGTAAATCAATAAAAGTAAATAAAGTCCTTGTTTGTAATAATCGCCCATCCCTCCGATCGAAAAGTCGCACGATTATTACAGAGGGCAAAAAATAAAGAAAACAATTTGATTTAATTAAAAAATTACAGGATTACACATATTAATGCTTGTCGAGCCAATATATATGCAAATTGCATACACACAGGACAGCGTCAGGATATCAGCCACAGAGATAGGTTGAGGGAGGGTGGGAGAAGGGAAGATGGACGGAGGAGGTACGAAGCGGCGATGGCGAGTGTCGCATATTAAAGAATATTTTATTTGCTTTTATTACACACCACGCCCCCCGCACTGTACCCCGCCCCAGCCCCTCTGTCCAGCCAGTGAGTCGCACGTACCGGAAACTTGCAACAGAGACGCACATAACGTAGACGGGGGGATGTGCGGGGAAGGGGGGCGGGGGGGCAGAAAAAAGGCATCGCAGTCCGCAATGAGGCTGAGAATCTAATAAATTGTGGCACTGTCACTTGGCTTAGTGAAGGATAACTGGCCACACGCCCTCAGTGGCAACACGAGCACTGGCAACGGTGGCAACTACCGTCGGTGGCAGCCAAAGGACTCATCAAAAATTCATAACGCGCCACGTAATAAAAATTATTCAAATTTTTCGCAGAGGGTTGGCCTGACGGGTGAATGTGGTGGGTGGTTTGGGTGCTAGTGGGCTGGGGGGTGGGGATGTGGGATGGAGGATGGAGAATGGATGATGGCAAAAGGCAACTAAATTGCGGTGATGTTTCATAAGGATGCGAGCAAAAAGGCAAACGCAGAAAAGGACAAATCACACCCTCGATTATGATGCGCAAACATACACGCGCAGCCAGAAGTCAAAAGTCGAAAGAAAAAAAAGGAAGAAAAAGGGAAACGGGAAACGAGAATCAGGACTCGGGACTCGAGATGAGAGAGCCGGTATATGGGATATGGGATATGGGATATGGGATATGGGTATCAGGAGGCGTCTGCGAAGAGTGTGCCCAAACGGAAATTGAATGATTTTGCGCAACAGTCGCGGAAGTTGCTACTTTATAGTCATTTAGTGGTTGGACGAGAGTGTGGCGCAGGACAATGCATCAGCGGCTTATCCTGGCGCCGCACAACAATATGCTAGGCATCAGGGGCGAGTGTCACATGAGGATTATGTTCGTATCATTCGAAGACCGCAAAACAGGGGCTCTTCAAAATTTTACAGAATTCGAAATATTGCCGCTAGGATGTCCGATAACAAAATGAAAGTGCCGCAGGATAGCAGGACAACGCTGACAGTAGCGATGCTGATGTCGGTGTCAAAGTCGACGTTGTTTCCGCCGGATGTGTAATTTGATACTTTTAAAGTTTGCCAAATGCAACAACAACAACAACAACAACAACATCAGACTTGACTGTCACTTACAATGCATGTCCTTGAAAGGGGTGTCTGAACCACGCTAATTTTCGCAATTGACTTTCAAACCTTGGCCATGGAACGCAGATGCTGACGCGGATGCCCCAGGACGGCGCCTCCGCCACGCACATAACGAGCTCCTCCTTTGTGATCTTCGTGAATTTTCAATTCAATTTCCTTGGTGGATGCCACAGACTAGACAGCGTCAGACAAGGGCAAGGACAAGAGCAAAGACAAGAGCAAGGGCAAGGGCAAGGACAAGGGCCAGTGGTGACATTATGCATATATGTATGATGGTGGTACAGTATAACATGCCAATGAACGAACCGACGGAACTTGGCTTGGTACTGGCTGAAAGACGTTCTCCAAATTTACAACAAATTCCAGAAAATGTAGATCACAGTTTGCATATGAGATTGCCTATAATGAACCGTACAGTAAAAAATAGGAAAATATTGGAAAAGAAAAGTAAACCATAGACTGACTTGAAATGTAAATGCATTTGGTACAGTAGAAACTGACTTTGAGAAACCTCAGATGTGGAATCACAAATGGCGAAGCTTGAGAGTCTCTATAGAAGCTGCATAAATAAAGTACAGTGAATGGTGACTAACATGAATCTATGCAAAATTGACTCATACAAAAACCAAGCCACGCTTGTTTGCATTTTCATTACAGTGATGACTGCTAAGGAGCCACAGGACATCTAACAACTTTTTGTATCCTTTACTTTGGTACAGTGAATATTCCATAGAGGATATATTCAGTATATTTTTGTAAATTTTACAAGTAGATCTTGCCCTTCCTTATGAATGATATTCGCATTATTTAAACAGTAGAGACTGCCTATGAAGAATTAGATCAATTAATTAAAATAAATTAGAAGTTAAGAAACGGAATTCTCTGTGCTGACCCTCAGTAGCAGCAGAGAAAATTGGAAAAGTTAGGGACTCTTATTAATCATTGTATTCTGGTCAAATCCCAATACAGTAAGTACTGCCTATAGTAAACCATGCAGATCTTAAGGTTACAGTAAAAGCCTGTGTCAGTACAGAGTCAGATTTTCTATTCACATTTATATAATTCCATATATTATGTTTATTATTACCATTGTTGTACAGTAATAACTGCCTATGATGTAAGTAGGAAAATCCATTTATATATCATATAAATTTTTTCACTTTTCTTACCTGTCAACCCATGACAATGGCCAATGACTTCATTTATTGCATTCGCTCAAATGTCTAATAAACGTTCAGCCAATTTAGCGATTGTGCACTGTACGTGGCATGCAGTGCACGCAATTCGGTTTGGCTAGGTTCCATGCACTGTTTGGCCATCGAATGAATCGCCTGTCCCCGGGCTGCCATGTGACTGAGTGAACTGTCACAATTGACGTGGGGCGTATAAATTTTACATTTAACGAAAAACGTAATCGAATTGAGTGCTGTATATGGACAGGACGCAGTGGCTGGACCAGAGCATGGGGAGTGGGGTGAGGGAGAGTGAGAGGGAGGGGAGGGTAGACGAGAGAGGGAGAGAGGGACCAACTAAGATGCATTCAAGCATCCAAGCCAGTTAGGCAATTGTGTGTCTGTGGATGAGTGTGTGTGTATAGTATGTGTGTATGTATAGTGTGTGTATTGTGTATGTGTGTGTGTGTGTGTGTGTCTTCTGTGGGTTTGCTGCTGTGTGTGTTATGAAGACATCAGCAAGGCGCACGGCAATTTGTGGGACGCCACAGACTTTGGATTATGTGCATGGGATAGCCAATTTGATAGAGGCTGAAGGGATGTGGATGAAGTAGTGGTTCGATTGGTGCAGTGGGGAAGGAAGGAAGGGAGGGAGGAGGAGAACTGCATTCATCAGGCAGCATTGTTTACCATTGATGGCCAGCAGCTTGGGATTGTACGCATTCTCCGCTCACATTAATACCCAATAATGGGCCACCTTGGAAAATAATGGGCAAAGGAGAGCGCGACCGAGATCAAGATCGGGAAATCAAATGGAAATTCCCTAGAGTTTTTCTCAAGTTTTTCCACTCCCCAACTCCATCATCAGGGGACACATTTGGCAGCGTTTTCCAATCAGCATAAAAAATTTATCAAATCAAATTCAAATGCTGCTCCAAAGGCGTGCAAATAAAATGCGAAACATTTCTCCGTACATCGTATGCCAATCAGATGGTAATCAGCTTTCCCCGCCCCCCAATAGCCACTCCCACTCACACTCAGGTGTTGCCTGGCGCCATATTGATGGTTGCTCTACGTGATGTTTGCTCGATGAAATTTGCATGTGAATAGATTTTTATATTCGATTTTGGAGCAACTCCATCAGCGCATCAGCTCGAGGATTGGCATTTAAATGTAGGCGGGGAAAAGGCAGGGGAAGGAACAAGGGGTGGGGGTACGGGAAAGGAACAAGAGAGAACGTGAGTCGAAGCGAGGATTTAGTTCGATTAAAATGAAATCAAAACGCAAATCAAATCGAATACCAATCGCAGCTTTGTTTGCTCTGGGCCAATGGTTTCGCATCATTTTACGATGGCTTCCAGGATATCGTTTAATGTCCTTTGCTGTCGTGTTGCCGCGTTGCTGCGTTGCCAGCTGCGCACAAATCGTTTAACTCAAATTGATTTGTCAATATTAATTTAGGCTGTGGACTTATGACAGAAGGCAATGCGGGCGTAGGCCGTCCTCGTTTGATGTCCTGCATATCCTGTGGATTAGTCGCGCGGTGTCCTTTGTGGGCGCTGTGTGTGTTTTCAGCAGCGCCGACAAAACCACTTCAAATGATCCTGCCTCGTATTGAGTGTACACAAAATGCATTCATTTAACTCTTCTCTCGAATTTCCTGTTTCCATTAGAATAAATAAAAGTTATCGATAAATTTGCGACAATCATTTGGGAGAAACCTTTAAGATCACAGAATAGAATCGCCCAAAGATCTTTGATTAAAGTTAAAGCAGAAATCATGAAAATGAAATCGATAATTATGGACCATAAATTGATGTCTGTTAATATTACTGTGGATACTCCTTTAATCGCCTTGTTATATTTGATCGATATTTAGATAAATAAATTTGATAAATCGGTTGAATTTTTAACAAACCCCAATGTACGGCCTATGTGAAAAAGGTCCTTCAAAGCCCTGAATCACAGCAATTACCAATCAATCAATACAACTGGCAAACATTTAACACACACAATTTCGCACACTCACACACACAGACACACACACACACACACTCGCTCACACACGCTTGTGTGCGCTATCAGCTATAAATGTCAAATGCGCCTAAATACAATTAAAGGCTTTTTCAGTACCACCAAAGGACCCACCAGAAGGACCTGCTTTAAGAGGCTTAATTTTTTGGGCAAACGCCCAACGTCGCCGCGCGACTAACGACAATCGACAGACGACGCCGGACAGACAACGGACGAACGACGAACGACGACGGACGACGGACGACGAACGAAGGACGACAGTCGAATGGCTGTCAAAAGGCACGTGAAAAAACGTGTCCCATTGACGTTCAGCTTGATGAATGATCATAAGCCCAGATCCGGCAGAGAACCTTCCCAGTGATTGTCCGAAGGGTTTGACTGACTGCTGACACGTGACTTGGAATGCGGAGAGAAATGAAGAGGTCCAAGACAGCGAAGGGCGAGGAGGACTACAAGTCCAAGCTTTCGGATGGGTGACATGGGTGTTGACCTTTACAGTGATTTCCAAAATATAAACTACGGTAAATAAAAAAAAGATTAAAAATGCTTGGAAAATTGTATTAAATCGTGAAAAAATTAATGGCTTTTTTTTTGCTGGTATCCAAGTTATTCTTCGAGTGTCTCAAAGGATTCAGGAAGCAACCTTTTTTAAATGCATAAATTATAAAAATAATTAATTTTTTATTTCTTTAGTCAGAACATTTAATTTATGCCTCCAACCAAATTTATCGAAATGTGAAATAAATAAATAATAAAGTATTTAATATTTATAAATATGATTGAAAGTAAATATAATAACGATATATATGGTATATATGTACACACAATTATTCATATTGCTATAATTACAATTTCAAGATCCCATGTTACATATTACATCATCTTTTAGCATCTCATAAGGCAATCATCACCTCCAATCCTGTCGAGCTTCCATTCAAATATCAAAGTGTTTCTCGAGCCACAATTTGTTGCTATTGACGACAGTGTCAAACTTTTCACATCGATGTGACAACCCAACATCCGTGGGGAGCCAGGGGAGTCAGTCACCTAAGATGGGGGGACACGGAGTGGGGGGATACCATTAACACATGTAAACACCGATTGCCAGAGACTCCAGTGAAACGTCAAATGGACTTCGATTTTTCTGCAAGAGTCGACGGAAATTTTGCACGAACGCAAAACTTTTTTGCTTCCTGTTGTTGTCAATAACTAATTCGTTTGTCATTTTCCGTTTACATAACAACATCAACAACCACAATCAACCAGCAAGAGGAACGACAGCAACAACAACAACAGCAACAACAACAACAAGTCGACAACCACAACAACCACAAGCAACAAAATGCCGCACATGTAAGGACAAAGTTTCTGCGTGCATCTTGCGGCCGCTTTGTCCTTGCTGTGGGTGCCAGTTGTCGGTTTTGTTTATCGCTTCAACTTGCCACATAATGCAAAAGTGTTCGAAGCATATTGAAAACACAGCCACGCCCCCTAACATTACCCCCCCGCGCAGTGGTAGGTTATACTTGAGGTGGAATCACTGCAAGGCTCTAAAAACGTGGATATTAAAAGCGCAGAGGAAAAGCTCGAGGCTTCAAATGGAGCATCTATAAAAGGAGTGTCTATGGATGTACTTTAATATATTATAATATATAGATATTCCGAATCAATATCAGCCTTAACGAAATTTAAGCTATTAGATTATTTGTCACACTTTAAAAAATCCTAGACCTGGAAGACCTCTCCAAATGAATACCAAATGTCGGCCAAGTTAAAGCTGGAATCAATCTTAGGTATTTTAATTTCTTAGTATATTTCTACCAATATCAACAATTTTTTTATTAACTAGAATTTGAATATTACCTGTTAAAGTATAATTAAATCTAAATATAATATATAATATAATATAATAATTATATATATTGAAAAATAATAAGAAATTCGAAGCGTAAACAAAAAAATAAAGCGGGACTCAAAATGTGGATTTAAAGTAGTTTAAGGTCTGTTGTTAAAAAGAATTTAGTAAATTACTTTTTAAGTTAACAATGGTAGTTATTTTATAGTATTTTAATCTTAATTGGAAAAGTTGCATAAACAACAGCTAAACAAATAAATCTTTGAACTTTTCAACTAGAGCCAAAGCGTTGATCGGTTCTAGTTGAAAGTTTCATACTGTTTAGTTTGAAAAATTATAGAAATATATTCTGAGAGTAGAGATATGTGAGTAAAATTTATTTAATAAAAAAACATATATTTATAATTATGAAATATAAAATTTAGTTAAAAAAACAATTTAAATAAATATAAAATTAATTAAACTAATAAAGCAACAGTTAGAAACTAGCACTGCTCAGAGAAATGGCAAATTGCGTACAGTTCTTAATAAAATTATGGCTACATTTAATTATTTATCTTTTATTATTATTATTTACATTATTTTATCTTTGAGATTCCATATTTGGTAAAATACAGCGCATCTGCAAGTCGTCTAAGCCCCTCGGGCAACAATCACTTGTTATTTACGTGGCTGCCGCTTGGGGACTTCAAGTGTCAATTTTCTAGAGGGGCTCATAAAAATGGCGTCGGGTCTATGAAAATGTTTTGTGCTGTGATTTACATTAATTCACCATTTCTCATGCTGTGCTCAAAATGGGATGTGTGGGTGTGTGTGCGTGAGTATGGGTGTGGGTGTGAGTGACTCGTAAAAAAAGAGTAAAAAAAAGTTTTATTATGCAAATTATGCCAAAAGCAATGAAAGGATAAGGCAATGCGAGGAAATGTGCAAGAATGTGTGCGGCTTCTATTGTTGAGCTCTTGGCCAGGCACTCAGTGTCCTGGCACGCGTTGAGCCTTATTAAGAGCTGGAATTGGCTGCTGTTCAGAGACCTATTGCCGTTCCCATATCCTTCTTTATCAGGCAACTGGTTTCCCAGCCTGATGGCCATTTGCATTCGCAATAACAAGCGCCTGCAAAATGTTAATTTAGTGTGCAAAGCGATGCGATGCGATGCGATGCGATGCGATGCGATGCGATGCGAGCGATGCGTTGACATCGACAACCACATCAAGATCGACATTAACATCGACGGCTTTATGCAGATATATCAGTCACTCAGGTTGAAGCAGCAGCAGCAGCAGGAGTAGGAGCAGTTGCAGTTGCAGGAGCAGGAGCAGCGGGAGGAGCAGGAGTAAAAGCAGTTGCAGGAGCAGGAGCAGCGGGAGGAGCGGGAGCTGCAGGCCAAACACATTGCTAGGCTGCCTTGTCATAAAGCGCTCAGCGGAAGGCTTGACATTTCAATTTGCAAGAGGACACGGGTAAGTCTTGGGGCAAGACGATCCCAAAGATAGAAGATGGACGATGGGAGATGTGAGATGGAAATTGGGAGATGGAAGATGGGAGATGGGAGATGGGAGATGTGAGATGGGAGATGTGAGATTGGAGATTGGTGAGTTGAAAGACGAGAGACGAACGACTGGCAGAACATCAACATTCAAAGAAACATTTAAAGCAACAACAACAACAACAACAACAACAACCAAAGGCAACCAGAGGCAACATCCAAGACATGCAAATATGCAAATCAGCGCGTTGACAATTTTCAGCTAAATCAAATATTCAATTGAGTTAAGAGAATTCCTTCTCCCCATCTCCAACTCCATCTCCCTCTCTTCCTCTTCCACCTTTTCCCTCTATCCTTCCTTCTTTCCCACCTCGTTCCCTATCGTTAATTCTTTCACATACCCACACCTCACCTTTTGGCTGGAACTTCGTTAATTTATATTTGCCGCGTGCCACGCACACAAATAATCCAAGGAATCGCTGCCAGCAACAAGCAATTACAGAAAGTTACTGTAATCCTGGGCAAAGTCCTGGTACTGACTTTGCTCTTTCTCCTTTTCGTCCTGCCGCTACCACTGATGCTGCTGCTCCTGCGCCTGCTCCCTGTCATAGTTACAAGCGCTAAGCCGCTTACCATTGTTGACTTTCACATGGCCATCACTTAGGGGTTGCTCTCGCATTTGTTTGCCCAGATCCTTGCCTACTTCTCTGTCTGTCTCTCTGTGTGTGTGTGTGTGCGTGCGTGTGTGTATCTGTTCTGTGTTTGTTGTTTTGTTCGCCTCGCTTTTTGATGTGTGATTAGCCTATTAGCCAAACAACACAAAAAACTCATCCTTCAATCAAATCTCATGATGAGAAACGTAAATATTGAACGCGATGCGCAGTCGGACCAGCCAGGACCAGTAAATGCAGAATGTCCTCGGGCAAATCGCAAGGATGCAAGCGTGGGACAGTAGATTTAATTACGTATATCATTTAAATCCAAACTCGCATCATCATTTGGCCATTTTTTATAAGCTGATTATTTTTATTAACCATTTTTATTATCCTTAGGGCAAACTCAACAGACAAATGATTAAAAGGATAACATTGGATTAAAAATAAAAAAATAAAATATATTTAAATAAATTATCTATTATTTATTATATTCCAATTATTTATATTATTATATCCTGGCAATTTTTGATTAATTTTAGAATTTTAGTTTAAGCTCTTAAAATATATTAAACATTTTTAGTTCCGACTTAAAAAATAATATATAAAAAAATCAGAAGACTTTCTGGAATATAAAAAATTAAAAGGAACCATTAATTAATTTAAATAAAAATAAAAAATTGTTAAGTTAATGACAAGATTAATTTTAATATTTGAATTGTATTATTTACAGTATTTATAATAAATTAATATATAATTAAATTTATAGTAAGATCCTTGGTTATCCTTAGTTACGTAGAAACCAAACCCCATTTCCGATTTTGTGTGTCCAATTAGTGGGCTTTGTGAGTGTTCACTGTACAGGCAACTAACAATTCAATAAATCAGCTTAACCCACAACAACAATAACAACAATAACAACAACAACAACAACAACAACAACAACAACAACAATAACAATAACAACGAGAAATACATGCAAGTATTTAAAGGCTTAAAGAGCCAACCAAGCGGCCTGAGAATGGCGGCCCATAACCATTTGTGCCACAGTTTGGGGCACAGAATATTTTGTTGCATTGTTTTCTTGTGGCTTATTGACGAAAATTTCAGAAATTTTAATTTAAAATATTTCTTTGAATGCTAAATTGTTGACTCTTTGCACCCGCAGGCAGAGGACCAGACCCGAGACCCGAGACCCGAAGCCTCAACGGAGGCGGCGGCGGCGCGGGACAGCCTTTGGGCCATGGCTTAAAGCTTCGATGCTGGCCAAAAGGAAAATCAGCTAAGCAAAGCCAGCGACAAAGGCACAGACACAGACACACACACAGACACACACATAGACACACACACACACACAACCACAGACAAAAGAACAAAAGCTGTGCGACAAAGCGAAGACAGGAGACAAAACGAATGATCGCTTAGAGAATGAGAGGGAAAGAGAGAGAGAGAGAGAGAGGAAAAGAGAGAGGGAGAGAGAGGGAGACAGAGAGAAACAGTGAATGAAAACGAGAGGGAGGATAAAAGTGTATGTGTGTGTGTATGGGCTTGTATAAAGAGTGGCTGGGGCGTGGAGTGGGGGAAAGGAGCTGAAGTGTGGGGTTGACTAGCAGGCGGGAGAGACTGTCCGCAGGATCGTGTCGCTCGTTTGTTTCTGTTGAAAATCTTAAAATTCTCGCAATTTCATGTTCGTTAAATTTTGATGTTGCAAATAAATTGAATTGTTAAACGTGCAACTTCCAATGTTGTCGTTTTCTCGAATGTTGCTCTTGCTGTTGTTGTTGTTGGTGTTTGTTATTGTTGTTGTCGTGGCTGTGTACTTCGTTGCTGTTGCTGTTGTTATTGTGAATTGCAGGCGCATATTTAAACAAATGATGGCCAGATTTGGCGGCAATGTCGCGTTGCACTGAAAGATGGACATCTCCAGGCCTGAACTAGGAGTGGTGGGACACAATCAAACAAGGATCGGAGCAGGGGGTTGAAGCAGAGCAGCAGAGCAGCGGCAGCAACAAGAGCAGCAAATGATATCGCTTGAGCGAGGGTTGCACATAAAGTATTTGTACTGAGCCAGCTTTAGATTTTTGTTGGTTGTTAAGAGATTATAAAATCCATTATTGGGGTTTGTTTCTACTATAAATACTTTTACTTTTAATTATAAAATTGATTTATTCTTATATTGCATATAGTATTTTTAATTATTTAAAAATATGATTTCAATTTATTGCTTGCTTTTTATATAAAATATCTGATATTTAATTCCAAACTTCAATTATTCATCCCTTGGAACGATGGGTAAGCAGTTATATAGTTTCCAGTATATAAATATTAAATAAATTTATATTATAGTTAAGTTATAATAGCCCAAAGTCGAAAATAAAAAAAATTATACATAATTAATTTTCATAAAATCAATTTAAATATAATAATTCAATAATATTATTAAAATAAATATTTATATAATATATAAATAACAATAACCAACATGGCGTCACTTTTGTTCATAACTTAAAGTCCTTAATTGTTGGAGCTTACATTTCAATCAACCCTCGAACTGCCGCTGCTCCTTCAGGCCTCCTTTCAGAGCATCTGCACCCAAAAAATGTTCTCCCATTGCCGTGTGTCCCTCTCAGTCCCTAGCTCGTCCTTTGTTGTTGCGAGCTAAAATATTTATTTGTCGTAGCGCCTGCTCGGAGTGAGAAATTCTGATGGGTTTCTTATTTGCTTCGCCCGGAACGTTTGCATATGTCCGGTCACAGCGATGACTACATTAGCCGTATGCATAATAAACCCGAATCGAAGCCAAGAGCCAAGAAGAGGAGACACCGGCCGAAAAGCATAGACTGCTGGCCGTTCAGTCGAGCTGCTCGGTTATTGCTATTGGCTTCGATTTTATATGGAAATGCGACCCCAACAATGGCTTCATATTTTCATCTCACTCACCTGGCGGCGGGCAGCGGCGCATTCAAATCCTTGGTGCACCTTTGACATGCATCGCATCGCATGATTTATGCAGCCATGGAACGTCGCTTCGTACACTCGGCTCGCTGCTTGCCACAGCCACAGACACAGCCACAGCCGCAGCCTCATGCCACGAAGCTATGGCTATAGCCACAGCCACAGCCAAAGCCAAAGCCAAAGTCAGAGCCGGAGGCAACTGCAACATCGATATGTGAAAAATTAAGTGATATTTTTGAATTTGTTGGCAGCCATCGAGGCCTCAGCCTCAGCCTCAGTTCAGCCTCAGCCTCAGCCTCAGTTCAGCCTCAGCCTCAGTTCAGCCGCAGCCTCAGTTCAGCCTCAGCTTCAGTTCAGCCTCAGCCTCAGTTTCTGTCTCAGTCTGAGAGTTGGCCTGGTCTTTAGTTTTGGGTTTTGGGTTTGGGTTTGGGTTTGGGTTTGGGTTATGGCTTCAGCCATGAAAGAGGACTTCGAAGTTGATCTCTGTATGGCTATGGATGTAATTGATGCTGCTGCTGCTCTCAATCAATGCCTAAATAGATTCTTGAGTTTGTTTTTCCCAAGCCGCAATGGATTTTCCCTCAATAGAAAAATTATTAAATACTCTTTGTTGTTGTTGTTGTTGTTGTTGGTGCTGTTCTCATTGTGGTTAACGTTTCTATTTGCCCATTAATTCATCATTATTAAGATGTCAACGTTGTGGTTGACATTTCTGACCGACCAATGTCCCCCCTCTCATTCTACTGTCCCTTCATCCTCCTGTCATGCGGGCCACTTGACATCTGTTGACTGTCGACTTGCTTACAGATTTGCCTGTTAGAATTTCTTGTTCTTGTTGCTGTTGTTGTTGTTGTTGTTGTGTTTGTTGTTGTGTTTGTTGTGCGTTCGTAAGCGGTGCACCTGCATTTGATTGATGCTAATTTCCCAGGACATTATTGCAAGTTTATCTGGGGTTCCCGAAAATGTTAATTTGACTGATGCACTCACGATTTGACCGCCATCACTGAGTCCTCAGTTCTCCCTCCTCCCTCTAATCGATCTCCATGTGGGTGCCCAAGTATCCCTTGGATAACGATAGTTATTAATATGCAGTCTATGAACGGGTTGTACATACCATCACAGGCAGATGTAACCCTTATAATGGCAACTACTTTTATCTCCCACTTGTCATGTACTTTGAAAAGGGACGCAGTCTATCATTTATTTAAGATGGGAACCCTCTTCATATGCTGGAAATCAGAGGAATAAAATCGATAGTTATTAACTTGACATTAGCTGGAAAAATGCTGAGTCTGGACATAAGTAGAAGCTGCGACTATTAATTGACATGTATTTAAATTATTCAATTTATTTTCGGACTGGAAAACAGACTTCAAAATATTATCTATATATTTCTTAAGGAAATTATGGCCATTTTTATCTGTCTGAAATATGAAAAGGATGTTAAAGTCATCAAAAGGACTACTTACTACTACTTACTATAAACAAACTACAAAATCTTTGATTATTATTTTTACATTATTTGTCCTCTCCTTTCATGAGTGATGGAGTTACGTCAACTCTCAATTACTCCATGCATTTACATATATCCTTTTTGGGCACTTTTAAAATCTGTTTCCTCTAACTGAATACTTTTAGCCCAAGCTAAGTTTTATTTTTTTAAATTAATTCAAATTTATTTTGATAAAATCTATTGTGTTTCCAGTTACGCGACTGCTGCACGGCATTGTTTCCCGCAGTTTGATTTCAATTTTATGTAATCCTTATGATTTCCGTGGTGTAAGGAGTTATGCAAGATTTGAAGGCTGCTTTAAGCGTCTATTAATTTGTTGCTCCTTAAATCTATCTTAAATACGGAAGAAGCGTTTTAAGTATTGAATTATTAGTAAAGAAAGTGAACTGCTATAAGGATAATTGCCAGCAGGATTATTGCTATCAGGATAATTGTTTAGATAATAATTTAAACAACATTTTAACTGCTTAAAAAAATATGACCCAATCACTCAACCTGAGGGTGTTTACTTAGGAGAGATTATGTTCAATTTTAATTTTAGTTAGTCACTTTTTTTGTTTAATAAATTAATTAAAATAAATGAATTTAATATATTTTTTATTTTCTTTTTTATTTTAAATATTTTTTAAGCTGATGAGCCTAGTCTTAAATTCAATTTAATATTATTACCTAAAATATTTTATTATGTTATGTCTTTAACTGCAATAATTATATATAATATTATTATATATAATATTATTATATATAATATTATTTGTTAAATAATAAATATCATTTTAAAATTAAAGTTTTACTTACAATAAATCAAAATTTGTATTTCTTTGCCTTATATCTACTTACCCACAGAATGGAGTCACATGTTTGGTAATTACTGAAATCTCGCACTTAATAAAAGCAGAATTTATTGGACTTGAATCCTTTATGTCCTATTTCCTGTTCGAAAACCCTCCCAGTGATTATTCCACTAGTCTTCGACTATCTGTCACTTAATCTAGTTCGTTAAGCTGCCCAACTTTATGCAAATTAATAACGATTAAGCATTCGGTAGTCACAGCAGCCACCAGCAACCAGCAGCAACCTCCTGCAGTACCATCGGCACCACCGAACCACCTAATTATTGCCAACTGTGCTCAAAATTTACGTCTGAATGCTTAATTGGGTGGCTATCATGGCCGTCGCATCAAATCACATGGCTATTTGTTATATCAACACCAGTGGCTGAGTCGGACGACGAGGTTGGAACACGCAAGGCTCCGGGTGCACGCACAGAGCCACCCACATCTCTCTATATATACAAATAATTACAGATATATATATACACATATATTTATATATATATGTATGTGTGTGTGTGTGTGTGTGTGTGTGTGTGTGTGCGTGCTAATATATAGGCGAGCGTAGGAGTGTGGGTAACAAAGCGACGCCATTGCAAAATCACAAAATGCCTTCCTCACTTTTCGCGCTTAATTAAACAATTAAATTTAATTACGGTTAATATGGCTCTAATTGCTGTATTTCCTCCAAACGCTGGCGCACGCACATGGACATGGAACGAAGCTCCAGCTGCCTGTGGATGTGGATGTGGATGTGATGTACATAAACTGGAAGCTGACAGCAGGAAAGTTTCAAGGAGTGTGGGAGCAGCACCGGCAGCAGCAGCTGCGGGCCAGATCTCATCTCTCGTGTAACATGAAAGCATCAAATTAAAAGTGGCAACGCCAGGTCACTAGCGGGGCAGGGACAGGGGCAGCAGCAGGAGCGATGAGGTGCAAGGGAGAGAGAAAGTGACAGATGAGGGAGGACAGAGTGAGACAGAGTGAGAGCGCTAAATGTCCTGGCAATATCTGTCTGCTGCGCAGGGGCGCACAATTAAGCGGAAAGCAAAATTATTATAACTTTATATTTTGTCATTCCCATCACGTCGCTGGAAGCCTCAGTTTCCAGCTCAAATACATATACATATACATATACATATGTATATGTACTTCCAGTACATAGGTGCAGGTGGGAGAGAGAAACGAAATCAATAAAAACAACCCTCAAGAACGCATTGCGGGGCATTTAGGCCACGAGGTGTGGGCGGGTGAGTTTCTGCTTCTGCTTCTGCTGCTGTTGTTGTTGTTGTTGTTGTTGTTGTTGTTGTTGCTGTTGCTGCTCTGGGTATAAGCGTAAACTCACCACGGCGCCAATTTTGTTGGGCCTGCGCAAGTGTCGCTGTATTGCAGTGCGGTGAGAGCAACAGAGACAGCAATAGTCCGCAATGGAGCAACTTCTGTCTACTTTATTTCTGTCTCTCTCTTGCGTTGCTTTCTCTCACTTACACACGCGCACACACTCTGTGTCGTATGTCCTGGACGACTGCAGCACTCCTTTCACTTCGCTGCGTTAACGGTTATAGTTAAATTGCAAAAATGGCGTCGTAGGCAGCGACGCGATTGCCGCTAACGTCGTCGTTGTCGTCGTCGCCGTCGACGCCGACGCCAGCGTCGACGCAACCATACTAATATGTCCAATTGTGGAAAATAATTATAATGAAACAAATTTCCACTCACTTGCCAAGTGAAAAGCAAAACGTCATATCCTTTTGGCCGTGCCCTGTGCGCACTCGCTCGCACGTGCACCGCGTCCCCATTCCATCTCGCTCTCTCTCTCTCTCTCTCTCCTTCTTTCGCTTGCTCGCACACTCTCGCTCGGTTCGCCAACTCATACCTCGGCTCCCCGCTCATGTGCCGGGCGAATGTAATAAATGGTTGCGTTTACCGTTACTTTTAAAAAGGGTTGTCTGTCGTTTGTATGAGTGGCTTTGTGTGCGTCTCCCTACCAAGGAGTGAACATGCGAGAGTGTGTACTGCTGCTTGTATATAAATATATATATATGTGTGTGTGTGTGTGTGCTGTAAAATATGTGCATGTGGTCGGTCGAGTTGTGCGAAATTAAGTTCGTATAAAATAAAATACAATATAACAAGAACAAGAACAAGAACAGCAATAACATAATGAAGGCGGGGGAGTTGAATCGTTTCTACTTGAATTAAGGTGAATGCATGTGTATGGGTGTGGGTGTGGGGGTCTCTGTGCGTGTGTGTGCGTGTGTAATTTCGGTGTGTATATGTTTGCGTGTGTATGAGTGGGCATAAATCTCGTCGCTTATTGTCTCTACTTGGCGCGGATTTCGAGTTATAATTGGAAGTGTAAAGTAATAAACACACAGGCAGGCGATATTCCTCTCGACGTATCCTTCAGCGTATGTAAATATACAGATTTACACACAACAAAGGGAGGCTTAGATTGAGTCTGATTGTTCACATATTAAATAAATATATGTTAAATAAATAAATAAATAAATAAATAAAAAAATTGCTTAGGCTGCAAACAAAATAATTAAGCCAAAGAGTGAAGAATTATTTTAAATGTTTTGTTTACTTTTTATTTTATATTTACAATTAATACATAAAATTAAAAAATACTTAAATTATAGCTACAATAAATTTATATAAATATATAAATATTTCTATTCCTATTCATTTTACAAAATATTTAAAATTACTAAACTTATATCTTTAATATCAATTTTTTAATTTAAAAAATTTTATTTAATATCTTTATATCAATATTTCCATTTATATTTTTTATATTATATATTTCCATATTTCTTATTCGAAAAAAATAAGGTAATAAGTAAATCAGTAAAAATAAAAATTTTTGGAATTATTTTATTTAAATACATAATTTATAATCTAAGAGTGAAAAATAGACGTCTTTTGTCTATATTTAATTGTTAAATGTAATTATTTTTATTTTAATATTATTATGTAAAGTATATTTTTATAATTTGGAATATTAACTCATCTAAAGATATTAAATATTTTATTTTTTTATGTCTAATGTTATTCATTTATTTTGGAAGCTAATTTCAAAAGTCAAGTATATCTTGTTTCAGTCTTATTTCAGTTTGGTACACTTAACATTTGAATATGAAAAACTAACAAATAATAAAAAAAATAAATTAAATAAATAAATAATAAAAATGTTAATAAAGTACCAATCTATCAATTTTAAAATTATTATTATTATTAAAATTAAAATACATATTCATATTTAAATAATAATAAAAACAATAATTTTAAGATGAAATAAAATGAAAGATCCATTTATTACTTGAATAGCTTAAAAAATGCTTATATAATAATTTATTTTTTTTTTTTTTAATATTATATAATATTGATTCACACAACACACACTGAAAGTTTAGAAGGTTCTTAAATATTTGTTCATCCTCTTGATTGTTTATCTAATTTCAATTTACTTAAGTGTATAAAAATCATCAACTAAGCAGCTACCAGATGCGGAGACTTGTACTTAAATAATATATATTATATATTATATACTATGTATATTTTATATATTATACTATATATTATATAATATATTATGCGAAGTATGCAAGGTACAGTTTCTCTTAAATAAGTACAGGTTTTATTATAATAAAATTCTAAAATTAAATTCGTGCTTTTTTCTAACTAATCGATAGTATAATAAATGATAGGATTTAAGATATTCACTCTATCTGATATAAGAGTCTTAAATTACAAGTAATTAAGCTGAGAAAAAGAATCTGTCGTTCACTTTGAAAATAAATGCTAAATGAATTTGGACTGGAAATGAAAATGAATGAATTTATTAAATGCATTTGATATTCATTCAAGTTACGCATTAATCCAAGGACTTATCGCAGATGCCATTGATTTATTCAGACCAGTTTGTTGTTATCTTTGCGGAAACGATTAAAGCTAATGAAATAATCTGATGAAATCCGATGAACGTCTGATTTCTGGATGAACTGATTTATGAATGAACCATTGGCATCAATGGCGCCCTCGCTGGGTGGTGTTTGTCTGGCATCAAGATCTAAATGCTCGCTAATTTGCTTAATAATTGCATTTTTCAGGGCATTAGAATAACAACAACGAATGCCACAACAACAACAACAACAACAACAACAACAACTACATCTGCAGCAGCAACAACAACTACAACAAATGTTGGATATATAGATAAAGTTTTCTATTTGCCATAGAACAATCAATGTCATTCAGATGTACCGAGCGCCTAATAGCAATAACAACAGCAATAGCAACAACATTAACAACAACATTTACAACAACAACAACAAACACAAGAGGTACAAACATCTTCACATGGCAGGCCATCAATTCTAAGTAGATGACACCGCGCAGATAAATTTGTCCCACTAAATTGGCCAAAACATGAAATAATTGCGAATGTAATTAGTTATTGCCCACAAGAGCGAGAAGTGCACACACACACATATACACAGACACACACACACATGCATAGACACACACTCATAAACATAGATTGGGCGAGGATCTGCCTCTTGTGGAGTCAAGTGGAATGCCATGCTGCAGATGCCACTTAATTTCGCACAAAAGTGAATTGTCTTGTAGCAACAACTCCAATAACAACAACAACAACAACAACAACAACAACAACAACAACAACAACAACAACAACAACAACAGGAACAACAACCATGGCACTAGAGAAACGAGCTAACATTACATGCTCCGCTCTGCCCAGCCAGCCATGCCCCGCCCAACGCCACCACCACCGCCACCCGCCCATGTGGCAAGTTGGGCAACCTAGAAAATGTTCGCCTGGCCCCACTCAATGGGCACAGCCTGCCATGGATCTAAGAGCCATTGCCGTTGTTCCCGATGTTGTTGTTGTTGCTGTTGTTGCTGTTGCTGTTTCTGATGCTGCTGCTGTGTTTGTTGCAGTTACTGATGCTGCTGCTGCTGCTGCTGCTGCGACTGCGACTGCGACTGTTGCTGCTGTTGTTGGGACCGTTTTGGGCGCGCATGCCGACGATTAAAATCTTCAGACAAATTTTGCATTTGGCTGCCGTCTCTGTCGCACACAGCGTCTCATGAATTAAAATACGGGCGAGGGGAGTTTCAAACGTAGCTGGGCGACCTGCAGATACCCTGCATTCTCCTGGAAGGAAAAACCCAGGCCAAAGGAGAGTCAAGACTGGAATGTTTTTAGATATGAAATATGCAACAAATAAACAGCTCCCAACCAACATTAAATCCTCTACTATAATCGATAGCCTCTAGGGTATTAGTAGCCAAGTCAATGACTGCAGCGAAGTACCCCGATTGTAGGGTATTGCAAATTAAATTGTATTTGCAGCGACGACCTACACTTTCGCTAATGTATCTCACAGATACGTGCGTTCGTTTTGGGGCGCAAATTAATTGTGCGCCCAAACGGAGCGTGCCGGCAACGAAGACGACAACAACAGCAGTGCCAGCAACAACAACAACTACAACAGCAACAACAACAATAGCAATAGCGTTGAGGATGGCGACGTCGACGCGCTTGATATGCGCGATTCCTTGAAATTGTTCGCCTGAAAATGCGGCTGTAACAGCAATTGTTGCTGCTGCTGATGCAGCGGCTACAACAGCAACTGTTGCTGCTGCATTTAATTCAATTGAAAATAGTGCGAAACTTTTACAACAACTACAACAACAACAAGAACAGGAACAACAAGAACCACAGCTACAATCAGCCACTGGGCACAAAAATTTAATTGAGTATTCAAAAACGTAAAACCTCTGCCCGTGGACATTGCCCGAGGTATCGGAGATGAAGATGTTGGGAATCCGCCTCCTTTCCTGCCACCGTCACCGCCACCGCCATCGCTATTGCCGCTGCCCGCATCCTCATTCTCATCTCTGCAACTTCTTTTCCCCCCTTCCCCGTCTCCCCACCACACTGCCAGCTACTACACGTCGCACCTCTGCCAATGTTTTTCGTAGAATTCTAAACTTGGAAATTAGGTTTCAGTTTCAGAATCAACCACGACAATGTGCATCCACCTCTGCCCCTCTCCACCTCTCCACCACTCCAACTCTCCACCTCTCCTCCTCTCCTCCTCTCCTCCTCTCCTCCTCTCCTCCTCTCCTCCTCTTCCCCTCCCCACCTCTTCACCACTCCACCTCACCGGTACTTGGCTCCTCCTCATCTCCATAGCGCTTTTCCACTTCTTCAGTGGCGATGTCGCCTTCAGCTGCTGCTCCTGCAACTGCTCCGAATCCGCATATCGGACGCGTATCTCACGCTATTTTCCTTAATTGCATTCTACACATTTTGTTTTCCCGGAATTTTTGCAGTTAAGCACAAAATTAATGCAGTAGCTGCCAAGGGGTATGCAGCGGTGCTGCGGTGCAGGGGTGCCTGGTGCGGGGTGCGGGGTGCGGTTGCGGGTGTGGGGGATCTTTCATTAAACGCTTCACAACCACTTCAATGGCAATAAAAATTATGAAAGACCGAAGACCATTCCATTCACCAGTGTGTGCCCTCCGACCCATAGATAGGGTACTACGTATATATCATAATTACGCGCACATTTTCACCCAATTAAAGCCGCTCAGTCAGTCATTTGGGAAAAGTTGATGTGAAAATATTATTATTATTATTATTATTATTGTTATATTTTGGTGAAAATAGTCGCGGCTGCATTAAAAGCTGAGTGCCCATTCGTTATGGGGAAGGAGCAACTGTAATTGACCTGAAAATTCCATGAAAATTTCTCAAATTTGCATAAAACAAAGAGAAGAAATTACAACTCCAAGGGCTTTTGTCACCCGACCGAACGGCCAGCGGCCAGCGGCCATCGGCCATCGGCCATCGACCAGAACAAAGTGAACCATTCAAATGCATAAAACTAATGGAAGCGGTCACTTACATCGAGTACCCTGCACATAGGACCGGCCATAGCGGGGGTATCCGAGTGCCTGAGTGTCGTTTAAGTGTTTTTTGCTTGACTCCAAATATAAATTGCTTTTACCTACACTCTATAGGTATCTGTGTGTGTGTGTGTGTGTGTTTATGATCTACAATCTACGGACACCTGACTTTTCGTAACTCTCAAAGCCTTCTGATATCTTGTGATGGAATTCAAGATGTGGCTAGGATTATGAACAAACTTATTATCAGAATTAAATTGATATAAAAAGTTAATAAAATAGTAGATTAAGTAATAAAAAAATATATATAATTCTATATAACATCTTTATATTATATCTTTATATTATATATATATAATTTATATTATATCAAAATTTCTAATCTATTATTTTTTTTATTTTGTTTGGATATTTGTGAAACCTAATCTGAAATGTGTATGGACTCTCTTTATAAATCTGGAGATTGTGTGTTAAATGTTTCCTCACAAATTTTGAGAAATTCCAAAAAATACCTTATAAAAATATCCTAATTAAAATCAGATCCTAAGTGAAATACATTTTTCCAGAAAAATCTATTATATTCCCCCTGAAGATGCCGGACCTGATTTTTACGTGTTACTGAATAAATAAGTTCATTTTAATAATATATAATTTTAATTAATATATTATATATAATTAATTGGCTTTCTTAGTTCAAAGAGCATGAAATAAAATATATATTATTTAAATTTTAGGTGAAGTACATTTTTCTTAAAAAGAAAATCGGAATAATCCCAGTATGACGTACCTTGTTTCTACCTACAAAAATCCCCCATATTTTGAGCATTTCTGTACAGATCTGTATAGATTAATATATACCTTATATATAGTCTATAAATGTTATATTATCCATCGATAATCCCGCCCTTTCAATTGATCAACATTTTTTTAAGGATATAACTGAACTTTTTACTTCTAAAGAACTCCTTCTCTGAGCCAATATACCCCAAGGGATGGCACTCAATATGTGCGGGGTATACCTACATTTTCCATGAAATGCATTAAAATACCCTCGGTACGACTTTTGCATATTGATCTACGCAAGTTGCAGGCGAATTGGCCGCTGCTGTGGCTGCCACAAGCAACACAATTGTGTGCCCCACTTAGTGTGTGGAGCTGGTGTCCGTTGTGGATGGATGGATGGTCGGCAGGTGGTTGGATGGCTTCTTGGAAAAAATGGCAGCCCAATTGATGTGCGGCTGCTACGTTTCCCCAGCTGCAGCTCCCCCCCATCATCTCTCTCACTCTCTCCCCGCCCATATCCATATGTGGTCATAATGAGGTGAAAACATTATTTTTATTACCTAATTACCTCAATTTATTCGCGGTAATTACGAATGCTTCCACAAAACGTGGCAGCCACAGCTCCACGCCACGCCGTCTATTGGATCAGCCGCAGATATATTGTATGTACATATAAGTGCATAGATCGGAGCAGGTCCGAGGCAAATCCGAGACAAATCCGAGGCGAGGCGAGGCGAGGCGAGGCGTAGCGACTTTGAGGCAAGTCGTGGTGGAGTGGCAACTCCGAATTGGAATTGCTCAGAAGTACTCCGAACACTGTTGCCACTCCCCCGAAGCAGGTTAAGCAAGCGGATTTCCAAATCGCTTGAGTTAATGAATGAATTTTCCTTTGTATTCGAATAATCACATTTCTCGTTTGTTGAACTTAACCGTTTCTCGGATATTGAAGATCTCGTACTTCTTCTTCTCTTGCCACCCTTCACTCTATCTCTCTTCCAATTTGTCCCTCTCTCTCTCTCTCTCTGTTAGCCGCTCTATAAGCAGTCTAAATGATGGGCCCTGCCTTGCATAATCATCATATAATGAGCTCATTTGCATGTGTGATGGCAGGAGGGGGACGGGGGTACGGGAGGGCTAGACGCTGTACACGTCGGAGGGCGATGGGTTGAAGGGGCTGGTGCATGTGTGTGGATGGAGTGTTAATTAAAAATGTTATGGTTAGCAAAGTGGTTGACCAGAGAGGCGTTACTTTTCAATTTGATTATCGATAAACAAGCAAATAAACAAACAGACGAAACTTTGAATAGAAAAGCCTCAAGATTTATTGGCTTTGTTTCTGTTCAAGGAACAATTTGGCGGAATAACTTAAACAAAACTATAATTAATAGGAATTACTTAAAAAAACAGTCTCGAGGCAGTATTAAAACTTTTAACTAAAATATTGATTTATGCGTCTCGTTAAATGGGAACATAGCATTTAAATTATAATTTTATTTATTTTTTAACTTTATTAATATATAGATATATATATATATATATATATGAAGACACATTAAAATGTATATATAAATATATATATACATATATATGTATATATGAAGATATATATATATACATATATGAGAAGGAGTTCCCCAGAAGATACATAAATATATATATAACATGTGGATATATTATTTTCTATGATCTGTAGAGACAAAGTCAAGCATCTTCCATCAGCTGGTGGAATTCTAAAAAATATATTTTCATATTTATCCCGACTTATCCTGTAATCGGTTTGAGTCCTCACTATGTCAGCAGAACTTCTATTTATTTGATATGTATATATACATATATACATATATATACATATATAGATACTTAAATACATATATATTTTCCTACCTCTGATCTAAAATTTTGTATACTACTATTTTTATATTTATCCCGTCTTATCCTGCAATCGAGTTGGAAGTCTTATATAGACATATTTACAGACATGCACATGTATATATCCTAACCATTATTATCATCTCCAATTCCGCAGACAAAGTCAAAACATCTACCGTCAGTTTCCCGAAATTAGGAAATTATTATTTTCCATATTTATCCCGACTTATCCTGAAATCGATTCGAGTCATCAGAGCTTTTATTTATTATTATAATAATATTATTATACATATTATATTAATTATATATAGGCTCATAAATAAATACATATATTTTCTTACCTCTGATCTGAACTGACCAAATTTTGAAAATAATTATTTCTATATTTATCCCGACTTATCCCGGAATCCATTCTAGTCATCAGAACTTTCATAGATACATACAGTTTGTCAAGAAACTGTTTACACACTGAAAAAAAATACAATTTTTTGACTTTCGATGCGAAAAACATAATTTTTAATCAACATAATTTAATTTTTTTTGATGGTAACTTATAAAGACATATATTCTTAGTTGATTAACAAAAAAAAAATATCAATAATTAAAAACAAATAACAAAAATTCAACGACAACCGTGTTTACACATATTTGACACTGTCAAGAAACTCTTTACACACTTCGCTTCTGACTTCGGCATAACGCAAATTCTTAGGAAAACTGTACTTCACCGTAAATTATGCTTAGAGAGATGACTAATGCTGCTCTAGTTTTGCATTTATTTAATTTATTTGCAATATTTTGTGGTGTAAATTAGAATTATTGATTTACAAAAATGCTCGAAAAAAGATTGAGCTTTAACAAGATGCAATTGAGATTATATAATCACCAATTGGGAAAATCGGTACAAGAATTGGTCAAGATATTTTCTGTGTCCCGAAGGACCATATTATAGCGTCATTAACAGCGCAGAATATGAAGAGAGGCTCGAAATAAAAAGTGGAGGTGGCCGAAAAAAAAAATTGATGAATGAACGGACCGCTTTATCAAGCGAAGGATTTCCCAAAATCCCCAATTTTCTATGAGGGCAGTTGCCAAGGAGGTCCAACAACAATATGCATTGGCTGTTTCGCCCAAAACCATTCGCCAACCCATCCTATGGCATGGGTATTCATCTAGAGCTGCCAGGAAGAAACCGTTGCTTTCATCGATCAACGTGGAAAAGCGCTATACATTCGCTTTAAATATGATAAATCGGCCAAATGATAACTGGAATGACTTCATATTCTTTGATGAGACCCAAATTCAGCTATACTATATTGATGATCCATCGCGAGTGTGGTGTAAGCCATTAACTGCACTCGACAAGAAAAATATTATTCTCACAGTAAAATTTGACAAACTGTCGGTGATCATGTGGGGATGCATCTCTAGTCGAGGAGTCGGAGATATTGCATTCATTGAAAACACAATAAATGCCCAGCAATATCTCCAAACTTTAAAAACAAATTTGCAACCAATTGCGGCTAAATTTGGCTTTATTAGCAACAACAAGCCAACTTTCAAGTTTTTCCAAGATAATGATCCCAAGCATAAGGAGACCAATGTGGGGACTTGGTTGTTGTATAATTGTGGCAAAGTCGTTGACACATCACCCCAGAGCCCTGAACTTAACCCTATTGAGAATTTGTGAGCCTATCTAAACAAAAAAGTGGCTAAAAGGCACCCAAAACACAAAAAAGAACTAAAAGATGCAATATTGCAAGAGTGGCAAAGTATTCCCAATGATTATGACCTCCCAAAGGTAATAAATTCAATGAAGAAACGCCTATACCAAGTGGCAATAGCTAAGGGAGGTCATACTAACTATAAAAATTAATACAAGTTAGTAAGATTAAGTTAAATGTTTAGATTTAGAGAATTATAATATTTTGTGTAAAGAGTTTCTTGACAGTGTCAAATATGTGTAAACACGGTTTTCGTTGAATTTTTGTTATTTGTTTTTAATTATTGTTAATTTTTTTTTTGTTAATCAACTAAGAATATATGTCTTTATAAGTTACCATCAAAAAAAATTAAATTATGTTGATTGAAAGTTATGTTTTTCGCATCGAAAGTAAAAAAATCGTATTTTTTTTCAGTGTGTAAACAGTTTCTTGACAAACTGTATGTATTTTCATATTTATCCCTACTTATCCTTTAACCACTTCAGGACTACCCTATAGAGTACCTCACCATCAGTTAGCACGTTTCAGTCGCAGTCCCATCCAATGCCCAATCTTCCATCAATTTAACCGTAAACTAACCCATATACCAGCCTATTGAACGCTATAATAATATAGTTCTCCACTCTACGATGAAGTCTTTAGAAAGAAACTTGTTTTCCTGGGCTGGGAAACCGCAGAGCACAACACTTCGATTGGGTTTTAACTGCCTGTCCGTCCGCTTCTCAGGTTTCTCCACCGAACGTATCGCCATTCCCGGGATCCAATTCAATTTTCCGTTCGCTGGAACGCGCGGCGCTCTCATTGATAACTTTTGAACACAAATATTATCATTGTAAATGCGCCGCCTCACAGTTGGGCGTTAATATCAAGCTGTGCCAAAGCACAGCCAAACACGCTGGGCCAGGGAATGGCGAGGGGCCAGCCAGGGAATGGGGGGACGAGCGGCGACAGCGACAGCGACGACGGCAAACAAATGCACGCAATCAGCGCAGGCGGCGCTCCGTCCATTAGGCCACATATAAAGCTTAATTGCCGGGGCATCGGCAATGCACAGCAGGCGACCAATGTGACCAGGCTGTGATTATAATGTTTCTTCTCTTTATGTCCCCTCCCTCCTCTCTCTCACTCTCTGTCTCTCTCTCTTTAGCTCCCTCACTCATTCCCTTTGTTTGGCTGTGTTTCTGTTGTCTTTGTCTGTGGCTTGCCAAATGATTTGATTACAGTTTTGATTAACGCGTTGCACTTTCCAAAGCGGTGCGTTTGCATGCACCACCAGAGCCACCAGAGCCAGCAGTTCCACCAGCTCCACTGCCACCACTGCCTCCACTCGCACCACCTGTGGCTACCTGCCGCCGCATCTCAGTGCTAATTAATAAAGAGGCGAGGGCGCCGTTCCAGTTATAGTCGCAGTTGCAGTCGACGTCAGCGTCGACGTCGTCGTCGGCGTGGGCAGAATTGTAATTATATACGCGTAATTAATTGCGGAGACAATCGATTTGACATTCGAGATAAAACCAGCGGCTGCCGTAGAAATTTGCATTCACAGGCAATCCATTTATCAATGGGGACACATAATTAATACCCCCCTCCAGAGGGGGTAATTCCTTCAGCGTGCCTTTGATTTCCAGCTAACAAAACGTCACAGCGGCGACTGCATTTTAATTGCTAACTAATTTCGCATTTAACACAAGGGCGCATCACAAAAGGGGCGGGGCTGGGCGGCTAATTACGGATAGGTGTCGGATTTGATTTGAATGAATATTTGGGATTTTACCGGACAGAAGGTTTTTTAGTCTTTCAGGATTCAAGGAATCAGTCAAGGAATATGGAAAATGTGAATTATTTATTTTTTTAATTATTTTAATTTTATTTTATTTTTAAATTATTTCATCATAATTAATTTGGCTAGAAAAAAATTAAATTAGATTAGAAGTTTTTTAAGTCCAAATAAATTAAAGGTGTTCAACAGTTCTGCTAAAGACAGTAATTTATAAATAAATAAAAACAATTTTAATTTTTTTTAATTCTGAATATTAAAATTTATATTTATATTAAGATGCACTTCAAACTGGCGGAAAATTTGGACTTTTGTTTTTGACTGAAACTCAGTTTATAATTCAGGACGATTTTGCAATTTTTATAGTCAAAGTTCTTCTTTGTTCTAAAAAATGTCCCAGTTGTCCAATAAATTTTATAATATAATAAAAAAGTAATAAAATGTTATATATTATTTTTATTTAATTTTAATTTTTTTTTTTTAAATTTAGAAAACGCTTTTTACTGATCAACAAAAAAAATGTATATTATATTAATATTTATTATAAAAAATTGTTAAATAATTTTTATTAAAGACAGAACTCAAAATAAATCAAAAACAGAAATTTTATTTATTTATATATATTTTTTATAATTTTGTATATATATAAAATATATTTTTTTTAATTTTATATTTACCTATAATAACTCAGAATTTATAGTTTGATTTTATTTTCCCTTTCATTTATTAATATAACTTTCCGAGTGAATATAATTATTTTTACATTCATCACTCAATGCAAACTCGTTTGTATTTAATTTAGAACTAATTTGTAATACAATCTTGTATAAAATTGTACTATAATTATGTTTTAATTTGTAGCAATTTTCATTTCAAAAAGTATATAATATATATATTAAAGCAATAAATCTGCGAACGTCACTCGCAGCTTCGATTGTCAGCATTTGCTTAATCGTAATCCGAGATTTATATTGCCCACATATCATTTAATTACTCTCCTTATATAGATACACTTTGAGCTGGACTCACTTGCAGTACACACACACAGTCACACACACTCGCACACACTCGCACACACACTCGCACACACACTCTCTTACATTCATACACACCAAAAGACAATTATCTTCTTGGAGTTACTTTTCAGAAAATGTCTCTGATTTGATGGTCAGAGATCAGAAAAGTAATAAACTTTGAATATCAAAGAATCGGGGCTATAGTCATATATATATTTATATATTTATATATATATTCGTGCTAAGCAATTAAAGCTATTATTTGGAATCAGAAGGGGAATTTCCAGACATAATCTCTATCTGTTCGAAGGCCTGAGTGTTTTTATGACTTCAACAATTCGGAATTCCAATCTTTATGATTTAACAAAATAACAAAAACACAATTTATAAAATAAAAATAATTAAAATATATATAAATTTTTTTTTTATTATTCTTTACTTATGTGACTTGTTTCCAAAGGGCATAGCAAAGTCGGTCTGATGCTGCCGCGGAGAGTTTCTCATTGAAATGAAAATCTTGGCTCATGAAATGTCAGACACGTTGCGGTTATCAGCAACAAAGTGGCAAATAATACTTTTATTTATTTATTGAGTAAATTAATGAATATAAATATACCTATTAAAATATATATATAAGTATATTTTTAAACATAAGATGTTATGCACTTGGTATGTGTTTTTTTTCGTATTTGTATTGGGTAAATAAATCAAAAGAGCAAAAACGACGTCGGGCAATCGTTCGACTTCTACTGCCAGCGGCGCGTTATTTCCATTTGTAATTAAATTAATTGGGGTTTAATTCAGGGCGATACGAGGAGGTAAGCAGCAGAATATTCGCCTCACACCACACATTGTCAACAACCAATAAATAAAATCTACATTGGATCTGTGTCTGTTATTGAACTCGACACTTGACACTCGACAAATCGCATCGAAATTATAATTACAATTTGATAATCACTCAATTTAAATAGCTGATAATTATAGTGACGATAATGACATAATAATGATGTTGTCAATGACGATCATCATCATCTGTTAAAGCTGCTGATTCCATTTTCATCACAACTGTTGCTAATGCCGTTTGTCTATAGTCGTCCATATAATGATTAGTGATCATCGCTTTCAACCTCAATTTGGTTGCGTGTCAGGGAGTAAACAAAAATACGCATACGCCTTGTACGACGACGGCCGGCCCCCCTCCCCTCCCACTCACCCATTCCCCTGCTCAACCCACCAACGATTAATTAAATATTAATTGATCGCTGATAAGCACGCGCTGGCGCCTTTGCTTTCGATTGTGTGTCGTGAATTGTGAAACGGCGAGCGCGAGAAGAAGATTGAATTGAAAATCTCGTAATCAACCATCAGCTGAGCCTTCAGCTCTCAAACCCAAGCACTCGATTATTCCGCTCATCCAACAATTATTTAATCGACTCTACGTATTTCGCACCACTCGATTAGCTTCATGAATTGCCCACAGCAATGGAATACGTGCGATCCGACGACAAAAATCCGTCCCTCTTCCAGCTTTGAATTTTCCATTTGTTTTCGAGCCAGAATTTTGTTTACCCGTTTTAACTGGATTTGAGAGGTTATCTTGGGTCTTACTTAGATTTTTTTAACCTTTTTTTTAATCATTATTAAAACGCTCTTTTGAATTCTCTCTTGGAGAATCTCCAGAAAGTTCTCCTGGAGATTCTTTCGACGGTTTTATTTAGACTCTATCAAGGACACTTCGTAAGCTTCTGTTTATTTAAACTGTATTTTAAGATTCAGCTATTTAATTTTATATATTTTTTTCGAAAATAAAAAAAAGAAATTTCCTGTGTAGGCATTTTTAAAAAACCTCTCCCTAAGTATTGAAATACACACATAACTCACCAAGTTTTTTCCATTGATGGCGGCACTCTTTCCCTTTTTTATTACTGATTTTTGTATAATTACTTAATTTATTCATTTAGTATACGGCTTTTTCTTAAGATAAATAACATTGATGTATTTTCAATGTTTAAAAAAAATATTATTATTATTATTTTCATATGAGAGCCCTTAGATACGGGTGCCTATAGGACTGAGACCTCCGAACCTCTGGATAACTGGACCTCTGGATAACTGGTTTTCTTTAAGAACATATAGATTAGATTAGATATAAAGATTATATATTCTTCCACCTACACAGATTCCAGGGTATAAAAATACTTTTCTAGGGTAGTTAAAAACTAAAGTAACTATAAATATCGACATCTATTAACTAATTGCTTGATAGATTAATCTGTTCATCTTCATGCATGTAATTGAAATATAAGCGCAGATAACTTCATCGAGTGTGTTATTTAAAATATGTATATATATATTTTATTTATATATAAATATATATATATATATATATATATATGTATATATATATATATGTGTATGTTCAGATATAATGTGTATAGCACGAACGTCAACCCATCGACTGTAACGCTTTTACATACGTCAGAAATATTGCTGTACCTTGGGCCTCAGACCTGACGTTGGAAGTGCCCACACAAGCGATTAAAAAAATCTCATTTTACGTACATAAAATAATCGAAAAGTATTTTTTAAATATTAATGAGACTTCAATAAAATTATAATTTTTAAAAATTTAGACACAAAGTTCAAGATAGAGTTAATTATTTATTGATTATTCTGAAAATCGTAGGCTGCATATAAAAGATGGAATCATACGTTGACCCCTGCCATTGGGAGGTATAAAGAGATCTAAGTGAAAATAGTGAGATTAACTTTTATAAATTATTTAACTTAAAGTCTAGTTCTTAAGTGTTTAAAAGGTTTTTTAGTTTAAAAAAAAATCTCATATAATTCTATATATATATAATAATGATATATAATATTCTGTGATGCATCCTTCAGGCTTTCAAGACCTTTGACCTCCCGGCCATGCGTAAAAAACGCTGTAGAAACAAAAACTTTTCCATTTTATACCACAAATAATTTAAGTTATATATTTAGATTTGTGATTTAATAAAACATTCATTAAAATAATTAATCGAAACTATAAAAACGGTGTCAAATCTCAACTCTCAACTTTTAATATGACCTTTGATGTGTGACTAAAATTTGAATATTTGTGAGAGATAATTAAACAAATAAATTATTAAAAAAAAATGATTGATAAGTTTAATATAGAATTAATTGTTAAGTCACGGCTATTTTTGAAAGCATGAGTAATAATTTGTTTATATAATCTACATTTCCCCAAATCAAGAGATTCGCATTCTTCGAAAATCTCTTAATTAGTCAACAAGTCAATAAAATTCGTACAATGCACAAGCTAATAGATAGTATAATATACGTACTAGTAGATAGTATAATATACCAGCTAATAGACAGTATATTTGCTTGGATCATCATGCCTAATAGCTGATCTCTAACCTCATTCCACTCCGAAATTCGGAGGGTCTCTTCAAGGACGAGAATTGTGATGTGATGACTGGGAAATTATTTTCGGAATTATTTGTAATTTTTATTTTCTACTATCAGAGGGAAATAAAACAAAAATTGTAATTAATTTTTTTTTTCGTATAATTATATATTTTTCCATTGATTTTTTGTTGATTTTGTTTGTTGTTTTGTTTTTTATTTTTTTTTTTTTTGTTTTTTGTCGACTTTGTTTTTTGGGATTTTTTCTTGGGATTTTGTTGTATGATTTAAGTGTAAACAACTACAGAGGATTAACACTATATGATAGTAATATATCGTATGAATGTATGAGCTATATGTATGTATGTGTGTCTATATGTATGGGTCTGCGTATCGTATAGTAGGTTCTTTAACGTGTAACGTATAATTAACGGCATAGTTATAGCTTTTTAGTTGGGTATCTTATAAGTATTTTTTAAATACAGTACATGCGATTCTTAGTATTTTTGTGTGTGTGTGTTCGTGTGTGTGTGTGTGTGTGTGTGTGTGTTTCTTTTTTTTAGCTTTATGTTTTTATATTTTTGAACTAGACTTAAACTAAATAAATGAAATATCTTTAGGGGCCCAATCGATCGATCGATCAGGCAACCGATCTGAACCGACTGATTGATCTATTGACTTGAGTTATTGTATACAAATAAATAATTCATGATCGCTTCGTATGGTATTTTTTTTTCTTACTTAACTCTTTAGTATTATTCAAACTCTCTCTATACAATGGGGGCAATTATGCCCTTTAAACGCAAATTGGCTTTTCAGAATTCTCGATAGTTTTACCGTCTAAGTTTTATTTACAGTTAGGAAACATAATCGCTTGCTTTGCCTTTGATATACAGTTATAAATATTTACAGGGATCCACTATTTATAGTGTAAGCATTTCCATTTGATCCTCTTCGCTATCCTTGCCATCCTTCGGTCTCTTTCTTACAGTATTTACAGAGTGCATCGTAAAATAAAATGCGCTTAACATCACAGCAATATTTTGGGGGAGTGGAGAGTTGGTGGCTGGGTGACGGGTGACTGGGTGACTGGGTGGCTGGGTGACTGGGTGACTGGGTAGCTGGGCAGGGAGGCGGCTGGGGCGTGACGACACTTTGGCCTGGCTCACATTTGTATTTGGCTATCATTGCGGCTGGTGTGAGGGTCAATCATTGGCGCACACCAACTTGGCCGCCACTTATCCCAGATGCATGAGGCTGGGATGGAAGTAGCCGGCCATTGCCCACTGTGCACCTGGAGCGCCGCGTCCCAGCGCTGCCATTTTGATCTTCTCAATTTCCGCCTCCTGCAGCCGCTTGGCCTTGGCGCGTCGATTTTGAAACCAAATCTTCACCTGCGTCTCAGTCAATCGGAGCGAGGATGAGAACTCGGCACGTTCCGCGATGCTCAGATATTGTTTCTCCCGGAACTTCTTCTCCAGCGAGAGGAGCTGCTGTGTTGTGAAGGGGGTGCGCGGTTTCCGGTTGGGCTTGTGCTTGCGGAGGTTGCACTTGATGCGTGGCGGTTCGTTGGCATCTAAAATGAAGATAGGGAAGAGTGTGGATTAGTCGGTTGTACACGATAACCAAAGAGTGAAAGAGAGAGAGAGAGAGTGAGAGAGAGTGAGAGAGAGGAGAGTTGAAGGTAGTGTGTTGATTAGCCTGATTGGATTTCTGGGCAGGCTCTAGCCAATTAAGAGGAACGATGTGTAAATCTGCAACATTTGCATACAATTGAGGCGCTGACTGAGATGCTGTCAAGACGTCGCCGTTCCCGTCGTCGTTGTCGTCGTTGTTGTTGTTGTTGTCGTGGTTGTCGTCTGGTGCTTCTGCAGTGACTGCAGCTCCTGTCCTTGGCCTTGTCACTGCTCTGGCTAAAAGCGGCTGCCAGAGTCTACAGCAAACGGTAATTACTCCTTTAAGTGGCCAATAAATTTGCTGTCTAAACTATTTGTCAGACAAAGCAGCAGCCGCAGCCGCAGTCGCCGTCGCAGCCGCTGCTGATGCCGATGCCGCAGTCGCAGGCACAGTTGCAATCGGAGTCGGGAGTCGGAAGTCGGACCGAAGCTTTGGCCAATGCAATGCAATGTCCCCCGTTTCGAGTCCCGCTCCGCGGCAAAACAATTTTAATTTGGGCATTTTGTTTTGGGCAAACAAAGAGCGAGGCAGCAGGACACGGGGAACGGAGGGGCAGGAGGATAGCAGGACAGCAGGATAAAGCTGAGGAGGCAGCAGAAAAAACGTGCATGCCATATAAAGCAGTCCAAGGCAGCGGGACAGTCCGGACAGCCGGCCAGCTGATGCAGCTGCTCGGGCATCGTGCGCCTCTGGCATTTGCTTCGAGTGTTGTTAATGAAAGTAATGAGCTTGCCGTGGGGATTGCCATGGGGATTGCCATGAGGATTGCCATGAGGATTGCCATGGGGATTGCCATGGGATGGCGATGGGATGGCGATGGGATGTGCTGGGATGTGACGGGATGTGTTGGGATGCAGTGGGAGGGGATGGGACGGGATATCCAGCGCCAAGCCGCAAAGATGCAAATGGCATTTTAAAGATGCATCTTCGGGGTCAGAAGAAGGAACCGCAATACAAAGTATTTCCCATATTTCCCATATTCCCGTATCCTCGCCAAAGGCACGCGTAATTTATGGAGCATTTTGTTCCGCCAATGCAAAGAGTGAGAGTGAGAGGGGCGCATATAAAAGAGAGAGAGTGAGAGAGAGAGAGAGGGAGGGAGTGAGGGAGAGGGACAGGCTGTCGGCTGAGGAAT
Organism: Zaprionus lineosus; assembly: GCA_035044505.1. Taxonomy (NCBI): domain Eukaryota; kingdom Metazoa; phylum Arthropoda; class Insecta; order Diptera; family Drosophilidae; genus Zaprionus; species Zaprionus lineosus. Next base: position 1,075,564 of record JAWNNX010000142.1, read on the forward strand.
CAGAATAAAGACTGAATGCAAATGATATGCGAGTCTTTAATTTTACGCACAATTACACAAATTGAAATTGTTGAGTGACAAGTTGCAAGAGCAATCGTTGTGGCAAGCATTGTAATTGCTTTTTATGCTTTGGTGGCTGCCACAACAAATGAGCCACTAAACAACGGCCACAGCAGATGGAGCTCTCAATTAAGAGCGAGACAGATGCGAGCCAATGAAAGAGAAAGCGAAACAAAAAAGATTCCCAGCTCAGTGACTGCCACAAAAGATATACTTGCAACACACACACACGCATTTGGTGGCATGTTATTGATAAACGCATAAATGTCAAAGCTGCAGCACAGAAACATGTGTCCAATATGATCATATATATATGTACATATCTGTATATATGACCGCATGCATACCTCGAGAGATCCCATGATCTCTGCGCTGCTCCGAGCTCCGAACTCATTCCCAAGCTGCATATCCGCCGTGGACAGTGGGACAAAATCAGCTCATTAAGTAATTAGTGTGACATGTCAAAGTTATGTTAATGCCCCCAAAGCTCGATCGTATAGATTGTGCCCCTCCCCCCCCAATCCACCATCCCCCCATTACCCTCCTACCTGTCGTCTTAGCCGCCTTTAAAAAAATTATGCATATAATTTCATTTTTTTTGTGGCTTTTCTGCAGCCTCGTAAAAGACTTTTGTATGGCCTAACAAGGTGAAAACCCAAATAAAATAAACAAAATACAGATACAGATACAACGATTATTATAATCATCATCTTCATCAACATCATCATCATCATCAGCAGCATCAGCGATGACGATCATTGAGGATGCGCCTCAGCAGCAGTGAGAAATTTGTTACAGACTTCAAGACGTCGGCGCATGCATCTATAAATATACAAATACACACACACACATATATATATATATGTGTGTGTGTGTATATATATACATATTTATATATATTTATATATCTATAATAAATATATATATATATATTTATCGCTTATATTGGAATCTTTTGAATATCTTGATTATTTGTTTTGTTTTGTTTTGCTTTGCTTTTGTTTTGTTTTGTTTTGCTTATCTTTTTTGTGATTTTGATACTTTTCTCCTTTATCATTCTCTGCTTTGTTAATATGCATTTTTATTGTTGTTGTCGCTCTTGTTGTGATGGCCATAAATATAGTGGCAAATTAGCATATAAACGATGCGGTCGCGTTTTACGGCTTCGTCTCTTTAATAATTTTCTAAATACACACACACACACACACACACATATATATATATATTTATTTGGTGTGATATATGTATATATATGTATGATCTTCAATCGGACATTCTTCTAGCTTGGTTTCACTCTCGACTCCGTCGAGTTTTCGCTTTGCATTTATTTCAAAATTAATTGCTCATTTGTCGCTAAATTGTTGGAATGGGGCTTCGGTTACCTTTTGCGGCTGCTTGCAACCAGACAAAAGGAGAAAAGGAAAAAAAAATAAATAAAAAAAAAAAAAAAACTGTAGCAAGTGGAATTGAGCAGCGGCTGCCACCGGCGGTCTGTTGCACAAATAACCTGCAACATATCCATATGAATGCTGACCGATTCGTTGCGAGGGGCAGCTGCAAGCGGGAGCCGCGGGAGCCGCGGGAGCCGCGGGAGCTGCGGGACGGCCACGCACGTCCAAACCTGAGTGCGAGACTTGTTTTCGCCTTTTTGTGCTTTTATAGGCATGGCTGTTGTTGTTGTTGTTGTTGCTATTGTTTTTATTGTTGTTGTGGTGTTTGTTATTCTTGTTGCTATTGTTGCAGTTGCTGCTGCTGCCGCTGCTGCTAGCAGTTGCTCGCTGCTCGTTGCTGGTTGCTAAGCTGCTACGTTGCATTGTTGCCCGGAGCAATACGTCGCCATCGACAACAACATTGCCATCGCCATCGCCATCGCCATCGCCATCCCCATCGACGTCGACATCGCCATCGCCATCGCCATCACCGTCGCCGTCGCCGTCGCCGTCGTCGTCGCCATCGTCAACGCCATTGCCAGAGCAAATACATGCCACAAACGCCAATTGTGACATTTAGCCTATGTTTGTAATGGATTTTCAATTAATTTGAGTTCTCCGGTGTATTGTAGACGACGACATAAAAGACTCGAAACAACAGCAACAACAGCAGCAACAACAGCAGCAACAGCAACAACAGCAGCAGCAGCAACAACAACAGCAACGGCAGCAATTGTGAAATTTACGCGTATCGATAGACAGACCCCTCTATGGGTATGGGTATACCTAGGCCTAGGCCTATGGGCCGAGCGGCTCGAGCGGTTGGAGCGGTTCGAGAGGCTCGACATGACGGTGACAACGTTCGATTGATTTGCGCTGCAAATTGCTGGCAATTAATTCTTCATTAAAGCGTTTTCGCATAGCCAAATAGGCAATGGTCACAGCAGCAACAACAGCTCCTCGGCTGGCGGGAGGGTGTTGCCTGGGGAGGGCTGGGAATGGGAGGGGAGGGGGGAGCTATGTATGAGAGCAACACTTTTGTAGTGAAAATTCATTTTGCAATCGCTCGAAGGCAAAACGAGGCAAGCGTTTGGCTAATGCAATTACACGCTTACGGTCAAGCGGGCAAACAGCCGAACGGCCGAACGGCCGCTGCTATGGGGAGCCCCCAGGCAATCCTGGTGACGGGCACCGCTGATTGGAGCTGCTGATTTCATAATGAAGGATTTTAATTAGCACCAAATATGTTCTGCGCGCTTGCAGCTTGCCACTTGGCACTTGCCACTTGTGACTTGCAGCTAGCCGCTTGCGTCTTGCAACTTGCAACTTGCAACTCGTAACTTGTGGCGTGTGGGGGAGATGCCAATGCGAAGATCGCGCACTGATAAGTTCTGGGAATGAGCAGATAGGAGAAACGGTAAATGGACTCCAGATCAAAGAGGAGTCAGAGGAGGCAGCGCGGGGCGGGGCAGGCAGAGACATCATGTCCATAATGAAGGATAAGTTTGGTGGGAGTGGAAGGGAGTCATTCATCCTTTGGAGGTGGAAATTAAGGAAAAGCCGAGGAAACGGAAAGTCCAATCATCTGCAATCATCTACTTAGTTTAGTTGCTGTGATTAACCCAAATAAAGTGAACATGGAGACAAGTCAGTAGTTAACAAGGAATCAAAAGTGAACAAGAAAATTCTTGGTACAGCAGAAATGAAGGAGCAAAAAGGATGAACCGAGAATGAATCCACTTAAAATCAAAGTTTATATAAACAAAGTGACAATGGAGGACACCCCTTCATACATTATTCTATTTAATACACTTTTGGTGTTTAGTTGTAATTTGCAAACCTGATTACCAGCACAGAACCTTCGGCTCCAGAGGAAGAGCCCCAAACACGCACAGACGCCTCTTCTCCCCTGGGAGCCCGCCCATTAGAGCCTATTAATTAGCGGGGAGCGTGTCAGAACCGGCTGCCATAGATAAGTTGGAGGCAGCTGCTGGGTGAGATCAGTGGACAAATCTTGTCGCATTGCATGTTCCCTGGTTGCCACAGCTGTCCAGTTGTCCGGCAGTCCGACAGTCCGGCTTTCCAGTCGGTCAGTTGGGAGTGGAATGTGGCAACGTTTGCTGCCTCAGTGGCAATGAAGTGCATATTTTAATCACCAAAGGCTGCCTCTGTGCAAGATAAGCAGCGATAACGAGATCATAGACTGCAGGAGTGAGTGTGCAGGGGGGAGGGGGGGAGCTTAGAGCAGAAGCAATGGGGGCACGTGGGTTGGGCTCTTGGGATGTGAGACACGCAGCAGCTGCCCACCTGCTGCAGGGTTAAAGAGCTTCAGTTCTTCACTTTAATTACTCAGCTGAACACACACACACACACATATATATATATATATGTAGTTGGTATACACACACACACACACACACACACACACCCACAGTCAAATTAGTTAAACTACGAATTGTCTACAAACATTTAGTTTGCCGTTGTCTGAACGTATACACATCTATATGCATATGCATATGGATGGCGGCGACACCTTGCGGCACATATGCAAGTCATTGGCAGCAGCCCAACACCCCACACCCAGCCATTCCCCCCTCCCCCCTCCCCTGTCCGTCTGGTCGGTAATTTAATGCAAATAAATTTTATTTACCAAAACATACATCAAAATGTCTGCGCCACAACACACCTCAGCACACAGTCCCCCCCGCTGGCCCCCGCAGCCCCAGCAGTCGCTCTTCTACCCACACATGTGTGCACTGCATGCAGCAATGCTGTGGCTGTCTGTGTGTGTGTGTATTTAGTACAACTTATGCACGTTAGATGGCGTGCAGAATGCAAATATTATTTTAGCTTTTGGCGTCTTCGCCTTTTGCTGACTTTTGGCGAATGGTGTTAAAACGCATGCAACTTGCCTCGTTGCCAGCTCTTCGGCCTCTTCCCTTATCCACAGCAGACCACCTTTCGTCCAGCTGCCCCCGTCGGGGACCCGTTGGGGACCGTCGGCTGTCGCCGTCTGTCAACGTTTAAATTGCTGCCGAGCTGCAAATAAAAATTGCGTGCTTAGGTGGGCGTAGCTGACATGCCACACCTACCAGCAGCTCAACAGTTTTGGATCTATATACCTCTCCCTCTCTCACTCTTTCTTTCTCTACCATTTGGTATGTCTGTGTGTGTGTGTGTGTGTGTGTGTGAGCTTCTGTTTGTGTTTATGCAATGACTCCCAAGTTGTTGCTCGTTTGTTCAGCTTGAAAATTAATTTCTATAATGGCTGCCATTGCAGCTGCATTAGTTAGGCGCCTCCTCGTCCGCCCCCACAACGCAACTGCCACTGCAGCGACTACAGCCACCAGCTCCAGTCCCAGCCCCAAGAAACGGCCATTCCCTCAGAGGATACGTGACATGCCTGCGCTTTTACAATTAGTTAAATTATGAAGCCGCCTTCAATGGCATTTTAACTGCACGTAAGCCCGAGCCAATGGACGAACTGAGCTGGGAGGTGGGGGTTGAGGCGGCCACACACACTCACACCTGAGTATGTGTGTGTTCCGTCCATTTAAGATTCCAGCCTGCGGTATTTCATTTAATTGAATCAGCCGTGGAAACAAGAAACATGAAACTAGCGCCGCTGATAAAGCGGCTACCGTTTCGACTGCCCAAGAGATACAGATACCCAGATACACAGATACACCCATACAAATGCAGATACTCTCAGGCACTAAGTACCTAACACTTGACACAATGCGGCAAGCAGATAGCGGCACAGGTCACAAACCCAAACCCAAACCCGAGCCCGAGCCTCAACCCAAGCCCGAGACCCGGCAACCTGCGGCGCTAATGAGACTCGAGGATGGGAATCGAATTTGAGAGAAAAAAAATTGAGAGAAGACAAAAACAAAAAAACAGCTGCCAAAACTGAAATAAACTTGTACAGTATCTGTGTGTGTGTGTGTGTGTGCGTGTGTCTCCAGTTGACAGCAAATGACAAAATAAGCGGCAAATGTTTGAAATTGTTTGTTGTTGTCGCTGTCATTTAAGCAGACAATTTGAATTGAGGATCTCATCAGTTAAGACCAAATAGCCGCTTACTAGGGATATTGCCTCATGGCGTAGGGCATAGGCATTCCCCCTACTCGTCTCCCATCTCCAGAGGCCCAGAACAGATGTTCCGCCAATCGAGGCGTTTTAATTATTTGCTAATTAACGGCGAGGATTTTAAATTTTTGCTTAATTTCCAAAAAGTATTTCGACTTTCATAAACTTTTTAAGAGCCCAACAGCTGCGGGCTAACTCCAAGCCAGCCCCTCCCACAAATGCTACCGCCCAGTCCTGCCCCTCTGGCCATATGTTAATTGTTATTGCGGAAAGTGAAAAAAAAAAAAAAAAAACTTATGCTGCATGTGGCGCCTCTCATAGGCGTCTGCACGTTGACAGCTTTATAAAACAATGCAGCGCAACAACAACAACAACACCAACAACAACAACAACAACTATGGTATTGTTATTGTTGATGTTTTTGTTGCCGGGCGGAAATGCATAGTTCGCCATAGGGTTTTTTGTGGCCGCCTTGGGCAACCCCTTATCGAGGTAAAGTTCACATGTCTGTCAGCCGCCGGCAGGTTTTTTGTGTATCCTGGAATTGCAGCAAGGTGTGACCAGCGGCGGCTTGCAGCAAGTGTGTTGCAAGTGTGTCTGGTCATCTACTTTTTACCCGCTGCGGATTCCCTTCCCAGCCGGAAAAGTGCAGGAAAAGTGTGAACTGTGCATACAGATACAAATCAGAGCCGCCCGGGCTGCCCGGGCTGCCAGACTCGCTTCAATTAGTGGGTTAAGTCTTAAATAATGATATATATTTGGATTTGGATATACACACATATATATATGTGTGTGTATGTGTGGGTGGGTTGTGTATAGGTGGTTGCCATGTGCAGGTCTGATGCATGACGCTGGGGGGCGGACATAGACCGGAAAACACCAAAAAACGCCAATGCAATGAATAAGCAGACGCGACAATTGAGTTAAATCAAAAGCGACGCGACTACAACAACAGCAACAACAGCAGCAACAACAACAACAGCAGCAGCAACAACAGCAGCAGCAGCCACAGACATAAACAACAATAACAATAACAAACAACAAGAACAATAAGTGAAACAATAATAACACAATAATAAATGATCGTAATGATTATATGAGTAAATGACCAGCAATCCGCAGACCACAGTCCACCACTCACAATCCACAATTTACAATCCACAATCCACAATCCACAATCCACAATCAAGAACATTTCATTGTTTTATTTAAAGCGACGAAATAATTGCCACGCACTTTGACTACCCCCTAGACAGATCATAAAGGGGATGAAGGGGGAGGGGGAGGAAGCCACAGCACCCGCAGACGCGATGCTCACCCAAAGGCAGCCATTGTCGGTGTTGGGTGCCAATTAAGGCGCGGAACAGTTTAATTCAATTAAAATCTAAAATGGAGTTTCAGGCCATGAAACCGAAACACTTTGGATGATGACGAGGCTGATAAATTGGGAATATAATACATCATATATATATGTACACATCATATATATATGTACACATCATATATATATGTACCTAAGCCATAGATCAATTATCGGCTGACTCCCCCTCGGCCGAAAATAAATCCCTAAGTACTTTAAACGGGGCGGGGTACATCAAGAAATCAAAGCCCATTCTTAGCCCAATCAAAAGTCGATAACTGTTATCGATAACCCAGTTTAAGAAATAATGGAAAACAATTGAAAATGTCAACACTTACCTCCACCAAATCCTTGTCCCGGGAACAGACCCGGCGGTCCGAAGGGCGGCATCTGACGCGCTCCCGGCCATGGAACAGCACCACCCATGCCGCCCCAGGCAGCTGCGGCGGCGGCCAGAGCGCTGAACGGCGTTGGGCGTATGGGCACATGACCGCTGGCGGCCAGTGCTGCGGGTGAAAGGATGTTTGCTGGCATTGGACCAACGCCATTGCCGGAGCCAGGCGGTCCACCGTGTGAGCTTTCCAGGGATTTGCTGCTGCTGTCGAGGCCATCGGGTGTGGAGCGTGGCGAATCGTCGGCATTCATGTCCTCAATGTCCACAATGGAGTCCTCACCCTCATCATGATCAGCCTCGTGCTCGTGCAGCATATCCTCGTCATACTCCAGCTCGGAGTCTGTGTGGCTGCTGCCGCCCAGCGGCGAGTGGCGTTCATTTTTGGCGGGTGTGGAGCTAATGCCAAGTCCATGCGCTATGGGCGTTGAGCTGGGCGTGGAGCTGGCGGAGGCTGAGGCGGGTGGAGAGCTGGCGCGAGCGTCGGCCTGAGCCTGACGCAGCTGCGCTATCGCCAGCTGTTGTTGCTGTTGCTGCTGCTGCTGTTGGGCGTGCGCTGCCGCCGCTGCATGGGCGGCATGCAGCAAGTGGGCGTGATGCGCTACGGCGGCGGGATGAAATGCATGCGTTGGCGGCACCACTGACGGCACCACTGGCGGTGGCGTTCCCGCGCCACTGCTCTGGGAGATCGGTGATGTGGCCGCCGAGCTGGACAGATTCGTGGGCGCATCGCTGGCACTGGGCGTGCGTGGCCGCGTATCCGCCAGCAGGGAGGCTACACTGAAGTTGCTCAGCCTGGAGCTAGTCTTGTGCAGATGATGTGACGGCGGATGCACTGCAGCCAACTGCAGTGCCTGCTGCTGTTGCTGTTGCTGTTGGTGGTGTTGCTGTTGCTGTTGCTGCTGTTGTTGCTGCTGCTGCTGCTGGTGCTGCGCCAGCAAATGCTGCTGATGTACCAGCAGCAGAGCCGACGGCGACGTTGGACTTGCCAGCGGATGCAGTGCACCGGCAACGGCGGTGCTCAGGCTGCTGTTATTGCTGCTGCTGGTGCTCCCCGAGCTGCTCAGCGTTGTGGTTGGCGGCACCGTCGGGCTGGTCATCGTTTGCCGCAGGCCAGTCACTGTCATGCTCCTGTTCCTGTTCCCGTTCCCGTTCCCGTTGCCGTTCCCGTTCCCTTTTCCGTTGCCGTTGCCGTTGCCGTTCGTGTTCCTGATCGTTGGGTTTAGGCTGACGTTGCTGGACAGCTTTAACATAAAGCCAAGGATTTTCCAATTTCAATCTTCAATTGAATTGCTCTTAGATAAATTTGTTGTTGTTGTTGTTGTTGTTGTTGTTGTCTATTATTATTGCTGCTGCTGCAGCGGGGCAGAAGCGAGCGCGAGTTCAGGTTGCCACTTGACGGGTCGCTCAGTAGAAATATGTGTCGTTAATTTGTTTTGATTATCTTTTAATTAATTCGCTCGTTCATCACAAGCACAAGCACAGGCACAGGCAGAGGCAGAGGCACAGGCACACACTCTCATATAAACACGCGTATACACACAGACACTTGTGCTAGCACTGGTAAACACACACACACTCATGCAGACGCACGCACGCGGGCTGCTCGTTACTTGTATGTGGCGTTCAGTTTCACGTTACGACTTCTCGGCGGCTCTTAAACTCGAGAGAGAGACACGTCCTCTTGAGATCACGTCTGTTCTACAACTGAACAACGGACGGCGGCGCAACCACAGCGCTGCTGCTGCCATGCACACAGCACACAGCACACAGGCACACAGTCACAGCTCACACACACACACGCAGAAGCGCTCATATTAAGTAAAACCTGCCTGCTGTGGTGGTGGTGGTGGCTGATAAACCGGCCTGACTGTTGCTCTCGCGCTCTCTCGCTCGCACTCACGGCCCGGCCGCAGGCAGCGACACCATTTTTATTGGCCTAACTGTTTCGGTTATGCTCTCTCGCACAGAGCATTTTTTTTTTTTTTTTTCTTATTTACCTTTTGTTGTATTTCTTGCGCCGCCTTCTTTTCAACAGCCGCACATTTCCAGTGTGGTGAGTTTTGTGCTTGCGGCGGGAGCGAGATGCCGCCATTGTAATCGCTGCTGTTGTCAGCCGTCCCGCTCGCACGCCTAATTATTATTGAATAATTCAATCTTCAAAGCGTTTTTGCTGCGCGTATTAGCATTTTATAACAAGCAGCAGCAGCCGTAGCAGCCGTAGCAGCCGTAGCAGCAGCAGCAGTGGCAGCAGTGGCTGCTGCCAGCAACAGTCGTCGCACTCGCCGTCGCTTGTCCATTTCCACATGGGATTCTTATTTTTCTTTTTCTGCCATCCCGCTCTTGCCTGTGGCAGCTTCCAGCAGCATTCAGCTTTTCATGACTTCATTTGCCTGTCGCATACCTCATGCCGCATGCCGCATGCCGCATACCGCATGCCGTTTCCCGATTGCTGCTTGCAGCTTCTTATTAAATTCTGCTGTCAACGTAATTGGCGGCAGCGTCGTCGTCGTCGTCGTCGTCGTCGTCGTCGTCGCCATTGTCGTCGCACTGTCTGCTTGCTTCTTGGAGTCTCGGCAGCCGCAAGTTTTTCCCGTCTTTGGTGCAAAGGGAAAATTTAATTGGTGCTCCAGCGCGGGCGCACGCAGCGTATGAGCAATCGCTTAATAAATGTCGCATAGCAATTTACATAAACAAACAAATACACACACACACACACACTTGCACACTCGCACACACACACATACACAATCAGAAGTATAATAAACAATAAGCCCATCATTATGACGAGAAGCGCATTTGATGGCAGCGGCGTCTTATCACAAGGCTGCAATCACGGCCAGGAAATTATGTTTTTTGTTTTTTCTTCCTCCGCCCTCCACCCTCCACTCTCTGCTCTCCGTTTTCCCTTTTCCTTTTTTATTTTTATGTCGAATGAAACGTGTTTTATGTCCACGGCGCACACCTCAAAGATAAGCTGTAAAAATTGTATCGTTACGCATAAATCGAGTAGCCGGCCTGGCAAATCAATCACACGAGAGCCTTCAAAAATATGCAGGACTCTTCCTCTTCCTCTTCCTCTACCTCTCCTCCAACTCCTTGCTGCCTTCCGTTCTTATGGCAACAAAAGATTCGCCAGGATAAGCCAAAGTTTTTGGGTTCATTATATTTTCTCAATGGCACATAAAAGGGAATTTTTCTTGCCACTCCTCAACTCCTCAACTCCTTCTTCCACACCGCCTGCAACATGTCGCCTTCTCACTCCCACCCTATGCCCCTCTCTCTCTCTCTCTTTCTTTCCACCGTCTGCAATTTTATTCTACAAATTAAACTCATTTTAAGGATTATTATGTGAAAATTGTTAGCTCCAAACTTTTGGCAGCCATTGTTCGAGTTTCGAAGGGGCTGCGCAGTGGCTTGAGGGGGAGTGAGGGGGAGGGGGAGTGAGGGGGAGGGGGAGTGCTGTGGGGATTGGCGACGGTTTTGTGGGCTTTAATGAAGCGTCCGTTGAATAATCAACTCAATTAGAGCAACTGAACGATAAGCGGATAAGAAAGGATTTTATATAACTGCCAAGGGAGGATGAAACAAGATTTTGAATTCATTAAAATTATGAAAATTTTGAATGGAGAAACAAGAAAGTTTTTGTTTTCGAACAAAACCAAATCAAGAGATTCGGTTTCTCCCATCAAAACACTCAATAAAAACGAATGATCCATAAATTTTATGCAAATTTTATCAATTAGTAAAAATGTTTATTAAAAAAAAATAATTAAAATTCCATTTTTAATTTTCCTCCCATACCATAAAATTTGTCATATTATTCGTGAGATTCGCCAACGTTCCACACGCGTCGCACATAAATATCTCCTCGCTTTTATATGCACACATACATATGCACATACATATACACATACATATACAGGGTATAAATAAATGAGCTATACATAAGAACTGAACGAATCCCAAACTATTTTTATTCCTCCGAAATGCTGAAAAAAAAAATAATATTTTTATTTTACTGAAAATCTTACATATTCCGAGTCACTCGATTTAATCCAACGCCTCCTCCAACGCCATAATTCCCCACACTTCTCGCTCACCCCTTCCCCTCCCCGTGGGCATCATCATCCACCATGACCAATGACTGATTAAAACATTTCGTTGCTGTCAGTTAAGCGCTTCATTAAAATCCAACAATGTGAGGGCTTTCTTTTCAATTAAAACTATTGAAAATGTGATTGTCGATGGGAAGCGCTGGGCTGGGGGAGGGGACCGACATGAGCGGGGCATCTCATTAATTTGGCTTTTCCAAACGGTTAACTACACTTGCCCGTTGGCCCGAACAATTATAGCCAATTACAAATATTAATTTCCCAGACTCTAAAATAAACGCAAAATGCGTCAAGAGTTTTTACAATCGCCAGAATTACGAGATACGTAAATGGGACCCGCAGTGCCCCCCCGCCAGCAGTGCCCCTTACCCACACTTGCACTCTCTCCCTCTCTCTCTCTCGCTCTCTCCCTCTTTTTGAGATATGAGGCGCAAATTAATTTTCTTCAATAAACATCATAATCATATAATACATCTATCCATAGCTCCACGGTTTATGGTCCAACTGCCTTTGGACACCCCCGCCAATTGCCAGACGCCCCAAAGCGTTGCCCGCAAAGATGAAACGACGCCGTCAGCGTATAACGAATGCTAACCAGCAAACAGGCAACAACAACTGCGACAACAACAACAACAACAACAACAGCATTCAAGTTGTTGGTCAGTTGATAAATGGCCGCCGTGTTGGCCGCGTGGAGCCGCCGCATGTAAATGTTTTGATAGTTTTTCATAAATTTTTTTCATAATTTTTCAACTTATTTTTCTTCTCTTTTTCACTTCTCTTCAATTTTTGTTTGCCACTCGCCCACTGGCTGTACTTCTGTGTGTGTGTGTGTGTGTGTGTGTGTGTGTGTGTGTGTGTTACAGTTGTTGTTGCTTTTGTTGTTTTGTGTGGGTGTTGCACATTTATGTGGGCTGTTAGCTATTCAAATAGCCGCTGCTTCTGCCCCAGCCTCAGCCTCTGCCTCTGCCTCAGCCTCAGCCTCAGCCACTGGGCTCTGCCGCCGTCATCAATTAAACACAATTGTTGTTTTTAATGGCGCAATTAATTTATAATTAAATTGCGTAATTGCCTGATTTACAGATGATTTTGATTGGCGAAACGGACATTTCCCAGCTTAAAAATATAACACGATTTTACAACCAAATGCCTTCGTTTCAATTTATTGATTTCGTGGCTGAGTTATAAAAATGATTTTCTTTATTTTTCAGCTTTTCACAAAAGACTTGCGATTTTTATTAATTTTAATATTTTCAACAGATTTTCATATTTCATATTCATAACAGTTATTCAGTTCTAACGTTAACTTAAAGTAATTTTAAAGTGCTTAAGTTGTTTACTAATAAGCAGAAGCCTCGACGAGAATTCATTCCCAGGGGAAAATGTCTACAGTCGTGGCCAAAAAAATTAGCCGCTTTGTTGATAATTGACCAAAATTGTGTGTCTCCGCTTATTGCGGGGTATTTAAAGAGACTCCTAGTATAACACAAAATGTTATACACTATAATATATATAAATAAATATATATAATTTACACCATATTATCTATAAGATATAATAAATATTGAACTAGTTATGGTTACTTTTCTTTATATATTTTTGAACTTATTTCTTATATATTTAAGAAATGATATTATATATATAATAATAATATGTGTAAATAATAAATATATATATTTAAATATAATATAATACAATTACTGAGAAGTAAACATTTTATTTGAAAAATATTATAATATTATTTTTCAATTATCAACAAGTTGAAGTGCCCAGGGAAACTGTAGTAATAAATGTTGTTTATTCATTTTCGAAAAACAAAAACAATTTTACACAGCTAATAATTTTTTTTAATAAAATACTAATAACTATTAATCCATATTATTTTTGTTGTGTTTAATAACCGTATTTAAATTCATTGGTTTGTTATTTATATTTATTTTATACATATATATATTAAGCCACATTTATATAAACAAAAAACAGAAAAATTTAATGTTTTATAATATTTAAAGTTTATAAATTTAATAAATTGATAAATGAATTATTTTAAAAATTTTTCAGAAATGAACAATGATTTCCTCAAATGAACTTGTTCCCCGTGGATATTTGTCAAAGTAATGAAATTTTTCGATGGTTTCCCTGACCTCCTTCTTATATGAAATCCTCCCAATTATAACTTCAGTTTTCGCAACTTGATAAACAATTTTGACCTAGAAAATAATATTGAATATTTTCACGACTCATTATAAAATTTAGCAAAGATAAATGAAGTCTTATCTGGTTTTCCCAGCCAAGTGTCGAGTCTCGCCTCTCGCCTCTCGCCTCTCGCCGCTCGTGTCGCTCATCTCTCGTCTCATGAGTTTTGCACTTCCAGCGATGTTTCATTTTTCATCAGAAATCACATATTGTCATTTCACATGCTGAGGGGCTTAATAAGTCATGTTAATTAGTAAATGACAAAAACAACAACCGCTTCCCTCTTCCTCTTTACATTGTTGTAACACGCAAACAGACAACCTACACACACACACACACACTTGACACTATTAGGCGATAACTGCTCATCGTTTTCTGGCTAAAGGAGGCAGTGAAGCGGCACATAATCAAAATTTCATTATCCCTGCGATGCGTTAAATCGCTTAAACATGCTAAAACGTTGCCACCCCCGCCAGCATCCCCTAAACGACACCACCCGCAAGCAGCCCTTCTCCCCCCCTAGCACACCAAGCCTGCCATTTGACGTGTTGACAGTTTTCCGATTTTCCCCGACGAAGGATGCAGTCGAAGCTGGTGCGAGGGGGTTGTTTGGCTTGCCAAGCCAAGTAAATAAACCAACCCCCATACACACACACACAGATACAGTGGCAAATACAATGCGGTTGTCAGTCAGTCATTTAGCCAGAGCGGCGGCTGTGGCAATTGCGGCTGCCGCGTCTCTCTCTCTCTCTCTCTCTCTCTATATAATCGACTATATAGCCTGGCTAAACGGTTGGGTGTTGATGGCTAAGGGCTGCCATGGGACAAGGGATATATATGTATATATGTATGTATACATGTTGTCTCTCTCCCACTTAGTGCGGTCTGATGGGGCGCTCGTTTATTGAATTACATCCGCATGACTGCGCATTTAACGAGCTCTCGGGTGTCGTTTGGCTGATGGCGCAAATGTTTGTCAAACAACAAGCAAATAAATAAACTTTTGATTTGGCGCTGATTGCTTTGGATGGAAGGGATGAGGGTTGCGCGGAGATGAGGGGACAGACAGACAGATGGACAGGCAGTCAGGCAGTCAGACAGTCAGGCAAATTCTATTACGAAGTCAATCAGAAATATCGCATTGAAAAATTGTCAATTTTCCGAACGCTTCCAAGGGTTGGCAACCTTCGCCGCATTGCCAACCATTTTGCTCACATAATTGCCTACACGGCACAAGTCCCGTTATGAGCTTTCACCCTCCCCCAATACTCAGCCATTTTATTAATTTATTTTGTATTTATTCAATGCTCGTTTACTAGACACAAACTCTCTCTTATCTTCATTGCCGGCGTTTAATGCGATAAGCCCAGGACGACGACAGCGACGACGTCGACGACGTCGAGGACGATAATCATAAGGACGTTGAGGACGACAATAACGACGTAACGTTGGCAAACAACAGGCTATCCCAATTCCAATCCTTGTCCCCCACCCACCCCCCATATTTCCCAGCTCAATCTCAGTCCTCGTCCCATTCCGAACAACCCTATAAAAATGTAAATCAAATAAATTTACCTAATATCAAATTTCCCCTTCGTTGCGACTGCCAACAACCATTTTTATGGCCCACCCTGTGCCAGAGTCCAGCTCAGTTCCCGTGCCCGCCTAAGAAACCCTCAAGCACCATTATCACCATTACCAGCACCACCACCAACCTCATCCTCATCCCCGTCCTCATCCCCATCCCCATCCTCGTCCTCATCATCATCATCATTCACGCTCATCCTTTATCCGCTCGTTTAACAATCGTTTAATAATTTAGCCTGGTAAATAACACTAACACTCAGCCAGAAGCTCGCCAGGAGCAGCTTACCACTAGTTGGTGTGAGTGTGTGTATCTCTGTGCCTGTACGTCGGTGTGTCTGTGTGTGCGTCTATGTTCATGTGAGTGTAAGAATCCTCTGATTGTGTCTATGGGGTGTACAGTGGAAAGGACTGTAGAAATATAATTTTAATAGATCCAAGAAGTAGAATGGGAAGAAGACAAGGAAGAAGATAGAGAATGAAATAAAGATGAAGATGAAGATGAGGATGAGGACTAAAATGAGATGAAAAAATCGAAGGATCAGAATTCGGAGATTCTGTTCCACATACTAAAATAATATTATTAATGAAAGGAAAAAAAGATAAAACTCCTTTATTTATAATTTATTAATTATTAATTTATTATTTATTAGTAATTTATTTATGTATTTCTTTTAATTATATATTTTATATTAATTATAAATTAATTAAAATCCGACAATTATATAAGCATTTTTTTTACCATTAAATAATTATCTGACATCCCAGACTGGATTCTGGGTTCAGTCTCTAAGGCGGCGTCTGACTTACTTCCCTTTTTTAATACAAATTTTAAATTAAGATTAATCTATAAATAAATCATCATTTATCTAACACCTAGATATTATCTTGAACAATCCGTATATATAAAAAATATATATATGAACATTTTCATTTTTCATCTTCCGATTCCAAATACTTTCCACTGTCGCAGTCAAAAATCCCAAAAGCAATTTCCATTTTCCCCTTCAAATCCTTAATCGTTTTTGCCCCACTGTGTCTAGCATGCGTTTATCCTTCTCAGCATATTAGCTGCTATCATGCGCCTAACCGCAACCCCCAGCCCCAGCCCCAGCCCCAGCCTTAGCCTGGTACTCGACTGGTATCCTGACTGAATACCAGGCGATGCCCTGCCAAGGATTCTAGCGATTCCTTACCTACTTGGCACTCCAGTCATTTGGCCATTTAACTTTGGCTTAATTCAATTTGCAATTTTTCAAAAGCCGTTGCCAGGATGCCTTTGCTGCTGCCCTTGGGGTGGATGACTGGTTGCTGTTTCAGGCTGTTAAAGAGAAAATCCCATGTTCTACCCCTTATCCTACCCAAAGTCCCACCCAAAGTCCCACCCAAAGACCCACCCAAAGTCCCACCCAAAGACCCACCCAAAGTCCCACCCAAAGTCCCAACTTCAACTCCGACCACAACCCCAAACTCCACACTGAGGGAAAGCATACGCTTTTCAAGCGGTTTTATGCGTCCCTTTTGGGGGTTGACTTGACTTTTGTAATTCCAGCCGCCCGCATCCTGGCGCAGGATGTGCGGTTCTCTCGCCTCCCCCCCATCCTGCCTCCATCTGCCCCCGGGCCTGTGTATATATTTACTTGCCAGTTTATATACACAAATTTATGGGGCTTTGGTTTATTTGTCGTCGCTTGGCTAATGAATTTTGATTGCTATTGTCTTAGTGGGGCGTGGTAGGAGGCAGAGGAGGCGAAGGATAAGCCAAGGGACTTATAACTTGAGAAACTCTTTGATTTGCCGTCGGCTCGCCTTTGTTCTGTTGGTTAATTACACTTTAATTGCATTTGATGAATACAAATTGTGAAGTCTAAAATCAAATTAGTTTAATTTATTTAACCTGCCTTGCAACATGCAACATGCAACATCAGAGCAAAGGAGTGAATGAGGGGGAGAGACGGGGACTCTCAATGCCAATCAGAGGGATTTAAAGGCAGTTCATTAAACGGCCTCAAACTGAGGCTAAAGCCAAAGTTGAAGTTGAAGCCAAAGTCGAAGTCGAAGTTGAGGCTGGAGTCGAAGTTGAGGCTGGAGTTGAAGCTGAGGCTGGAGTTGAAGCTGAAGTTGAAGTTGAAAAGTTGCTAAAATGTTTACAAGTCACTTTACGGATCGCGAGCAGCTCCCAAAAGACGCGGAGACAATCCGCTTTACTGTTGTCTGCCCGCTGCTAGATTGGAGATGAGAGATGGAGGATGGGAGATGGGAGATGGGAGATGGGAGATGGGAGATGGAGGACAGTGGATAGTGGATGGTAAATGGCTGATGGCTTCTTGGCTCCCATCCAGAGTCTGGAGCACATCAATTGTTTGTTTGCCTCACATCTCACATATTGACTAGGCTCCGGCCATTCCCCCTGCCATTCCACCATCTGCCGCCTGCCGCCTGGTCACATCTTGGCCGGCTTCAGGCCATTTTGTTTGTCAACTGCGTAGCCGTTCATGGTCGCTGGCTTTTGGTTGGATTATTGCCTTGCACTGATTGCACTTTGCACAAGGATCCTACTGTGGCCTGGCCTCTGCCTGTGGTTCGAGTTGGAGTTGTGGCTGTGACTCTGGCTGAAGCTGAGGCTGAGGCTGTGGCTGAGGCTAAGGCCGTGTGCTTGAACACTGGCAGCTTCTCGGGCGACGCACATAAAGTGTCATTCCGTAGCTGCTAATTGACATCGCACACAACCGCCAGACTTCTGAATCTCGATCCCCATCCCGGACACTACACCAGAAGCCAGACAGCGCGCCAGAGCCTGACTCTCCACTTGGTCAATTGTTTTCCCTGTCCCAGTCGTTTGTTCCATTCATGCAATTTGAATGCGCGCGCGGCGCGTTTTTTATACCCTAACCGAGGGTTTGGCATCGGGTGCGTTAGCTATGAAATGAAGGTTGGCAGAGACTTGAAAAAAGGGGGAAAAAATAATGTGTCGTTCAATTAATTTTTTAATTATTTCAGTAATTAAACTACTCAAAGTCTAACAAGGCTTCGCTTAAGGAGACATATGTATTGATGTCCAGATCCTAAGCCTCTTTTCGAGTATCTCTCTCTCTCTCGCTCCCATGTACTTTGCCTTCTGCTGTCGCTTAGAAAAAGACAAAGATATCAGATAATATTTTATATATAAGAAGATAATTTAATTAATTAGATAATATTTTGTTTTTGTTAACGATTTTAATCAAGAATAATTTTGCTCCCTTCTTTTATTAATCCCTTATTTATTTATTTATTTTTAGGACCTGCATCTAAAATATAATTTTAATTTTTTTGAATTAATAAATTTAGAATTTATTCAAATAAACCTTTATGATTTCAACACCCAATCAAAAATAAAGTTTTAATTATAATTTAAGATTTCTTAATTAAATATTATATCTACTTGAAGAGAAGCTACTGAAGTTTAGGGAAATTTCCAGTAAGGAGGCTTCAATTTTATCTTCAGCTTATCCTTTCCGAGTGTTAATATAAATGTTTATCTCCAGCTTATCCTTTCCCAGTTATCAGTCTTCCTCCATCAGATGATTCAATCAATCGCTGGGCGTCTTTCTATTGGCAGGGTATTCGACTGGTCGATCTGCTGCCTGCGGAATATACATTGTACTTGGGCTTATTTATAGAGCCCAGTAGCTGTGCCACACACTCAAAGTGTCGCAGTTAATTGGCAAATGTGAGTCAAAGTTTATAGAAATCTGCCACAAACAATTGGCGTGACGGCACTTTGAAGTCATAATAGATGTACCCAGAGAGCTGAGGAAACCAGAAGTCAGGGAAAGGAGAGTGCAGTGAGAGAGATGTAGAGAGGGGTGGAGGGGAGGGGAGGGGAAAAAGAAAAAGCCATAGAAAGAGTCTGAGCCACTGAAGTGCCGACTTTCCACTGTCCAGAAGACACCTGACAATGTGATCGGGCCACACTGTGCACGGGCACTGTTTCCATATTTGCATGGTAAATATTGGCACTTGGTAGTTGGGAATGGCCCGACAGAGATGACAGAGATGACAGGGAAGACAGGGAAGACAGGGGAGAGAGGGAAGACAGGGAAGACGGAGATGACAGAGATGAAGACGTGGACCGAAGTCGGAGTTGGGATGATGATGAGAGAGAGGGTCTGGGAGTAGCCGCAAATAAATCATAAATACTTACCGAACGCGCTGTCCATTGGCCTCATGTGTTTGGCAAAGTAATTGAGTAAGTGGTGGCGACAGCGACGCTGGCCAGGCGGCAGGGTGAGAAGGCAGAGAAGGGTCCGACGGTGGCAGCGGCAACGACGGCAACGACGGCGTCGACGGCGGCGACTTGTCGTAGCCATTAGCATTTGTTTGTTAAGGTGCTGGGCGGCGGCGGTTGCCGCAGAAGCCGAAAGTCATACGGCGGAACACAAATGCCACATTAATTGTTTCAAGTTGATCGGCGCGACGGCAGCGGCGGTTGTGCCACAAATATTTGCGCTCATTTTCAAGTGGCAAGATTATGACGCATTCACGCCAGCCATGAGGCTCTCCAACTCTCCAAGCGACACATATTTGCAGACAACTCATCGAGATTGTGAGTGAGTGCAGCAGAGTGCAGGGAGGGAAGGCAAAGGAGTAAGGAGCAGATGAACGAGGAGTGAAGAGAGAGGAGGCAGTGCGAGGGAGGGAAAGAGAGCGATGGCCACTTGTGTGTTCCAGTTGCTCGTTGCCTCAGCTGCAGTTATTAATTGGTATTTAAAGTAAAGAATAATGTTAGCTCAAACAAAAGGACACCACAAGCACTTGGCTCACGGCTCATCCAGCCATCCATAGAGGAGGCAGTCAGTCGACCAAGTATCAAACTACCCATCCATCACCCACTGCGTCTCGAGTGTGCCCCGACTGTGTGTGCACGTAGGTAGACCAAATAACATCCAGTTAAGTGGCAGCTGTGGCACTCGAGCCGGAGGCGACACAAGTGCCGCTAACAATTTCGACAATTGTTCGTCCCTGTTGTGTGCAGTCCACACAGTCCACACAGTCCACACAGTCCACGAGCCGCAGGACACTTTTTCGCCATTGGCAGTTTTATTATTTTCACACTCGAAAATAATTGCATGCTGTGAGCTTATCCCAGCTCCGGCCGAGCACCCGGACGCGCGCCGGACGAGCATCGAGCTCACGTTTACTCCAGACGCTGAGGCACCACACCCAAAGCCAGACTTAGACCTAGGCTCAGCTCTAGCCTAACATCTAACAGCCAGCAGCTAACAGCTAGCAGGCAGACCTCGTGGCAACTGTCGGTTGAAAGTTTATGATGCCGTTGTGGCAGCTGCGGCCCAAGAGCACGAGGAGATTGGGCCAAGAGTCGAGCCGTTAAAACGACTGCCAAAACATTCAATAAATATGTTGGCTCATATAAATTATGGCGGCTAATGAACACGCTCACCATTTGCCCAGCAATCGACTGCGACTCATCCCACAGCCATCCAATAGATATCCCATCCCATGATTGCATCTGCCGCTCCAGCTCCACGCTTATCAACCGCCACGAATCTCAAAGATTTCTCCAGAAATTTTATT
This sequence comes from Zaprionus lineosus, assembly GCA_035044505.1. NCBI lineage: Eukaryota > Metazoa > Arthropoda > Insecta > Diptera > Drosophilidae > Zaprionus > Zaprionus lineosus. The sequence continues at coordinate 1,096,366 of JAWNNX010000142.1, forward strand.
CTGTATCAATGGCCCTTTGCGGGCTGCACACAATGTCGTCACATTTTGTTAGACCTTCCCCTCCCCCGCTTCACCGCTTTCCCGTTTCCCTGCCTCCCGCTTCCTCCGCTTCCTAGTGACCTTATGTGGTGCAACGTGTGTTCGCTATGATTGTAAATACTGACAGTCTAGTTTCCCCACTCCCCACTCCCTCCTCCCTGATCTTTCCTCATACGTCCCGCACCCTTGCCCCAGATTCTCTTCTAGGCGCTACTTGCCTGGCTTTATGGCTCGCTAATTAATGGAACCCTTGGAACATATCAAACGGAGGAAGATCATCAAGGCTCTGGCCATTATGACATTTCCATCGAGTTGCCATCCGAAATTTCATCCAACCAACAGATGTTTGAGGCAATATAAAAACATGTTAGGAAAATGTTTGGATATTTGAAGGGTAATGGAATATGACAGAGGAGGTTAAGCTCAGTAATTTAAGAGGATGTCAAATTAGAAGATCCTTAAAGTTTATTTTATATAAAGAAGAGATTTTTCTTCTGCGATCTGAATAGAAAACTATGGATTAAAGTTAACTGTATTCATTTTATATATTTAAAATCACGATTTATAAAATAAATTAATTTATTATTTTTATTGAAAGATGATTCTACATTAATTTATTTTTGCCTTTATACCTTTTGATTGTACAATTAATAAACAATTAATTAACCTCTACCTGAAAAATACCTGCAATAATCCGAATGCTGCCGCTATAATGATTTAATTCCAATACGTGGACGGATCTTAAATAAATTCTAATAAAATACAAAAAAGAAAAAAATAAAATGAATAATAAAATATAAATATCAAATAAATATATGTAATAAAACTCATCCCTTATAAAGTGTGTATAATATGATATATAATAATATAATGATAAATAATAATTTCAACTATGATATAAAAAAAAAACCCCGTATTATATTATATAATATAAAATATCATATATATAATATTTTGTAATAATTTTTAAGATAATAAAAAATAGATTAATTTGAACTTACGTTATATATTTTTATTATATTATATATATTATTTTATTTATTTATCATTTCCCCTCAACTTAGGAGCAAAACCAACAAATCGAGAGTCAAACCCGTAAATTTTACTCAAGTATTTATTTTCGGACTTTGTCGCTTTAAAGATTAATAAATAAATATACGCTTACATTATTGACCATTTAAACTAAAAATATTTTAAAATAAATTCCAAAAATTTAAAAAAAAAATAAATAAATTTTTCTTTTAAAAACTCATTTCAATAAAATCCGAATTTAAATTAGGAATATTTTTAAAGCCAATGCCACACATTTCGAAATGTCGTTCATTGTTTAAATAAAACTCATTAAAATGATCTTTTAATAGTTTCATAATTTGCTACAGATCCTTCAAATGCTCTTTACCTCATGAATATCCTTTATTCAGAATTCCCAAAATTGTCCCTTAAGTCGGATTCGCTGCACTTTTCAACAATCGAATCGAAACCCAAAGAATATAGAAAATATCTTTTAATTGGACCCTTCGCTGGGACAGATGTTTGAGGCTCCAAACAATGGAAGGCTATACCTGGACATCCTTGAAAAGGAGCAAACTCAGTTCGACTATAAGCAGATAATGTCCCGTCCGCACTTTGACTTCCAAATTGGCTGATCCTTGACAACAATGGGCCAAATCCTCCTAATCCGCTTGTAGTTTCTACTGCCTTTTTGACACTCATCAAGCGGTTCAACAAGGTTCAAGTGCCTCTCCCTCTCCCTCTCCATCTCCCACTCCCCCTTCCACTCGCTATCCTTCCTTTATTTGAGTCCGGGCTTTGTTTTTGCATATTGAATGGTTACTTTTTTCCAATTTTTCACACAGTAAATTCTCCTGAAAAATGAGAGAAAAAATACCAAACAATCGGCTTGTCAATGTTTTGTCAATGTGGATGTCAAGGGAGCAGCGGTGCTTGGCGGGATTCGGAGTTCATAGTTGGAAGACGGAATGATGATGGATAGGCCGTTGAGTTCATTATTAAATCATATTTGGGCATGGACACTCGGAACGGACCGACCGGTGGACACGTGTGACCTGGACACACACATAGCACCAACAGCTGGACATGACTTGGAAAGGAATATGCGAAACCCGTTGCCCATTGCCCATTGCCCGTTGAGCAGCTGAGGATGAGGATTGGCATGCAGATAGCAATGAGTATAACGATTCGTCTGTCATTCGTCGGTAAGGCAAATCAATTAAGGAGCGCTTCGTAATGTTCAGCTGTTCACCCCGCTTAATGCTCGGAGTAATTGGCTTGTTGCGACGCACAAAGCCAAAAATAATGAGGGTAGTGAATATATCAACGGTATTATGGGGGAGGCTTCCCCTCTCTCCCCCCTGCCCTGACGATGACTGCCACAGATTTTCATAAATTTTCAAGGCAATCAAAACAAGAGACAGACGAGCAAATGCCATGATAAACATCATCAAAGATCTCCAAATGTTGATTCCAATGCCTCCGACTCCGACTCCGACTCCGACTCTGACTCCAACTCCAACTCCGATTCCGAATCGGATTCTCGTTCTGATTCTGAAATACCAAAAAGGAACATATGCTTTAATTGCGGATTGTTGGCAGGCAGAATTGACAGGCAATTAAATTGCGAGTCAAGGACTCGTTGCCAGGGCCTTGTTATTCCGCTTACTTATGCGGGTATTACGTGTGCAACGGAGGTGCCAACAACGCGCTGGACAAAGGAGCACAAAGGCGGCAAAGGCTGCCAACACCGACAGCAGAGGTGGCCACCAGTTGTTGGACAAACGCAAACGCCTCGCAGCATCAGGATTCTCGGGCTCAAACTCGGACCTGGACTCGGACTGGGAGTCGGACAGGGACTCGGACTGGGACTCGGACTGGAACTGGGACTGAGACTGGGAGTCGAGCTTGGACTGCGGATTTGGAGGGAGTGACCAAAACAATTTTCAAATTAAAAACCACTAAAGACGCTGCTGACACGCTTCATATATCAAGTTGGACGGACGAAGCACCTTTATTTCTATACACTTCTTTTTTTTGATTTCCGGGAAAATTGGCCAGCAGTTACGGACGTCGGATGGTCGGGCAGGCGCAAAGGGCGTTAAAACAGTTTGGGAAAACACTTTGAAAACCTTTTGGGCACTTGGCTTGTTGACGGTTCGCCGGCACGCTGGCAATTAGATGCGCTTCACTTGAACCTCTTTAAAATACAATTGCAACACACACACACACACACCATTAATACACTCTCTCATATGAGAGGTGTAAAATGTTATGTCTATGCTTGTGTGTGTGTGTGTGTGTGTGTGTGAATGTGTTTCGCTAAAGCCAATGGCAACAATGGCCAAAAACAATGGAACGCGCCAGGGTCCCGGCCCAGGATGTTGGCCATGGCTCAGACAATGGATGGCCAAGACGCTTGTTGCTACAGTTTTTGCAATTTGAAAGCGTGTAAGAGGCAAAAACAATGCCACTGCATTGTGTTGCATGCAACGGCGCTACAACAACGCAACACCAACAACACCAACAACACCAACAACACACAACAATCGAGACGCTCTGCCTTGAGGCTTCTTATCATAACAGATTTGTTTCTGGGATTTTCAGATTTTTAGATTTTTGAATCTTTCAGATTTTTGGATTTTTAAAATCTCTCCTCTTTTTCTTAATTATTTCCATTTTTCTATTTTCTGTGGCAAGTTCAATAAACCTCACAGCTCCGGGCAATTCAATAAACTCCCGAAAATTATCTCAAATTGGCCGCTGGGACCCTTGGGACCCGCCACTTGTCCTTATCACAAATTCAAATTAAAACATTGCGCTTGTAATTGCCCCTCCAAGGATAACGCATTCGCCTTATCGCGACGGACTCTCGCGCTGTGTGTGTAATTGAGGCTGTCGTTGGGACCCCTCAACCCCGTGGCTCCCCTTCTACTCCTTCGCGGCTCTAATCAGCCGGCATAACGCTTGACTAGCCCCAACGAGGCAAACGCTTATCGACACCCGTACACATACACGAGCCACACACACACACACACGCATGCATACACAGGAAAGCATGTAATTATGTGCCGGAGATAACCCGCTTACCCCTCCAATCTGAGCCCCATCCAAGTGACTCCCTGGCACTCCAAGTCGCAACTCCAAACTATCGCCAGGCTGGACAAGATTTATGTACCTCGGCTGACAATTAGCGCTGATAAGTTTTGCCTTTGCCACCCCGCCTCTCCCCCTCACCCAATCTCCCACTCTTTCTTCGCACACTCTTTTCTCTCCTCTGCACAATCCTCGTTCCTCCTTCATTGGAAAATTGAAATTGTCTGTCTAATTTGGTGAGTTATCGCTGGAAGTTCGAGAGTCGGCAAAGTAATTATCAATTTATATTGGAATTGCTGAGGCTTTCCAATCCTGCACTTAGACTCGGACGCACATATATCATAGAAGTCAGGCAGCTGTGTTGCGGTTTGGGGGCGTGGCAGTCTGGCTGGTCAAACATTAAACGGTAGTAAATGCGATTACCGAAGAGAAAGGCTCGTCAGTTGTAAATATTACACCAATCCCCCAATCCCAATCCCAATCCTAGTCCCAGTTGAATCCAGATCCCGACATGACCGACTACTTTCTCTATGAAGCGTGCCCAGAACCGGCGCCAGAGGTGGACACTTGTCGCACATTCCGCGACGCGTCGTTTTCTTTGTGTATCGCCTTACAAGCCTTACAAGAGTCGTGGGTGTTGCAACAGTAACAGCAACAGCAACAGCAACAGCAACAGCAACAACAACTGCAACAACAACAGCAACAACAACATCATCTGCAACTGCAACAATTGCTGTTCCTCATGTTATCCTTTCCCTTCGCACGCCTCATTAATATCGATCATATTTTTCACGCCACCGAAAAAGTCACCCAGTCCCACAGTCAGCCAGTCACACGAGGAAAATTCCTAATGAGTTTTCTGTCAAAGAGTTTCCCAAGAATCCACAGATCGTTAATACAAGCGAGTCTCAGTTTCTAACTCACACACACACACACACACACACGAACACACACTCACAGCGATGGAAGGAGTTGCCTGTCTGTGTGCAGGCTTAATTAACAGTTTTCATACATGCATGTGCCTTGTCTGTGTCTGTGGGGGGAAGTGGCTGATTGGAAGTCGGAGATGGGAAAACAAATGAGCGGCAATTTTTCCATACATTGCGGAAAATTCAGTTGAAAATCGCGGATAATTCAAACTCGATTTGTCAGTTCTCTGAGTAACAAATTAACTAAGCTTAAATTGTTTCAGCTTTAATTAATATTAATTTATTTAATAATATTTAATACATTATATTTATTTTTTAATTTTCAAGAACATTTTTTTCATCTAAAATCGTTTAGTTTTATATTCTTTTATATAAAAAAATAGTCGATGGGATATACAAAATTTTCTAAGCGCTATCACCATTAAGGAAAATATTATTTCTCTTATATTAGATTTATATTAATATATTATATTACATAATATTATTTAATTTCATAAAAATTACATTATTATTAAGTGTTGATTTTCAGTAAGTATTTATTTATAGAACTGTTTTGGAGTTTATTAATAAAGTAATGAAATAAATAAAATATGTAAATAAATAAAATAAATTAAAATAAATCCAAAATAAAAAATATATAAATAAATAAAATAAATAAAATATAAATAAAAAAAATAAAAAAAATAAAATATATGAAATAAATAAAACAAATGAAATTAATAAAATAAATAAAATAAATAAAAAAATATAATAAATAAAATATATAAAATAAACAAATAAAATAAATAAATTATTGTCCTCTAAGTTAACTTAAGTTCTTTGTATAAATGTTTATTTCATTTATCACATAAAGAGTATCTACAGGATAAGCAAACTCCAATCTTTCTTTATCTCTTTATAATCTTTAATGTCTCGTTCCGATTTGCTTCTCTCTCGCTTATCTATACAAAATTAGTTAATAGCTGTACCCAACAACAACTCCAAGCAATCAGCAGCCATAAAAAAAAGATTCGCCATTGAAAAATTCTCTAAATAATCAAATATCGTAGTTTACACACTTTTCGTAAACAACACACACGCATACATAAATGCATGAGTCTATGCGTGTGCATGTATTAGTAAGCGCTGTGTTCACCTCCAATCCAAACGGAATATGACCACAGCTTCACTTATACAACTTCATTTATATATCTTTAGGCAAAGCTTTGTCAGTATTAAAGCCCTTCAAAGCTTAGAAAGCTCCGAAAGCTCCCACCAATGGCCGACAGTCAGGAATCAGAAATGAGAAAATCAGAAATCAGAAATCAGAAATCGGCGATCTTGCGGCGTATTTGACGCCATTTTGGTGCGAAGCAACGGCAATTGAGTCAACCTACTGACACATAAGGCATGAAATGCTGTGAAATGCAATTTCCATCAAATTTATTGTTATTGCTGTGTGTGTGCGTATGTGTGCGTGTGTGTGTATGTGAGTGTGTGAATGGCATTCAGAGGGGAAACTGGCATGCAAATGGCAATGGCAATTGCATTAATGGCTTCGTCTGTCTCATTATACAGGCATTACGGTTGACAGGGAGTGCGAGTGATGGTGAGGAGATGAGGAGATGGGAGAGGGGGAACTCGACTGGGCACATTCATGCTGGTCAATTGCCAAAAGCAATGCCAGCCATTATTTGCACACACACACACAGGCGTACACACACACTTGTAGTCAGCGAAGCGATCCAAGCAGATTGGGGGATATTATTGCCACTATTCCGTGTATTGTTATCCTTTCAACGCAAAATGGCTGCGTGCCTCATGCCACATGCCACATGCCACATACCGCTGACCGTTAGCCAGCACAGACTTTTGACATTCAAATGCCGCTGACGCCATTGTTCCTGGTCAACTGTGCGTGCCCCGGGCGCATCGGGTATTGGGCATCGGGCATCGGGCGTCGGGCATCCCAGCGGGCAGCTGCCACGTCCACATCCACCGATTAAAATCTCAGACGGAGAAACAAAAGTTGCGCTGGGAAAAGCTATGCAAAAATATTTGCCATTTGGTGTGAAATTTTTGCCACTCAGATGGAATTAGATTCTCGGGGTGAATGGAACTCTGAGGCAGCCAACAGAGCAACATGTTACCATTTAAATGATCTGAGACTCTTTAAGGGATTCATTAAATTTTGTAGGGAGATCCTTAAAAAAAAAAAAGATGAGCTGGAAACGTAGCGATTTGCAGCTGTTTCCGTTTGGCTACGGCGCATCAAATTGTAAATTTCTTAAATGTTTATTAATTATTTGAACAGAATTGATAATTATGGATGATACGGTGGCGGCATCGGCGCTTCGTCTGTAGACAAACCTGCTCCAATTACAGCAGCACGGATATTCCCACACGAGGGCGGAAATACGAGCAGGAGCTGTGGAATCGGGAAACAGGATCGATGTCAGACTGATTGCCGCTGCAAGGATCGTTAGCGGCAGACAAGTTGGGCGCAACCGCAACAACATGATTCTCCGGAAAAGACAACATTCTATGCCACAAGCGGCACACCACACACACCACACGCGGCGTATCCAGGCCAGGACAGGGCAGCCGCAGTGGCAACATCAGTGGCAGCGCCTCAGTCAGAGGCGGAGGCGGTGGCAAAGGCGTTGGCGGCGTTACAGATGCCGCAAGTGTCTGTCACTTCCAACACATGTTTTGACCGTCTCAATAAATCATCGTATGTCACGCGTATCAACGGTAACTACGGCACTCCGAATTTTCAGTATTAACTCCGAAATGTTAATAACTCTTAGAATTATTAGGAATCTTTTGATTGGTGATTCTAACAAAAGATTCCTCAATGCGATGCCGAATCCTTTGTGCCGCTCAATGAAATGTTTTGTATGGATGTTTAAATTTTAACTTGATCCCTAAATTATCCTTAAATAATTTATTTGGTGACTCCTAACGACTTCGATCGAAATTAAATATATTTTTATCTATAAAAGTACTTAAGGAAAATATTGAATGTTGAACTATGATAAATGCCGCAAGATTCAGTGAAGGCGTTAAACAATTCTTCAACTATTACTTTATTATAATAAATAATTTTAATATTAATTTTAATAATTATTATATTAATATATAATAATAAAACAATTTTTAATATTTAAATAAAATAATGTGCTATAAAATATTGGATATAAATTTGTTTACTTATGATTTCGGAATTGTCATAATCTTTGAAGAAAGTACAATCAGTATTTTTTTAAGTAATATCAGTAATATTCTAAATTGTTTCTAAGCAAATTTAGCATTTTGAATTTTAAAAAAAAGTCACATATATATTGTATATTTTTTATTATTTATTGCAAGCTTATAAAAATGTTGTAAAATTCACTTTATAGCAAAACGTTTTTCAAAACAAATTTTCTACTCTGCTCTATAAGACTCCGAAGTGTCCGAAAAGCCATAGTTAATTTATAGCAAGTCATGAATCCTTTCTTATTCAGATCATTGTACTATAAACCTAAGGAAGATTGAATTGAACTTTATTCAAGTTTTAAAATATTAAAAAATAAATATTTAATAAATAAATAAATATATAAATATATAAATATATAAATATATAAACAAATACTATGATTTATACAATCTTTTAAAATAATTATTTTTCATTATAATTTCAAATCGATGCCTTCACTTGGTTTGCCCCTCACATTAATAACGAATAGTAGATTTTATTTTTATTTTATTTTATTTATTTTATTTTATTTTTATTTAATTATTTATTTTATTTATTTATTAATCTAAAATATCATAATAAAATAATACTCTTAATTTGCACTTACGTTTAATACTTACCTGCTTATTCCTGTTAAATAAAGTATGCATTTAATTAATATAAAACTTATGAAAATAAAAAAAAAAAATACTAAATAAACCAAAATATATACTAAATAAAAAAATGTAAGACTCCCAAATCAATTGTACCGTTATGTGGGATAACGACTTGGGTCTGAGCTTATATTGATCCATTATATTATTGTACATTACTTGGTCTATTGTATTACCGCTTGGCCCCAAACAATGCCATAAAAACTTCCTATAAATTAGTTTTCCGTTAATTGAAACGTTGTTTTTATAATTTATGGCTCTGCCCTGTTTTTACTCCCAGTCAAAATTGCAAGAAACTTTTCCAAGTCATATATATCATTGCAGTTGAAGAAACACCCCCTAATAAGCCGTTAGTTTATACACCATTATTAGACTCTATTCTTTGCTCGATTATCTATCGGAAGTCCCTCCGCCCGCCATAGTTAATTTCCAAGGACTCGACTCGACTCTCAGCGTAATTGCCTCGCCTTGTTCCCACATTCAATTTGAATTGTCTTGGAATTATTAAACAATTGCCTGATTATCATTTCATTTATTTTCAATAATTCTCACTTATATAGCTCGGGTCCTGGCCCTGGTCCTGACCAGCATCCTTCGAGTGTTGGAGTTCCTGAAATTATCTCGACCAGACGATCTTAAAGATAGACTCGCCTTTATGGGCGAAAAGATGCAAAGTCAAGGACCCAGCGGCCCGGCAGCCCACAGCTGAGATGCTCGATAAATTTCAATGTTAATTTAAATGAAATTCATTAGCCTTGCGTCCGAGCGAGACGACAACAGGCCGGAGCGTCAGCAGCCGCAGGAGGAAAAGGGACGGATGCAGGGATTGTATTATAAATCAAGTTAAAATTTGAAAATTCATCGCCACTTTAGTAACCCCTAATGACTTTTATGTAGAAATTGTTTTGGGCAATCAAGTCGAGTCCTTGGGTTGGGCAGCCAACCCCCAGGACAGGGCAGAAGGCAAAAGGACGAATGCGGTTCGAATGCGGTGCGTTGCCTCGGGGTTGGGAGGGTTGAACTGGAACCCAAGCCAAAAGGTGCAAAATGCACAAATGAGTATAAATATTTTCACAATTAACGAGAAATTAAAGGCGACAGAAAATGAAAAAAATAAGTAGTTGTTGAATCGCTTCTATGATCCTGCGATACACAATGATCCTGATCCGAAGTCAGACAAACAAATAACCAACCACTCGATGGATGAGGCAGGCTCCTGCCAGGGTCCTTGCAGTGCCACTCGACGCAGACAATGGGCAGAACACGCATTTAATAGACTCGAGGAGCATGAGGACGTACATGATGATGATGATGATGTCCTTCTGGCATTTAATACGAACAAAATGTCTAATAAATTAACTTCACTTCAACTGTCTACTGTGTGTGTGTGTGTGTGTGTGTGTGTTGTGTGTGTTGTGTTGTGTTTTGTGTGTCTAAGTGGCCTGAAAGAAAAATCGTTTTCAAATGAATTTCAATGCAACGAAGCGTAAAACATTTTACGCCGCGCGTCGCGCGTTTTTTCGGGGTGCGGGAACAGAACAGAAGCTGCACAAAAGGACATGCGGCGGCTGCAACTATCTCTCCTATTGGAAGGATAAATAGATATGGATATGTGTGTGTGTGTACGCTATTAGATATTTTATTAATGAATCCTTTCAAATGTTTAGCGCGTGATTTCACTTTCACATACCAGTCGCCGCATCCTCAAGGACAATCAATTCCAAATCAAGGCAACGGACTCAAAGGACTCACTGAATCCTTAATAGAACAAAGCCAATTGCTGCTTATCAAAATGGAGACCAATGAGCCGGAAAGCATGAAACTTGTAAATATGATTACCTATAAATTTGGAGTCCCATTGCACTGAAAAGGATAACAGATGAAAGTGAAAAATGAAAAGTGCCGCTGTTTTCATTTAGTTTTTTTTTTTTTTTGGTGTCAAATAATTTCCTAGGTTTTCCCGCGTGAGCTGCTTTCGCTTTCTCCCAGTTTTGACTGCTCCACGTGTTATGGGTTAACATGTGTCCTAGACACTGCACTACACTCAAGGATCCTTCAATGAGTTTAAGTCCTTTTTGTTGTTTTACACTTGATTGGAGTCAAAGGTGTGCTGAGAGGTAATCAAGGTTGGGGCTCTTCTGGTTTAGATATAAATTTGATTTCCAAGAAAAATTAGTAGTTTGTTTATTGAATGAATTTTCTTTTATGTTTGAATGGACATTAGGATAGGATGTCCAGGATAATTGTAATAATTATTTGAACAAATTAAATCGAATGATATGTTTATTTAAGGAGAGAGTTCCAAAATTATTTGAGCTTCTTGGAATTCGATGATCCTCCGAACTGGAAGGTGTTACCTTATATGATACTTGAAATGATCTTCTCGATGAATAAATGAAGGGCGCTTTTCATTGCTGGAACTCTGATTCAGAAATTTTCTTTGTTAAATAATTAATTTAAGTCCTTTATTATATTCTAGGTTAGATAATCTATTTTAGTATAGTATTTTTATGTATGGTATTTAAAATTAGTCAAGAACCGTTATAAGGCAAGAACTTTAAGGAGGTATTGACTTTGTACTTTTTATATCTACCAGAAAATGATCTTTGAAATAAATTCATATCTCTGTACAAGTCCTTAACATATATCCCTTTATCTTTCTATATAAATATCTTCTATCTATCTATTTTTATTGATCTCTATCTATCTATGTTCTATACATCTTCTATCCATCTATCTATTTATTCTTCTAAAAATATATCTATCTATCTGTCTATCTATTTATTCTTATATATATCTTTTCGTCTATCTATATTTTATCTATAGTCTATCTATCTATTTATCTATCCATCTATCTTTCTATTTATCTTCTATCTGTCTGTCCATATCTCTATATATTTTCTATCTGTCTATCTAGCTATCTTTTATTTATCTATCTTTCCTTCTATCTATTCATCTATTTATACTTCTATCTATCTTTTATCTCCTCTCTTCTATCTCTCTATTTCACCATGTCTCTCTCTCTCTCTCTCCACTTATATTGATCTTACAATCTACTATCTATCTTTATGCAAATCGAGATCTATTACCAACTCTACACAACAACTAATACAAATAAAGGATCAACAGCGAAAACTCCGTTCCGCAAGTTGACTGTAATCAAGCTCAACATCTGCTCAAGGACATAAGTCACATATTATTCCCGAAGCCATTACGAATTGTTGTTATGACCCAAGCCAAATCAATGCTCCAAGTAATACCATAAATGTCAACTGGTTATCGACAGACTGCCATCTGACATGCTGAAAGGACAATAAAGGATGCGTGCACAAATGTCTGAAGAGCTCGCATTATGAATTGGCTTTGAAGTGCCAGTGAATGGCATAAAAAATCATCTCGTATTGGTTTTTCATTAAAGGCGAACCATTGAACAAATTTGCGCTCTCCTTCAATGTCCTTCTCTCTTTCTCACAACTTTCACTTGCTATCTCACTCACTCTCCCTCCCAGTCTCTCCCCTTCTTTGTTATGCTCATTATTGTTTGTTTCACAGACGAGCGATGGCGGCACAGACAGAAGCAGCGGCAGTGGCAGAAACAGTGGCAGAGGCAGGGGCAGTGGCAGGGGCAGGGGCAGGGGCAGAGGCAACGACATCGACTAATACGATTATAAATATGCGATTATTAACACTCGATTGCCCACTGACATAATTAAGACACGAGTGTCTATCGAATGGCAGGCGAATCCGTAAGCCCCGCTTTCGGGGGTTACCAATCTGACAATGGCCGCGGCGGAAAGTGTCACACGGTACAATTGGACGCTAAGTGACATGTGCTGCGGATGCACTCGACCCGCCATAAAGGCTCACTAATCGACGCCCAGAGATTCCAATTTAAAATGCTCCTAAGCTAACCACCAAAGGAACCAGAGATAAATGAGAGAATGGGCAGAGCTGCCTAAGGAGTTGGGGTGGGAGAAGGCCTGCCCCTCTTACATGATATCATGTGTGATTAATGAACTATCAAGGAGTCCAGGAAGTAACCCCTGGACTCATGTAAGTTTAATTAAGTCAAAAGTGAGAGTCGGATATGCGATTATCTCCAAGCCATGGAAATACCCGACACAATAAGTGTACAGGGTATTTTGGAGTCGGTGAAAGCAGCGACTGTTTTCCAGACCTCAAAATCGTTAAATAAAATAAATAAAAAATAAATAAATAAAATAAGGGACATCTTTCAAGGAGTTTTTTATATAGCCCACAACTGAAATAAATATGAGAAGTGAGCGAAAATCAATCAAGAATTATATTTTATTAATATATATTTTATGTTTAATTTAATATACTATACCAAAATAATTAAAGAGCTAAGTTAGAATTAACTACGTTAAAAATTTTGGAATTTTATTTTTAAATTTATTTTTTCCCAAAGTACTTCTTTATATATATTTTTTTTTATTTTTTTTTTATTATACTTAAATTATGAAAGTGTTAAGTTAAAATTAAATATTATAAAATTTTTATAATTTTATTTATTTATTTATATTTTTCATTTCATTTATTCACAAAGTATTTCTTTTTTTATATTTTATTATTTATTTTATTTTATTTTAAAACGATTAAATATTTTTTATATATTTTTTAAATTAAGCTTTGTATTAAAATACTTAAAATATTAAAATAATTGAAATAACATAAAGTAAAAAATTGTGTAAATTTTAATTTAATTAAATGCGTAGAAATGAAGCTCATTCAACAAAATTGGCAATACAAAAAGTGAAGATCATAAATAATAATTTTTGATTAATTTTCAAAAATGCTTGAATAACGAACAGAAAATCGATTAATTTGGCTTGGGATTAATCGTGAAGTGGGCATTAATTGGCATAATTACTTAAAGATCGCCTCAGCCTCGCTTTAAGTTTGACTTATGGAGCGTCGAGTCGGGCGAAGGAAGCAAACTGATAGAAGGAGAAGAACGTGTAGGGGAAAGGAAGGTGAGGTGGGGAGTGGCAGACGGACGGCAGGGAGTGGATGGAGGCTCGTTTGGGGCAATTAGCCAGAATCGAGTTTATATGTCAAATTAATAAATAATCAAGTTGAAGGTGGACGGTGAGCAGGTCGAGGTTAAGGCTTAAGGCTGAAGGCATAAATTGTGCAATTTGAGGCGTTGATTTGTTGGATCGGTTACCAAACGGGTTTTCCAGCCAAGGTGTGTATCTGCTTGTGTGTGCGTGTGCGTGTGTGTGTGTGTGTGTGCGTATATGTGTTCGGGCCGTCAGTTGGCCGTAATTTCTGTTTAACTTTGGGCGCGCTGCTTCGATAAATTATCACAATTTGCGTTGCATTTAACGCCACGGACTCCGCAGCCGCTAAATTAACAGAAGCCAAAATGCAACTAATTTGCGACAAAACGCCCTCAGGTACTGGCCAGCGGGCCAATAAATCACGTCAGCCCAAAAGTGGGAGCAGAAACAGAGGCACAAGCCGCACCAGAAGCAGGACCAGAAGTCGAAGCTGTAGCTGAAGCTGAGGCTGAAGCTAAGGCTGAAGCTGGCGATGGAACCAAAGTCAAAGTAGGAGCAACCGCTTGGCATCATTTGGCGCTCGAATTTGTTGTCGTCGTCGTCGTCGTCGTCGTCGTCGTCGTCGTCGACGTCGTCTGCATGCGCGGTAAATAAATTGCCAGCCATGGACTTGGAGGCAGAGGCTTTCAAGTGAAAGAGAGGCTTAGGCACGGGCTGAGTCTTGAGCCTGAGCTTGGGCTGGGGCTGGGGCTGGGGGCAGGGGTGGCAATTGTGCAGGATCACCATGAAATGGGATTAAATCGCACAAAAATGTTCGTTAGCGTCAATGAAAAGGCCAAAAGCGCTGCCAGGGCAGAGCCCATGAATGGAACTCCATCTCCATATCGAAGCGTTGACTGCAGCTGCTGTTGCAAACAAGCATCCATCCGCCGTTCTGCCTCCTGTCTCTACCTCACCCCCTCACCTCCTCTCACCCATATAGCTTTCAGCCTTCTAGGCAGGGCCAACAACAAATTAACACCTTGGCTTTTTGTGTTGCCACTTTGGGTACAAACAATAAATAAATATCATTCCACGCGGCATCGCCTGTCAAGGCATCCCCATCCTCTCCTCCAACTCCGACTCCGACTCTGACTCTGACTCTGAGTCGGACTGCAGCTTGGAGCTCGACTTGGACACCAACTTCGACTTCCCATTCAGATTGGCAAATTTATCGTCTTTTAATTAAAGTGCAAGCGACCTAACCCTCCGTCAGCCGGAAGGAGCAGCGGCAACTAATTGCAGCTCAATGTGATTCAAGGACTCAGATTGTATCTATGATAAGGATGCCAATGCGATGGTTGATTGTTGAAAGTCGATTGCCGATTACCGATTGTCGATTAACGATTGCCGATTGCCGATTGCCGATTGCCAAGTGCATTTCCTCTTTCAACGGCGATTAAATCTTTCGCCTCGTCAGGCAAAATAATTGACTGGTTTATCTGACCAGATGAGTACACATATCCACACAGATAAGCTCCTGCACTCCGTCCTCGACATGGATCCTTGGCCCATTGCTGTGGCTCCTCATCAAAATTGAGTAATTTAACTACTCAATTCACGATAAATAACCTACTGCGTTTCTGGCCGGGCACAGCAAGTGCTCAGCCTGGACAAGTAGTGAGCCTCAAAACTGGAAACTGACCAAATACCCAAACAGTCAGCTGGTCTGTCGGCCTGTCGGTCGGTCGGTCGATCCGCCGATCGGTCGTACGGGCAACTGGTCAGCGCGGGTGTCGACGCCTGTCCGCCTTCCATTGGCTAAGTCCCACCTCGAACCGCCCGCCGGCTATCGTTAGCGGCATTTGAGGTGTTTGAAATTGCCGATCATTATGTGAAGACATGAGCGTGCGCAGCGAGGGCGGCTAATAAAGTTCATAAAAATATAAATTTTAAAAATCAAAATTAAATCAAAAAATAAATTATTGTAAAATCAAAATTAAAATAAATCATAGTATAAAATATGGAAGTTTTGTATACTTTAAAAACTTTTACCTCATTTTTTGTTTAGGTATTTTTTATTGGTATTTAAATAAATTCACTTAATTATCATATACAAAAATTTCTTAAATTATATTTTATAATTATAGTTTTTAGTTTAATTATTCAGTTTATGCCTGGTGTGCTCTAAGAGAAACACCTAAAGCAGGAATTTATTTAATTAATTATTGTTTAATAAATATTGTTTCTTTGAGTTGTGGTCATAAATATAAATTAATTATATATTTATATGATTGCATATAATTTAACTAATTGCATATCAATTTCAATTAAAATAATGACAGTTAATAAAATCAATCATGATGTTCTTCCTCTGAGACTTGAAGAATCCACAAAAGTTGATCTTTTAAATAGTTTGGTGTTTGCTGCATTCCTGGTCAAGTCTTAACCATCTCCTAAGTGGGCTGATCTGAATACTAATCGAGTATCAAGTGTCGAGTATCCAGTATCGAGTATCCAGTATCGAGTATCCAGTATCCAGTATCGAGTAACCAGGAAACGTGCCGAGCAACCCATTTGCTCGTTTTGCCTGTTGCCGCCGCATGATCAAAATGATCGGAGCGAAGTTTTGTGATCTTTCAGCGAGCGTTCAACTTAATCACAGCGCACATTGTTCCCCAGTTGGATGAGAGAGAGAGAGGAACATAGAACGAGCGAGAGAGAGAGATGGCAAGAAAGAGAGGGAGATAGCGGATAGAAGGATGGGGGCAGTAACAACTGCGGAGATGTAACTACGAGTTACTTATTGCACACTTTGTTTCTGATCGAGCGGCGGAGAGCAGAGACCGTGCAATTTAGTTTATTGTTATAAGTGAGTGAGGTTAAGTACGAGAGTAATCTACGAGCTTGGAGTTGGTGGAGCTGGTGAAGCTGGTGAAGCTGGTGGAGATGGTGAAGTTGTTCGAGCTGGTCGCCAGTTACGGCAGCTCCTCGTACGGCAAAGGCGGCGGGAGCATCATCATCATTTGTAAAAACTGATTGCATTCCGCGGCTCATATGAGTGTATGAGTGTGTGTGTGTGTGTGTGCGTGTGTGATGTGTGTACGATGTGTGTGCCAGTGCAAAAGGTGTTATAAAATTTGTTTAACTTAATTTCAGCGAGCGCCGAGCGCAGTAAGCGACGAGTTGACGCGGCTGGAAATGTGAGCGGTGCTCCTTTAATCAAGTCCCTCGACGGGCAACGATCAATCAAGTCATCAATTTGAATGTGTTGTAGCACAAAATATAGTAATTTTCAATATGTGTACACATACACACATGCACATACACATATATATTTATATATATACATATATATTTTCAGCAATAATTCAATTTGCAATTATCCCCATCGATAAGTGTTTTGACTTCAAGCATCGAGCCGATCGCGCCGATCGATGGATCGATGAAGCGATGAAACGATGAAAGGTGGATAGTTATTTCTTTGGTTCATTGGATCGTTGGTTGGCTGGTTGGCTGGTTGAATGTTTGGATCTTTCGACTGATCGTCGCCAAGCAGAACAAATGATCGGCCCGGGGGCAGATCACGAGTTGCTGGTGTAAATGAACCCAATTGATTAAAGCGTAAATTAACCTGAGGTTAACAATGTTTGACTGCATTTGTTATTAATCATTGAATGGATATGAATGCCTAATCAGTTAATAAATTTTTCAACTGCCTTACGTGGCGGCAACTGTCAAAGTTACCTCTTCGCTTTCCCATGATGTGAAGCCTTTCAATAAACGATGATTAGCCTGAATGAAGAAAGTGCTCCGAACAATGAAAACTCAAAATCAAAAAAAAATCCAAAAAAAATTAAAAAAAAAAACTAAACAAAATAATAAAAAGATATATAGAAAGAGAATCAGTGTGATAAGCGGACCAATAAATAATTGTTAACCATTCCCCATCCAAAAATGAGAACTTCTCGATTTCAGCTTTTCACTTCGAATCATTTGAAAATCACCTCTTCAAGGCTCAATTGAATATTTGGGTAAATGATATGAAAAGCGATCGCATTCGCGGTCCTCAATACACAATACAATTTACCCATTGACGAGAGTTAATTTTTCATCATTACCGATCGCTGCGATCGTCACAATAAATCAATCATCAATAATGCAGCCAAGGCCAGCTTCAATATTTTGGTCATGATGCAGACTCAGAGTCGGAGTCGGAGTCGGAGTCGGAGTCGGAGTCAGACTCAGACCCAGACCCAGATCCAAACTCAAACCCAGACCCAGACCCAGACTCATGCCCAGACTCAAGCCCAGACTCAGGCCCAGACCCAGCGTCTGCCCTGCGATCATGTCCAGACAGCGTGGAGCCTCGCCTCTTGTGGATTTGTTTACAATTCGACTTATCACAACTCATGATTACTTGGCACTTTTTTACGTCTTTCAGCCATCCTCTCGTGGGAGGCGAGGGGCGGGGCACTTTTGATATCAACGGTAGGCCGAGTCCCATGTCAATAGAACTTCTTCAGCAGCTCGATCTGAAGTGGGGAAAATTGACAGGCCTAATGATCATGCGGCACTTTTCGCTTTTCAATCGCCCTCAAAGCGTGAACAGCTCAAAAATCAAATAGGTCCAAAATCATGAATTGAATCAAACGAATTGGTCAAGGTTTTCGGGGAAAATCTAAATTTTCTTTGTATTTTCCACGAAGGGTCTGAAGCGACAATCCTATCAGACGATCGAAAATTCGAAAAGTGGTAGCTGCTTTGTATGCAGTAATTTTGGGAGTCCTTTGCAGGACAAAATATTTTTTTTTTATTTTCTATAAAATTCAATTTATTGAGGGATTTTATTGAAATTCATAATATATATATATTTTTTTTATATAAATGTTTTAAAGTCAAGAACAAAATGATAAGTGCAGGAAAGAGTATTATTTGTAGTTATCCTTTATAGAATAGAGAATGGCTTTAACTAGGGTTTAAACTTTTTAAATTTTACTAAAATAATTTTAATCCGTATTCTGGAAATGGTATAAAATAAGTTAGGTATAATATACATAGTAATAAAATAAATATAATAAATAACTTCATTCGGGCTTTAAAGTCAGGACTAAGATGAAGATCTGTTGGCTGTAGAAGCTGCTTAAATGCAAGGATCCAAGTGATATTTTTAAATAAAAAATTAATATTATTAAAATATTTAATTATTGATTATTATTATTGGATTATTTCAAGAAATTATTTCGACAATCGCCCTCAATAAATCATCATCTTAAGAAAGATCACCCGGGTCATCTATAAAACGCTCTTTGCAAAGTTCTCGAGCCTTCAGAAAATCCTGTCCTGTTTTAAATTGAATCCTCTGCAAAATATGGCTCTTATTTGAGGTTAAACTATAAAATAATGATCTTCCAATTACCGTTCCCTCTCAAGCTGATTCTCTTGAGGAGCAACCCAAGCCCAAGTCTGTTCCAGTTGACTAACGAACCCATTGGAGGCTGGAGGAGCTACGGATTCAGAGACTTTAAGCCGTGATCACAATATTTCAAGCTTTTTGTCGCTATGAAAATTAATTCAGTTGTCTAATTTTTGCAACATTTACTACAAAAATTACTGGCTAGTGGCATGGATGTGTTGTGTGTTGCATGTTCACCTGGTCCGTCCGGAGCAGCCAAAAGTGGCAATCAAACTGGCAGCAGGTAGTGGGTAGGGGGTTGGGGAGGCGCAGTGAATGCGCGGCGACTCCAAATCCCCACAACAAAAGCCATGAATATAAAATATTTTGATATTTGAGTTGCATTCATGTTAAGTTAAGCCTGGTTTATGAGTGTTGAAAGGGATGAGGGGCAGAGGCAGGCAGAGGCAGGCAGAGCCATGGAGCTGCCGGTGACTCCGTGATTGCAACTATTGTTGCGGCCAAATGTGGCATGAAGTTTAAGGCTGCCATCAAATTTGGTAAAGACAATTTTAAATGCATGCGATATGAGCTTATGAGCGGGCAGGAAATTCTTCGTAAAGCCCACTCGTTGCATTGTAATGCGCCTTTGTGTTAAACAAATCATAAATCAATAAAAAGAAAAACTAAGCAACAACATTCCAAAGACCAAGCCAGGCCAGGCCAGACCAGGCCGGGACTGGGCATGGGACAGAAACTGGGACTTGGACTTGGACTGGCTCTGCGACTGATACTGATACTGCGACTGAGACCGAAACTGGGACTGGGACTGGAACTGGGACTGGGCAGACCAGACTTTGGGACTCGCTTGCACACGCCTGTTGCTGCTGTCCACGATAATTGCGCATACACCTCAACTGAGATGCAGAGCCACAGCCACAGCCACAGCCGAAGAGACAGCCACATCCAAAGCCACAGCCAAAGCCCAAGCCTCAGCCACAGTCAGAGGCACAGGCACAGGCGCAGACTCGGCTTCATCTTGAGCCCGAGCCCAAGACAAAACATCTTAACTTAGTGGTAAGTGCAGCCAACTAACTGCTACCACTAACAAAGACAACAAACGGTGCAGGCCTCAAGGCAGAACGCAGCATGTGCTATGGAAAATCGTGCCGACAGCTCACGACTCTTGGCCCAGAGCAGAGCAGAGCAATGCAGAGTGAAGAGTGTAGAGTGGAAAGTGGAGAGTGAAGAGTGGAGAGTGGGTATGGAAGTGGGCTAGGGCGCACAGCACAAGTGGGAAGGAAGCAGGGGGTGCAGGGGGTACAGGCCAAGTCCAGTCCACTCGAACTGAGGCGAGCCCAGAGGCAAGTGCCAGCGGCTGTAAAACACTCAGCGCGCTTGACTTCGAGTGGGCGGCTGTGGCCGGCGGTGCGGTGGTGCAGTGAGGCACAAGCAGCACTATGGAAAATTGTCGCGCTGCTTAATCGACATCGGTAGGAAAATGCCTGAGGGAAAATTATTATCATAGTCAACGGCGAGCTGCTACTCGAGTTGCTGATCGGTTGCCGCTTGCCCAGTAAAAGGTTGTGTCAACAGAAATGCTCGAGGTGTTGGAGGGTTCACGCTTTTGGCAGCAATAACAACAACAACAACAACTACAACTACAACTACTACAACAACAACAACAGCACTTACAACAACTACTTACCAGACCTTCAACAAGCATATTAAGCCACAAAATGAAGTTATCGCCCGGCGGACAAACAAAAGAGTTGCGCTATGAAAAACTGATTCATGACTCCTTAGTCCAAGGAGGGAGGGGGCAGGGATCTGGAGATGGGATGGAATGGGCTGGGATGGTATGGGATGCATTTGGGTTGGCTTGGGAGGGGAGTCTGCAGGCTGCAGGCTGCAGTCTTCAGGCTGGAGGCTGCAGGCTGGAGGCTGCGAAAGATCGTCGTGCATTCGAGGCACGGCAAAGTTGTTGTAAATTTGTTGCTGCCGCTGCAGCTGCTGGTTCTTCTCGTCTGTTGTTGTTGTTGTTGTTGGTGTTGGTGTTGTTGTTGGTCGCCGGATTGGTGATTTACGGCATGCGTTGAGGCACTGAACCCAGCCCTGTCCCCGGTCCGGGCTACCATTGGAAATTTGCATGCCCAGCGCGATCCTGCCGATAATAAAAGAGCTGAGAGCTGCCGTGGCAGCCTTCCAGGAGGAACTACTGAAGTTGTTGTCGTTGTTCGTAGTTGCTGGCGATCTTATCGCTGGTAAAGTCAACGCTTTGGGTTTGGGCCAAGTGCCATTTAGACGCAGAGACCAATGAACAACGACAACAACAACATAAACAACCAAACCAACAGCAACAACAACAACAACAACAACAACAACAACAACAATAACGAAAACAGCAGCAGGAACAACACGTTTAGTTTGCGCATTTTATGATTATGTTGTTTTGATTTTCACGATCGTTTAGGCCGAACTTAAGGCCAAGTATTTAGTGATCGCAGCTAAAAGGCGAAAGGCAGAAGGCAAAAGGCAGAAGGCAGAAGGCATAAGGCAAAAGGTCCACCATGATCACTCCTTGGTCTGGCCTTTGATCGTGTTACTGATCGTGGCATAATTATTCCACTAAATCCTGTTCTAGGCAACATAATTAACAAATGAGTTTGTTACCACTTCGGATGACAACTTAACGATCCTTAAGGATCGTTTGTTGATTGATCAGAAATCTTCGAGAGCTTCAATTGTGGAATAAATCAATTGAACTTTATTGTACAAGAATGGTATGCACTTGAGAAGGATGTAAGGAGATCTACAAGAAATGTATAAAACCTGTTAAGATCAAGAGAACATACTCATATCCTTAAAGATCCTTCAAGCCAAATCAGTTCATAGAAATCGAACCCTTTACTATCGCTGATCTGGGACCACTGCTCGGTCAACGGTGTTCAGGTATCGGTCGGGTATCGATCAAGTATCGATCAGGTATCGATGATCACTGATTGGTACTCATTGATCGGTCAACCAGTGATCACTCATCCAGAGATCAGTGAATGGTGCTCTGTGAACTCCGTGGAGATCATAAAATAATTATCTCCGCTACATAAAATCAATAATCCATCTATTCACAATTTCGATAGTTATATTCACTAAATCAATATCTTGGCCGGTAATTAAAATGTCACAAATACCACCAAAAGAGTTGCTGAAGCGGCTGTAAATGTGATTTATGATCTGTGTGGGTTTTCGGGGGAAATCGCTTAATAGCTCGGATCGCCAAGCGTTTAATAAGGATTTATTGTTTTCTCGCTATGAGAGATGTGAGATGTGCCATGTGAGATGTGCGATGTGCGACGTGAGGGAATCGCAGCTAGCCGGGATGCTGTGAGGGTATCCATATGGCCCAGCTGGATGGAGCAACTTAATGGGCTATTAAGTGGACACAAACACACACACACACACACACTCGCACACACGCACAGGCCAAAGATCATAACTCTATGCACAAGATGTTTTAATCAACATTCGACATTCCACAAAATGTTTGGTCTCTCAACGCTTAGTTGGTATTTTACGAGCGTAACCAACAAGGCCCAGTTACCAGGCCTGTTCCTCCACAACCATCGGCATAGCCTTTCCCCTTTCGGTGTCCCCAGACTCTCATCCATTTCCCGAATCCCTCAGCCTCAGCTGCCGGCGGCGGCATACCAAAGATCCAACTCATCATAACATTTATTTGTTATTTGTAAATCAAAAGCGCATTCAAATGCCATCCCATCTTTGAGTCTATAAATCAATGCTCTGTGACAAGAAATTCGAGTTATTTAAAATACCAGACTGCTGGGTATATTCCATACAGACGTGGGGGTGGGAGGGGCTTCCCAAAGCTGCCTCCACTTTATGACACCCGCTTCTTAATTTCTTAATTTGTTTTTCTGGCCAACACATGGCGCAATTAATGCCAAACGGACATCTTTATGCCGCCCCTGGAACGAGTCCCCAGTCCCCAGTCCCCAGTCCCCATCCCCAGCTTCCACGGAACTTATTCTCTTTTTGGATATATTTGGAACTAATTAATATATCACAAGATTCAACTAAAAAAAACTGAAAAACTTTTTTTTTTTAAAACTAAAATATTATTTATATATTTAGTATTTAAAATATTAAAATTTAATAAATGTATATCTTTTATTAATTTAAGTATTTCAGCAAAGAATATTTGCAAAACTTTATATAAAGTTTATTTTCTAAGACTGCGAATTTATAATATATTTTTATATTTTATTATTATTATGTGAATTTCCAGTTAAGGAATAAACAATTTATGATTTTAAGAAGAGTTTTCTATTTACATATTAACTGCTTGTCTCTAATCCCCTTAAGGATAAATTCCCAAAGGGGATAATTATAATGAAAAAGGAATGAATATTAAATTTGAATATACCCCTTATAGAAAATGATTATAAAAGTACCTAAATAAAAATAAAATAATTATATAATTTTTTTTTTAAGTAATTATTAGATGAAATATGTATATATGGGATATTTATATATGTATATTTTGATGTAATACAAACCTTACCTTACTTTAACCCTTGTGTAGTCATAGCTAAAATGCTTAATTTCAGGGCTTTATCATTTAAGTTATTAAACAGTTTATTATAAAATTGAATTTAAACCTTAACAAAGTCCTTTATTGGTAGGTGTTTATATATATATATATTTAGTATAGTATAGTATAGAGTATATATATACATATATATAGTATTCTCGGAACAGATATTCTCATTTGTTACAAACATCTACTCCTATATTCAGGTAACTTGAAAGATTCCACTTAAATCCTTTTGAACATATGTAAAGATTTTTGTTTTACAATACAATAAAATAATACTTTTAATATTAACTGTAAGATCTCTAAAAGTAATTTTTTATAAAAATTATTGATTAATCCCTCTATTAAAATGGTTTCTTCTCATTTCAAAGGATGCTATGCCTGTTTCTGGGTTGATATGTTGAAATGACAGGAAATATTTTCATGGGTGATTTATATTCAATGTAAATAAAATAAAATACAAATATTAACATAAAGTACTGTTACGAGGATAGCTTTAAAAGGCATCCTTTGGAGTCCTCCAGGGTATGCGCTGCGTTCGTTCAGTTGGCGCTCGAAGAGTGTCCGGTCATCGGTTGTTCGATGATAACTTTACTTCGCTTTATTTACCCGCTGTTAATATTTTATTGTTGAATGAATGAACGAAAAGGAAGTTTCAGCAATTCCTTTTTTTATTTCCCTTATTTCTGTCCTTTTTTTATCCTTTTTGCGTGCGTTGTTGTTGTTGTTGTTGTCAGGCTGAAGCGTGGCTAGCAGTTGTCACAATGTTGGCAATTTATGCCCGGACTGACGAGTGGCTTCCATTGAAAGCTCATTCCCTGCAGCCGAAACCAGGAACGTGGGATGTTGGATGTTGGCTGGTGGATGGTGGAAGGACATCAATGTGTGGCATGGAGTGGGAAAGGAGACATCTCCGCATCTCCACATCAACACAGCAATCCTGTCGAGGCATTCATCAAAAAATGGAAACTAATTTCCTGTCAGTTGTTGTTTCTCCTGTCGATGTTTCTCGCTACACAATGCCTTACGCCTTCTTCGCTCCTTTGGCTTTTTATTTTTTATTATTTATTTTTTATTGTGTTCCCTTCATTCTGCTTATTTTTTTCATGTTTTTTTTTTATTTTTTATTTTTTATTATTTTTTATTTCCATTCTGCGCTCTCTTTGGCTCTGTTCTGTTTGCCATTTCTGTTTTATTGTTGCTCCATTTTTTACTTGCCTTTTTTATTAATTTTTTGCTGTCTGCCGTTGGTCGCGCGATACAATGAAGTGAAAATGGCGCTGACTGCACATAAATTGACGCCGATTGCCGCTTGTGTTTCTCTTTCTGTTGTTGTTGTTTTGGTGGGGTACCTGCAACTCGCTGGGCATATAGGGTATATCAGCAAGGACCTAAGGCTAGAAGAAACCTACGAAAAAAGTAGTAAAAAACTCCTCTAAAAATATACAAACATTTCGTCCTTCAGTTAGCTTTCTTTTATCTCTTGGATACTTTCCTATTACCGGGTATATCCTGGTCTTTACCACTCACATCCTCTCACCGTTTCTGGCCATTGTCGCCGCTGCTGCTGCTGTGGTTGTCACCTGTACATATGCTGAAGTTATCTTTGGCTTTTGTAACTGCTCTTCCCGCCAGACCCATTTGGCTGGGCAATTTTAATTGAAAAATTTTGCATATTGATGGAATTCTTCTCCTTCTTTTTTTTGCTGTTTTAAACCGTCGCTCTTAAGATTTATGGAAGCACCACGTCCATTTCTTCAGTAACAACTCAATATCCAACACATAAGTCAGCGCTGGGGGCCAATATCGAAATTATATGGTGTTAGCCACACTTTTAAGGCCCCACTCATAATTTTATTGGCCCAAATAACAGAGAGGCCCAAGCACCGAGTGCTGGCGGCCAATGGGCCGCAGTTGGTAATTTGCCAGTGGATGTGAAGGGGATGTGGTGGATTACGAGTTGGGCCGAGATCTCGACTGGAATTGTCTTAATTTGTGACAATAAGCCAGGCGATCGGCGGCCTTCAAAGGATGTGCAGTCGTTGGAAAATAACTTGAAAATATGAAATACAATTTGGAAAATATTTGCAATTGGTTGCGCCGCCATTAAATTGCCAGCCAGCGACCGACCAGAGGAAAAAAGTCTCCTAAAGAAAATATAAATACAAGAAGTAGAGAGAGTGAGGATGGGGTGAGTGGGGGAGAGAGGGGGAAAGGGAAACGGCAAACGAAACGTAACAAAAGGCAGCAATAATAAGTAATCATAATAATTGCAGCGAGAGAAGTAATAAAAGAATAAAAAAGGCACAACAAAATGAGCAAAAAAATAATAAAGAGTTAATTAAGACGTTTTGCCCAACGACCGTTACATGCGACGTATACGCAATTAAAGACGCTGGCATTCAAAATATGAAGAAAGTTGCCTCGGAAGCAGTCACAATGGCAATAACTGTGACCATCCAGCGATTCAACGATCTACCAAACGATCCCCAAACGGAAGTCAACCCAATTACTCAATGCGTGCAAGGCGTCATGGCAAAAAGAAGAGAGCTTGAGAACGGAGAGCTGAGAGCTGAGAACTGAGCGCTGAGAGCTTGAGAAAGGCAGACACTACAGTCTCCAAAGGAAACGTGCATAGTGTTGGTAGAGGGAGCGGAAGGATGGGGTGTAAGAAGCGAGGTAACAATTTGTTCATATAAGAGAGCTTTTAATGTAACTCTAATATAATTTAAATAACAATAATGTTTGTAAATTCAATAAATACGAAACCTGTTCTTTAAATTCAAAGATAATTGATTAATAAATCAAATTGATAATCAATGACTGTAATTGTCTAATCAAACAAGTTAATTCGCTGCACGTGAGTGTAATACTCGATATGTACACAGCCATTTGCATATGCATTCCATAAATATCGGTGTGTTTCACTCACACACACACACACACGCACCTACATACTCTTGTCACATTTAAAGCTTAACTACAGAAGCTGTTCATCATACATACATAGCCAAACACATGTACAAAGGAGATAAGCTTTTTTTGCTGCCAGAAAACAGTTATTGCTCTCTGTCCGTTGCCATTGGAGCATTTTAAAAAGTTCTATTTTGAGTCAAAGCAAAGAGCTTAAGCTTTTTTTAATATGAGAGTTGCGACTCTTTAGCAGCGCTCAAGACTTATTTACTGTTATAGTAGAAGAAGTAAGAGAAGGGGAGAGAAGAAGTAAGAGCGCTTATCTGACCTACGTACCTTGTAGTCTTCTACTCTGTTGTTTAATAGAAGAATCAATATTAATTTGTAGGCAACTCGAAGAGGATAACTTCCTTGACTATCTTTATAGGTGCCATATACAATTCAAGCTTTACATCTACTGTTTTTTTTTCCTGTTGAAGCCATTGTCATATACACATTTGTCTGTGTGTGCAGTGAACTGTAACCTGGCTATGTCATGGCATTAGGCAAGCCATGAACATAGGCAGGGGAAAAAAAATGCGGACTTTGCCTGTGCACAAAATGGCAGGTAGCACTTGGAACTTAATTGCCTATTAGCAGGAGCTGCTGCAGCCAGAGACACGACCTCAGTAAAAACCATGGCCAACATGGACGGTGGCCGTTGGCCAGAAGAAGGGTAAGAGGGAGTTACGGCCATTGGCAATTAAGTGCAAGCCAATCAAGCGATTTGTACATGCCCAACACTCACATATAACTCGGAGATGGAGAGACGGGACCAAGTTGGAGCCAGATGCCAGATGCACAGCTCAAGAAAAAAAAACACATACTCACATATGAGTGTGTATATGTGTATGATTGCTTGTGTTCATCTGTGTGTGTGTGTACATCTGAGTTCCGTACTCTTGGACCATTTGGGACGATTGTCGATAATGTCGGTGAGGGGGGCTAAATGTGTGGCGCGGCGGGCGGCTTGACCTGGCTAACCATTGTGCACTTAAAAGCACTTTTTTGACGCCTAAAAAAACGCGCTATAAACTTTAATTAAGACATAAAATAGTTTTAACTATCCACTAAACACAGTCAAAACCTAAGCCCAAAGCAAAAGCAAAGGCAAAGGCAAAGGCAAAGCAACAACAATAAAGAAAATGATCAACTTGGAAGGGCAATGGTCTGAGGTCGTGTACCGTAAAAGAAGTGGCAGCAATCGGTCACGATTGTATAGACCTTTAGATGCGCTACGTGAAGTGTGGGCTGCAGGATTCAAGGATTATATATAAAGCCATACAATCGATAGTTCCAATAAAATACGAAATGCTGGTGAATTTGTTTAGTTGATGCTCTCAATGACCATAAAATTGTTTATGGAGTTTCAAGCCTTTGATTTGATAACTATTTCGATAAGTATCGATAACTTAATAATACGAACGTTTATTTAAAGCTAAACTATCTAAAAGTAAAACTGTCATGAAATATAAAAATGTAAGCATTTGACTTGAAAATTTATATCAATCGATAATTAGTAGAAGGTCACAGAGAGAAGAACTGACTTCAATTATTCGATAACTGATACTTTATGAATTATGTTATATTTAATTGATATATTTGCATCGATAATTGTTATTAAAAAATTTCTCGCTTTTACTTGGGTCTAATTTTAATTACTCTAATTATATCTTAACATTAACTAAAATGTTAATTAATTCCCACTTAACTTATATCGATAAATACCTAAAGGTCAAAAGTTTGGAAGATTGTATTAAATATTTTATAATCATTTATAGATTGAATCAGTCATATTTTGTGAAAAATATTTTATATTATAAATATTCGATATATCCAAAAAAAAAAATTATATTTTTAATTATTACTTTTTTTTTATTTTATATGTATTATTTTTATTATAAAGTATTTATCGAAAATGAGTTAAGAACTTTTAAAAGAGATTATGTAAATTTCTCCGAATGGAAATCAGAGAATTTTCCAATTTCCGATGGATTCTGATATATCGAGGCGTGAACACATTGAGTGCCCAATGACTTCCACTCCGCTCGACGGAGTCCATCAAATTCACAGTGTAAATGTCAGCAATCAGCTCGTCGGTTGATCGCCTATCGACTTGAGAGGCCGATGAAACGTTATACTCATTGGAGACGCTCTCAAATCAGAAACCAATTAAGTTGAAAAGTTCAGGAGACTGAAAAACTGCAGCCGGGAAACAAGGAAACGGGCAAATGGGAAACGGGCAACCGGGCAGCGGGTAACCAGGCACTAAAAATCGACACATAAAATGAAGTCATTTCAGAAATGCTTTGAGCTGAGCTACAAGAAGATGAAGATACAGGATGATGATGCTCCCAACTGAAAGACTAACTGGCTGAAAGGCTGCCTGAGAGACCGACTGAGAGACTGACTGACTGGCTGCCTGGCTGGCTGGCCGGCTGGATGACTGACTTGGTTGGTTGGTTGTTTGGATGTCTGGTTGGCAGCTAGATGGATGCATGGACAACCGGTCGAGAGACTGACTCTTGGGCAACCAACAGTTGCCCAGCGGATTGTCAGTCAGCGGCGATTCAACGTGGCGCACATTATTCATTCCTTACGTTTTTATTACTTCATGTTCGTGTTATTTGTAATTTTAACAAGATAATTTTGTTGAAGCATTTAATGACGAGGACGTTCAGCAACATCGCCACTGGCCATATTTGAAGGATAACCAGAACACATTTACCAGCAACAACAACAACAACAACCCGGCCAGATATATAATTGCCATTGAGCGGAAATGCAATTCATGTGATTTTTATTCCAATGTTTTGGACGTGGGTTCGTCTGGTCTTGGCCAATCTTAATTGGCAAAAGAGCAGAAGGCCCGACTGGCAACCGAAGCGGGAGAGTGGGTAAGCGTGAGGGAGGGGGGAGTGTAGAAATATGAAATCAGCATTTTGCACAGCCAATTTGTAGGAAAAAACGCCACAAGGCAGTCACAGCTGAGAAGCAATGGCCAAGACTGAGGCTGCATAATGAAGCCATCAAAATGAAAACAAGGCCTGAAAGTACTTGAGTACCTCTAAACGTGGCTGACATCCTGTGGCACCAATTGTTTGGATCGGCCAATAAATATGATCAGAGACGGGTCAGATATCAGGGTACAAGTAGCAACCAATGTAGAAGAGGACCCAAAGAGACATTGTCAGTGTCCCTTGCCAGTTGGCAATATATCAATTTTGCAGCCATTGTGGCGTCCAGCACCATTTTTGGCCACGTCAAGCATTCAAATTCCTAGAACAATGAAATAAATCCATAAATTCGATCGCTAATAGTGCGGCCACCATTTTTAAGCGGTCCCCACCATCTTTGGCCGACACGTCGCGGCAGTCAAAAGCTCCACCTACCAGTCGGTAGGCGTTACCCCGATCCTCATGCCAGATACTCGAGACGAAACAAGTTTTCTTTCTGCTGTTGGCCACAAGACCCCAGCCGCAGCCCAGACCCATCCGACTGGCTTTGGCCGGGAACTGGTTTTTCGTTTGCCATTTGAGGGGAAATTCAACACGAATGCGGCCTGTTAACGCCTGTTAACTTGGCCAAACGTATGGCTGCAGCAGCAGCGGCGGTGGCAGCAGCAACAAACTAAACATTGGCTAAAATGCCCGTTCCCGGTCTAAGTTATGGTCAGTAACACTCGAGCTGAACGTCTGAATGGGCATTACAAAGCGACGTACATGGCCACAAATGGAACCCGATCTCCCGAGCCATTGGCTACGGGTCGTCCGAGCCGTCGGCAGTTACATCTTGTCTTGGCCATGACCATTTGCTCTAATTTACGTCAAGTTAGTG
The DNA here is from genome assembly GCA_035044505.1 of Zaprionus lineosus. Taxonomy (NCBI): domain Eukaryota; kingdom Metazoa; phylum Arthropoda; class Insecta; order Diptera; family Drosophilidae; genus Zaprionus; species Zaprionus lineosus. The sequence goes on from JAWNNX010000142.1 coordinate 1,127,116, forward strand.
TCATTTGCATCGAGTGTTTATTGCAGAGTATCCATGGGTCGTGGTACAGCCGCTTACAAAACATCCCCGATCCGTTCTTTATGTGTGTGTTCAAAACTGCTGGAAGCATCTTTACGATCGCTTAATTTTAATATTAAATGTGCCATTTTCGACTCGAGTCATAAAACTAAATATCAGTTACACTTAACGAGTTTCTAAGTTGTTTCGATAACTTCCATTTAAAGGGTATTTAAAGCCCAACGACACTTCCCATACGAGACCCGCGATAATCGGAGATGTCAAGATATTGCGTTTCTTATAATTAAATTGATATCTTAAGCGATTATGGGATATAAAAATTACCTAATTGGGGATTAATTATTTATTATTATTTTTAGGTATTTTTTATTATTTGTTGCCATCACAGAAATTGTTACTTAAATGCAAAACTGGGGAATTGGTAGATTGTCTACTTAGTAATATTTTTATTCAATTATTGAATAATTGATCTAGTTTGAATATTGACTTGAATATTTCATTTAAACAATTAAATGATTTGTTTTTATTTTCTATAAATATCTGTCCTATATTTCTGTCTATAGTTACTATAAAGAAGTATAAAGTATGCTCTATATGAGTTCCAGCCCGTTGATTCATTATTATGAAGGAATGCCATATGAAGGAAGGAATGGAATTACCATAATTTATGTATATTTAAAGTATATATTTTTTAAATAAATTATATACCTCATTTTTAATACCAACATTTTTTTGTGAGTTTTTCATTTAAGATCTATCCATTTAAAGGACAATAATTTAATTATACTTGAGGCTTACCAATGTAATAATTAATTTTGCCATTAAAAAAAATTACTATTATTTTTAAAAAATAATTTAGATAAGTTAATATAATAGGTAATAATAATAATATTTATAATAATAAAAAGTGAAAAAATTTAAATTAAACTTTTAAAAATCCAATAATTAATATTTATTTAGGAGGCTCGGAATTTAAATACGTACGACTTAGTTGTATGGCTTAACTTTAAAAGTCAATTTAAAAATTAAATATTGATTTAATTTATAAAATAAAAAGAAAGAAAATTAGTTAAAAAATATAGTTAATGATTTGTTATTTTGCATTTGTTTTTTTAAAATATTATTTCAATTAATTATATGTTATATGGAGTTCCTCTCCTTAGTTATTCACTCAGAAATAATAATAAATTTTGAAGCTATAAAAAAATTAAATATACTAACAACAAAAATATATATTTTAGAACAAATCTTTCTGGTAATAAATAGATCTTCTATATCCTTTATTCTGCCATTCTTAAGGATATTAAATTCAAACATAATTTTTTTTTTATACATTTTATATTAAAAACTTCCAAGCTCTCAAGAAATAAAAAATGTACTATAAACTATAAAAAAAAAGAAGACATCTCACATTTATGGTTCAAAAATAGATTATTCTTCTCGAAGTCACGAATTGCTCTTAACTCCAAAGTCGAGTCCTTAAGGAGATGCATTCACGATGTGCGAGTACACGATAAAAACTTGTAAGGGGCAGTTTAATGTAGATCCCAGTAATTTATAGATGGAAAATTAGTTATAATTATGATCAGGCAAGAGCTATTAGCTGGTCAGTAACACGAAGGCTCGCTCTACATCAGTAGCCTCCCCACTGCGCCCCGCCACACCGCCTGCCCTCCCATCGGCTCAGTTTCGGAGTGGCAAAGAGTTCTTCGTGGCCAAATGGAGGGGCAATTAAAAGGCGCAACAGCGCGCAGAACGCACGAAACGGAATTAAAAAGGCATCTTGTTATTAATTAGGGAGAACAGTAGCTGACAGATATAAAATGTTGGCTAATTTGAGATATATATAAATATATAAATATATATATACATATGTGTGTGTGTGTGTGTGTGTGTATGAAGCCTCCTCCTTCGTTGTCCGTCGATGTTACTCGGTGTCTCCTTTAGTTTCATTCCGCAAACGAAATTCGCGATAAAGCGAAATTCAATGTCTTTAGCTTATAATTGGCAGAGTTTGGAGCAGGAGAAGCAGAGGGGTAGCGGGACTGAGACGGGGACGGAGTCCAGGAAGCCGCACCGGGAGCTGGGATCCGGGACCTGGCAACAGACACAACAGACGCGACAGACGATGAAAAGATACAGAAGACACATTGCTCAAGCGGATGGAGGACAGAGTTCCCGGTGCCCAAACTCTTGTTGACAAAATGCTGCTTAATTTTCTATCATTAATATCGTATATATATATATAAATATATATATGTGTATATAAATATATATATGTATATATAAATGTATATCCGATTCCAATTCTTACCCCAACTTTGTTTTAGTTTCATTTCAATTATCAAATCTTATTTTTTCGATTATTAAAATTAATAATTAGCCAAGCTTCCGTTGAAACTTGTTCGCACTAATTGGCCAGAAAAGTTGGACTCAGCCCCAGACACCTCCGATACATAAAGCCATATGATTCCGATCGAAATCTGAAATGGACTTTCGCTTTTGTCTGGGCTTTGCGTGCGGCCTTGTTTTTCTTTCGGAATCCCAAATATTTGTAGTCGAATTTAAAAATTCAAATATCTGAATAGATATTCAGATACTCAAAAACTCAGATACTCAGCTACTCAGATACTCAGATATTCAGATGGAGCTATCGGCATTCGACGATCTTTAACAAACAGAACAACGCGTGCAAATTGATTTTCGCTCTTTGCATGCAAATTTCAATCAAAATTAATTAGTTAACATTTTTATTGTTGTACAAATGAGCAAAATTAATTTGCATGACTATTAAAAGGAATGACTTTCGTGCAATAAATAATGCTAGCAACCACTACAACAACAACACCAACAACAATAATAATAAACAACTACAATAACAATAACAACGACAATCAACAACAACTCGAACTGCGAGCGAGCAACAACTGTAAAAAATCAACTTTATAAGACACAAACTCAAAGCAAGTAAAATAAATAACAGTTAAACTAAGACCGAAGACTGAATGCTCTATAAAAATTATTAAACTATAACTAACTTAGATCTACTTCAGTCTCTGAAGGTCAACTGAAGGCGACTCAAGTTTTAAGTGCATTGAAGTTGCGGATTTGGAATGAAGTAGGCAATAGATGAACTCCTCATTAAATAAATAATTTATATAAATAATAGAAAATAATATAATTATAGCATAAATAATGGAAAATAAATTTTAAATAATTTTTTAAAATATGCAATTTTATTTTTGAATTTTTTATAATAAAATAAAAATTTATTGTATAGGGAAAAGGCAATGGAAATGATGGCTCCAAAAATTAAATAAGTGATAATAATAATAAAAAATATAATAATAGAAATAATAATAATAATTAAAAAAATGATATATATTAAATATATTAAATATAGTAAATTTAAAAATAAATAAATATATAAATATAAATAAAAATAATGTGAACATCAGTTATAGTTCTTAAAGTAATAAATGAGAAGATTTATATATAGTAATATTTAATATATGAATAAAAAGTGATTGTATATAGAATGGAATAATATACAACATTTGAATAAAAAGTGTTTATATATAGGATAGAAGTAGACAGGACAGTCATCTGAATAAATAATAAAGTTGTTAATTATAAAATTTAAATATATTTGTTCTTCCTTAATAAGCATAAGTTTATTACTTATTAAAATAAATAAAAAGAATAAAATGAAAAAAATAAATAAAAGAATTAAAATGAATAAATTGAAAAAAATTAATTCAAAGAATTAAATGAATAAAATGAATAAAATGAAAAAAATGAATTAAAGGAACAAAATGAAAAATATTAATAAAATGAAAAAAATGAATAAAATGAAAAAAGTGAATAAAATGAATAAAAGTATATCCATTCATAAACAATTTATTCACAGTTAAATTTAAAGCAAATTCATTCAAAAAATGAATTTTAATTTGAATTCTAATTGCTCAAGATTAAAAAGAGATTTTGGTTCATAGAAAATGATGTATGGGGAAGACCCTAAATTATGTATAGGGTATGGGTATTGCCCGCTTAACACCTGATGCGACGGGCGCAACAGTGGGGCAAATTTATGGGTGCGCTACCACAAAACTACAAAACTATCGGGTTACAAGGCAACAACAAGACAACCTACAACATGTTCTGCAGTGTTGCAGTCGCAGTCGCATCGCAGTCGCAGTCGCAGTCGCAGTCGCAGTTGGCGCAAATATGCTGATGATGTTGTACGTGGCAAGTTTGTGGCTCTGCCAAGTCAAGTGGCATTGCCAAGTGGCAATAGCATTTTGTTAGAGAATTTATCGGAATGCGTATGGATATGTATTTATATATGTGTATGTGTGTGTGTGTGTGTGTGTGTGGTGCATCCGATCATCATCGATAGCTGACCCAATTTCCTATGCTCTTTATGTTTATCGTTCAGCCAGAAGACACAGAAATGGAAACGATTTTCCCTTATGCACGGAGGAGGAGGAGGAGGAGGAGGCTTTACGATCATCGTCGGGCTTATCAGCACGATCTGATAACAAATGCCAGTCCATTGGCAATGGACTCAAAGCAGGGGCCTCGCATAATAATAACCAACATTTTGAGGGGTCAAAACTGGCCATGGAAATCAAGTGAATCTCCGAATCAGCAATTTTAGATATGAACGACAAATGAGCAGAGGCAGAGGCAAAGGCAAAGGCAGGCAGCCAGGGCAGAGATCATAGAGAAAGAAATACCCTATAAACTATACCCTGTAGCACCCAGTACAGACTTGATTAGAATTGGAAAGACTTTTGTTTTTATAGCTGAAGAATTACACACACTCAAATCTGGGATTAGAATTGAATTTATTTATTTTAATATCGATTTGTGTGGGCGCCTTTTGTGTTGTACATAAAATGAGTTTATTATAAATCAGTGTTAGGTATTTGGGAGTTCACATGCCCCGATTTAATGACCTCCGATCGTATAATCGCTGAGATCGAGTCTGTACACAAATCCAGCCATATAAAAAAACTGGCTACCGTGCACGCATGTCTCTGGCCAGCAAGCGGGGTCGCTTTTAGCCGGAGTCTCAGTCTGGCCCAGACACATGCGTGATGGAAGACATACGACGAGAGTTGTCAGTGACAAACGTTGTACATCAAATCATAAAAGCCAAACGATAATTTTATGCTGCCAAATTAAACAAACATGCAACAAAACGTGGCAAGGTAGCTCAGATGCTGGACGGATGGATTTGGGGGGAGGGAGCGACGGGAAAGACGGTTAAAAGGGGTGATCGGTAGATCAGGTGATCGTTGAAGGGGCTCAACTGTAAATGGGATGAGTGGGGGACGGGATAAATGGGGGACGGGACGAGTGGTGGACGGGATGAGTGGTGGACGGGAGGAGCAGTGGACGGGATGAGTGGTCGACGGTAGCGAGAATATCGTCTAAATAGTTGTTAATTAAAACAAGATTCTTGTGGCCAAGTTGGTTCCTGGAATCAATTAACAAACGTTGCTGGCTGCACATTAACCAATTAACTGCTAATCTAATTTTATAGATGGATGGAGGAGGGGCCCAGCCCATAGCCCATAGAGGAGTCTAACGTAAATCTCTCAACTTGATATGTCCAATACTTCCTCACTCCGCATTATCAATGAAATGCAATCCACTGGAGAGCAAGGAACGACATTGGTAAGAGGGAAGAGTGACACAAGAGAGGCGAATGTGTGTGTGTGTGTGTAGCCTTAGTAGAACTGAGCCCTTCAACTAATTAGCATTTTTCACTAAATTCCCAAAGTCCAATTAAAAAACACGAAAACACGACGTTACGAACAGAGCGATAATTTACCTACATCAATGAGTTTCATTATGGAACAGCCACAACAGACGATGAGTCGATGGCTCGATGGTTCGATGGTTGGATGGCTCGATGGCTGGAAGGCTGGATGGCTCGGTGGCTGGATGAGACTCTCTTCGAGATTCTCCCAGGTGAGTGGAGGAAGATCTTTATCTTAAAATGTGACTATGGCCAAGTCATAGGAAAGATCAGCAGCCGAAGATCAACGTAAACCCTGAAGCTGGAACTGCAGCTCTGATTTCACAGCGGGCACATTGACAGACCACACGAGCGCTTGGCCCCGGGTATTGGGCATTGGCGGGCATGGGACGAGGCGATCATTGGCAACCATTGGGGACGATCGTAGGCGATGTCATTCATAATTAAAAACAAAAGTTATTCCAATATGTCAAGCATAATTTTTATTTGAATGGAGTCGAGTGGGAAACCAGTCCGTCCGCTGGGGTCCATCCACTCGTAACCCCATGGCAACCATAAATTTCACCCATAATCGTCTCAATGTTGAAAATCTTCTCACCTTTGCTCGTCGCTTCCTGCGCCTGCGTCTGTGCCTGCGTCTGCGTCAGCGTCTGCGTCTGCGTCTGCGTCAGCGTCAGCGCCGGCGGTGGAGAAGGCACAAATTAACATTTGTGTTTGGCTTTTGCTCTTTTATCCGTTTGTTTGGATTAATTTTAAATTCAGTTTGTGTGTATTCCTTAGGTGGCTCTGTGGTGCGAGTGAAGCGAGTGGTGTGAGTGGTGCGAGTGCTCACTCTCCGGCCAGCGCTCCACTCTGCATTCTAGTATTAATTACTTTGGCTTCCGAAATCAAATTTACATATTAAAGTCGTTTTAAAAGGCAGCCAAAGACACACCGAGACTCCGAGTGTTCGCGATCGTATCGTGCGCGAAGAAATGAACTGGGATCGGGATCGGGATTGGAGTTGGAGTTGGAGTTGGAACTGAAATTGGAGGCAGAGGCAGAGTCCGAGTTGGAGTTGGAGTTGGAGTCGGGATAGGGATGAGTGCTGGGTACTGTTTGCTGCTTGCTGCTTGCTGCTTGCTGCCTGCCTGCCGGTTACTGGGTGCAGCTGGAGTCGATCCTCCTGCTGGCGGTGCAGCAGGTTAAATGGAAATCAGCGCCACTGCAACTTGGACATCTGAAATCAATGGGAGCGAGCGTCAACGACCATTTCACAAATCGATACAACGACAAACGGAGCTGTGCACCTATGCAGTCAGAGGACCCGAGGGGAGCCAGGTGAGCCAGAGGAGCTCCTGGAGACAGTCGACAGTCGACAGTCAAGAGTTGAGAGTCGATGGGTCGCCAAGTGTTGGCTTCGAACTTGTTTTTTGTTTTTGTTTTCGTTTTATTTGTATTTTAATTTTTATTTTAATTGGAACAACATAATTCCTAGAAGTTCGCACGAACTAAGCGCACACACACACACTCACACATACATACCACTAACACACACACAGAGAGAGGTTGCCCAGGAAGGAGCTGCTAATGGAGTTCGTTTGTTTTGGATCTGCTTGCCTTGGGCTCCACTGGTGTCATGAGCCTGGGCAACGCAATCGCCATGAGGCCATCGTAAATTACCCGATCGTGTACTTCGGTTCGCCCGCTCCAGGCGCGCCTTGGGAGCCCTCAGGCTCGCTGCCTGGAAAGAGGATTGAAAACAATTAAAAAATTGGCAAACACGAATCGATTGTGATTACAGTAAATTGTTGTCAAATTAGTTGCAAAATGAGCGACTTGTGGGCTTCCAGGGAACTCAGAGCTGAAGCTGGAGTTGGAGCTGGAGCTGGAACTGAAGCTGTTACCTGGAGCTGGTACCTGGGATGAAGCTGCGAGGCTGCTGACTTGTCTGGTTGGTTGCTGGCTATGGCTTTGGCTGTTGCTGTGGGTGTGGGTGTGGGTGTGCATGTGGCGCTGATAAACACCACAATCTGCGGCGTGGGTGTGGAAGGCTGTGTGTACGGAGAAAGTTGGGCCTTTGCCATTGCCCCGTTTTTGATCTGAAAAGAGACTTTCAAAACTGGTTCACTGGGCCAAAGATTATGGGGTAGCGGATGATCACCAATCCATCTATAGCCTATATAGAATATGCAATGTGAAAGCAACAAACAAGCGACAAGCCCCGAGCCTCCATGAGTCCAAGCCACCAAGCCCCCAGCTAGAAAGGTCATCATGGGAAAGATGTAATCATCGCCGTCAAACTGATCGACCGAGCGACTGATCGTCTGTTCATCTGATCGTCTGATCGTCTAATTGTCTAATCTCTTAATTAGTAGCTACAATCTGGACAAATCATTAGCAGAGAGAGGTCCAATCATTCTGAGGACTTGTTACCTGCTACCCCGCCGGCCGAATGACCATCTAATAGCTGATCCTATGATCATCTCGAGAGCAGCCAAAGTATTCAAACGGGGGGAAAAATCAATTGGGCATATGGAAAGATGTATCTCTGGCGCAACATCTCTATAAGACACACACACACACACACACACACACACACATACAAATACACACAAAGAAATAAACGTATCAGTTTTGAGATTGATTGATCGTGCGTGGAGAAGGCAGAGCTGGCGAGGAATGGAGGAGGAGCTGCTGCCAATCCGAGCGACCAGTTGAAATAATTATGAAATGTCAAACTTGTGTTCGCGCTCGATTACGCCACTTGACATGGCCAATTAATCTCGGCTTAATTGGTTTGTGCCACAACACACACACACACACATACACAGAGATACATATGGAGACACAGAAGGACAGGAGACACTCTTCAAAAGTCCGTGGATCGATTTTCTCTCGTAAAATGCAATTTATATATAAATGAATGTACATATGTATGTATGTATATATTTATGCATGTGTGTGTGTATGCATGTGTGTGTGTGTGTGTGTATCGTTTTTTTCTTCAAGCAAAATTTGTCATATTTACCGACGCAATGCGCGTCCAAGGCCCGTGATCGATATACAGAATGTCGGATGCTTTGGGATGCCATCGAAGTGGGCGGAGGGGTGTGGACGGGGGGGCTCGGAGTTGGAGTTGGAGCCAAAGTCGCACCACTTGACGTGTGCGTGCGTGCAAGTTTCTTTTTCTGTACTTTGTTTTTGGTTTTGTTTTGTTTTTGTTTTATAATTTTTTTTTTGATTTTGTTGTTGTTGTTGTTGTTGGTTTTTTGCTCAAGTTTTTCGCTGTGAAGAAAACGAAAAACTGGCGGCAACGCCCGCCGCTTGTAGACATTTTATCAGATTCTTTAATTGCGTAAAACATTTTTGGATTCTCCACGTACGAAATTCCGAAACACCGAAGCTTGTTAAAATTCTTCTATCAATGAGCAGCACTCGGACATTGGACAGGGACGGCAACAGCCACAGTCGCAGCCTCAGTCTCAGTCTCCGCCACAGTCACAGTCACAGCCAAAGTCATCATCATCGGCATCGTCATCATCCATGACAGAGATGGCTAAATCGGGGGCTGGGCAAGTGCGAGTGAGACGGACTGCGTTTATGGAGTGGAACGCACGAAACGCCAATTAAGAAATTGACAAATTAAAGTTGAATGCTTTTTATAATGAAAACAGACAACGGACAACAGACATCAGACATCAGACATCAGACATCAGACATCAGAGAGGAGACAAGAGACAAAAGCCAGGCGATTTGGAGGCTGTTTTTGTTATTGTATTTCTTGGTAAATATTTATGATCGCTCGGAATAAGTAAATGATAGTTGGCGAAACTTGTTCTCGTTTGTTTACACGATGAATGTTTATGCGCGATTTGCATTCGCGATAAGCGCTGAAAGTCTCCCCTTCGGCCTGGCAGCAAATTAACCCAACACGACTCACAATCTGAGCGGAATTTGTTTTTACTTTCCTGCCGCTGGTTTTGTTCCATCAATCAGCAATCAATCGATCAAGCGATCCATCGATCCAGCGATCCATCGATCCACCGATCCATCGATCCACCGATCCACCGATCCACCGATCCATCGACTCAGCGATCCATCGACCCAGCGTTCCATCGATCCGGCGTTCCATCGATCCGGCGATCCGGCGATCCAGCGATCAATCGATCAAGCGATCAAACGAGCGAAAGCTGCATCGTCCATGTCAAAGTCCTTTGCCCGGGGAGCCACTCGATGGCCAATCGATGGCCAATCGATGGCCAACGATGGGCAACGATGGCCGCTGCCTGCATTCCGAAATGACAAAACAGTTAAAAAATAATTAATTGCGTTTCCTTAAATGGCCTAAAGCGGTTTGGCGTTTTTACTGCAACGTCTGCCTGCAACCTGCGAGCCTGCAACACCAACAACAACAACAACAATAGCAACAAGTGCACATGTTGGCCATTCGATTAGCTTCTGTTTCCCTTGCCATTGCCCACTTTTGGCTTCTGTTTTTATTGCCCGCCCGGAGAGGCGACCAGCGACCAGCGACCAGCAAGGAGCGAGGAACGAGGAGCGAGGAGCGACCAGTGGCCACTTTAGGGCTTATTAATGATGGATTCTCCTTCGGCTGTTGCCCAGTTGGCTTTCTCCCCTCCTGCAGCATCTCTTTTTATTGCGCAACGCGCATCGTGTGCATCGTGTACATCGTGCAGCGTGCAGCGTGCAACGTGCAACGTGCAACGACATCCACTGCCAATAAACTGCACAAATGTATGTCAACGGCAACAATTCTGAATGACAAATGAACAAATGTTTGCCACAGAACGTTATGTTTTTTGCCGCAACCCGAGTCTGCCACTGGCCACAGCCTTTGCCACTGCCACCACCGCCACCTCAGCCACTGCAAGCGCTCGGACCTCATGAGAGCCGCGTAATAAACGTTTTGGCAGCTCGGCGACTAATTTGGGCCACTTTGATGTACATTTGCATGGGCAGCGGGTGACCGGATAATTGCAGCTCCTGCCCCCAGGCTTTGAGTTTTCAATTGGAACATGGAATCAAGTGTTAATTCCAATGGTGATTTATAGGTTAGGATTTGGGAAGTCCTCAGATTGGACAATATATTATTATAATATATTAATAAAATCTTTATAAAAATAAAAATACTTACAGAAAGGCTCAAAATTATTTCATATTTAAATTATTTTTTAATAATTAATAATAACATATTTTTTATACAAAGAAAGAGGAGAATATATGAGCTGAGCTTGAGAGAGAAAGAGAGAGAGTGAAAGAGATCTAATCCTTATTTAAAGTTAGACTCAGATTATAATAATATATTTAAATATAAATTTGTTAATTATTTATTTTATTTATTGAATATTTATTTTAGTTAATAATAAAGTATTTTAATTGAATATTTATTTAGTAAGTAATTATTTATTAATTAATCAACTTAGAATCTATACTCCATACCTCAAGAATCCCTAAAAATCTTTTAATTTCTTCAAAGAGAAAAAACATCAACTTTTCCTTTCCCATCGATTTCTTTACAGCTCAGAAAATCTATAAATTTTGACTTCTGATTTAAATAAATCTCTTTCTAAAAAGCATCTGGAGATTCTACCAACTCATAGCTAAAAATAATGATCTAATTCATTATATCTTATAAAAGATATGGTGTTTAATTCCCCAAGCCAATAAAATCATTCAATTTGCGCAAATCTGAAAGATATTTTTAGCTTTTATCTTGAGATTGACATTTAACTGTTATTTGAAATTGAATGACTCAATGTACCGATTGAATACTTAAAGATTTTTCCATAAAAACTGCTGTTGCCCAACACACACACACACACAGGCACAACAAATAATCTAATATTTATCTAAGAGGCAATAAATATAAATCACCTGGCGTATCGCTTAGACAAACAAACTAATTTTCACTTTTATTTAACAAATGAGCACACACACACACACACACATACACACACTAGATATACTTATCTATAACGGCCTAACGATCTGGTTTTAATAACTAGAGATCCAAATTTGGCAGCCACCAAAGAAGGTTACAAAAATGCAGAAGGTTTGGGTCCAAGTTATTTATGGATTGGACCCAAAACTTGGGCACAGATCGTGGGCAACGCCCGAACAGAACGAAGGAGGAGTAAAGAGAGAGAGAGGGAGAGGTACGGGGAGAAGCAAAGGGATTAACAGAGAGAAGCGACAAATCGAGAATTCATTAGTGATAAATTTGAGACGTAAGGCGACTGCACAATTGTCCCTGAGGCATTCGTTGCATAATTAGAAGAGAGATTCTTTGGGATATATTTATTTTTCTCTCTAAATTAGATTTACGATTCTCGATCAATGGATCATGGGGCGCAATTAAAATCAGCTTAATAACCTGTACTTCCCCCACCCATCTTATCCCATCCCATCCCTACCCAAGCATTCGGCTCACAATGAAGAGACGATCGTCTCTATATTCAATTCTAGATTCATTTCTGTTTCTATTCGTGCGATAAATAAAGTGTGATAATAATTTTATGAAAGACCCGAAGAGGCAACAAATCAAGGGAATATAATACCCGACAATCCAATAAAAAACGATTTGAAGAAGGCATTTACATTCATGAACATAAATCTTCGGGTGCCACAATGCCGAATCGGACAGGCAACATTTTCATTATTAAACTGAATGAATGAATGGATGAGTCAATAAATGAATGAATGAATGAATGAATGAACAACCTCTATCTATCGATATGAATGCCCCTACTAGATATACACTAAATACCCAGTGCTTGGAGGACCTCACATCTAGGCCGATTAAGTGTTAAACAGACATTCAATTCGCCGAGAGCATTTCCAATGCGGATGACGTCTATGTTATTTATGGGACACTGAGACAATGAGTACAGCTACCAGGCTTCCAGGCTACCAGAGAGTCGAGTAGTTGCCAGAGGGTGTCAATTAGGCTGCTAGGCCTAAGGTACGGCACGGGGTGGCAGGTAGTGCCAGGGCCAGTACCAGTGACTAGCACCTTGGTGGTCAGAGTGCATCGAGTAGGGGACTTCATCCATGCCATTGGCATTCGAGTGCGATTCCTGCGCATGCGCCACTGGACACTTGAATGAGAGTCTTAATTGCAAGTTTAGGCCAGTGCAGTTTTTGGTTGACCTCGATACCGTCTGGAGGCGCCCCAGCGTCCCAGCTTCTCAGCTACCCGGCGCCACAATTAAACCGAAACTAAAGCTGAGCCCCAAACTGCAGCAGAAATCATAAAAAATGAAGTTTAATGTAAACTCCGGGCTGCTAATTAAGATGTGGATGCCTGACGCGATGCGCTCCAGTGACCGGCGACTGGTGACTAGTGACTGGTGACTGGTGGCAGGTGGCTGGTGGCTGGCAGTACCGCACCTTTCGACAAGTCATTGAGCTGTTAAATTTATTTAATGCCCTACAAAAGGTTCGGCCATGTTGGCACTTGTATTATTATTAATTTTTATTGCCGTACGCGATTGCAGTAAGGACGTAGGCCCAAAGGATTCCCATGATCAGAAATCTCTTGATCGGATCACCTGCTGGGCCATTGTTTTGGGCCCCTTCGGCTCGAAGTGGCCGAAAGAAGGACGAAGGGTAGAATTCTAAAGATTCATTTTTACTGAATGAATGGACTATTCATTCATTCATTGAATGCAGCTCGAGAGTTTCCATTCATTGGATGACTCGGGTGGGTGTGTCCGCAAGGATTTAACTAATGCGTGTGTTGTTCTGCGCAACATTTTAATGCACTCGCCAACCGCTCGAGAGGATTTAATGATGTTCATGTTCCCATCAAATTCAAGTGGCCAGTGCACTGGAGTCTTTGGTCCTGTGGTCCTGTGGTCGGCATAGATTCGCAAAAAGGATTTTCCTCTTAGTTATTGTTCAACAACACGAAAATCCTTTCTATCCTTTCTTTATCCCTTCTTTTCTCAAGCACCTTTCATATTTTATGACCTCTACAAAAGTCTCATCGCTCTCATGTCACAAAGTCAGACACTTGAGTCCTTTGAGTCGCTTGAAGTGTTTGTTGTCCGTTCGCATTGTCCTGGCCACTTGAGCATCGCCTCTCTATGATCATTTCTCTCTCTCTCTCTTGCTCTCTCTTACCCACCCCTTATACCTCTCCTTCAAGTGCCTGCTGTGCAGGTGCACGCACGAGCCGATTGCCAGGACTCTTCAGTCGTTCACAGTTAACACTTGGAACTTGGAACCGATTCGCTTAGGGCAAATCGCTTGATGCTCTTAACTCTTTGACTCGAACTCCGGGATTAGTCAGCAGATCCTGTGGACGGGCTTGTCCAGAGAATGCTAGGATGTGACTTTTGATTCATCGCATGACTTTTGATTTCTTTAGATGTTAATTTTTGCATTCGATTGGCAAATAATCGAGTATAAATCTATTTTAATTTATTTCTCATAGGATAATAAATTAATACTCTTAAAACGAATAAAATTAATAAAAAATAATAAATATTAATTTGAATTCTTTTATAGATGCCGACAAATTCTATTTGAATGTTTCTTAAAAATAATTCCTAAAAATTCGATAATAAATTAATTACCTTTGATCTGGAATAAATGAACATTAATCTTATTTTTTTTATTCCGTTTTGCGACTAATTTCTTAATCAGCTCTAAGCGGAAGATTTTTAAAGATAAACATAAATAAATAATTTTAAAATAAGATTTAATATATTTAGGTAAATTTTATTATTTTTTAATTACTAATTTATATGGTTAAAATCAATAATAAATAAATCTAATTTATTGCCAGTTCTGTTTTAATTTTTAATTTAAAATAATCGTTAAATAAAAGACTCATTATTATTGTATATCCAGTGATTTATTTATAAATAATAATATTTATATATTATAATTAAAATTTAATTATTAACTTAACTTAACTTAATTAACTTAATTAAAGGCAATAAATAAATTTTTTATATAATTCGAGTAAATTATTAATAATCCTTTAACTACACCCGCCGTGATCCTTACGAATTCTTAGCGTAAACAATTTAAAAAAATAAATGTAACAAATATAAAAAATATAAAAAATAAATAGAAAATCAATAATATTTAAATAAATAAATATAATAAATATAAAAAATAAATAAAAAATAAATAATATTTAAATAAATAAATGTAATAAATATAAAAAATAAATAATATTTAAATAAATAAATATAATAAATTTAAAAAATATAAAAAATAAAAAAAAAATTAATAATTAATAATTATATGAATAAAATTCAATAGATCTGTGGCTGAACACAAACCTTCAGCCAATTCCCAGAGGCTTCGATTGCAATGGCTTAGCTGCTGAGTGGCTCGTATCCTTTTGTCGAACGCCCCAGCAAATTTTCAATAGATGCGATACTCATCATGGACATCGTGTACATCCATTGAATGTGGCGTCAAATCAGGCAGAAATTAAAACACTCACGCTATATTCCTCATGTCTCATAAATAGGCATGAGGGAGCGATCCGTTCATTCAATGAAAACGTTTCCAAAGGAAATTATTTGCCAAGTGACGCACAGCGCCAGCAGCAGCAATGGCAGCAGCGGTGGCAGAGGTAGCAGCGGTGGCAACAACGGCGGTGGCGGCAACAGCAGCAGCGTCCCATGATTAGAGCCATGGAACCGATGCATCCGCTGGAGCTTACGCAATCGCCAGTCGACGCGGACTCATTATAAAGGCGAAGCGGCATGGAGTCATGGAGGCATCGATGGTGCAGCTGTGGCAGCAACGAATGGCAACTGCAACTTTTTGTGTGGCTTTTAATTAACGCTTTTGCACAATGCTTGTCTAATTACGCCTATGGTGCCATGACAACAACAACGACAACAACAACAACAACAACAACAACAACATCACCAACAGCAGCAACAACAACCGCAATATATACAAGAACAACAACAACAACAACCAACACGATGGCAACACTAAATCATCAATATTGTTGGTAGCAAATCAACAGTGGAGGAAGACGAGTGGCCAGAGCAGAAGAAGCAGCTGCTAACTTGTGGCATGGATCCTGCGCAGAGAGGAACAGCCACAGCCACAGCGACGACGACGACAACAATGACGCTGACGCTGACGATGACGACGATCATCGCATGGCAATTAGGCAAAGGCTTCCATCGATGCATCATTAATTGAATAAAATTTGCATCGAAATGCGTTAGTCGATCGGCTTCTTTAGCCACAAGACTCAAGTTCCCAGTTCCCTGCTCCTAGCTCCCAGATCCATGCTCACAGCTCCCAGTTCCCTAGTTACAGCTCCTAGTTCCCTGGTCACAGCTCCCCATTTCCTGATCACAGCTCCCAGTTCCCTGGTCACAACTCTCTTTTCCCAGCTCTGTGATCACAGTTCCCTGCTTACAGCTCCTAGCTCCCAGCTCTGAGTTCCTAACTCCCACCTCCCACTCCTTAGCTCCAGTTCCCAGCTCCAAGTCACAGTTTCCAGCTCTTAGATCACAGCTCCCTTTTCCGAGCTCTCGACTCACAGCTCCCTGTTCCCAGCTCTCTGATCATAGTTTTGTGTTCCCAGCTCTCTTTTCACAGTTCCCAACTCCCGCCTCCCACCTCCCACTCCTTAGCTCCAGTTCCCAGTTCCCATTTCCCAGCAACCACTATCCACCCCTTAGCTCTCAGCTCTCAGTTGCCATCTCCAAGCTCTAAGCTCACATCTCCCATCTTCCAACTCCCGACTCCTCCGGTTGATGATGATGATGAAGTCATATCTATGGAGTACGCAACACAAATGCCAATTTAAAATGGCTAAAATAAATTGGTAGCAAGCGCAAAATAGACTATCATCAATTTAAAATCAATATGTCACATAAATTGGAAGGGAAATCAACGCCAAAAGATATTGAAAAACCATTCGAGTTCGAAAACTGAAAACTGAAAACGCAGAAAATCAAGAAAAAGGAGAAAAAATAAGATAAAGCAGAAAACAAAAAACTGAACGATCCAAAACAAAATCGAAGAGAGAGAAGAAGAGAAACACCAAAATGGACAATGGCCGAAAAGGTAAGTCAAGTCGCACTGCGATTACTTTGCTATAATTCGTTGTTATTGTTGTTATTGTTTTTATAGCTGTTGTTGTTGTTGTCTTTATTGTTGTTGTTGTTTTTATTGTTGTTGTTTTTGACGTTGTTGTGGGTTTTATTGGCCACTTTTGGCCACATCAGCGACAACGATGAGACAGCCGTGCTTCCTGTTACCCCCCACCCTCCCCACGCAGCTGATCCCTTCCCTTCCCCAACCCCTTTCTCTCTCTGTTCCCATCTATCTCCCACTCCTTCCCTCTTCCTCTCCCTCACACTCTCGCCTAGACCTGACTGCTGGCCGCATCCATCGACATGCCGGGCATTATTATGCGCATGTTGGCATCGCCTCGCATTGTTGTTGCCTCCTGCAGTTGTTGCCGGATTTGTCAGCGATCCTCAAAGTGATAAAAATTGCTCGTAAATCCTTAACGAGTGGAACTAACACGCGCTTCAGCTGCACTCCATGCCAATTCCCTGCCGCCTCCACTCCGCTCCCCATCGCCTCCCCACACACCACATTTGTCTTTTTAGCGAACGGCGACCAAAGCACAGCCAGAGCCGAAATGGAACAATGGCCGATCCTGACCAATTCCATTTCGCCATGGATGCTTGCTCATCTCTTGATCTGCATTGTTAGCAGCTCCCGTATGTGACTTCTGTTCCTGTTACTCAACTCCAAGCCCCTATCCCTTTCCCAATTCATCCATCCGCTCCCCATCCCTTCCTGCACTCAGTCGCAAGCTTCCAACACCAACGCTCCACTTTATGCATCTCAAACACCAAATTGACTCCATTAAATTCCAATTGTCCAGTGTCTCGTCTCATCGCACCTCCTCCGCTGTTCCTTCGCCTCTTCGCGGCTTCGCTCTCCTGCCCTTTGGCTCCTCTGTTCCTGTGCGGGTGTTGAGTGGCCAACTTCAAGGTTATTACCATAGCGGCTCTTCTGGCCTTTCCAGTGATCGATGTGCACCGTTAAACTGTTCCCCAGCTCAAGATCCAAAATGATGATAATGTGATAAAGGTTCGCATTTGCATAGATCCTCTGAGGTCAGAAGAAGCTGCCAGTCGACTATAAATGGATTTCTTTCTTCTAGGAGACGGTGAAATTGGAAGAAACTCAAAAATATCTTTTATAAATAAATGTACTATGGCTTTAAAAATAATAATTATAATAATAATATTATTATTATAAATAAAATATATTTAACTACTTTTAGGTCATGATATCCTCCTTAACGCGAAGTGGGATCTATTTGAATCGCCCGCCTTTCATTGGTCTCAGTCACAAATTTCGTGAGCTTTGGCTTAGTTGCACTAACGGATTGGCAGCTCAGAATAAATGGAACGTATCTAGGATATTTAGGAAAAGATGGAAGATCATACGCCTTGCACATGGACATGGTTTATCACTGTGAGGAACGAAGCCGACTCCTTCTTCCGCCAAATGCGACTTTCAGTTGAAGAGACTATGAGAGACTTTTAGAGACTTTGAGAGACTTTAAGAGACTCCTCCCTACAGGTACAGGTACATACACTCAAATCCTTTGCGTGGGTGTACTTTCTATTCGTGAACAACTCTAATTTATTTTCACGGAGAGTAGCAGCCCATCGAATAATTTGGGATTAATAATTATTATATTTTAATAAATATAATAAATATAATTATTATAATTTTCAGATCAAAGATAAATCAATTCGGATGTTTTTCTTATATTAAAATGCATTACTATTTTAAAATCAAAGAGGGGATCATCAATTCGGGTCCTTCGTATTAGATTCAGATTACTAATTGACCGTACCTGAAGAGGTTGATCTGTTCAGTAAATAATATGGTATATATGATTAGTACATTTGGTAAGTATTTCGACTTAGTTGTAGATAGATTATTCCTCCACGAACTATTTTTAACATTTTATTTAAATATCTATCAGTACTTCAATAGAAACTAAAATATGTAAAAATCCAGTATATTTTTAATATTTATTATAAACATATTTAATTAGACAAAAATACCAAAAAAAAAATACAAGTATACTCTATAAAGAAATGTATCTGCATCGACAAAGATAGATTGACTGTTGAGTATAAACTTCCTATATTTAAAATTTATTTAAATAATACAAACTTCCCTTTCCCATCTAACTTCCAACTACCCAATGACTAACGATATTCACAGAATGATCATAGTCTACACAAAGGCATAAATGTTATATAATAAATATGTATTTCTGAGATCAAAAGCTGTGCCTTTAAATTATACATATCGATTATAAGTTTGGGATTCTGGTGACTACTTGGAATTCAAAACTTTATGGCGTAGGCTGTCATAAAAGCTAATTAGGAGTATCTAAAACGATGCACATAAAGAGACAAATGAGCTCATGAGACATGCGAAAAGACAATGAGAGAGGTGAGTGGGAGAGGGAGAAGGAGAAGGAGAAGGGGTGGGGGGTATACCCGTTTATGGATCTCTCTTATCCGAAACTAACTGAAAACGAGCTGATAAAAAGTCAACAACAAATTTTCCTTACAGTTAACGAGCTCGCAAATTAACATACACATCATCGCGCGAAAGAAACGGGTTTTGCCTTTGGTGTCGCCATCTGTCGGCCGGTGGTGGGGAGTGTGGGGAGAAACGTCGGACATGTTGGTCGTGGTAGGCGAGGGCCACCCGTTAGCGCCGCGGGAGGCCGTAGGCCGGCTGCTTGAGCTGGTCTACACGCTTAATAAGTAGGTGTTGACAGTTCGTTAGAATAATAACTAAAATTTAAAACAAAGCTCCGCATACCGATAATTAATTAACAACGATTAATGACTTTGTTATCTAAACGAATGACAAAACACTCAGCCGTCAATTTCAGCGACAGCCGCTGATTCGCTTGAGTTCAGACGCGTTCATGCGCATCTGTGACGTCAATGCGGTTGCTGTGGGAGGGGAGGGCGTGTCGAGTGCCGCCCGCTGTTTTTGAGACAACTGTTTCGGCTAATTTGCGAATGATTTGATAGTCACATCTCCACGCCCAACGCCCCAGACCCCACACCCCCATCAAACCATCATCCAATCATCTTTGAGCGACAATCGTAACTATCGAGTGGCTAGAAGCGGTTGCTTTTGATGCACACACTCAGTGGTTGTTGTGGCAGCGTTGAGATTCCTTTTTGAGGCATTATGTCATATGCCTTGGCCCCGACATTTGTTTGCCATGCAACATGCGGCATGTAGCATGTTGTTTGTTGTTGTTTTGTTTGTTGTTGGCTCTGCATTTTTATTTGTTGTCTTTTTTACCGCAACGGCGACACTCGAAAACTTCGCCTCGGGGCGCATAATTAATGTGCCCAGCGACCCGCTCCAGGCCCGCTGATCCTTAAGTAGGTTGCGTCCCCTCCTAATACATAATTACGTTGTTTCATTAACAGCATTAGTAGCCTTCATATTTCACTCGCACTTCGCGCAGTCCCGAATCTGGGGAACAAGACACACTGCCGCCGCCGCCGCCGCCACCGACGTCGACGCCGCCGACAACGACGACGACGATGACGACGACAACGACAACTACACCGACGCCTCCGACGATGAGGATGAGAATGATGATCACGATGTGAAGCACCCACTTGAGGTGCTCCCCCCTCTAGCGCTTGCTCTTGATTTATTGGCACTAACAGATCTTTTAGATGCCTCATCCGCTGGGTGGCACTTAGAGATGTGCGGCCTATGGAATCTATAAATGTCACTTCAGTTGAAGAGCAGCAGAAATATTGTCACTACAACTACCGATAGTTCTTTGGAGGGGATGCGATAGTTGAAGGATATTAATAAATATTATAGATTGTATTTAATTAATATAGTGTTTACCATTAAATATAAATAATTCGATATTTTATGTTCTTCAGAAAATGCAGAACAAGGTAGAGCTTCAGATCACTTCTCGTGAGTATTTCTTAAATTCGATATTAATCTGATATTTCTTCCGATAGCTACAAGTGAATACCTTAAAGTTGAGATCCTTATGCTTATATTAAGATTGTTTCTTTAAATTGCTTAAAACTTAAACGAAGGGACTTATAAATTTCGAAAATTATAGATCTAAGTTCTAAAAAGGAATGTTACGACATGATCGTGTCACGTGCACATCTCTAATTCATCGCCAATGCAGCTAAATGATTTGGAGATAAGAACTTACAATAATCCTGCACTTACGATAATCTAGCATTAAGAAGAAACTCAGTAGCAAGAACTAAAATTATAGTAAATGAGATCGATAACAATCGATAATTATCGATAACTTGCAATATTAATAAATATGCAGCTTTTAAAATAATTCCCAAAATTTGAGAACCTCCTAAATTTTCAGATGCAAATATCTCTCAGATGCAAATGTCATTAAATCGAATCCAAGTCCTTTTACAGGGTATCCGCCAGTCGATTACCTGAAGTCTCTGGCTTCCTACGACTTGTTATGGATTATTAATGTAATGGGTTGTGCACGGGCATATGACGGAGCATTGATCATGCACCCTGAAGTGGCAGCGACACAAAACTGACTAATGCAATCTCAAGTATGTGCGACGCATCCGATGGCTAATGGCTGATAGTTGAAAGAGTGTGGGTGAGGAGGGAAGGGTGGGGGGACACGAGCGGCAAGCTTCAACATGTGGCATAAAAAGACTGTGCACCCTCCCCCGCACACACAGTGATGCGGCTTGTCGAATTTATGTGCAACGGCATGTTGCCATTGGTCGTTGAATGCTTCTCGCTTCCCGCTTGCTGCGTGCCTCTTGCCGCTTGCTGCTTGCCTCTTGCCGCTTACCGCTTGGTGGCAAGTTCTCGCACGCATTTAAATACCTAATAAAAGTTACACTTGAAAATTAATGAGCAGCGTTTTAAGGCTACATTTATGGAACACGACAAAGTGACAACACTTGAATTAAGTTGTTCACTGCTCTCCCCTCCCCTCCCCTCCCCTACTCCGCTCCTTACTCACCCCCACCATCCTTCCATCATTCATTTTCCCATCCCCAATGCCGACTACTCCTGCTGCTTCTGCTGCTGCTGCTCGCCTTTCAGATGTCACTTGATGGCATTGCCATTGCCATTCCGCGCCTGTCGCTGACTTTGGCTGCGTCTCGCTGAGATTTCATTTTAGTTCGTGTAATAAATTTTGTGGTTTAATGGGGCGGGCGGTTGTCGACGTCAGCAGCAGCGGCAGCGGCAGCAGCAGCAGCATCAGCAATGGCCGTGGCCGCTGCGACGTCGGCATGACTCTGAAGTTTCACTTTGATATTCGAGCGTCTATTAATGAAAACGTTTCCAAGTGTTCCTGCCCCCCGAATGGGGGCTGCCACCTCTCTCTCTCTCTACGCCTATTTTATAGGGCACGGTTCCTTTTTTAATGCACTCGAGCGACTTGCCCGTAACCGAATGGCCAAACACATAAGCGACGCTATTAAAGTGACAAAAATTGACACTAATCACGCTCCGGTGCCCGGCAAAGGGGTGGCCGCCCATTTGTTGGATGCCACGACGAATGCAAAAGGGAAAGGCGTAAAGAAGAAAGGGTGGGCTGTGTATGGGGAATGGGGAAGGGGGTGGGGGTGTTGCCTGTTATATGGGGGCAGATGAGACGTTTTGTTTTGCTGTCATGTAGCAGTCGAAAAATAATTTATGTTCCAACACTCAAAATATTTTCAGGTTTCTATCGAAGCTATCGAAAATACGCAAATATCGATCAGAGTGTGTGCACATCTAATTTTAAAAATAAATTAAATAAATAATAAAAAAAAATTGTATATTTAATAATTGATATATAAAACAATTAATATAATCGAAAGCTACTCAAAATTAAAAAAGTGTGTACACACATTCAATGGTAAAATTTAAAAGTATTTAAAAAAATAGATTTCTTAATTTCGATAAATCCAAATATCGAAGTCAATAAAAATTTATAAATTTTCTAATCTTAGCCGTGAAATGAGTAATTAAATAAATGGGTTAATCTAAGCCATGAAATGAGTAATTAAATAAATGGATTAATTTTTGGCAAATGAATAACAATTGTTATTTTTTTTTTTAAATTAATAAACTGCAAATATTTTGGCTCATTTAAAATTTGCATATTTGTACACGCATTAAGAATTTGCATTTTAGATTTTGAAATTCCTGAGTGAGTTTAAAATGCCTGACACTCGAAAATGTTTTTATTACATAAGATTTCAAATGCTCGAGGTAAGCCAGATAAAACCTGGTGCTATCAATGCCAAACCAGGCAGGCACACCACCAGCACCACCAGCAGCAGCAGCAGCTCCGGCTTTGGCATCGGCATCGGCATCGGCTTCGGCCTCGGTCGCAGTCCAACACCATCGCTAAACGCAGCAAAGTAAATTGTTCGATTAATTGGATTTTAACAGCGACAAGTAGTCGCCGGGCCAGGACAACGGCCAATAAGCAGTGTAGCAACAATAAAAGCAAAGCAGCAAAAAAAAAGTCCCACATTCCCCAACAGCGAGCACCGCGGACATGAACTCTTGTTGGGAGAAGCAGCAAAACGAAATAGAGATGAATTTACAGCTACAAATCGCTTGATCAGTCAACGTTTTAGCCACGTCTAATTGTCAGTCAGTCAGTCAGGCAGGCAGGCCTGAAAACGTCAACACAACAGTCGCTTCGATGGCTGCAGTGCCTTGCAAAGAGGGGCAGCCACTTGGCCGCAGATGACCACAGCACAAAAAGAAGCCCCAAAGTTGAATTTTTATTGTTGTCACAGCAATTTCAATTGGTTCGATGAGCATTCCGGCATTGCACGCGGCCAACTAGCGGAGTGGCCCACGGCACAAAAAAAAGCCTCAGCGAAATACAACATCAATACACTCATACGAGCAGAATAATAACAATAAAACAAAATAAAAGAACAACCAATACAAAAGAAAAAGAAGAGAAAATAAAAAAAAGAAAAAAAAAAAACTCGCTTAGACGAACCAGAAAACGCTGGAACACAGCTCCATCATCGATATTATGTCGAGAGGCAGACGATTAATGATTGCCAAGGTGAAGATCTCATCGGCAGGCAGTTGCTTATACATATGTGTGTGTGTGTGTGTGTGTATGTGTGTGTGTCTCTGACTTTTTGTCCCACTGCTCAATGTCAGTCATGTCGTCAGTTTGTCAGTTCGTCAATCTGTCAGTGTCGCCAGCTTCATGCAGCTAGCAAAAGCCACAGAGCTACAACTACAACCTCAGCGTCTCTTCTCTCTCCGACACTTGGTATTTATGCCAATTAGTATGAAATTTCTTACGTGCCTGCAGACAGCAGTGCAGCCTCAGTCGCAGTCTCAGTCGCAGTTGCAGCCTCAGCTTTAGCTTTAGCTTCAGCTTCAAGTCAATTTCTTCTTCTTCTTCTTCTTAGCTGCTGCTGCTTCCGCTAAAACTGGTCCAGTTCCATTTCACGATTTCACCCTAATACCAAAAGCTCCTGCTGTTCGCTCGTATCTCGCTCTGCCGCAGCGGCCTTAGCGCCATTTTTGTCGCGTTTCGTCGCTTTGTCGCTTCGGCGCTTCTCCTGCGCTCTAATCACTTCGTTCGATCTGCTTTGGGCTCAAATGTTATGTGCTTAATTTGCTAATCTTCTTTTTGGCTCTGTACACACTTGAGCGTAAGAGTGTGTGTGCACATACTTGAGTAAATAGAAAATCAAATTTTAATTTATATTAGTTTTAAATCAATTTATATTGCAGCTTCATTAAAAATGGTGTCATTTTGTTGACAATCTTCTTTTAGGCTCTTTTTAAAAAGTTTATACACATTTAAAAAAATATTTTAATAATTATCTTTTTTTCAACTGCAATTTATCGATATTTTTCGATATTATACAATATTCTAAGAGGTACGATAAATACATGAGCTTAATTACCAGTGTGTACACACAGCAAATTCAATTAAATTTATATCGAAAGCTAATTAAGTAATTCTGGCTCCTTTATGGGGTTTATTTTTAAACTTTATTTATTTAGAATGTAATTTAAAAATAATTATTATATATAGGTAACAAAATTATAGAAATGACTTAATCTTAAATAAAACAATTCAACTTTCAGGGAGAGAAAATTCCATAATTATAAATAACATTTTACATGCTTCGATTTCAACGTCCTTCCAAGCTTCCACTCCTTATACATCTTTATTTATATTAAGGAATGGAAACCTCTTAACTTTCCAGGGAATAATCCTAAGTCAATACATTTATTTTAATCACCTTAACTTGGTTTTATTTGTAGTGTCTGCTGATTTGTTTGATGTGTCTTGTTTATCCGCTCAATGGCCGAACGACTCGCCGCAAATCTGCAACAATTTTTCTCACAGCCAGTGTTACCACAATCGTTAGGCAGGTGGTGGCAGCAACGGCGGCCGCGGCGGCGTCTTCAATAATTGAGCAATTATTCATTCAAATGGATTGCCAATTTCGCTGACCAGCCTACAGCCTACAGCCTAGTGCCTCCCAATGGAGGATGGCAGCCAATGCCAGAGCCAATTTAGCAGGCAAAATCGCATCGAACTGCAATTGCGATTGCAATTATAAAACAATCACTTGTCCGGCTAGGCGGCTCCCGGTCGCCACCTTAACGGCTGCCCATTATTTTGGGGCGGCGGCAACGCAAATTGTGCTTACTTAATAAGTCGTACAACCTGCTAATGTGAGCAATTTACCAAAGGAACGCGCTATGCCGGCTACCGTGGCCCATGCCCAGTCCCAGTCCCAGCCGCAGTTCCAGTCCCAGTCCCAGTCCCAGCCCCAGCCCCTGCCCCAGTCCCAGCCGCAGTTGCTGTCCCATGTCTGGCCCATGCACATGCACATGCATCGACCAGCTCTGGGCTCTGCTACCAGCGGTGCAGCGGTCTGGTCTGGTCTGGTCTTGTCTGCTGTAGTGGGATCTGGTCTGCGGGCCGTCCTCGCGCATGCGCAAACGCGATTGCAATCAGCAGCCAGGGCAGGCTGGCTGGCAGGCAGGCAGGAAGGATTGTTGTGTGGTTAGCTGGACGCATTCAGTAGCCAGGGATAGGGAAGAGTATAGGGACAGGAACAGGATCGAGCTCTCTAACTGAGTGTGTGAGTGCGCACAATAAAAAGGTGCGAGCTTAAAGAATTTATGGGCCAGCTTGAGACGTCGATAAGCTGCCAGAGTCGGAGAAGCAGTAGCTGGCAACCGCAGTCAAAGTAGTTGGAACAGTTACCGCCGTTACCGCCGTCACCACCGCCACCGCCACCACCGCTTCCACCTCTGCTGCCATCGCTGCCGCCGCTACCGGCGGAGCAGCACGAGAAACAAAGTCGCCTGGACAGCGCACCTAATTATTATAAATAAACCAATCGAACAATAAAGATCTGGTGGCCAAGTTTCCACGAACTGTGACCAGTGCCCATAAGAACTTAATCGCAAATGAGATTCAGAGCTGTGGCTCCAATACATTGGAGCTGAGAGCTGGGAGCTGGATGCTTTGGATGAAGCTCAAAACTTAACCCAACCCAACGCCATCGATAACACAATCGATGATGAGGCCGCTGCAATTGCCCCAAAAAGCCAGCCAACCAGACAGCCAGCTAGCCAGCCAGCGGAAGGAGCAGGCAGTTGGAGGAGCAGGCAGCCGAAGGAGTAGGCAGCAGGAGGAGCAGACAGACGGAGGAGCAGGCAGCAGGAGGAGCAGGCAACTGGAGGAGGTTGCCTAACAAGCGCTTGCCACTGCCACGGTGACGATCCAGCGGCGGTGCTGGATTAATCGCTGACATGGGCCATGGCGAGTCCAGACGTCCTCGAACTG
The DNA here is from genome assembly GCA_035044505.1 of Zaprionus lineosus. Lineage (NCBI taxonomy): Eukaryota > Metazoa > Arthropoda > Insecta > Diptera > Drosophilidae > Zaprionus > Zaprionus lineosus. The sequence continues at coordinate 1,153,794 of JAWNNX010000142.1, forward strand.
GAACCCCAGATAACGCGCTGACGTAGTTAAACATATTGTAATTGCTGAACGGAGATCTGCTGCCGTTTGCCCAAAACGGGTTTCGCCTTGAAGCGAAGCTGGCACCGGCTTGGAGCTGCGGCCTGGTCATTGTTTGCCCCGACCAAAGTATCTCTGGCTTAGCATCAGATTACCACTCTATGTGCAGACAAAGGCGCAGCACACAGCGAGGCAGCCAATAAGTGGAAGGCGTCGCGTCGCATCGCATCCCATCGTATCGCATCGTCGTTGTTGTCGTCGCGACGTTGTCGTCCAGTGTCTGTCCAATGTTGTCCCAAATGTCTCCTCCGTCCTCGCATGGCCTCTCATGGCTCCGGCCTTTGATTTTTGTGGATCAGCCTTGCACAGTAGCCGTTCGATAATTTGCTACGGCATTCCAAGTGTATGTACGTCCCCTTATCCCGCATGTCAATCAAGCTCCTAATTATTCTTTGAATGCAAAAGATAATTGGCGTTTTGGGTGCCACGACGAAGGATATCAATTTCAATATAACATACGAGAGCTCCTCCGATCCTGTGACAGTTTTGTGGCAATTATGACAAACAATGAGCTCCACGGCAGCCAAAAGCCTCCACCAACTGCAACCGCTCAACTGCTCCTTTGTTGCATCAAAGGACGCTTAATCAACACAGCTAAAATCCAATTAAGACCCCAAAGAGCAACTAACGGGAAATCATCCTCCAAACCTAACCTCAATTAGTCGCAATTTCTATGCTCTTGGCGGACCTTAACAAAAATGGAAAAATAAACATATTTAAAGGAGTTAAAAATTACATTTTTAAAATTTAATTAAGTTTAGAAATAATAATGATTAAATTAATTAGTTAATATAAGAAATAATATATATGAAAATATATAATTAAATTAAAAATATTTGCTTTAAAATGGGCTTGAATTTTCTTGGCTTTTAAGTGAGATTTAAATTTAATTTAAATTATAATATAAAAATTATTAAAAGCATTACAAAAGAATTTCTATTAAAACAAGTATAACAAAAAAAATAAATAATGTGTATCTTAAATAACTTTCCTATTAATTCTGTTTTTATTTAACATAACAAATTATTTATCTATAAGATTCAAAAAAGTTATAGTAAAATTTATGGTTGGTTTTTGTTAATTTTAACAGACTTATCTTTAGTTAAATTTAAACTCTTTATTACCCAATCGAGCTATAAAATAAATTTGTTTTTAGAATATCAATATTAAATAAGTCCTTCTATGGGGGTTTAATATATAAAATTAAGCCAAAATATTTATTAATGCTTAATTACGTTTAAAAATATTAATTAAGTGTTTTACCCAATTTTTACTGTTAATTTGACTAGTAGATCTGGACATATAGGATTCTTATAATAAATTTTAAAATATATTACAATTAGTATTATGAATATTTTATATTATATATATTTTAAATTTATTTTTTATATTTATAGTTAGTTTACTTATTTTATGTACATATAATACAATAATAGAATTTTTATTTAAGTCACTTAAAAATTAGATTAATTTATATTCTTATTATATATATTACATTATATATATATTATATTTATACATTATTATTCCGTATACAGCTTACTTATTTAAATTAAACAAGTTTTTAAATTTTATTTTAAAATAATCGATTATAAAAATTTATATCATTTATATAAGCTTCCAAATATTGTATATACTATAAAATATTACATAGTTTTAAAATTATAATATAAGTTACTAAATTATAATGTTATATTAAAAATATTAAAATATAAATTTTGACACTTTTATTTTTTTTTTACATATTTTTATATTTTTTTGTTTTGATCCCGTAAAGTTTTTATGGCACACTTCATTTTTTATAGCAAAATATATTTGGTTTTTTAGATATATTTATGGCAACTGAATTTCGAGCTCAAAGGAAAATTCTCTTGGGACATTTATTTTAAATAAATTCATTTTATATATGAACTTAAAGCTCGTAATATTAAATTTATTTAAATAATCATTAAATAATCATTACATAAGTAATTTTAAATTTAATATCAGCCTCACCTTCAAAATATCCTCCCTAGACATACATTTCCATCTTCCCCCAGTTGAAAAATCAACTGTATTTTGTCAGGTGTGTTTTCTGTGGGCTTAGAGAACAGTTATAAATTTAAACAATTTTTAATTGTCTGAACCAATTCAAACCCAATCGGATAGCAAATAGACCCACTCCAAGTGCTGGGCATCCAAAGAAGCATCAGTCGCTGCATCCGTCCCAGCGGCGGTGTGAGAGGCAGCTAATTCATTTGGCATCCCAGCAGGTTGCCAGTCGTCGGGCTATCTATGAGTGGTAATCATGCTGAGAACGCGTTGCACTGGTTCGCATTCACATGGGCATAGAGATCGATGCATGAGCATGTATGTGTGTGTGTGTGTGTGTGTGTGTGTGTGTGTTTCCGTATCTGTGCGGTGCAGAAGTCCTGGCAATTCGGCGAAGTGCAGCGCGCCGATCGAAACACATAGCTTTAAGTGTAATGAAATCACACATAGACAGGCTTGAAGAGGGGCATGGCGGGGGGTAGGCCGAATGAGAGAGGGGGTCTATACGATCGACACTTTGTACATTACCTTTGCAGTTGTGTAAAACGATTGGCGCGTTAATCAACGTACAAATTTCCTACTTATATGGCCTGCGAATTAAATCGTTCCCTCGAGATCTTTGGCTGCCAAGCTGGCGGTTTGACTGGCGGGTTGGCTGGTGGGTTGGCTGCTGGGTTGACTGGCGGGTTGGCTGGCGGTTTGGCTTGCCAGCCATTGACAGCTGGCGATTAGAACTGGAGCGATAAATTATACAATTGCCATGCGTGAGAGTTGAGCAGCAGCAGTGGAGCAGCAGTGGAGGAGCAGAGCAGCAGCGGAGCAAAGGAGCCAGCTTAAGGCAAGGGAACAGGTCCCCAGATCATCGGGTCTGACAATTACACTGATTATATTAAATATATGAGGACCATATATGGGCCACTGGCCATACAGCAATGGGAGTGTTAACTCTTTGCCAGCGCACACAATATAAAAAAAAAAAAATAAATAAAAAAAAATGTAATTTGTGGAAAATGTAATTTGCTGCCCCGCAAGTTATGCAACACAAAAATAACAGAGAGCCGACTAAAAACTATGCAAATTACAGTCTATAAGGTCGCAGGGAGTCGAGCACTCGGAAAAGCCCGGACCCCACATATTTGTGTTTCTATTGTTGTGCAGGCCAAGCCATTGCCATTTGCAGCCGTCGTCCACTTCGTTTACGAAAAATCAATTAAGTTGCCCGAACCTTTTGAGCTAAACGCTAAACAATTGCGCATAATTACACACTGGCTCCAACTGCATTGCCTCAATTTGTGCATTTGCATAACCAACAACCACAACAACTACAATAACAACAACCACAACAACAACAACAATCCCATAAGCAAGAACAACAATTAAAGTTCAAAATGGGAAAAGTTAACGACCCCAAAAGTTGAGGAAATTCAACTAGAGTCGTAGTCGCCCGTAGGTCCAAGCAAATCTAAAGACTCTACCAAAGGGGGGCGTGCTCTGTGCTTATTCAGGGATTCAAAGTGGAATGAAATACCAGAAAAGGTAGAGCTAATAATTGGAAGGGGAAATCATGTAACGAATCGCTTTACTTCGTATCAAATTAGGAAAACTCCGAACAACACAAATCGGAATATTTTTAAAATTTTTTTAAAGTTTTTATTCTTAGAAAAATGTTCAAGCTTGCGAACTGCATTTTTTTAGCTTTCATTTCATTCAAATTTCATAATCTTCAACAAACATATAAATGCAACAATTTTGCTACCTATAAAAAGCATGACTATGTTATTTGATATAAACGGAATTTATTTGTTTCTCTAATCTGGCCCCCATATCTCCGTGTACGAATGAACGTAATGTATGCGCATTTGTTGAAAAGTATTTTTCGCGTGAACATTAATTATGTCAATGTTTATGTTGAGTCCTGAAGAATGTGCGCGAGGAATGCGGCAATAACGCAACGTAGCTGGAATATTGGTGTCATAATAATTTTCCAGTAGACTGTGATTTTGAAATTATACATATTTTAGGTTTCTTTCTTTTAAAAATTCAAATTTATTTAACAACTGTGTATGTATTGCCACATCTGTAAACGGTTCATTTATGAAAAGTTTCAAATAATCGGAGCTCGCGCGCCAAATGTAACAGTCAGCTGATAATCACGCTGGCAACGCCGTGCAGTCCACTAGCAGTGCTGAAAAGCACTTGGTAAATATCGATATATTTGTTATCGATAGGGCAATTCGTTTTGTAAGAAACACTCACGAATTTAACGAATGAAGTAAAGCGAGAAAAACAAAAGCAGCAAATTGTGAAAAAAATTACAACGTCGCGAAATAATCAACAAAATACGTGAATGGAGTAATTATAAAAAGTGCACCGAATGTAACATTGCCCAGCGACAAACAGCGCAAACAAATTTAAACCCCAACGTTACCAACACCACCAAGACCCCCTTCCAATTTAATATATTTCTTAACGCACACCACAACAAAAAAAAAAAAGAGGAAAAAAAAAAGAAAAAGGAAAAGGAAAAACGCCAACAAACACCAATAAAACTTGCACACGATTGCGATTCTTTTTGCTTTGCGAAATCTAAGACGAAGGCCAACGCCAGCCGATTAACCAAGCAACCGACCAACGGACCTACGGACCAACGGACCAACCTAAACATAATTCCTCATAGGCACAGCTGCAATTACAGACACAAGAACAACAAATGCGTGAGGTGCACAAAAGTTGTATTTAGTGATTCGCCGCTCAACGTGAAACACTCAAATTGCAATTCGCAAGTCACGCCGTGTCTGCTAAAATTACGGCCTAACCATGTCCATACGGACACAGGTGCTAGGATTAGTTGACGTAATGATGCGGGTGCCACCCATCATACTTATCGATGAGATACTCAAAATAGGTATGGGCCTGAGCACAAACGTGTTTTCGAATAAGTCAACCACCGGACAGGCGGAAAACAAATACACAGACATATATTCCTATGTAAAAAATGTCTTTGGATATAGCAGCGATAGATTGACCCTCAATACAACATCTGTTCTAGAGCAGAGCATTGAAAATGCATCCCATACGGCGCATACTCATGGTATACTCAGCAGGAACTTTAACACAATAATGGACGACCTGGCACATGAGAGCGTGCTGGCGGAAATACTTGGCATAACGACGATGAAAGTCGTCGCCTGCCTAATAGGTGAGTGGACCTGCAGTCGCTTATCAAGTGGATTGTACTTTAAACCCATTTACATTTCATTTTTCGTAGGCTTTTTTTGTGCTCTTTGCATTTTTATGCTATGGACGCGGCATTTGGTGATGGTTTATATGTTTCTTACATCCCTGGGACTGACCTTTCTCTCCTACTGGACAAATGTGAGTGCCATGGCGGTAATGGAGAAAAGTCCGAACATATTGGAAGATTTAATGTCTATGAATACGACAAGACTGTTGGACTCTGGCGGGGTTATAATGTCCCTGGCGCCGCACATAATCGCGCAATGGTTTATGGGCATGCTTTTCGCGTATCTACATTTGGGTCCTCGCGTCAATGTTATCCAGAAGTTTATGCCTGCTATATTTACTAGTCCAATACTGGTTGCCATGTTGCCGCTATCGCCACGAGTCCATGGAGTTCTATCCGTAATCGTCGGCCTGACGCCCATTATAATAACAAAACTCTCGCTCATGCACACCGCCTTCGATGCGGGAAAAACGGTCTACAATGGCTACCAATACGCCATGAACTTCGTATCAAACTTCGGGCTCTCGGCGTTAATTGAGAACGAATGGCAGCGACTTAATGTACCCAACGTCTTGAGGCTCTTTTGGACAATAAGGTATGTGTGTACGCTGGGAAATCGATAATATTTCCATATCTATTTATATATTCATATGTCAACCGTTTAACCTTTCTCGTCACACTTTCCCTTTCCACAGGATAATGCAGGGTGCGTATGGATTGTGTACGGCCGAATCCGATGAGCCTCTGCAGTTCTTCCCGGCAATAGAAAAGCTGCTCGTCGATGGATGTGACACATTAACTGCGGTGCTGGGCATGACTGGGGTGATTTCGATAGTGTGCCATTACATTGGACGCGGCTTTCAGTGGTATCTGTTGACCTATGACAATGACACCGAGGAAAAGTCACTTGGCACGGTATCCGCGGTACTCTTCTACGTTCTGGCATTGCAAACGGGACTCACATCGCTGTCCCCGGACAAGCGTTTCGTGCGTTTGTGCCGGAACTTGTGCCTGCTGATGACGGCGTTGCTTCACTTCCTCCACAACATTGTTTCGCCGATACTAATGTCGCTCAGTGCGGCGAGGAACCCCTCGCGGAAACGCCACATCCGAGCCCTGTCCGTGTGTGCATTCCTCACCTGTATGCCGCTTCTTTTGCTTTACGTGCTGTGGACAAAACATGCACCATCTACCTGGCTACTGGCAGTAACTGCCTTCTCTGTCGAAGTGATCGTCAAGGTGAGTGCAGGAACAAGCATTTGAATAGCTTCTTTAATTAACATGGATACCTTCTGTAGGTTCTTGTTTCACTGGCGACCTATACGCTCTTCCTGTTGGACGCCCGAAGGGAATTCTTCTGGGAGAAGCTCGATGACTACCTGTACTATGTGCGTGCCTTTGGTAATTCGGTTGAGTTCTGTTTTGGTATTTTGCTCTTTATAAACGGAGCATGGATTCTGATCTTCGAGTCGGGTAAGTACCCAGTACCACTGGCAATCGTCCTAAATTACATCAACACATCAGCAACGTCAAGCATTGAGATTTGCTTAACCTCATCGTGTAATACCTTCACCTCGTGACTTGTGCGCTTCTGTCCAGCTTTTTTGTTCCATGTGTGCATGTAATTTTATTATTTGGTTGATTTTGTGTATCGATAACTATAACTTGATAGCTCAAAATGCTACAGGCGGCGCCATCAGAGCTATCATGATGTGCATCCATGCCTACTTCAACATCTGGTGCGAGGCACGTGCGGGCTGGTTGGTTTTCATGAAGAGGCGTTCGGCGGTGCACAAGATATCCGCACTGCCGGAGGCAACTCCTGCCCAGCTTCAAGCCTTCGATGATGTCTGCGCCATTTGTTACCAGGTGAGCATCCATGATTCCCATTCACTGTTACATCTCTGGAACTCATACGGAAATTCTCGTTCACAGGAAATGTACTCGGCAAAGATAACCCGATGCCGTCACTACTTCCATGGAGTGTGCCTTAGAAAGTGGCTATACGTGCAGGATCGTTGTCCGCTGTGCCATGAAATTATGATGTATACCGACAAGACGGAGGAGAACACACAACCTACGGATCAGGCAGCTGCTGCACAAGCTGAGCAACCAATCAGAATTTATCCTCGCGATGTAAGCAATTAAATTAATTCTGTGTCCAATCGGCGGCAACTCATATCGGACTCTACATATTGGACTCAGAGCTACCTACATATACATATATATACTCCTTGATTCCTTATCTTTGCACATGTCACTAATATTATCTTGCCTCTCTTATCGCTTAGGATGGCAACAATGCCGGAGCGCCCCGCCGTACACCGGAACGTGCAGATGAAGTGCCGACAGAGAATGCGGCGCCATTGGACGGCCGACCTGTAGATGAAAGTATTGATCCCATTGCTGCCGAGCCTGCACCAAGTGAAACACTGAGTCCCAGTGAGACGAGATCACAAGTGACCAGCGGCAGCAGCAGTAGTAACGCCAACTACATGAGTGCTTCCCAGCCCCCGCCACCTACAGCAACGTCTGCGGCCGCCGTGGCAACCGCTGCGGCCAGCAATACAACGCACATATTTAGGCTGTCACAGGAGCAGCAGTGAACTGCATCCCCTTCTGTGTTCTGAATCATGGCCAAGTGAAATTCCGTCATGGTTTGGTGTACTTATGTAAAAATCAAAAACTCTCCTATGCATTACTTTGATCTGCTTAACGTACGTTTCGATTAATCAATTCCAATTTATCTGCACACACGCACCCGCACCCGCACACATCCATACAGATACACACACACACACAAATAAACACGCACATGCTGCAACCTGCAGAGATCGAAAGGCACGTGGAGACTTTTGCCTGAAATGAATTGAATCGAAACCCAGAAGCAGTCATAGGTGACCATGCCGGATCGCAACGAGAATCAGAGAATCAGAGATCTTTGTACACTAGGATTATGGTAGAAAGTTGACCCAAACACGTTAAAGGCTAGGCTTAAATTTTAAATTAAATGTGAAAAGCGGTGTTACAAAAACAACATAAATTAAAAAAGCAAAAAAAAAAACGAAAAAAGCAAAAGGAAAATCGAAAAAAATAATACCTAAAACTAAACCACGAAAATTAGGGGAAAAAATGTTAAGCGGTGAAGTCTGAAAATGATTCAATCAAATAGTTAACAAATCGCGAAGAAATTTTGTAATATATATATATATAAAAAAAAAAACAAGAAAAAAAAAACAAAACTTATAATTATCAAATTTTGTTTTCTTATTTATAATTTTATTTAATTTAATCAAACAAATAAAAATCGAAGAAAATATAATATACAAATAACACGTTAAAATAAGCAACAAAAATATATCCAAGTATTTTGACTAGATGCAAATGTTATACGGCCTGTTGGACACCCTTAGGTGGTACCGAGGTACCGTTATGTTCTTAATGTTCTTAATGTTGCAGCCCGGAGCCGAGGCAGCAACTGTTAAACTGTTAAACCCCCTCCCCCCCAAAAGTCAGCGATTTGTATCCACTTTGTATATAGAAGACACGCCTATGTAATTTACACTAATGTCAAGTACAATATTTTGTGTTCCCAAATGTTAGCCAAAATACAAAAAAAAAAAAAAATGAAAAAAAAAATGCAAATTACAAAATACAAATTACAAATTGCAAAATTACAAATTACAATTAATAAAATATAAATTATTAATTATTAATTATGAAACACAAAATACAAAATACAAAACGCATAAATACAAAATACAAAATTGCCTTAAACCGAAAACGAAAACAATTGCCTCATGATTTCCAAGGATATCGCAGGATATTCGAGTGGTGGGGAGCTCAGACTGAACCACAATGAATCATTGGATTATTGAGTGACTGATTAATTGGATTATTTAGTTGTTTAATCATTGGATTATTTAATTATTGGATTACTGAATCATTGGATGACAATTGGAGGATAACTGGACTATTGGGCGAACAACAGTTATAATTCAAGCGCTTCGATAGATTCTAGTTGAAGACCAAGTCATTGTAGTTGCGCAGCAAGTGGTACGGGGAGACCCGGCAGCAGGTCGTGGTGCGCACCACGGTAATCCGATCGGCACGCTCGAAGTTGGCCTTGACGGTTTCATAGTAGCGACCATCACTGAAACGAGATCAGGTTGGATGGGATCGGGAGCAGACTGTGGGCCAGATTATTATTGGTGCTTACCTGAGGACCATGCAACGCAGCTTGAGGCACTTGACGCGCAGTATATCGATTGCCTTTTGGCTCTTGTCGGAGAAGCGCAGATTGTCGGGATCCCAGCGCAGTTCCAGGCGCTCCAAGTTGCCGCAGTTGGTGGCAATGGTGTCCATCAATTGATCCACGTGTATGTTGACGCCGAGCTTCTCAGCTGTGCCCATGACAATGATTCTACAAGCAAGCAATTGAAATACATAAATTTACATTCCATTTCCTGTTCCTAATCCTTTAGTCTACTCACTTGCAGTTGCCCAGAACTGGAAGGATACTCATCCAGAGTTGATCTGTAATATGGGGCATGCCCGACAGGCAGCAGGCGCTCAGCTGATGGCCATGACGCTGCAGGAACTTCAACATTCCCTCATCGGTGATGTTGTCAGAGGAGTCCAAGTCCAGGGAGATGAGGGATCTGCATAAGGAAGCACAAGGCGATTAACAACTATCCAAGTGCCGACTTTACTCGGTTCTCACCTTGTGTTGCCCAGTTCCATCCACTGCTTCAAGACGGTGTCGTTGAAGCCATTGATTTGGCCCGCAGACAGAAACTTGAGGTTGGGTATGCGGGTCAACATGTCGACGAGGCACTCGCTGGTCAAGTCGGTGGCCGTTATGTCCAGTTCCTGGAGTGCGCACTTGTCCCACTCCACCTGCATGACGAACTCGGACTTCAAGCTGGTGCCGTTCATGAGGAGGCAGGTGAGGCGCTTGGAGCGCTGCACCAGTGTCTTCAGTGTGGAGCCAGTGACCTTGTTACAGAAGTTGACCGCCAGGCACTCCAACTGGATGCAGTTGGAGCTGAAGGCGTCAATGTGGGAGTCGTCAATGAAGTTGATGCCATACAAATTGATGACTCTCAAATTGGGCGTGGCCGACTTGAGTTTGTGGACATTGATGACTTCATAGATTTCCTCCTCCTCCTCCTCGCACTTCTCGTAGGTGCCGACCAGGTGAAGCACCTCCAATCCATTGATAAAGTTGTAGATCTTTCGCATGAAACCCTCCATGAAGATGACCTCCGACAAGCAGATGCACATGTAGCGCAGCTTCGTGGGGAAGGCCTGCATCTCGCTGAAGTCATGGAGCTGCATAGCTGCGGACAGAGGAGAGAGTGAATGATAGAATCTAAGACTGTGGCTCTGTGAAAGAAGATGACTTACCCGTCGAGAAATCCAGGAGCATGTGCGTCAGATTCGGGCACTTGCCGGAGAGCTCATGGAGCACCGTGTGGGTGATCAGCTCAATGGGCAGTTCGATGTAACGTAGCGTTGGGCCAAATCTTACCGAGATCAACGACAGGAGCATCTCCAGGGAGCCAACATGCAGTCCCGAGATCTCGGGACGCAGCGACACATTCTTCCACAGGCGCGTGTCATAGGCGATTTGACGCCAGCGGCGACAGATGCGGGCCAGACGGCAGATCTCCCGATGGGACAGATACGAGAAAATGTGCAGCAGCACCTTGTCCGGCAGCTTCTCAATGGTCTGCAAGAGAAGTGATCATTTAGATCAGATTAATAGATTCATCAATAAAATTCGTCAACTCTCTTAAAGCTCTCCCTCTCCCTCTCCCACTCTCCCACTCTCCCACTCTCACGCTCTTTTTCTCTCACTCGCTCTTTGACTCCAATTGAGTGAGTCTTTGGGTATGTACCGTATCGGCGAAGGGACTTCGCATGGTGCCATCGGAGAGATACACCTGTGACGCCTCAACGGCCAGTTGACCCCAAATATCGGTAGAAATATCCATTCTTCACACCGTTGCCTCAATATAGTAAATGGATCGGCCTATACTATATATATACACGATCAGCTTATATAAATATATCAATCTATTAAAGAATTAACACGGCGAGCGATACGCGCGTTCCCGAGCATCCACAACGTCTGCCTGAATTAGCCACTGGCTGGCGCTGACTACTGATGCCGATGGCTGCTACTGTGAGGAATCTCCAAAAAGGCGCCCACAAACAAACATTTTACACACTCGCAGCCTGACTGCGGCAGTCAGCTCAAGAGAAGCCCCCATTTTGAGGGGAGCCTATTTATAGATGAGTTCTAGTAACGTTCAGAGTACGAAGAATCGAAATGCCAAGAATTTCTAGTGCATGTCGTTCTTTTTGGTGGTCAAAAGAGCACAAAGCTCTGGGGGCCTTCTCAAAAAACAGCTGTTGGACAGTCCGAGTAGATCTCCTATATACGATATATCTGAATCTCATCATCTATATACAATGTTGCACAGTATATAGTGAATATACCTGTAGTCGTCATAGTGTGTACATACTGTCGACGCAATTGATCAGTTTTGTTTTGTTTACTGCACGCTTTTTGGGGGAATTCTCGGTGTCTACTCACCAGACGCGTCTTGGCCGTTGCGTTGGGATCATCTCGTCCAATGGCCTGGGATGAGGTTTGTGCTGCCAAAACGTTCCAATTATCCATAATTTCTTTTCTATTATTTCAATTACTTGTGTGCTCTTTATGCGGATTTCTGGATCTACCACTGGATCTATTGACTATATATTTCTAGGATCTGTAGACGGGATGCGCGCGTGTGTGTGTGTGTGTGTCGATATTTGTTTGATTGGTTCTACAAGTAGCCAAGGAGATCATTTGTAATTATTATGATTTAATTGCACAATGTGCTTAATAATACATTTTCCGTGTCTGCGTCCAAGTGAACATTTAAATAGATTCCTCTGGGTGAAACCAATTGATGGGCGGGTGACTCACTTAACGAAAAACTGTCAAACATTTATGACATTTCAATGCTTAAAAGCAATTTTTGTCTTTGGCTTTTGGAATGAGTTTTGGGTATGGGACAATATATCAGACATCCAAGACTTCTGGGTGGCATCTGACATACTTCCTCTGGGCAACCCATGCAAATTATTTAAAAGAAACGTCCTAAGCAATTTTAGTTTTTAATGGCAGATTTTTAGGAAGCAGGAGAATAATAGGGGGGGAAATAGGGGGCTTGTTTACTTGGGAACGCACTCGAATTTCTAGTCTTGTTTATATTTGAACAATTCTCTGCAGTAAATTATTAATTTTTAGATAATAAATTATTTCTAGTTTTTATGGCAAATTTTTAGAAAGGAAAAAAATAGGGGGGAGAATAGGGGGTTTGTTTACTTGGGAACGCTTCTAGTTTTGTTTATATTTGGGCAGTTCTCAGTAGTAAAAAAACTCTTAGATAATAAATCAAAGCTGCTGAGAGTCGCAAATCACAAAAAATGTTATATTAATTAATAAATTATGCAATGATTAATTAATAAAATTATATAAATAATAAATAGTGAGTGAAGGAATGAAAGGTAAAAAAAATAATAATGGGCTGCATCTATTTAAGCATAGCATTTTTTAGTACATATTTACCCATTATTTAATTAATTTATTATTAGTTGTTTTAGTACGGCTTTAGTTGAACTAAAAAAGAAATAAATTATGCAGTAAGATTTAATGATCATCTTACTTGAACGACGTCATTAATAAAATGCATATGACGTTCTATAAAATGTCTATTAGTGAATTATGCAAATTCTTGTCAAATTTTGTGTAATTTTTGCTTGTTCTGCGAGGAGATGGGCACAAGATTTGTTCTACCTTTAAGACTATTTATAGGCAATTGTTGGCCTGCGATGAAATATTTTGTGGCTGCAATTTTGCAATTAGATGAAATTTCGTAATATACGTAATTGTATGCAATTTGAATTAAGTAATTTTCACTCTTGTTTTCACTTGGCCTTTCATATGGTATGTACACAATAATTTACTTGTTCAATTTTAAGCACTTGAAGTATTTGGTCAAAATGTTCTACTACACTTCTACAGAGGAACTTTTCTGTTCCGCGTAGTTGAGAGCTCCACAACGCTCATGCAACTGAGATCAGGCGTCCGCGAAAAATGGTTTTAGCCAAGATGAATACAGCTTGTCGATGGCGGCTAGCCTAGTGAGGAGGTGAAGAAGGTACAGGATGAAACAGCATGGGGCGGAGCGTCGATGACTGCGCGTCATTTGTTTTAGCCGGCAGATGCTTGGCAGGCGTGCTAAGTGATGGCGCCACGCCAAGAAACAAGCATCAGAAATGCTTTTACTCACCTTTCATTCATCGTTACATGAAAGTTAAACGTCACCCTCATTCAAAAAGTAACGACCGGCGCTGCCAACCCAGTATTTTATTATATACTGCTATGGCAACGCATGCGGCAGCTCCAACATTCATACCAAAAAACGCAATCGTACGGAAAGCGCTCTCTCTCTCTCTCTTTCTCCCTCTCTCTTTTTCTCCACTTTTCTTTTGGCCGTTTCTTTGCGCTCTTCCAGTGGCAAGAAGCTCGTTCTGATCAGAGACCAACCAACGACTTCAGTCGTTATTTTGCTGCGTACGCAGCCAGTTGTTCGGTGCGCTTTTCGTGTGTGTGTGAGTTTTTGTAGGTTCGTCAGATACTGTGCTTGTGTAAGTGTATGTGTCAGCGGCTAGTCTTGGCAAAAGGGCTTATCAGTTTATTAACTAGTCTCTTTTTGAATTGAATTCTTGTTGAATTGCATTTATTTCATTAGGTAAATATTATTAAAAATATTTGAACTTCAGTGAAATAAACAACAAAACATGTTTGTTTATGTTGGGTACAGTGCAACATACATAAAAGTGTTTGTATGCGCGACGCCCCAAGAGAGTAAGAAAATCGAAAGAGAGATTGAGAGAGCAAGCGAGAGCGAGGGATATAAAGAGAGCCAAAGTGCAGCGCAGGTGTGCGTTGACCATTGACGCCGACGCGTCGCAGTCGCTGGCAGCGCAGTTAGCTTAAAGAAAAACAAACTCATAAACAAACTGAAATTACATTAAGCGTACATCAATTAAAGAATTATCCAATTAATTAGCATACAATTTTCATACAGCCCACCACCCATCAAAAATATGTCGTACAGTGCGGAGCGTGCCCTCTCCTCCTTCTATCCATTCGTCATTGTGACGTCACTGGTGTGCTGCATTACCTCGGCAGTGGCCTGGTCACATTGGCGCTATGCGCTTAACGCCTGCCCTGATACGAACTGCGGCTGTGTGTTGCACGGACGCAGCACCTACAATAGCTTCGAGGGTGGCAACATTGCCTATTGTCACTATGCCACCTACGGATTACTTTTGCCACTGATCTTCGCTGTGGTGCTGGGCGTCTATCATGGATATCGTATGTGTATTGGCAAAGGGAAACCCAAGGCAGGCACAACGACCATCAGACAGCGGTAAGTGATGTGCCTCACAGTCTTCTGTTCAATTCTAATTTAGTTAGGGGTCAGACGGGTTAAACAGCAATGGCAAAGTCTTGCGACACTCGGAAGACTGGCCTAATTAGACGAGATGCTAATGGAAGCCAAAGTGACTAATAGAGTAAATTTGATAAAGTACAACAAATGAATTAAAATTTGTCACTGCTGTCTAATAATAATGTTTCCGTCTTTCCGTTCCAGCTCCGGTGACATGGTTGTGGTCACCACAGAATCCGAGCTTACTCCGGATGGACTTTCGCCCTACTACTGTAAGTCAGAATATTGTGCACACTGGAATCCTGATTTCAATTATTTATTCCTATTTCAGGGTTACCTGCAACTGTCATATCAGTCATCATGGCAGTCTACCAGCTCATCTATGCGGCCATTTTCACCGACGGATTTCAGGTCACTTGTACTCAGTACCGCGAGTCTTTGCTTAAGGAGATCCAAGGCGTTGGAAACATTGTGCCCGTCATCAAGGCACGTCTATCCTGTGCAGCTGTATTTGATTTTATGGACTTTCTGGTCGAAAGCATTTCCTATGAGCGACGCCGTTACGGACGTATCAATACTGCTGCATGCTTGTACTTCACCCTAATCTTTGCTTGGCTTGCGCTTGTCGCCTGGATCGGTATCTGCATCATTAATATTGTGAACTTGCGACGCACCCGCTCTGCTCGAGTCTAGACGCCCACAGAATAACAACGAAATTTAGATATTTAATGACATCACCAATGTATCTTAAAGAGCACATTTCACATTCCACATTAATTATTTATTAGATTTAAAATATATACGTCCACGGTACTGCCTACCGCCATCAACGCATTGTACAAATATATGTATTATCATATTGCAATTTGAATATGATATTGATTTACAATAAATAAGCCTTCAACTTTTTATTTTTCTTGTAGAAACTTGATTAGCAAATCTATTTTTTTAAAATATTTCAGAGATTTGACGACAGATGAACTAAAAAAATTTTATAGGACAGTTGAAAAGAATGCGAGCTTAAAGTCACATTAACTTATACAATTTATAACATGTATTTTTTATATACAAGTACATATTTTTGATATAAAAATAAATTACCTGAAATATATAAAAAAAAAAAATTTTAATACACTTTTCAGTTTTTCATTATCCTGAAATTTAAATTTTAATTTAGCGCCTAATTTATTTGGTAACTATCGAATAGTATCGAATAATGTTTTTATAGTGAAACCCGATAAGTGTTTTTTATACAGCTTCAGCAAAAATAAAGTAGTTCTTGAACCATAATGAGTTGAGTGAAGGTTCAAAAAGAACTAAATGAACAGATATCGAAAATGTTACCGTTTACTTAATCGAATTGCCCGATTGGTTGTACATTTTCGATAAATTTCTACTGCTGACGTGCCGCATCCAATATTGTTTACGCCGAAGAAATTTAAGATAATAAAATCTCAACATGCTGGATATTCCAACACATATGGTACGTGCTATTGGCATTAAAGTGAAATTGTTACTTATTGTATTTTTGGGTTAAGGACTTTGCTGGCCAGGCAAAGGCTGAACGCTGGTCCCGGCAGATAATTACATTCTTTGGAATTGTTGGACTCGTCTATGGCTACTTTATGGAGCAATTTTCACAAACTGTGTACGTGCTCGGCGCCGGTTTCTTGTTAGCATCACTTGTAAGTTTTATTGGAGACTTATCTATTGTATGTTCTTATTAGAAATATGTGTTTCGTCTAGATTACCATTCCTCCCTGGCCCTTCTACCGTAAAAATCCACTAAAATGGCAGAAACCTGTGAACACCGAACAGAAGCATCAGCCCAATGAGTTCGGAGACGAGGGCAAAAAGAAAAAGAAATAGCATTTTAAGTAAAGTAACTTCAAGTTTTGTTAGTCTCTAAATAAATTAAAACATTTTATATTGGACGACGATACGATATCAGATCATTATGGTCGTAGTACTTATGAATAAGATCATACATATTTGCGAAGAAGAAGAGCAAATTGTCGTATTGGCCATTATAAGGTGACTCGGGCGACAAACATGAGCCATCCGTCTCCATCGTTAGTGGCGCTGCGAGCTGATGAAAGCCTTCGGTAATCTCCAAATTGTCAAGTCCTCTGTACCCCGCGTTGAGACCCCACGCATTCACGTGAACCTCAAGCAGGAACTGATGTATGGCCTCAATTGTAGCCAAGTACCACCGAGGACTGCCGCGTTGATGACGCCAAAACTGGGACAGGCGGTTTTGCAGGACTACAGTACGCAGGCGACGCACGCGTTCGTCCGCGAAAATGCTGCGGCTTTGATTCCACGTGCTATCAATAAAAATGGCCCGGCGAATAGGTAGATTTTTATAAGTGTAGTTCTTTGAGTTCTGGGGCAGCTCTGTTTCGCCAACAATCTCGTCCATGCGTCGCCGCAGCATTGTGCCCATGTGGTGTCCTTTGGGTAAACCATAGTTGTCATCAATCTTAAGTTGGACATTCCGTTCGAATAACTGCGGCACCGTTAGACTCGTTGCGCTTGGAAAAATAAGTACTACGCCATCTTCATTCCTGTAATCGGGTATGTCTGGATAGGTGTATATTCGTACATTGTTAGGCGCCAGCACCGCGGCATGCACCGCCGTGCTTTTTCCATCTATTTCCTTTTTGTGTTTAATTATATCGATTTCCACTGGAAGCTCTACACGTGGCAGCAAGCATTCCAGCTCTCCAACGGGTATGTAACAATTATAGCAAAAGAACTTCCGGGACCGATGGCAAAGCCGGCAGCTGTGTCGGCCCTCGATGGTGTCCAGCACAGAATGATCCGCTATTCGCATGTTGACGAATGGATACTTGCGCGGACGTTTTTGTGACTCAACGGGATGTGACATAGCCGTGAATAATTTATCCTTAAGTTCTAATAAAACACTTAACCAAAATAAACAAACTTCTTTTAACAAGTTGCTATTTATATTATGCCAGATGTTTGCATCAATAACAACACTTATGCTCCATGGAATTTTAATTCATCGGTCTGGCAACTCTACAATGCGCAGTGTTAAGTAATTCTAAAGTTCAAATTAGATTGTTAGCTTTTAGTCTGTTTTAGAGCTTCACTATTTAAAAATGAAGTGACTTATAAATCATTTCATTAAAAACTAAATTATTTTTTAAATATTTTAATATTTTTAAACACAGCTCATTGTTTTTATTGTTTTGTCGCTATACATTATGTTTTTATGAAAATTGTAATTCCAAGTTCCGTTTCTAGGGATTTGAAAACGATTGGATTTTAATCGATACATTTTGCGTATCTTGCTATCGATCAGATCGTTCAATTTAATATTGTTTTCATATTCTATGTGAATTTCGCGCAACGTATGAATCCATCACTGCTTGCAATATACACAGTGTTATTGGCTCCACAACAAATGCTGTTGACACAGCTGCCTACATCCACTTCGCCCAGAGAACGTGGCTGCTTGCCCGCCAAATCAGTCCAGCCTTTGACTTTATTGTCGTAACCGCCTGAATACAAGTGTTGCTCATCCCCACAAATTGTGTTTACAATCATTTCGTGACATTGCTGCAAACAAGACACCAGCAAACAGTAAATAAGCAATTTTGTTTAACTGCAGGTTACTTACTGGCATCTGCCACACGAGGGAGAACTTGTGTTCCGGTAGATTGTTCACCAGTTGGAGCCCCATTCCGGTGCGGTCAGGAAATGCCAGATACGTACGCTTATCTTCGACAACAGGCCCGAGCAGCGTTAAAGGTGATTTTCCGGGCATCACAGCTTTGTTGCTATACTTGCCGGACTTGCCCTCAACGACAATCGATATTACAACGTCCAAGTCACGCACCGTGTAGATGAGCTTCTGTTCGCCGGCCAGCGATTTAACCTCCTCCACTAAATTGTACTTAAATAACATGCGATCGTTGGTCCACGTAGTAACCACGCCTTTGTCATCACCGGTGTACAACACAGCGCCATCGCAGAACATTGCCTGAATGGCATCGTCGCAACAAAACAAATCCTGCACAGACGCATCCTCATACGGTGGCAACATATACTTCACCTGACCATCACAGCTGCTCGAATAAACTTTGCCGTGCTCATTGACGGCCATGCAATAAATATACGTATCGTGGGCGTTTATGGTGCTGAGCAACTGCAGAGAATCCGACCATACCTGGAAGGTGGATTAGTGGGCGTTAGTCAATTAAATGACCGCTCCGCTTCTGTGGTGCAGAAATACCCACACGTATCTTGCCATCGGCACCGCCAGAGAACAGCTGATTCCGGAAATACGCCACACAAGTGGCGTCCCCCTCATGCGGCTCCGACGACGTGTGTTCGATGCGCGCGTTGGACATCTGGCGAGAGATGCAAAAGAAAACTGGCCTGGCCATTGAATGGCATCCACCATATAGACAATGCCCATGCTATATACAGACCATATCCGCTCTTCGTTGGCTATAAATAAGTACAAACTACAGTGCCCGCCAGAAATAAGTGGACACATGCTCAAAGTACGTACTTCAAACACTTAAGTTTCACACTTGAATATATTATTTAATATATATAAATATATATATAGAGTTTTCAGCAAGTAAATTACGTAGAAATCAATTGCTTAACAGTTATACAGATAATATATAATAATAATTAGCTGAGATTGTTTTATCGTCGCCTAAAACTAAAATAATGGGAAATTTGCCATTGCGAATGGAAATGAGAACTGAGAGAAAAACAAAGTCGATTTTCTATATATCACAAAAGTAGCCTTAACGGAAAATTAAAACTTCAATTCAAAGAAATAACTTAATCGATTTTCCAGCGAATTGCAAAAGTTTTTTTTCACTTTGTTTTCCAATGTTTTCTTCTCGTCTTCTTCTTCTTCTTCTTCATCTTCTTCATCTACTTGTTCTTGTTCTTCGAGTGTTTCGATTGTCGTTAAGCTTGAAAATTCTCTATGACGCAGACAATTAAATTTCGATTGCAAATTCTCAACTTTAAAGTTAGCTTCAGGACATTGAGTACATTCTATATTACTTAGTGGACTACACGTATCTAGGATTAGGAGTAGGATTAGGTATCATCTTTAACGTATGTAGTGCGAGCAGAAGGTATCCTATGACTAGTGCAATTTTATATGTATGTGTATGTGTATCTTATCCTTGTATCCTTGTTTCAAAGCCTTAGGAGCCCCCAAGCGTTTTGACTCGTCAAGTCCTTTGGCTTTAAAGCGAATTTAAGCTTCCGCTTCCAAGTCGAACACTCAACTTGATCTCGCTATAAGTAGTCTTTATATAGTTGTTAATTTTAGTTGAAAGCGATTCCTTGGCGGCATCTGGAGACGGAAAGGATGTTCGTCCTCTTGTATGCATATTTCATTTTCTAATCTTCGATACCGAGGGATTGATTTCCTTATAAGTAACTAGTGACAGGGACAGGACCCAATGCTGGGCTTACGTATATGGAGACACATCAATACACACATACACACACACACATACATACATACACTCACACACACACACCTACATTTATAGGACATCAATTGAACATCGACCTTCCCCTAGCGTTTAACTTAATCCTAGTATTTATCTAATATATACGTATACATAGTAAACACACATTGAGTATTGCTTAGCTCGAAGGCTTTAAGTATTGTGGGTTGCTCCTGCAAGGATGTGGGTGTATCACTTGACTGGCTGCTGACTCTCTATTCCCTCCATTCTAGACATAGTAGGCATTGTAGGGATTACGCTTCTCCAGGCAGGGCAGCACACACTCCAACGTATTGCGAAAGGCATCGCGAAAATCTCTATTGAAATAGGCATAGATGAGGGGATTGAGCGTCGAGTTGAAGTACCCAATCCAGAATAGGACAACGACCAGGACATCTGGACACGGGCAGGAAGCGCCGCACAATGAGGTGATGACATACCTGTTGGATGTACAATTGGGAGTTGCGGAATGGATGCGAATGGATGGGCAGGTGAACAAATGAGCCACTGTCACCTGTGGATTACTTACCATAGGAAAAATGGCAGCCAGCAGAGCAGAAAGACGCCCATAATGATGCCCAATGTGCGGGCGGCCTTGTGCTCGGCCTTCCAACCTTTCGCGGGACGCACTGAGCCGCCTGTCGGGCAGATAAAATAATTTGATAAGATTTGATAAGCGCCATTGACTGATTAGTTAAATTCCATATTTGGCACACAGCCTGAGACCCACCACTGGGCACACAGCTGGGCTCAGCTCCGCCCGCTGGGCTAAGGACTCATCTTCGAACGAGTTGCCCAAAGCTGTTTTTGCTCTATGTGTCTGTGGATACAACTAATGCCTGGCAATGTTCAATGTCGTCTGCCTGTGAGTGAGCGCGTGTGTGTGTGCCTGTGTGTGTGTGTGTGCTTATGTTTGTGTTTGTGTTTGTGTGTGGGTGAGCGTGTAGCGCCATGTGTGACGAGTCATGTGTTAGAATGTTTAACTTTGACATTAATATTGTTCTTGTTATTGTTGTTGTGCTCGATGACAAACACATCAATTCTCCCTTAATCGTATGACCCCTAAGCAATCCTCGATTGGTCACAGGATTCAAGATTCTGTGTGTGGGTATGTTTTGTATGTGTGTGTGTGTGTGTGTGCATGTGCGTTGGAAAAGTAATAAAAACGAAGCAAACAATTGAAAATATTTACACAGGACACTTGTTATCACAAAGATATACAGTGCCTCCCAGACACACCCTCGCTCACAAACACAAATACAAATAAATACACAAACACACAAAGGCACACACATACACGCATTCGCACACAGAACATAAACATACAAAGCACTGAAAAGTAAAAGTATGTACATAAAAAAAAAGAAAAATAAATCAGTCGCCAGACTGACAAACAGACAAACATATAAACAGAAGAGGAGAGCAACGTGAGAAGTACGAGAGAGAGAGAGAGAGAGAGAGATAGAGAGAGAGAGTGAAAGAAAGAGATAAAAGAGTAAGCAACAGGAAGTGGCGAGCAAGTTTGTCCTCGACCTCCAGCTTAAATGGCAACAGAAGGACCAGTAGCCCCAAGAACGGACCAAGAAATCATAAAATCTAAAAGAAAAATGTAAGGATAAGCAAAACGAGTAGTCGCCACGGGACGACTAGGAGGACGGGGGATACGTTAGATGGCAAAGCAAATGCACGTGCAAAACGGTAGCAATTATATACAGCATGAGAGCACCAGGGGAGTCAAGGAGTCAAGGCACCAAAAAGCCAAAGGAGCCAAGGAATCAAGGAGTTAACGGCAGGTTTGGACGTGGTTTTAAGCTTAATCTCGTGGGGCTGAAAGCTTCTGGTCAATGCAGACACCCAAAGCCACGTGAAATAACAAAAGGAGGTCACTCAAGTGGAATCAGTAGATCAACTTGTAACTTCCCATTAGCTGGGATATAAAATTTAAAGTCAACTTTGTTTTAAAACTATCCTTGAGGATGTCACGAGATACTGAGAGTTCAATGTGGCTATAATCGAGACTCTTTACTTACATTTAGTAAACCTTTAAAACTATTTTCAGGTTTTAAAAAAAATTCTTGAGCTTTGCAGTAAAATAATTCGTTAGACGATGTGAGTGATGGTCACGACGTCGATAGCAAAATATCGGTAATAATAGAAATGATCACAGGTGTCACGAAGGTCGTGACAATCGCAAATATCGCTTCATCTATGGAAATGCTATAAAATAAGCAAGTGATGGTCGCAACATCGATAACATCGGAAATATCGAAAGTAATGGAAAGGATCGTATGTAACACGAAGTTCGTGACTATCGCAAATTTGTACATCACTTGAAGTTTCGTGCTTCTTGACGAATTGAAGTTAATTCACCGAAGGAAAATGTAACCGTCGCATGGAGAGGTGAAATATTTATTTTGATGTTGTTAATATTTATTGGTATTATTTATGTACATTTGTATTTATGTATGTATGTATTGTTTAAATAGTTTTTGTTTTCCGGTAATTTTCTCAAATTATTCAGAATTATTTACATATTTTAAGATCTGATAAATTTTAAGTGGAACCCGCGCTTTCAACCGTTCATTAATTTAAAAAGCGATCGCAGTTATCGATATAAATATCGATTTGACCGAAAAGTACGTCGTTGTGCTTTTAATCGGTGAATCGACTCTTCTACTTCAAATAATTAATTTCTGTACAAAGTGTGAATTTATGTAAATATTGTGCCTGAGAGCTTGGAGGTTAATGTAAAGTTTATTATTGTAAAGTCTAGAGGACTCAGATGCGAGGAGTTGATAAAGGATATGCATGACGTGTGAGCATGACAAAGATAGAATCAAGCAATATGAGATAACGGAAGAGAAACGGAAATAGGAAGTAAGAAAGAGAGGAACAGACAGGGGAAAAGACAATATAAGAGATTCCAAAAGAGCAAGAGGAAGACAGAGAAATAGAGAAAGAGAATGATGAGTGGAGCAGGATGGAGGTTGGTGGTTGGAGGTTGGAGGGAGCAGATGTTGAGAGTGTTTGCTATGAAGTAGACAAAACAACTCACCGGTTGCACCACAGTGACTACATCCGGTTTTGTAGCGTTTCCGGTTCTTGCTCTGTTGCCAAAATGCTGCGACCGCCGCCGTTCGTTTGTGCCAGAAGCGTGATCGCGTGCTCGGAGCTTGCTCCTGCCCTGGAGAACCCAGAGCCGTATCTTGGGCTTGAGCGTGACTACTACGTTTACTACTTGCTTTGACTGAGATGTTGGTGTCGGTACTTGTGGTAATGGTGGTATTGGTGGTTGTGGTGGTTGTGGTGGTGGTGGTGGTTTTTTTGGTATTGGTAGTACTAGTGGTATTGGTGGCATTGGCGGCGGCTGAGGCGTTGATGTCCGCCCCGCACAGCGGGCATTTGGGCAGCGGACTGGTGGCCGGTGCAAAGGTTATGCCCCTTGGCTTTTGCTCATTGATCTCCGCCTCGTCTTCATCCACAAAAATGCAGATGCCACCGCGTCGTATAAGCGAGGATTTATTGGAAAATTCATGCTCTGCTTGAAGTTTTCATATTCATTTTCATTTTGATTTTCATTTTCGTTTTTCATTTTTCATTTTTGTTTTTGTTTTCGGAGTTGATTTGGAAGATTTTTCAGATGTTTTTTTTTTGTTTTTTTTTTTATTTTTTGTTGGTTTTTGGATTGAAAACAATTTGATGATTAAATAAACAAACACACACAAATGCACATACATAGAGAGAGAGAGAGAGAGAGAGATAGATAGAGCGAGACAGAGAGAAAGAAAGATTAAGATAGTAAAGGAAGAACATATAGGAAACACATCTAAAGGATAACGCGACACAATTTACGTAGCGCCTGGAACTTTACTTATGGGACATTTCTTTGTACACATGCGTGTCATGCAATCGATAAAGGACGAAAAGTTAAAGGACAGTATACATTTACAAAGGAGGACAGGACAACAAACAATCTAGTGACACCATGGAAAGTGTCGACACTTATTAAGGACCTCAAGTGACTTTTGCAAGAATCATGATGATTCGGCTTCCTTATTGAATTTCCTTGCATATGCACAAGGATTAAGGGCGCTAAAGGATCCCTCCACCCAACACTATACATCCATCTAAGAATCTAACACTTAATCTATTGTCAGGCCGGGCGAGTGCAAAGTCCTGGCCAACAGCTAAGCGGAGGGTCACATGAGTCCAAGGACATTGCTTTGATTTCTTTCCACTCGCAAGGTGTCATCTCACAGGTTGTATTTGAAAATGTTTTTCCTGTCTTTGTCATATGATCCTTGGCACGCCCTCGAGCCTTTTCATTCTCGCCTCGGATAATCGACACAAATTATGGTTTCCATTTAAATAATTGAGATGGAATTGAAATTGAATTGGACAGAAAGTCGGATCTCATATTTCATTGGCCCTCGCATCGAATAACACATTACCGTTAGCCGTGAACCTTCAGCCGTGACCCGCGACCCGCGACTTCCTGAATTCACCTCCCTCACCTACCACCTACCACTTCTCACTTCTCACCTCTCAACCCCCAACCCCGTGAACTGTCAAGTGTCAACCGTCGTCCATCACCCGTGACCCGTAAGCTCGCTGATTGCTGGCCACTGGGATGCTTCGCACAAGCCTTCGCCTTGGATGTGGTAGCTGCTACGGCTATGCGCGGGGGGGCTACTTACTTGCCGAACTGGTGGATACCCGTCCCATGGGTATGTAGCTGCGACTGTCGCTGTGCTCCTGGGAGAAGTTTATGACGTTGACATCGTAGGTGACAACTGAGGCCTGTCGCTTGCGCACGGTCTGAATGCCGTCGTAACCAGTGAGGATGCTGCAGCGTTGTCGAGCGCCGGAAGCGCCCACATCCGCCTCAGTGCTGCTATCTTTACGCTTGAGCAGAGGCGAGGTTACATCCTTGTGCTCGCCCAGGCCGACGACGTGGCCATCGCTTCCATCCACCGGGGAGAGGGTGGAGTCAAGTATGATCTCGGGCTTGGGTGATATGTTTGGTGGTGGTGGTGGTGGCTGCGACGGCTGTGGAGCTGACTGAGTGGACTGGGGGACCGGCAGTGTGGTGACCACGTCCAGAGATACGGTGGATGTGTCACTTGGCGTATAGCCGGCCGCGTGCGGCGGCGGCGACAGGAAGTACACATTGATGGACGCCGACTGGGAGGAGTTGGCAGCCGCAACGGCTGCACTCACAGCTGCTGGCGTATTCGGTGGGGACATCAAATAGTTGGCGCACACCTGATCGCTCAGCGTGCTCATGCGCTGCGGCGCCGCCTGACGCCTCGACTTGGACTGCTCGCCCATTGGGAAGCTCAGCGAGCGGAAGATCTCCGCCAGCTCAGAGCTGTTCGTGATGAGCATTCCGCTCTGCTCGGGCAGCTCTGGCGGTGACAGCGATGGCGGCGGTGTGGCCGGTTGCTTGGGTGACTCTGCAAAGCAATCGGCCAACTGGGCCAGATCATCTCCGGTTACCCCAACAGCCATGCCCATCCCCATCCCCATCCCCATCCCCATACCCATACCCATGCCCATGCCCACAACTGCATCGTTGCCAAAGTCGATGAGCTGCAATCCGTCGCTGAATTGCTTGATGAGCTGACCCTCCGCTGCACTCGCCGCACTCTGCTCGCTGAGCACGTTTATGTCCAGTAGGATGTCCGGCTTGTTGGGCGTCGAGTCGGTGTCGCTGTGCTGTCGCGCCCGCTGCTCATGTTTGCGTTCCCTGACGCCGCCGCTTCCACCGCCTGCCCCGCTGCCGCTTCCGCTTCCACTGCCACTGCCATTGCCACTCAGACCGGCACCCCCGTTGTAGCTATGGGAGAGCTTACGGTTCCGCGCCCTTCTAAAGAAACTGGAGCCCTCGGAGTTGGCCTGGTGGCGCTTCTTCTCGATGGAGAAGCACTCGGCGCTCGAGCGCTTCGTTTTGCTAAGCAGCGCCATTAAATTGAAGCCCTTCTCCTTGCCGGGCAGCTGGGCAGTCGCCTTTGACTCGCTGATGGTGCGCAGGAACTCCGAATCGCTGGAGGCGAACGACTTGGCCCCAGTGGCGGCACCTCCAGCCTTCAGCCGGTTGAAATCTGACTCGCTGAGGGCCGCATACTTGCCGCTGGCGGCGCTCGCCTGCTTCTTGTAGTACAAGTAGTTGTCCTCGATGAGTCGCTTCAGCTCCTTGTTGTCCTCGGCCAGGGGCACATGTGTATCGTAATGGTCAGTCGTCTCGCTCTCGTCGCTGTTCAGTCCGAACACGCGATAGGCCAATGACTCCGGCTCCGGTTCGCTGTTGCCGCTGCCGCTGGTCAGGCTCAGTTGCTTCTGGGCAACGGCTCCTGCTGCAGGCGTCGGCTGTGGCGCTGCCTTGTTGGTCAGCGTCTCCACCCAAATCTGTGGATTGAACACTGGCACGGGCGCCTGGAGTTGACCGGGTCCCGGCTGCTGCTGCAGTGCCATCATCGATGGAGCGCTGTCCGTGTGCGTGACCTTTTCGTAGCGCTCCTGCTCGAGGTCACGCAGGTCGATGCTGCTGCGGCTGAGGCGACGCGGCGGCGGGGATGGCACTCGCAGCTCATCGCATTCCTCCTTATCGTCATCCTCATCAGTCGCTGTCTGCAGCATGTCCTGCGAAAACCGATTAGAATTACACACACACACACACACACATACACACATATACATGGAATTAAATGATATCTCCAATTCGATATTTTATTTATTGTTCTTTGAGCAAATCCTTAAATGTCCTGCACATGTTAGACTTACCTCCAGGTTGCTCAGAGCACTGGTCGTCTCCTCCCTGGCCGACTTCGTGGTGAGATCGCAATCACTGGGATGCATGTAGCTCAGGTTTGTGGGCTGCTGGGTGTGTCCCATGTGGACGCTGTTCAGCAAAATGTTGGAGCTTGTGCGGCTCAGGGCCTTGCGCTGACGCACTGCCTCCCTGGAACCGCATCAATGTGGCAATTAGAAACCAAAATCGGGGAAATCCAATCACTCGGCTACTCACTTGAAGATGCGCCAGTACATGACCAGCATCACAATGCCCGGTATCCAGAAGCTGACCGAGCTGGAGATGAGGGCGTAGGCCTTGTTCACCACAAACGTGCATTGATCCGGATGGAGGGAGACCTCACGGAGATGCTCCGCCGTCGTGTACCAGCCCAGAAAGATGGGCGTGAACGAGATGAGGGCGGGCAGTATCCACACGTTGGCGAGCATAAAGCATACAGTCCTGTGTGTCATGTTCAAAGGATACTCCAGAGGACGAACTATTGCATAGTATCTGCAGGCAGTGAAGAGGAAGAGAGAAACAATGGGAGAAGCCGTATGAATTGGAACGAAAATGAAAATGAAAATGAATGGAAATGAATGAAAATGAAGGAGACCGAAAGGATAACTGAAAGGACATGCTTGGGCTTATGAACTGCAAAATGATTCAGATTTCCTTTTTACTCCTTTTACTCCTCTGGCTCCTTCTGTTTACTTTGGTTTATTCCTGCTGTACTTTCTCCCGGCCGTAAACCTTTTATGTCTGAGCCGATCAACTCGATAAGTGGCCACAGGATTGGTTCTCCAATCGGCCAAGGATTTGAAGGTACCTCCTTTATTTGCTTGGGTTTGATTTTCGGAAAAATACATTAATTAATTTCCTTTGCCTCAGACTCAATTCGGCATTTGGGGTGCCTCACGTCGAAAGGTGTTTGAAATATACATAAATTAATTAAAACGCACACACAAAGGATCCTGCCGATGGGCATCCTGCTCCTGGCTATTGTTGTGCTTTGCCAGCCTTGGGTCGCAGCTGCTGTTGGTGCTTTTGCTTTGAGTTTGGAGCTTGGAGCTTGGAGGAGCGCCAATTAACAGCTGAACAGTTGGTGGGGATGGGGATGGGGCGGGGACGTGGCAAGGATATGGATGTGGATGAGGATGGGTTCGGGGACAGGACACATTCCTTGACTGACCCACTAACCAGTGGCCAACCCACAAGTGGGCTAACCCACTGGCCATTCATCGCAGCCCGTGCCCGTGCCCGTGCCCGTGCCCGTGCCCGTGCCCGTGCCCGTGCCCGTGCCCGTGCCCGTGCCCGTGCCTGTGTCCGTGCTTGTGTCCGTGTCCTTGTCCGTGTGGCAAATCATTTGGGGCGCATTCATCATACGCCGCGGCTTAATGTTTGCTTTTGATGTGCGCGCCTTTCGCTGTAATTAATTGTTTCCCATTCGCAGTGCTCTGAGTTTTCTATTGAGTGTGAGATTGTGGCTGCCAGTGGCAAGATTAATGGTGGCTTCTATGTCAGCTTGCCGCCAGCTGAATGTCTCTATCTCTCCCTCTCTCTCTCTCTTCCACTCTTTCTTTTGTCTCCTTCCCTCTCTCTCCATCTCTCTCTTTGCATACTTGTAGCTGCGGTTTATGTACTCACCTATCAACTGATATGCAACACAGATGCAGGATGCTCGCCGTGGAGAAGTAGACGTCGAGGCTGTTGTAGACGTTGCACATGAAGGGGCCGAACATCCACTTCCCGCCGGACAGCTCGACGGACGCGTTGAATGTCATCGCACAGAGGGCCACCAACATGTCGGCCATCGCCAGTGACACAACAAAGTAATTTGTGATTACCCTGCGAACGGAACAAAAATGAAGCGCCACATTAAATGCACGTTGCACACACACACACCCAAACACCACCCAACGGCCATTGAACCACCGGGCGAGGAACCACCAGTCCACCATTCCCCCTCAGCTGCCATCCACCAAGCGCTGGTCATGCAGAAAAAGTTGTGTCAAGCGAAGGACATCGCATTTGCCTGCAGCGTTGCGAATGCCATGCACCTCCCCCCGCCCACCCCACCCACCCGTCCATCCCTCCATCCCTCCATCCCACCAACCTAACTTAACATTACGCTCCATTTTATGGCTTGCATTGGAGCACCGGGTTCCGGACTCCGGACTCCGGACTCGGGACTCGGGACTCAGGACTCGGGACTCAGAACTCCACTCGTCGAGCTCGCTACGGAGCCCCAGGACACCTTTATGTTGCAATTTCCTTGGCTGTCATAAGTCATGCGGCTGACTAGTCGCCTGCCGTGTGCCGTGTGCCGCCTTCGTCGTGCCGTGCTGGCCATGTGGATGCCACGTTCATGCGGCAACTGAGTTCGTAAAGGGTCTAAGATAACACATAATTAAAGATTCCATTAACTGCGATAAGCAGGAAGAGAGGAAGGATGAAGAAGGCAGAAGAGGGGCAAAAGAAAGGGCAAAAAGTTGAAGCTAATGACTTGGACGCTTAGTGCGATTTGCACGGAGTGCGTGTCGTGCGAAAATCGCGATGTCCTTAAACTACATTAACTTTATTACAGCCATCAAAGGGCGCACTTGCAACTGACTAATGTTGAATGTGGCAACTGATTTGTTGCAACTTAATAACTTAGTTTGTTTTAAATTGTTTATGCCATGAAAATTTAAGTTACTTCAAAGCGCGTCCTTCAAAGACAGCAGCAAAGCTTTTGCCTTCGAAATGCAAGGATATGTGAATGCATTTATAAAGAAATGCTACATCCTTTTTTTTTCGGGATATAAGTAACTTCCTGTAGCTCATTTTTAAGCTAGCTGCAACTTAGTCCTTTTGCCTGGAGACATCAACTGGCAGCTCATAAAATGTAGGAATCCTTAATTTGAAACACACACACACACACACTTGCATCCTCAGCTCTGATGCTTCGAGGAGCACGTACTAATAATGTTAAACTATCTACTCGAGCTTGTGCTGTGCTGCATGGCATGAACACACCCACACATTCATACCCATGGAAATATACACGTAGCCTCGCCAAAAGTTGCCCGCCCTCAAAAGTATGCTACACTTTTCTGCAGTGCTCTCTGGGGCGCCTTGTCATTGCCACATTGGAGTTCATTTTATGTTTTATTATTCCACTTGTCGCTCATTTAAATTGCATTTACGAGGATGTACTGTATGTGAAGTCCTGCCCGTCGTTATCCTGTTGCTGTTGCTGTGAGTGACGGCCCAGTGTTAATTAATTTCATAGATACGCAGCCAAAGGGGAGGCTTGGCGGTTCTTCCTTTGGGGTCGCTCAAGTCGTTCAGGTCGTTCAGGTCGTTGAGGTCGTTGAGGTCTGTTGGGGTCTGTCGGGGTCTGTTGGGGTCTGTTGTGGCCTGTTGTGGCCTGTTGGGAACTTACCGCAACTTTCGATTGCGTTGAACTGAGATGATGACGAGTGCATTGCCGAGGACAGCGGCCAGGATAATTGACGAAAAGATGAAGCCCTTGAGCAGCAGCAGCGACAGGTCCAGCCAACTGTCTTCGAGCTCCTCGCCGGCGTCGCTCGCAATGCTGATGTTGGCATTTGCGTTTACCGTTATGTTCGTTGCGACTGTTGAGAGCAGCTCAAAGGCGGTGCCACCCGTCGATGTGGGCAACGTTGTGGTGGCCACAGCGGCGGCAGCGGCAGCGGCGGGCGACGACGAGGATGCCGTTAATGACAGTGAAGTCAACGAGGCGTCCACAAATTGAGATGTTGTTGGCAAAGTTGTTGTTGTTGTCGTTGTTGACATTGCAGTTGTTGCTGTAGTTGTTGTTGCTGTTGCTGCTGTTGCTGCTGTTGTTGCTGTTGCTGTAAGTGCTGCTGTTGCTGTCGTGGAACTCAGGAGCAAGCTGCCGGTGGCACTGCCAACGATGTCGCCGCTGCTGCCGGCGATTGAGGTTGTTGTGGCAGTTGCGTTTAAGGCTGCACCACCGGCAACAAATGTGACCATCGATTTGCTTGGCCTTCGTGTGGTTGCCTTTGCCACTGTGGTTGCTGTTGTTGTTGTTGTTGTTGCTTGTGTTGCTTGTGTTGCTCTTGTTGCTCTTGTTGCACGTGTTACTGTTGCTGCTGTTATTACTGCTTTTGGCAATGCCACAGACGTCGTTGCTGTCGTCCTGTTGGCAGTGCTGGGGCCGTGATCAACTTTAAGCGTTGACATTATTCCAATTTATCCTTGCGCTGATTACACTTTTCACCATTGCTGTTCATTTTCTGGCGCTCATAATTGCAATTTGCAAGGCAAACAAGCGGGTCAAAGGTCAGCCCAATCCTTGAAGTCTCTAACATCGACTGCTGGTCGCAGCGACAGCCACAACGTTGAGTGTTTGCCCAGCGCTGCACAAGGAAGCGATGCCATCGCCTGCTCCTAGGCTGCCACTTGAACCTCCTCCTCCTGCTGCTCCCGCTACTCCTGCTCCTTCTTCTACTTCTTCTCCTCCTGCTTCTTCTTCTCCTCCCGCTTCTTCTTCTCCTTCTGCTTCTTCTCTCTTTTGTTCTGCTTCTACTTCTGTTTTGCTTTCTGCTTCTCTGAGTGTGAAATGAAGAACTTAGCTTAGAGGCTGCAGCCGCGGCAGGACGAACGGAGCTGAAATTGAATATAAACAAATTATTTATAACTGTATAAATAATAACAGATAACGGGAAATATTTTGAAATATTTAAAATCCGCTTTAAACTTAAAGTTTCTTCCTGCGACAGGCAACTGTCTCGGGGGATAGTTTTCCCGATGCAATCCTGACGCTGCCTGTTGCCGCTGTCATCCTTCGTCTTGGCACCCTTCACCCCGTCCTTTCACCCCCGCAGCAACCCTTGAAATAAAAGAAATAAATTGCGTACACGCTCGACGAGCATTTGGCTTGCATTTTATTGAAAGACATCGGCAGACATCGGAGGACATCCGAGGACATTGCAAGGCATCTACATATCTCAGCGACTGTCATCACAGCTGTCAAGTTTGGAGAGAGATGAGAGAGGGGAGGGATGGGGGAGGCTATGGGCAAGCTGTCGCCCTGATTGAAACTCTGATTCAATTTAAGCTCCTCCAGATGGAAGGCATATCCTTGGAGTAAACTAAACCAACTGCATGTCCAATTAGAGAGGACATTTCATTGTTTGCATATGTTATAAAAATGTTACATTTGATTTAATGAGAACTCAATACTCAGCTACGAAGGACATGCTGGTGGAGGTCCTTGATAGTTTATAGATGAATACTCCGTGGAGTGCATTGTTAATTTCATTGTACTTTAAATCAACACATTAATCCAGCCACAAAAGGACTGCAGCTCGAATGTCCTTGGCAGCAATAAAAACGAATAAAACTTGAAGAAAGTTTTCGTTCGTCCTGAAATAAGTTTGTACGCGCTGCCCTTCACTATTTTGATTTCACTATCTTTAAAGGATTTATAAGTGCTGCACACACACTCACACACACACTCAAACAACAGTTACACACACTCGCACACACACACACAGTCTTCGCATCCTTACAGACATCCTTAGATGCTTACATGCTCCGAGGAACCACAGAGCTATAAAACTACGCACTTGCACGCTTCGAAGAGCTATTATCCTTGTTAGCTTACGTCGTTGTCCTTGTCGTCCTTCGTCCAGCAGTCGACGTTGACTTGTTTGCTTAGCTCTGCCAGAGAGACCCTCAGCCAAGCATTGCCAGAATTGGCAACTAGTTATTTTTATGTTCAGATTCCGCGAGGATAACATGCCACATCATTCTAGGACATCCCGGACTCAAGTAGCTTTTAAAGCTGCCCCAAATGTGGCTGCAACTCGTGATTTTCATGCAACATTGCACGACCCTTTTAATATCCTGACTTAGTTGATCTCCAACCGAGCCCCTTCATCCTTCCCCACCCTAAACATCCTTCACCACCGCAAACATCCTTCCCCACCCTAAACATCCTTCTACCAGTCCGCCCCTTCCAGCGTTGGTCGCATTTGTGGCATAATTAATGCCTTGAAGTGCCTGCCGCTGTTGGTATCGTCCTGCAGCCGGAAACTCAATAAAGCCGCTGCTGCTCTCCTGGCAGTAAAGTTGCGTTTAAGCTCAAGCGTCAACAGGATCCTCCTCTTAGCCGCTTAGGCTGCCACTCACCATTGGGTCAACAATAAGCGTGCACAAGTCCATCGGGTCCATCGGGTCCATCGGATCCAGCGGATTCAAAGGACTCAAAGGGTCCGACCAACGGGTCGCATGGGTCACCCGGGCCAGGGATGACCTGCGGCCCAAAGGCGGCGGTTGCAAAGTGCAAGCTCGAAAGCGCCGCTCGGAGGACACAACTAATTCAATTAAGTCCATAACCAACAGCAGATGACATTGAGTGCCAACAGCCAGGAGCCAGGAACCAGGAGCCAGGAGCCAGGAGCTAAGAGCCAGAAGCGGACGCCTTTCCACAACACATCAATGGCAGGCTCTAAGGAGCCCCAGGAGCAAATCGTCGTACAAATAAGGACAGTAAACATTGTAACGATTCCTGTCAACAGTTGTGGGGGAAAATCAATGGAAAATGGAAAAGCGGAAATGGAAAATAGAAAATGGAAAAAGAGAAACTACAATATAAAATCTAAGCGATGAAGAAGAAGAAGAAGAGGCACAAGAAGAGGCAGAAGAAGAGGCAGAAGAAGAGGTAGAAGAAGAGGCAGAAGCGATTGGGAGTTTCAAATACTTATCTCTGGAAAGGACATTGTGGTCAATGCTCACTGATGTTTAAAATGAAGTGCAGGACTTGTCTGAACTATTGTGGCCAAATGTGTCCGATACATTCCAGCCAGGACATCGAGTGTGGAGTCCAGCCGCAAAATAGTTGTTCACTTCTCATCCTTGATCTTATTTAATTTATGCCGTTGAAATTTGTAGGCCATGTTCTGTCCTTCCCCCCTCCTCACTCCTCACTCCACCTTCCTTCACTATACACTTTACCCACTCAGTCACACTCTCTCCTGTTCGTCCTTTATTGAGTTAATAAATAAACGTGTAAATGTGTCACGAGGTCGAGGGTCATGTTTGTGTGCTAATCCGGATCAAAAACAAGGATTCTTCAGCTCTAGGAATGGAGAACAGAATAGGGAAGTGTCCTTATTGATGGATGGTTGGGTGGTCCATGGGAATGAATAGATGACTGCAAGGATACTGAATGGATGAACGGATGGATGGATGGATGGATGGATGGATGGATGGATGGCTGCTTGGATAGTTCTCCTTTAATTGGGAGTCCTGTTGATGTATTGCGTGCAGGATTGTAGCTGCCCAAAAGGCGATGTCGCTATGGGATTTGCGCCCTGATATAAATGCTATTTGCAGGATTCGTTGTTATGCGAATGTCCTGTGGACTGACAGTTGGACAGGTGCGCAGCTGTTCGCTTCAACGGAACTGAAGCAAAAGCTGGGCAAACATAAGCCCCAAACGGGAATTAAACGAAGCTCTTCAATCCTTTCCAGCCAATAAGCAGCAACAAACAAGCAAGGATACGCCACTCCCCCAGCCTCCTGTGTGCCCTGCGGCGCTTAGAGAAATTGTGACGACAACTGTCAACATTTAAATAAGATTGATCGATTGGCATTGACAAGGACATGGGCGTCGGACGGGGTGTGGGCGTGCCTGGCTTTTCACGCACTTTGATTTGCATAGAATAAGATAACAGGATGCCGTTGACTTCGCCACCTGCTGCGCCGCAAGTCCTTTCCTCCCCACGCCCAGCACAGTGGTACGAAACCCAATCGAAATCTAATTACATTGCAATTGAGTTTTCAATTTGAAAACTCTCTTTTCCCATTTTCCCGGTATCCCGTTATCCCGTTATCCTTTGGCTGCTGAATTATTCATTGTTTTTGGCCACTGTGCCAGCGGCTGTGAAATTGTGCGAGACAAATTGTTGGGACTTCCGTTCGGGCTTTGGGTCCTGCCTTGTTTGACTGGACCGACCAGCGACCAGCGACTGGCGACCGGCGACTGGCGGCCAGCGGCCAGCGGCAGTCAATGGGGGGGCATTAGGAGTGCATAACAAATCATTTAGTGCCTGTCATTCAATGGCCTAATCATCCTTGCCCAAAAGGACTGCGACCATTTGAAAACGATTGGCTATAAAACAAGGCTCCGTCCATTGTGCCAGGCATCAGTTGTCCTGTTGCCTCAACGCGCTTCGCATTTGCCTGGAAGCTCGGTGTTTTACAATCGATCGTGTGTCCAGTGGTGGAGTCCTTGTGAGTCCTTAGCGGCGCTCATAAAATCGCATCACTTAACGATCCATTTGGCCAAGTCGCCTGCCCTGCCCCGAGCAATGTGTCGTCTCAGCTGTTGCACGTGGCTCTTAATCGCCGTATCCTGTTTCCTGGTCTATTGCAGCCAAGCCAAAGCCTTGCAGGTGAGTATGAGAGTATGAGTGTGCGTGTGCGTGTGTGTGTGTGTGTGTGTGTGTGTGATAAGAACAAGTTGAAGCCTTTTAAGTGCCACTTGAAGTGTTTTATTTGCCACATGTCCTTGCCACAAACTGCTTACAAATGGCCCGACAAGGCGATCTTTAATGTGCCGTGTGGCAACTGCAAGTTGCAGCAATTTTCCCAGCTGTCAATGCCACATTTTGTGGCGCTAATTAGTTGTCATTTTGCAAGTGTGTGTGTGCGTGTGTGCGTGTGTGTGCGTTTCAGCCAAATTATGAAGCCAACTTTTCATCTTCTGCCTCTCAATTATTTTTTTACTATTTTCTTATTAAAAGATTTAATTAAATCTTAATTTATACGAGTATAAAGAGTACGTGCCTCTTTATATGCGTGTGTGTGTGTGTGTGTGTGTGTGCGTATTGGTGCTGTATATGTGTCTGTTTATAGCCAAGGCTTAGGTGTTGGCATTTCAATTCACATTGAGTTGTCTAATCAAGCGGCACACGCATCCTGTCATGCTGCAAATTGAAACAATAAAGTGCTTCAGCACACACACACACACACACTCATATACACTCCCACACACTCTCATACACATAAACATAATCGCTGGGTGTGTGTGCAGCTCACGTATACGCATAAATAGGCAGCATAAAAATAACTTAACACGTGTCGGCAGTTTGAAAGCCACGGAGAAAGCCTTGCCGCAAGCAAAAGGACCTTCAATGAGATATTTCAAATATTTTTCTTTCTGTTTTTCTTCTCCTCCTTCTCACTTCTCGCTTCTTCTTCCTCCTCTTCTTCTTCTTGCTGCCGCTTTGTGGCACTTCATTTACTCAGGGCGCAAACAAACTGGATTTGGCAAATCGCGTTGATGGCGCTCGTGCCGCAGCAGCGGCGAGAGCAACAGCCGCCGCCGGGGCAGCTGTGGCAGCGGAAGCGCGTCACAAACGCGCCATGGGTGACTTTAGGGAGCTGAACGACATCATCGATGATCTCGAGGAGAACAGTCTGGTGCAGAAGGCAGCTGTCGACCTGCCATCATCAGCCCAGGCACAGGAATTCGACCTGGAGACCATGCCCTCCCTCGCCTACAATCTACTCCTCCAGAAGCTACGTCAAAGTGAGTAACGGGCATGCGATGCTTATGCGTAATATTTTGATAATTCCCCTCGCATTTCCCCAAACCCCCGACGAAGACAAAGGAGCGCAGCGAAAAAATTTTCTTACTTTGTGCAAATATTTTCATATTTTCATATACATTGAGATGGCGGAAAAACTATTCAGTTTTCTGAAAAGCTTCAGAATATGAAAAATGGGAATTTCTCTTTTTCAGAATTTCTAAAATTCTGCAGCGCACGCAAAGACCAAAGGCACAGATTTTATGGCTTTCAAAGCGTTTCCTTTTGCAGAGGAATATGTATATACATTTATATATCTATATCTATATAATATATAATAATATATATAATAATAATAATAATAATATATATATATATATATATATACATATGTTTATTCAGATCAAGTTAAAAAATTAACTCTGAATTTCTCTTCATATATATTGAGGCAGGTAGAGATGCGCCTTCTCTCCTTTAGTCCTGTTAATCCACATATCTTTATATATTCCCATTCCTAGTCAGATATCAGATATCACATAAAATATATAAATAGTTTTTTTTATAACTTTTATTATTTTTATAGTCAAAAGTTCAGACTAAAAAGAAAATAATGTAACTCGATTGATCCACGGGTCTGGGGATAGGAGACGAGAATTAAAGGGTATTTAAAAGCCAGGAATACCCTTACTCTCTCAGGATTACCCTCAACTAATCATAGGGAGTTGTAGAAGAGAAACTATGTTTGCCTTAGTTTATAGCAGGATTGTTTACAGTTATGTGTAGGATACAGCTTTTTATAACAGAGTTTTCCACTTCGATGCAAACTCTTTGAATAAATTAACCTTCGGTTATTTAAATAATAATTATATAAAAAAAAAAGTTAAAAGGAGAATTTAATTTTTTTTTATATTTTCTATTTTTAAAATAATTTCTGTTGCGCATTTTTTGCTATAAAAATATGTATAAAATTTAATATTTATATTTAAATTAATATTTTTTTGTTTCTCACTTAATTTTTTTATGCCCTTCAATTTTTTCTTTTTTATTATTATATATTATTTATTAAT
Organism: Zaprionus lineosus; assembly: GCA_035044505.1. Lineage (NCBI taxonomy): Eukaryota > Metazoa > Arthropoda > Insecta > Diptera > Drosophilidae > Zaprionus > Zaprionus lineosus. The sequence continues at coordinate 1,191,607 of JAWNNX010000142.1, forward strand.
AATATATATTATATTATAAATTTGACGATTATATATTTAATACTTCACATATCCAAATCAAGTGCAGGGTATATCCTAGTCGACCCATGTCCTTGCAGCAGCCCTTCCCCCATTTATCGATTACCGCTATTATTACCTATTTTTTTTTTGTTGTGCTGCGAAAACTAATTTATTTTATCAATAACAATATTTTATCGAAGGGATATCCTCGGGGCCCGGGAAAAATAAAGGAGAGGCGGAAAGCAAGGGAACGCGAATTTTAACTGAAAATTATTATTATTTTAACTCTATTTTATTTTATTTTTTCAAACGAAAGAAAAAAGCGTTTATATTTTTTTAGAATTTTGTGTTTTATTTTTTTTGCGTTCAGGAATCGTTTCGTTTTACCAACCGTTTATATCCTTTTACTAGGTGTGTGAGTGTGTGTGAGTATGAGTGTGGCTCTTGTGGGTGTGTTCTCTGTGTGTGAGTGTGTGTGTTTAATTTGAAGTCCTTTCAGTTGTTGTACGTTTTTTATTCTTCTTGTTATCCTGCAGTTCAGAGCAAAGGCGACCAACCGACGTTTCGCATGCGCACGCCACGCCTTGGACGCAGCATTGACTTTCAGCAGCTGCTTGAGGGTAGGGCAGGGGGCAGCGAGGAGTCAACTGGCGGCCAGTTTATGTCGCACATGATGATGAAGAAATCGGTGCCGTTCAAGCCGCGCCTGGGCAAACGTGCTCAAGTGTGCGGCGGCGGGGATTAAGTCGGTGGCAAAGAATTCGTGCAACCAGGACATGCGGCATAACACTGGCAAGGACGAGCCCTTGAACAAGGTTGCAGACCAATCATTTGGCCTCCTGCCAGCTCTGCCTCAGACCCCAAAGACTTATATAACATCCCGATGCGCGTCATGGCGTCACATAACCCCAAAAAAAGCAAAACAAAAGCAAAAACAAAACAAAAAAAAAATAAAAAAAAAACCAAAACAAAACAAAATGCAAAATCAAAGGAAAACAAAATGAAAACAAAGAAAACATAATACCCGTATTATCACCTATTTGTATAGCTACTAGGCCCAATCCTTTCCCAAGGATAACTCATATTGTAAACGCGTAAAAATATCTCCTTCAATAAATTGCGACCCACTGAAAATTAAATTGAGCTCATCTTGTGGCTGCCTCACATAACATTGCAACGCGGATGTTAAAATATAAATAAAGGTTATTTGGAAATACTGCCAAATGTACACGCACACTCACACGCACACACGCACACACGCACACTCAAATGTTGTGGGTTGGCCCACAAATTGACCTCCAACTTTGGCATTTATTTTATTTTTGGCTGCTGAAATTAATGAAATTTTCATCAGGCGATAATTCGAGAAAATATATATCCACGAATATATATACAAACATCATATATATATATGTATGTGTGTGTGTGTGTGTGTGTGTATATTCATTTCCTTGCGGCAATCGCAGCGTGCTGCAGGCTTTTGTTGCGGAAGGAATCGCATTTGTGGCATGCGACGTTTCGATAATTTCTGCAAACCAAAAGCTTTTGGTGTCATTCAACTTGATCGAGCATGAATAATGTTCTAAGCTCCACACAGATATATATGCGCACATATTATATGCATGTGTATGTGTGTGTGTGTGTGTGGGTGGGCATTGAGATATGCATATTATTGCTCTTATCTTTGATTTCCATGAATCGGATATGCATTCCAATCAAAGGATACGATGCGACGCCTGTTAATTACTTGCATTTGTGGTTCGTTATAATGAACCAACGTCGGTTTCTGCATAACTCAAGGAATGTCAGATTAAAGTGATTAATATTCAGATTAGGTTGCGGTTTTAATTGGATGTCTATAGGGAGAAGGTTTTAGTTTACACCTTGAAGCTGGTATGAATAATCGAGCCTGTGACTGGGAAAGGAGACTCCGTACATTTCGGGTTCAATAATATGATACTTGGAAAATAAATAAATATTATTTAAATTCTAAAATATTTCAGCTACCAAAGCTTCACTTCTTAAGAGATCAATGTTTTCTATATTATTATCTATATTATTTTTTTACATTAAGATTAAGCCCTTAAAAAGTCACTGCCTCCACAAGAAACTCTACGTTTTTTAAAGGCTCTCCAAACTTCAGAATATATTCTTTAAATAATTCAATTTACAGTAAAAACAGAAATTAAATTTCAAAGGATTTTCCAGCTTTAGGTAATGTTCTTATAATAATTTGGATTACCACAGAAAGAGAAAAGAAACTAATGAGAACATGATTAAATTCTCATTTACACGATGCGTTTTTGCGCAGGCAATTTTTTGCTCATTTTCGCTTGCTCGAATTGCTTTCACTTCAGTGTAAATTGTAAAAGAAATAAAATATAGCAGTATTAATTATAAAAGTATATGCAAAATGTGCTGCATAAATGAGGCCAGTTGTACAGTCGATACAAAGAACAGTTATGAAACAATTGCATCATGTAAATGACGGCTGACAAGCCTTCAAACTTTGAAAGGAAAACAACAAAGATTTACTGATTCGTTATTTATTCTTGTTTTTCGCTTTATGTTGTAAATTTTAAACAACAACAACAACAACATACACACACACACACACACTCAGTTGCAACTACCATGAAACTGCACTAGTGTGCAGAGTGCTGATAAGCGTAAGACTTCTTCTGCTTGGTAAGCCTTCTCTTTGCCTAAGAGAAGACAAAGCACCAGCCAAATGACGAACTTTAAAAAAAAAATTTGCGTTTGTCTATGAAGCGCAGTTAGTTTTTTGTTTGTCTTTAGAGTTTTGCTATTTGCTTTGACATTCAGTATTCCAAACCACTTAGAAATGGCATAAAAAGAAGTATTAAAGCTGTAGAAAATTATGTGAGAGACAGAAGCAAAGCTTTCCGCACAGATAAGCTGCACATATATTTTTCTTATCTGATTGAAAAGAAGTGTTAACTTAACAGTCACTGCCCATCTGTCTGTCCATTTCACTCACTCACTAAATAAACGGCACATTGTTTCGCTATTTGCCTGTATGTCTCTCTGTCTGTCACATTGCCCCAATTTTCGCCCGACCCTCTGTCTGCTCTGTCCGTTCGTTTAACTGCAGAACAAAAACCGATGTTATTTTAAATGAAAAAAAAAAAATACGAAATATAAGGAAGAAGGAGACTGTAATGAAAACCATTGACAAGATTCAAAGTGTCGATAAATGAAATGAGATTAAAAAAATATTGATTAAGAAAAATAAGTGAATAATGGATGAAAGCTTGAAGAGAAAGTTGTGTGTAGAAATTTAATAAATGAGCTGTATAAATTTAAAATAAAATTAATTCATTGGCAGACTTAAAGTTTTAAAAGCTGTGAATTTTGTGCAGTCTTTAAAGTTTTATTTTAATCTTGTTATTTTACATTTTCATTCACTTCGTAATTGGAGAATTTCAATAAACTGATAAAGTTAAAATAACGTTATTGTGAAATTTGCATATTTATTACATATTTTACAAATATTATTTCAAAGGGGAAACGCAAGTGAAATAAATATTTGTAAAGCGAGTAAAGTGAAAATGAAAAACTGTCTCTGGAAAAGAAGGATTGGCAGACGCTTTTGGCCATGTTAAGGTCATGAAGTCTAACGATGCGTTCTACTGAAAAATATTTTGATTCACATCTGCATATTCATATTTATATATTGTATATATGTGTATATATGTCAATATATGCATTTTTGTGGGATGGGGATGTATTAACCCGTTACATAACAGTTCATTGAATATTACAAAGATAGCAAACTGCAATTACATTTCACACAGCAATCAAATTTTGTGCCTTTGATATTTGCGGTGGATGCACTCGAGACAATCTCAGCTCAAAAACGCACGCGTGTAGATAAGGTCCCAGGCAGCTTGTGTGGGTTATGGCGACTTATAGATACCCTGCATTTTGTGCATTTAGTGCTGTACTTAAATATGTTTTTATTACTTAAGTAAAGTAAAATTACTTAAAGTTTATAACCGTTAGTTTAATCTATCTAATTTATCTATTTATCTATTTTCAAAAGCTTGGAAAATTATTTTGGTAGAATCTTTACGAAAAAAATATATTCCAATTTTATTTTAATACAACTTCTAAATACATTATTTTAATTTTCATAAATGTCCCTCATTTGAGTTGTATATTATTTTTTAAAACCTTGTTTCTTAAATATATTCAAATGATTTGTTTAACTTAGATGTGTTTTTTATATAAATATTTTATATAATATTTTATATAATATTTTATATATATTTTTATATTTTTATAATATTTTATTTATTTTTATTTTTTTGATGTATCTGATATTAATTTATTACTGGTTGCTATGATTACTTTATCACTTTTACTATTTTACATTTTTTTATCATTATTGACTTTTTAACCTTTTTATTTTTTAGCTACATTTTCTTTTTTTCTTTGTGGTTGCAGCCACAATCAGAAAACAGATATGCCCTACGGAGCAGCTAAGAGTTGCTGCAGGGTGTAAAATGCTTTTCGATTTATAATATTGACTCCGGTGCTCAACTGGCCATCCAATAATATCGTATGGAGAGGTAAGTGCCTTAATGGAAGTGCAGCTTTGCTCCTTCGCTCAAGTGGATAAATTGGCAAATGCAAAATCCTTGCGTGCATTTACGTCAAAAGCCATTTTGTTGACAGCTCCAAGGGTCTAGGGAGCTGGAAAGTTGGTCGGAAACTCGCAAGGCAAACGTCATTGGGGACTTGGCACGTGGCAATTAGCAAAGCTAGGCACAAGGACCCAAAGGATTCAACCTGCACGTCTTCCAATCAGTGCAGTTCCTTTTCAATATGTGAACCATTGTAATCGTCCATTGGACCAAAATGCGGGTATCAAAGGGATAACAAGTCCGTGATTTCCAGATCTTTGTTTCTATAGGAAATGCGGTATACGTCACGTAGCCATTGCCGTATCCATACCCATATCCATACCCATACCCACACTCATATCCATATCCGTAGTTGGAGCCACAGTTATTCTCTTTGTTGTTGGTCCTCTTCGTTCGTTGTCTGTCAGTCAATAAATGAGCAGTTCATGAAGCACCTAACGGTACTTTTATATCTGCTTCAATCGTTTCTAAAACGGCGCTAATGGGCAGGCAAGTGCACACACACAGGCACACATACGTGCACACTACACACTATCAAACATGCACACATGCACAGGGAGATATTGAAACATTATAACTGCAAAATGGTAATAAATTGTGGTACCGCCTCCTGAGCAAACGAAGCAGCGCCTGAGGCACGCACCAGACTCGCACTCAACTTGGCTAAAACTTTGCATGATGGCCGTAAATTTAGAGCCGCGTCGTTGCGTAAGGTTAAACGGGCTAAACTTCAGTTGCCGCTGCGTCGACTTCCTGTCTACTACGTGCCTTTCACCCACACTATCAGACAGAAACGCACATGAACACGCACACACACACACACACACACATATGTACAGTAAAATGATAAGTTTTATTGGGTGTGTGTGTGTGTGAGTGTACCTAAAATCACTTTGCCTGATTAAGCGACGTAGGCGAAAAGAAGGGGCGAAGAGAAGGGATAAAGATAAGGGACGAAGAGAAGCGACGAAGAGAGACTGAAGCACGGCTTAAAGATTTTCAGTTAGCATGCACCTTGGCCAAAATTGATGCCTACCATTACGCTGAATGGTTAAAATGTCTGATAATATATATAAATGTAGATGTATATGTATATTTGCATTCGTGTGTGTGTGTGTGAGTGTGAGTGTGAATGTTATATTAGCCAAGTCTGCTCATTGGAGGCTTATTTATTGTGTTTAAGCATCTGATTTAAATTGATGGTCGCATTTGCCAGGTTGCCAGGACTCTGGCACAGCTCCTGTTGCTCCTGCCATTGGCTTGGCACTCACTTAATCAAATTTAAGGCAACATACAAAACGGGCTTCAAATTGGCTTTATGCGTATTTGTATGTGTGTGCTTGTGTAGGTGTCTGCGTGTGTGTGTGAATGTGGGCTGTGCGCTTCTGTGGTACAAATGCGAAAGAGGTTATTTATTTAATTCAAACAGACATGCCGCGCATTTGTGGGCACTTTAATTCGATGGCCTCCTTTCCCCTCCGCCTTCGAGAATCTCCTGCCAACCGCACCCACCCGCATAATGACAAACTCTCTTATCGCAATTTTCACATCGGATTTTAATTAATGCCAATGCATCTGCCGCAGATCTGGACCACTTGATTGTGTTGCTCTTTAGCTGTATGTGTGTGTGTGTGTGTGTTGCGTTGGAGAGGCGACTGTTGGCTCTGATTCAGCATCTGCCTGACTTCATTTGATGTCCTGACGTTACACTCCTTGATTTTCATTTTATTGGGTCTCACATAGCACAGGACTCAAGGACCAATTGTTGTCTTTCACAAGCAATTAATCTGTATTATGTTTGACAAATAATTGAAGCGCTGCGCATAGATCAAATTTCCATGAGATACTAAGATAATTAAGCGATTTCGCTATGTAGACTCTCTCTTTAATCTTTTAGCTGAAAACTTATTCCAGTTTTCCAGTGATTAAGTTTTAATTTAAATTAAAATCTATCTGTTATCATTCATCTGCCGAAGTATTTAATGCAACGCCTGCGGTTAAATTTAATTTCTCTTATGAAATCTATATATAAATAAAACCAAAATGTTAGCTTAAGCCTGAGGTAACTGTATGTACGTGCTCTTTGTTGTTAAAGTTTCTTGGAAGTGCATGTAACTCTTATCTACATTTACCATCAACAGCTTCGTCAATATATTCTCTTTACTTTACATATTGAACCGTTTCTTGTTTCCTCTCTTCAACTTTTGAGGTTCTTATAAGCTAGTTAAAATGCATTAAATATCTCTTCTTTTTTCTTTTTCCAGAGTCAACTTTATAGTTAGTGGCTCCCATTGCACAAGTTGCCTGCACACGTTGCTGCTGTTCTTGTTGGAGTTGTTGTTAGTGTTCTTGCTGCTTTTGTGCATGGTGTAATTGTTGTTGTTGTTGTTGACTTTCAACGGCTCACTTTTCATTGCGAATGCAAACTTCTTAATGCATCTTGCCATCAGGGTCTTTCGCCCCAGCCTATGATCCTCGTATATAAAGCTCGCCTATTCAGTATCTCTTTGGCGGTCTACCTTACCACAAGTCGGGCTTTGTAAACATTTTGAAATAAATTTTTTATTTTCCGCCTAATCTTTTTGTCCGTCGTCGTGCAGCTATTGACAGCTTGTTTTCATTTTCCTTTTTGTGCTCTCTCTACTTTTTGTGCCTAGCGCCCGTTTCTTTTACCATTGAAAGCCTAGCTGGCAGCTCTTCCTCTTAGCCATTGCGGCGGCCCACTCGTGGTTTGGTTTCGTACATTTGTCTGTTCTCTTTGCGGTTAACCGTATTATTTGCAGTCTGTTTGTTTTTTTTTTTTTTTGGTTTTTTTTTTTTTAAATACTACCTTGCTGCTCGTCTTCTCTTGAATTTCGATGCCTGTTTTTGTTGTTGCCGTGCGATGTGTAAAAGTACTCTTGACAGCTAGTTCCCTTCGTTTCACTTAGAAATTGGCGCTTTTTGTGCCTAGTGTTGGCGTTTTTGCCTTTATGATAGCTTTTTCTCCGTATCCCACGTAGTTTCTTATTCACTGCAATTCGCATCTTATCTGCCTGTTTGATGTTTTCTGTGTGACTTACTGCGTTCTTGCGAACATCTTTTTGCAAGCTCTCTAAGAGTTGCATTATTCTTTCGTCTGTCATTTGTTTTTGTGTGTTCTGAAAGAGCAGTTCCTTTATTACACCTTTTTATTTTTGCTTTTTTTTTTCTGTGTTTTCAAGTTGAGTCAAGCTTTTTCCTTGCTTTATCGTCTCATTTCTTCGTTATCTGTGTGTGAATATAAAGTTGGCTCGCCCAGCTTATCTTTTTTTCTTTTTTTTTTCCGTTTTTTTTTTTTTTTTTTTTCTTAAGCTTATCGTCTTGACGAATATAAGAAGTGAAGTTCTTTTTTATTTAGTGTGTTTTTTAATGAACTTAAAAACAGGAGTGGAAAAGTGTTTCTTCCAATTTGGTAAGTCAAGTCTTAATACTTAAGGATTTGTCTTTGATAAGTTATATTATATATATTTTTATACATATATACATCTCATGCGTGCTTTGTTCTTTAAAAATTGTTTAAAAATAACACCTAAGCGATGAGCTTATCTTTATCATCATTTTTTTTTCCACATTGCACTTCATACTACTTTTCTCTTAAGAGAACTTCTTCTCGTTTGGAATGGTTCAATAGAAACTCGTATGTGGTTGTTGTTTTAGAAAGATAAGAGATTTGCAGGGTTGGTATAATTCAAAAAATAGATCA